>CP092866.1:45049597-45076302 GCA_030710605.1 Cordylochernes scorpioides
CTTCTCTATATACCTTCACAGTCACATCCTAGTAGCTCTGGGCTCACCAAAACTACAGAATAAAACATCGCTCAGTTGAAGTTTATGCTAATAGATGGCGTTGACTATCATTCATTTTAAGATGCAAGAAGTTTTTCTCCCCTCACCTCTCGACTACCATAACTTTGTAGTTTCTTCAATGCAAATTTTGAGCCAGAATGATATTTCTCTAGAAAAGGATAGGTCGCCTTCTCTATCAAAATAGATACTAAAACTATGACCCTTCTATTTTAACGGGAAAGGTGGCTATTTCTTTTATACAGGGTGATCCAAAAGTCTTTCACAATTTTAAAAATTAATAACTCCGCAAATATATGCGCTAGAGCAATGCGGTAAACACCATTATGTTCAGGATGCAATGGGATTTTTTATAGCAAAATGTGAAAATTTCGAAATTATTTTTAGTTACAATATTATTTGCTAGATGGCGCTCTACCAGAATCAAAGAGTCATACTGTCCTTAATTAGTAACTCGGCAATATTTATGAAACCTAGTAATGTTCACGAGAACACCAACCTCTGTACTGTGCTTGCAGCCTAAATCTTTCCACGTAAAGTTAGAATCCTCTCATTCAAGACTGTTGTTGCCTGATCTTCTCGAGAGGCTCAGCCCGTGTTCTAGTCATGCGCGTTCTTATGAGATATTGGCTACAGAAGCGGTTGGCTGGGACTTTTTTTTTAGCTCGGATGCCAAAGCTGTAGCTTTTTCTGCAGTTCAGTGTGAAGAACAAGCTTCCATTTTACTTCTATTGAAGATACCATGTCGCTTCTAAGGAGTGATGGCTCTATTTCCCGAAGTTCTCTCAGAATTTCAGATAGAATTTCAGTAAGGTCAGAGGATTTTAAAACTAAATGGGATTCAAATAGTGGAGTCAGTTTTTGAAAGCTTGTTTCGGTAAAGATTTCTTTCGTTTTTAGATTTGAGACTGCTGATCTTGAGGCGAACTTTGCGCATAGGATTTATTTTTTCCAATTCAAAAATATCAATATCTCTTTTATAGATACGAGGTGTGTTCAAAAAGTATCGCGACTTTTAATTTTCGCGGGTTACGTATATTCGAATTTCGATCTTTTTGTGGCTTTATGTTGGTACTCATGTCTCTCACTTATGCCGACAAGCTCGGCCATTTTGAATGTTCACTTAATTGTTGGCAGCTGCTTTGCTTGCAGTGTTTTGGATCGTCTTCGATTTTTACCTATTTAAAAAAAATGGATCAAAGAACCTGTATCAAATTTTGTGTGAAAACGAAATTAAGTGCGCGGATGCATTCCGAATGTTGACTGTGGCATACGGAGAAGCTACTTTGGACCGAAGCAACGTTTATCGGTGGTACAAAATGTTCTCAGAAGGCCGAGAAGATGTGAACGACGAAGAGCGTGCCGGACGACCGAGCACTTCAACAACAGACGAAAAAATTAATGAAGTGGAGAAAATGATATTGGCCAATCGTCGAATCACCGTTAGAGAAGTTGCTGAGGACCTAAACATATCGATTGGCTCGTGCCATTCGATTTTTATCAATGATTTGGGCATGAGACGGGTCGCCGCGAAATTCGTACCAAAATTGCTCAATTGCGACCAAAAACAGCATCGCATGAACATTGCTAATGAGATGTTGGACTCTGTCCGCGACGACCCAAATTTGCTCCAGAGGGTCATAACTGGTGACGAAGCGTGGGTTTATGGTTATGACGTGGAAACCAAAGCTCAATCATCTCAATGGAATCTGCCGCACGAACCAAGACCGAAAAAAGCGCGCCAAGTTCGGTCGAATGTGAAAGTTTTGCTGACAGTTTTCTTCAATTGCAGGGGCGTGGTGCATCATGAGTTCTTGCCACAGGCTAGAACGGTCAATAAGGAATATTACCTGCAAGTTAGGCGCAATTTGCGCGAAGCAATCCGCCAGAAACGCCCGGATTTGTGGAAGAACAAAAATTGGCTTTTGCACCACGATAACGCCCCTGCTCATACATCGTTGCTTGTGCGCGACTTTTTGGCCAAAAACAACACACTAATGATGCCGCAGCCACCGTATTCCCCAGATCTGGCCCCCTGTGACCTTTTCTTGTTCCCTAAACTGAAGAGGCCCGTGAAAGGACGACGTTACTCTACGCTTGACGAGATAAAGACGGCATCGAAGAAGGAGCTGAAAAATATTTTTTTTTTAAGTGCTTCGAAGATTGGAAAAACCGTTGGCACAAGTGTATAATATCTCATGGGGATTACTTTGAAAGAGACAAAATAGGTATTCATGAATAAATAAATATTTTTTGAAAAACACAAAGGGCGCGATACTTTTTGAACACACCTCGTACATGTAATATCAAACAAATGCTACAGGTTTCTGGAGATGTGTTTATTTATCTTTATTAAACGTAATCTCGGCTTTCTTTGCCCGTCTACAGGAGTACATAGAAACATATGTGAAAGATATTTCCATGTACTCCTGTAAAAGGGCAGAGATCCCCGAAAGGTTTAATAAAGATAAATAAACACCATCTTTAGAAACCTGTAGCATTTGTTTGATTGATATCCAGGAGATTTAAACCAAGTACAGTAGAACCTCCCTGTAAAGGACAACACCTAATTGCAGAGCTAAAGTGTCCTTTAGGGAGAGGTGTCCTCTTACCAGAGAGTTGCTAAATACAGTAGAACCTCCATGTAAAGGACAACGCCTAATTGCAGAGCTAAAGTGTCCTTTAGGGAGAGGTGTCCTCTTACCAGAGAGTTGCTAAATACAGTAGAACCTCCATGTAAAGGACAACGCCTAATTGCAGAGCTAAAGTGTCCTTTAGGGAGAGGTGTCATATTACTGGATAGTTGCTTAATAGTAAAAATGATAATTTTGCAAGTGAAAATTGTCCATTAAAATACATTTGATTTTACTTATATTCTCGTTTCACAAATGGCATACTTGAACTATAACCCCTTTTTTTCTATAGTCGGAAAAATATTTTCGTGAAAAATATAAAATAAATGCACAATCTAAATACGTTTAAATATATATATATGGGAAATAAATATATATAATAAGAAAAATTGTTAAAATGGATTATTGTGGAGGTTTTTCCTCGTTGCTGTTACTTTTAATATAGCTGTTTCCAAATCTCTACATGTCCAAAAAGTGGACGTCTGTGATTGCTGATAACAACAAATTTGTTCGTCTATGGCATATGTAGAGATCTAAAGCTGCACCGGCTAGGGAAAAATATTAAAGTAGGAATTAGCCTTTCCTTTTTGGCTAAATAGTTTTTATTTAGACTAATAAAATTCTTCAAAGTACACAGTATTATAAAGGCAAAATAAGTAATTTAAATCTTTTTGCTTTTTTATAATATTATTATATAATGAATTTATTTGAACCTAAGAACTTTTAAAATAAAAGAAATAGAATGAAAGGATAAATTAACATTATAACCTAGACTATTCTTCAGGCGTGATTATGGTTATATTTCTGTTGGGCAGGTAATCGGCTGGCATATTGGATTGTGAAAATATAAGAATACAATAATCATGTTGTATATTATTATAAACAAGAAATATTCACACTATTTGAAAGTAAGGAGGCATCATGAGTTTTCAATATATTCTATAAAACGTTTATATATATATAGTAATTAAATATATATAATAAAAAGGTATATATTGGATTGAAGAAAATATTTATTTTCCAATATATCGGTTGACTGAACGCCAATCTTTGTCAAGTAATTACATTTTTGTATAAACAAACTCAGCGCCGCATATAGTGTTATAAAATCACAGTAAAAATATTTTTTAAAAATTAATATAATTAAAATTTTATATTTTAATTGTGGTATTATAATACTAAGCGGTGCTGAGTTTGTATGAACAAAAATTTAATATCATGACAAAGTTTGGCGTTCAGCCAACCGAAATATTGGTAAATAAATATTTTATTCAATCCAATATATACCTTTTTATTATCTAAAGATTTAAATATATATTTCTCTATTTTAAGAAAAATATAGTAGTATTTTGAAGAACACTGACGACTTCTAAAAGCCCCAACATTCCATCATTGGGAAGATCAGAATCATCATCAGTATCATGATCTTGGTCGAATACATCAAGGAGGAATTGTGTCACTTGAGGAGGGACTTCTTGAGGATTATCATCTAGTATCTCTGTAGCATTGACTTTGTCCTCAACCGCCATGATATCATAGCCCTCAGGACCTCTGACATTGTAAACAATCTCAGTAAAATTTCTCCGGCATATTGGACAGGAGTTTGTCTGCTCAGACCATGTCTTGAGACAGTCCAGGTGGAGCATGGAGCAATCTTCTGCTTCAGACATCAGGTTTTAAAATATCAAGTTAAATAATTATTTTTAAATTCGATATTTTTCAATTGAATTTATTTCTAATTTTTAACAGTTAAACAAAAGTCAGAACATAAACATGTTGGAGTAAAATGATGAATATAAAACGAATACGAATTAATGAAATTTATTATATTCGAATATTGAAAGATTAATCTGTTTCTCTATATTTATATATCAATAGAACTTTTATTTAATAATTTATATCTACTTCAAAATCAATACTGGAGAACGTTGCGAAAAATGTTAAAACTAAATTGACAATTAAAGTCTATTTATAAAAAGGAAACTCATAAATTAGTGTCAGCCTGAAAAAAAAAACGGGAAAACATAAACAACAGATTATAATAACACAATCATTCTTTAAAAACAGAACAGTGAATTTCAAATATTCTTCCTCTATAAATATTACTAAAAAACTAACTAAAGGATGTCCACAAGGAGAACCACTATCTCCCACATTATGGAACATACTGATTGAAGAATAGTTAAACATTAAAACGTTAACAGTATTGCCTATAATATGCTGGAACAAAAGACATGGCGAAATAAAGACAGCAATTAACAATTTACTTAGTAAAATTAATACCTGGTGTGAAAGCAGTAAATTACAGATACCAATACCATAAAACGAAAATATTATATTTATATACAAGGTATGTCCCATAAGTTCCCGGACTGGGTCCATAAAAATATAAATAAATGAAAAATGTAAATATATTTGGCTGTTTATTATTGAAAAAAATATCTGGCAACACGGTGGTACCAATATCGAGGCTGTACGTGCGCGCGCGTAAAGGTCATTCTAATTTATTTAAAGGTTACACCTATCGCTGCGGCGATTTTACGATGGAACAAAAATTGATGCAGAGGATTTGCATAGAATTTTGTGGGAAACTTCAAATATCAGCAACCGAAACTTTTGAAAGGCCTAATAAAGCATTCCCTAATGACCCCCCAAAGAGAACAACTGTTTTTGAAAGGCATTCTAGATTTAAAGCTGGCAGAATTTCTATTGAAGATGATCCTCGTCAAGAACGCCCAAAATTTCAAAGGACTGATGAAAATGTGCAAAAAATCACCGAACCACTTTGCTGGAGCTAGAGCACGACACAGGCATCTCTAAAACAACGATTGGAAGGATCGTAACCAAAGATTTGAAGATCAAAAAGACTCTTGCAAAATTCATCCCAAGATTCCTCACTAATGAGCAAAAACTGTGTCGGCTTGCAACCTGTGAGAACATGTTGGAAATGACAAGAAGGGGTCCGGAATGGAAAGACAAGATAATCACAGGCGACGAGACATGGGTCTATGGCTATGACCCTGAAACCAAGCGTCAATATGCCGAGTGGAGAGGTCAGGGTGAGCCTAGACCAAAAAAATCCAGTATATTGAAATCCAGAAACAAGGTGTTGCTGGTCGCTTTTTTTGGATAACAAGGGCATTGTTCATCACGAGTATCTCCCTGCAGGCCAAACAGTTATTAAGTAAATGTATTTGGGCATTCTTCGCCATCTAAGGGAAGCGATTCGAAAAAAAAAGGCCAGAAAAATGGTCTAATGGTGACTGGATCCTACACCATAACAATGCCCGCCCTTACACAGCGCACTTGGTGACGAGTTTGTTTTTTTTTTTTTGGCTAAAAACGGGACAGAAATCCTACCTCAACCACCCTATTCCCCAGACATCGCACCAAATGACTTTTTCCTGTTCCCCAAACTTAAAGCAGTTCTAAAAGGAAGACATTTTGACACCAAGGATGACATAATAGAAAAATCGCTGTTGGCATTGAAGAGCATTCCAAAAGAGCCCTATAAAAACTGTTTCAACAATTTGGAGAAACGATGGCGCTAGTGCGTTGAAGCAAGGGGGGATTACTTTTAAAAGTTTTAATTTTTTTTTTTATATCTTACCTTTTTTTTATGGACCCAGTCCGGGAACTTATGGGACATACCTTGTAATTGCATAAAGGATACAAAAATCCTTAATAGCAATATAGCTAGACATGTTGAAACCCTTAAGATCTTGGGATTGACCTTGAAAAATCATCGAAGCAAGAACAAGCTGGACTTTATGCCACACATTAATGAAATCGTCGACAAAACTACTAGAGCTAGCGGTTACCTACTCAGTTTAATAAAGAAAGCATGGGGTCTAGAATGAAGACGAAAATTAACTTTATACAAGTCAATATTCCGAAGTACAATAACATATGGTCAAACAATATGGTTTCCATTTATAAGAAAGAAAGCCAAAGACAAACTAAATTCCTTGCAGAATAATATTCTAAAACACTGCACACAGGCCTATACCACAACATCGTCAAACTGCACACATATACTAACACAAATACCAAAACTCACAGATTACATAGAATCCAACATATTGAAAAATGAAATAGGCTACAATAGCTTTAATTTATCAAACAGAAAATAAATTGCTAACTATAATTAAAGAAAATTACAGAAATATTATGAAGAATCCAACAATAATTTCCAACGTTTTTTTCATCTCCTCTGAAATAACTAACTTTGTCAAACCAAATTTTAACAATGTTCAATTCTTTACGGGTCATGGTAAGTTCAAATCATATCTCTTCAGAATTAGAAAAATAGATTCGCCCAGATGCTTTTGTGGAGCGGAAGAAGAAACGCCTGAACACATTCTGAAATTATGCCCACTTGTGTCAAACCTAAGACAGCAGAGCAAGATGAAAAGAACCTATATGGGTCAAATAGTTTATAATAGGGAAGGATATATTAAAATTAATAGGTTCTGCAGACTTTTTATTATAAATAGACAGCTTCATGCAGCTCGAGGAACTACACTATTATGCGACTTGATTTATATAATTGTGAATAATTGTATTGTAAATAGCTCAACTTGATCAACTTTATCTCTCCACGATACTAATTATTACAGATAACTTCATTAAATCAACTTCCATCATTGCTTAACATGCTGTAAACAACTACCTTGCGATTTCTTCTATCTGCTTATGTTGTTGCTTATTTGTTTAATGTATATGTTTATTCAATGCTCTTTTTTCTTAATTGGTTATTTTCTTTTTGACAATTCTGTTACCTACTCTACTACAATATGATTTATTGTAAATAGTTTTACGCGCAATTACCCAGATCGGATATAGCATGTCTTATTTGCAACTGGGAATAAATAAATTATATTTCTATTATATATATATCAATGCATTATTAATATATATATATTATTTTGGATAAAAGGTATCTCCTGAAAAAATAAACTTTTATCCGGCAGAGTTTCCTCACCACTCTGGAAGTACCTGCCTCGGCGCGTTACCCTTTTTGGCGGTTCACCCCCCAGGAGCCCTAAATGGTCCTGAGAAGTCCTATTCCACTTCTAGCTTTTACTAACCCCACCATCGGATCTGACCTGATGGCGCCAGCAAAGCTAGGGCCCTAGAACTGACCAATTGTTGAAGACTCGTGTCCCAGGAAACTGAATAATTTTACAAACCAAGATAAATTTGATATATATTTTAAATATGTTATAACCTATGAAAATAAGAAAATCATGTTCACAATTTCATATGATGTTGGGATATGATTGATTTATAATTCCAGAAAATGAAACAATTTTATACAAAGTTAATTTAATGGTTCATCTATGATAGAGATGATATCTGACAAGATTCTTAAGGAAAACTATTAAGATTATAAGATTGATTGTATTTGATGACTGTGTGGTGATATTCCTACATGTAGTTCTTGAAATTCTAGTAGCTGGATAGCATCTAGCAATTGGACTCTGTTTCTTAAAATTATTTTCTATACGGCGACCTCTTCTTGATAATATCAGTGTAATATTAATAACACATTCAAAGTGATTGTCGTAAAGATAGAGGCTGCCTGGCCGGCATTCATTGTTCTTCAAATATAAGACACTTTGACCAGTTAATATTTTTATTGTCTGGACGAAGTGTCTTTCATTTGAAGAACAAAGTGATTGTGTATGTGTAAAAGGTATATTTTGTTTTTACTTCTTGTACATACAGTACTGGTCATGAAAATCACGGTGGTAAGAGGTTTGTGACTACTCATACTTTAGGTACACCAAATGTCTTTTCTAGTAATATCAGGCAATGGAACCATGGGGTTAATGTCTGGATATATATTAAGAAAATGTTAGAAAGCAATAAATAACGAAATTAATTTTTTAATTGTCAAAGGGACTAAATAATTAATGAAAGCCTAATTTTTTGTCAAAAAAATTGCTGTCTTTAAAAGAATTCAAATGTTAGAAATTCTTTTATTAATATGTCATAGGTACTATATATGAAATCCGGTTTATAGGTGAAAAGTGTGCTTTCAAAAGGAGGACATTCACTTGTAACCTAAGTAATCAGGGCGTGAGGGAGGTTGTTTTATCTAATCTAAAAATACTTTCTATACATGTAAAACCTTATTATGAATATTGTACAATGAATATATACATTTCTTATAGCGATGGTTTGGATATCATATTCTTATAGATAGATAATTCAGGTGGTATGATTCTTGAGAGTGTTATATATTTTCGTATATGTTGTAAAATTGAAGACAAATTATCTGAGAAGCCAAGATTCCAAAGTAAAGTTGGGGGAAGATGGGTGTACTCCAGCTGCGGGGGATGGCCATGTGTCAGGGGAACAGGTGCCAAAAAATGGCATTCGTGTGGGGGGGGAGATCAGAGTCTGGTCACATCTGCGGAGAGTGGAAGACGCGGAGAGTTGCCTCCAGGAGTGTGGATGATCCTGCAAGACGGTACCAGGACCACGGCATCGGAGCGGCCTACAAGGTGGTGTAGCACAGGCTGGACGTGGACAGCATGGAGCGGAACGTTGACAAGGAAGATCCTTCTGATAGCGGACATTTGAGACAAGTCCATCTAAATGTACCTAGTTCTCAATCTCATTAACAGCTCCTAGCAATAAAGTATAACGAACTAATCTGATCCACAATGAACCTACATTAAACCTTATACGCAAACAACGACAGCTGAAAAGCGTCATAACAATATTGAAGACAAAGCTATGGAAAGGTTTAGAATAATTATATACGCATTTATATAGTTTGCTAATAGTGAATTTCATATAGGTGAAATATGGCAGAAATTATTTATGATTATATAAATTCGATATTTGTAGCTGTTTTAAAAGTTGCTAACCAAATACAAAATAAATATATGTTTAAAAGGTAGAATTGACCACTTTTCGGTGTCAATGGTCTCCGAGATTTCAGTATATCCGTGTAAATAGACAGGGCTCTGACAACTTTTAACTAGAAATTTCAAACAGCATATTTCACTTGTGCACAAGTTGCGCAACTTCTGTTGATAATGCTATGTACCACGATTACTCCGGAAAAAGGCACAATAGAATGTCTCAGAAGTGGGCATTTTTGATATATTTACGAGATAAAAATGAACCACAATCAAATAATTATGAGTTTAAACAGCCCTTTTATATAATTTTAAGTATAAAGTCTTGATATGCGAAGCATATATAGAGAAAAGATAATTATATGCTATCTTGACTAATCCCATGCGTACTTAGGATAATTGAGAAAAACATTAACAGCAAACTCATCTAAGAAAGCGCCAATTTTGGATTTAAAAGAGCTAGATATAATGTACTGTGGATTTTAGGTAGTCAAATTGGAATAAATTTCTGTCGCAGCAATCAACCTCTTTTGAACAATGGCGCCTCAGTCAGGTATGCGTCCACTGAGATTCAACAGATAATTATTTATATAAAGCAATAAGGCCACATCTATATATAAGAAATGAGAGTATTTAAAAACTTGAATGTTTCTTTTATACACAAAACAAACTTCTACTGTCCTTACTGCAATGACAAAATATTGGGAGGGCTTGGCTCATCAGTGGTGGATCTCTTCCAGCAGTTTCGCCAATTTAATCTACCAGACCGTTTCTTAGAGCTCTAATACTCTATTGGACTATTCTGATTTTATACGCTGCACTGAAGGGTGGAATCTTAGAAATGGTATTTAAGTCCACTTTATTGAACAAAATCAGCAAGCAGCCCAGGCAGGAATGAATATGTATTATATTGGTAAAATATGGATATAAGATTTTAGGAGAGTAGAATTGCATATAAATATTTGCATCGAGCGAGGCTCCTCCTCAAACAATAAGGACAAGTTAGGCATAAATTAATATAAAGCAATAACGCACCTGCTTGCGGAAGCGCATTGCTCGATGCAAATTTTATAGGTGATTCTACTGTCCTAAAAGCTTATGTCCATAGTTTACCCGAATACCATTTCTGAGATTCCACCCTTCAGTGTAGAATATATAAGCAGAATAGTCCAATACAGTATTAGAGCTCTAAGAGGTGGTCTGGTAGGGTTTCACCATTGAGGAGTCAAGCCCTCTCAATATTTTTCATCGCAGTAAGGACAGTATAGAGGTTTGATTTATGCGAAAAAGAAACATTAGTGCTTTTAAATACTTTTATTTCTTAGATACATATTTAGTTAAAAGACATAAAAGGGGCATCTATACATGAGATAAAAAACCATTAAGCATTTCTCTCAAAATAATTCAAACATCTCTACTGTCCTTACTGCGATAAAAAATAATTAGAGGGCTTGGTTCATCAGTGGTGAATTGTTTTCTGAAGAGCAATGCTCGATGCAAATATATATGTGATATTCTACTGCCCTGAAAACCCATGTCCATAGTGTGCTAAAATAACATACCTAAAATTCCGTCTTGCTGCCTCATATATGGGCAGAATTGAACAATACATTCTAGAAGCAGATGGCCTCCCAAATCTTTAGGTCCATAAGCTGGCATGCTAAGCATTCCCTTAGCTGCTATCCTGCTCAATAGCCAAGCAACGGGATCCAAACTGGGGTTCGGATTTGGTACTGGAAAAACCAACTCCCAGATTAAAGCACCTAGAGGGATTTATATACCGGTGGCCTTCAGTCACAGAACAATAGAGAAACTATCTACTGTGTCCAGCAGGGACCGCGGCCACCGGTCGACCCTGTTCACCCACAGCTGAGATAAAGTTCAGCTGCCACGTCGTGGACTTTCTCAAGAAGCTTGCTGTGAAATCTCAGCAGCTCAGTTTCGATAGCGTTCCCCGCTATTCTTCTCTCCTCTTTCACACCCACCACTCTTGGACAATCCAAGGCGTGCTTGGACAATGGCGTGCTCCCAGATCCCTTTCTCCACAGATGCAATCAGGATTGCTTTTAATTTATAAATCTGTAGAGACTCCTGGGAAAGAATCCATGTCCCGATACCACTAAGTTTGAGGGACATAGCCTTTACATAGTACTCGGGCGTGTTCACCCAATTGTATACCTCCCTCTTTTTCCGCTGTTCCTAAATCTGTCTAACCACAGGTCCTGGACGTGCCCCCTGACTCTCCTATACACATCTTTCTTGGTTATTGGTAAATCTACTGATATTCCTTTTTGGCATCCATCCTTCGCGAGCCTATCTGCCAACTAATTTCCTTCAGAGATGCTAGTTTATTCGGGGCCCTCTTTAATTCCATGGTACTTCTATCACCGTAAGGCGTCTTTCCTATCTATCCAAATGTTTTTCCTGATGGCTTCCTCCTCTAGGTTCAACCCCAGGGAGACTAACCCAGCGAGGACCAACAGTGCCTCTGTGCTGGTAGTATGGTATCTCCCTGTGATCCCAAAGGCCGCCGACCTTTGCACCCTTTCCGATGCCACCTTGTGGTCCCTATTTCGCTGTCATCAGGCCCTGGAAGCATAGTATAATAGTATTGGCTCGACGCAGGAAATGTATAGGTTCTTAAAATGGTACCCTCCTATCCCCTTCTGTTCAGAGACAATCTAGACAGCCTGCATAGCGCCTCCCTACCTTTCGCCACCATCCCATCAGGTGTACCTGTGATGCCTTTACAGTAATTGAAGGCTGATAGGAGCATCGGGGGTAGCTGGGCGTCACTGGAGCACTGGAGGTGGTCTTAGAGTGCTGAGGTAGAGGTTCAAAAATTTGGAATTCCTGTAATGCGTACCACGTAGTGATGAAGAATAGGTGCCTCGAAATTAGGGGTCGAGTTCTTCTACTCGGAGAGCGTTGTCAGGTGCACTATTCTGACTGAAAGTTGGTCTTGTGTGTACATACTTCAGTCTCAGTGTTCATAATAATTACCTCTTAACGTATATGTAGTTGAGGTACAAGGGTTGTTTGGTCTTGGAGTAATTTTCAAAGTATTTTAGTTGCGACAAACTCTGCGTAGATGACATCGGTTTTTCTTGGGAATAAGTCTACGAGGGTCTCTCACACTTCGGTGTTTAATTTTGTATTAACTCGACCTGAAAAGGTCTAGCAGATAATGGATAAAATATTAGAGAAGATTTCTTTTCTAGTCTATGCTGTTGAATAGAGTAAAACTCGGATCTCCAGTGCCTGGAGATGTTAAATGTCAGCCAAGTTTGTCTTCTTTGCCTTATAGACTAGAACTGAGTTGTGTTAAAAGATAAACTTCCTTTTTGGGGCCACCATGTGCATTCAATGCTTTAAAACGGCCTCCGGGACATTGATGTAGGTGTCAGCGTTCACCCTGAAGCCCTTTTCAAAGAAGTGGGGAGACATGACATCCCCTTCAGTGCTGATGACGACAAAGAAGATCACGGGAGCAGGGAATCTCGTGTGCATCACGAAAGGTGCCTTTGAGGGGTCTTTACAAATCCAACGATCATTCCTGGCATTTAAATTTGGTCCTATTCAACGTTCTTTTCATCAGAGAGGAACCTCAAAACGCCACAAGAGTCATGTGTCAGGTTTCTGAGGAAAGCAGTAGCCTTTCCTTTTCTGCTTTCCTTCATAGCCTCAGTCATCAATTGGTATTTCTAAAGGGCATAGGCTTGAGACCATAGTTGCTCTAATGGAAAATTCAAATTGTAATAGGTCAATACCCAACCTTTTGTCTATGGCTCTCATGATCTTTTTTCCAGGGTCTCCATCAATCTTGACATTTGACAAATTCTTCGTCACTTACCCTTTCCGATCGACGCGAGTACTTTTTCTTGCAGACGTTCCTTCTTCGTCACTGTCGACTTCATCAGACTGCTTCTGTGCACATGTTAAACAGTGTGTTCTGGTAGATTAAGAAAATCCAATGTCTCTTTTAGTCTCCTCTCGGCACGCCGAGAAACGATTATGGCGCCTTCTCGATTATCATATTGTTATATGTTGGGATGTAGATGGCTTTTGTTTACTAGTGATGCCGTAGAAGAATCCAGAACGAGTTCACATTAAAAGGAGGAGATTTTATTATTACAGTAACAAGGAAGATGATTGTATAGCGAAATACACGGTAGAATCAGAAAGTTCCCGAACTTTTAAAAAATAAAATATAAACAACTTTTTAAAAATGTAAAATCAATTTTACTGTGAATCATAATGTCTAAACTATAATTTAATTTAGCAACGCCAGTAAATTCTCATGCATAGTTTTCATTTTAGGCATATTTTTGTTGTAAGTATTTAGCTCGCGTCGGGTTCTGCAATTTCATCATTTGAGCAAAGTGCAAATATTATATTTTGTGTAAATTTAAAAAGGTCTTTCACATAGACATTAGCATTAATGAATGAGGCTTATGAAGACGAGAAATTGTTACGAACGCAAGTTTATTTTTAGTATAAACGTTTTAAAGATGGCCGCAAAAGCATCGCAGATGATTCAAGGTCAGGTCGGTCATTGACATCAACAACGGATCGCAATATTGGACAGGTAAGGGATTTAATTGTTGCTGATAGAAAAATTACTATTGATAATATATCAGAAATACTTGGAATTTCGTGTGGTAGTTGCCAAAAAAATATTGGTGATAATTTAAACATGATAAAACTTTGTGGTTATTTTCTCACGAAATTTAACAGATCAACAAAGAAAAACCAGATTATCAATTTAAAAAGATTTAATCAAACTGCAAATTATGATTCTGATTTTTCAAAAAGAATAATAACTGGTGATGAAACATGGTGCTTTCTTTTTTATCCACAACCAAAATACAATCACTCGAATTGCACACACCAATTTCTCCAAGGAGGAAGAAAGTTTGTCTTGACAAGTCCAAAGGAAAATTAATGCTTATAGTGTTTTTCTATTATATCAAGGGCTTGTCTATTATGAATTTATTAAAGAGGGGACTACTATTAATAAAACAGGTATACAAAGAAATACTTGTGCGCCTTCGTGATGCGATAAGAAGAAAAATAAAAAACTCTTCAAATAAAAACAGTGGAAATTGCTACAAGATAATACCCCTGCTCATAGAGCCATTATTGTTCAAGGCTATTTAGCCAAACACTCTGTATCTATCATGCCACTTCCTTCTTACTCTTCTGTTATCGCTCCATGAGATTTCTTCTTCTTTCCAAAACTTAAAATGACGTTAAAAGGGAGGCGCTTTTCATTGACATCAGAAGTAATTGAAAATGCGACGGTGGAGCTAAACAAGCTTAGAAAAATTGACTTTGAACTAGCATTTCAACAGCTTTTTTCACGCTAGAAAAAATGTGTAGATAAACAAGGCTCCTATTTTGAAAAATATCGTGTTTAAATTACTATACTATGAATGAATAATTGATTTTTTAAAAGTTCGGGGATGTTTTGATCCTACCTTGGATAAAGGTTTGACATTTTTTTTTTATCAAGGTGTGTGCATTTTATCACTTTAAATTATATTTCTATTATATATATATCAATTTATTATTAATATATATATATTATTTTGGATAAAAGGTATCTCCTGAAAAAATAAACTTTCATCCGGCAGAGTTTCCTCACCACTCTGGAAGTACCTGCCTCGGCGCGTTACCCTTTTTGGCGGTTCACCCCCCAGGAGCCCTAAATGGTCCTGAGAAGTCCTATTCCACTTCTAGCTTTTACTAACCCCACCATCGGATCTGACCTGATGGCGCCAGCAAAGCTAGGGCCCTAGAACTGACCAATTGTTGAAGACTCGTGTCCCAGGAAACTGAATAATTTTACAAACTAAAATAAATTTGATATAAATTTTAAATATGTTATAAGCTATGAAAATAAGGAAATCATTTTCACAATTTCATATGATGTTGGGATATGATTGATTTATAATTCCAGAAAATGAAACATTTTTTACAAAGTTAATTTAATGGTTCATCTATGATAGAGATGATATCTGACAAGATACTCAAGGAAAATTATTAAGATTATAAGATTGATTGTATTTGATGACTTTGTGGTGATATTCCTACATGTAGTTCTTGAAATTCTGGTAACTGGATAGCATCTAGCAATTGGACTCTGTTTCATAAAATTATTTTCTATGCGGCGATATATTCTTGATAATATCAGTGTAATATTAATAACACATTCAAAGTGATTGTCGTAAAGATAGAGGCTGCCTGGCCGGCATTCATTGTTCTTCAAATATAAGACACTTCGACCAGTTAATCTTTTTATTGTCTGGCCGAAGTGTCTTTTATTTGAAGAATAAAGTGATTGTGTATGTGTAAAAGGTATATTTTGTTTTTACTTCTTGTACATACAGTACTGGTCATGAAAATCACGGTGGTAAGAGGTTTGTGACTACTCATACTTTAGGTACACCAAATGTCTTTACTAGTAATATCGGGCAATGGAACCATGGGATTTGGGGTTAATGTCTGGATATACAGTATATCAAATTTTCCTGTTGAAATATCCATCTATATATTTAGACCATAGAATGGTCATAGCCACTTTGCCAGTTAAACACCTTTTTGGAGATTTTTGTGGATTTCTCGAATCCTCCGCGGAGATCTGATAATATTGTTATAGAGAATAATTAATCGATTGGAAAAATAGAACCAGAATCAATTTTATATTTGTCTTTTTCAATTTGCTACAAAGTTAATGACGCTTGCTTTCTTAATAGTATCGTGAAGATAGAGGCTGCCTGGCATTTATAGTTGTTCTTAAAATTAAAGATATTTTGGTCAGTAAATCTTTTTATTACCTCGACGTTTATAAAAAAAAAATATTTTGTCCTCGTGGTCAAAAGCGAACAAAAATTAAAACATTTGGCAAGGCGTTAAAAAAATTTCTTCTATAACGCCTTGCCAAATGTTTTATTTTTTGTTCGCTCCTGACGAGGACAAAAGAATTTCGTCGAAATGTCGAGATTATAAAAAGATTTAGTGGCTGAAGTATATTTAATAGTATTGATTGTAAATAAATCTTGAACGGCATAATTCATACTCTTTTATTTTATCAATAAATTCCTAAATATTTATTTTAATTTGAACGACTCTTCATCATCACTATCGTGACTGAAAGAGACCTCCTCCGTACCATCAAAACCCAATGCTTGCGGGAATGGAAATCTAATGCTGCACATGACTGGTACAGAGCAGGAGTAACAAACACCGGTCCTGTCCTCCCAAGAGAACAACAGTCTTTGATTTCCAGACTTAAGTCTGGTCATCTACGGACAATGGTCGCAAGGTTTTCCCACTATGTACTAAGTGCAATTCTCAACCTGCAACCCCAAAACACATTATTGACTGTATTGAATCATCCATTGAAGAGCTCTACTCATCCCCGGCAGACACTATCAAAAGTCTCAAGCTTTACAAGCTTGATACCTTAATATGATTGAGTGGAGATAAGAAAGAAGACTATCGTGACAATATCAAGCTCAGCCCTGGACTGAAGAAGGGCATTAAGCCCGAAACCGTACTCTCCAGGTTTGACAGATAGCCTCCCGTCAATATTGACATCAAAATAATCTATGCCATCATATATAATAAGGCCTCGTGTATTCTTATTTTCATCCAACCAGGAGAAGATCCAACTATAGATTTACTGTAAATGGTTAAATCCTTTGAAGTGAAGAAAACGTAAATCTTTCTTTCGTCAAATAAACTTTCCATGAAATTCTCGAGTCGTAAAATTCTTGTAAATTAAGTAAAGTAGTCACGTTTAGACAAAAAGATCTTGGAAGCTTTTAAACTGATGAATTCACTTTATTGTCAACAATGAAAGTTGATGAACCAATTTGTGATAGACAAATAATAATTAGTGAAAGTAACACACATGTTCATTATAAAAATTGATATAACACTATATGTTATGAAATATAGAGCAATTCATATGTGAAATTAATTAATGATGACTTTTTTGACTTGAATATTTATCTTTCGATATTTCGGCAAAACTGAACGTCAATTTTCTCTTAGAATCACTGTTGCCACTGTATGAGAGAATTTTTTAAACAAGAAAATGACATGTAGACCTATTTTTGAATATAATATTGTTTCCTCTCAGATGGGTTAATGTAGTGTGAAATTTAAATCTATTTTGCATATTTAATGCGTAGGTTTACACCCTAGATATAATTTTGGTATATACCGATTCCTGCTGTGTTATTATATATCCTAGAGAAAGTTTTGAGTTTAATGCCTTTGCATTGATTTAATTAATCAAGTATTTTTCCTCTTTCACAGATGTAATAAGTTGTGTATGCTTTGCATGGTGTACAGGATATTATGTTTGATTTAGTGTATAGGTTAGAATTGTATATCGTGTAAGAAATGATGAGGCGACGTATAATACTTTTTAGATTTGCTTAGGATAGATTTCTTGTTTTATAATTGTACTTTATCAGAGCTCTACATCACGTTTGTTATCACTTGGTTTATATTTTAAAACTTGTATCTGTTTTATAAGCCATTGGTAAGATTTTTTACTATACTAGTCGGCTATATCTGAATTCTACATGTACAGATATGTAGTATACTTTTTATAGTAAAAGAAAAGCAGTCGCTTATTGTCCAAGATGATTATCATAGCCTTCACTGCGTGTACTTGATTTGATTGAAGGATTAAAATTGTTTAATGTTCAATGAGATTTCGACACGGAAACCAATTGTCCACATTTGGTACCTTCAAGCTATACAGGTTTAGGCTCTTGATTGGACACGACAACAAGCTACACAGTAATTAATAATATCAGTTAAATTCTATTTTCCGAAGTGATTCGCGCGGGCAATTTGATGTAAAAATTCTTCATCACCAAACCTCGCAATACAAACCTCGACAAATTCGAACACTCCTATGCTTTCAGCTAAAATGACTTGCAGCGCTACAAGGAAACGGCTTGCTTGACATAATGATGATGGTATGGGTCATTAAGTGTCTGCCATCTTGGCAAATATGTCCCTACATCTCATTGATAGGCTGCTATTAGCTTAGCAGTATTATTGAGATCCTTGTTTTCTTTCTTCACAATATGTTTCATTAATATATTAACGGCCATTAGTGATATTAAGAGGTGTGCACAAACACATTAAACCTTTCTGTATTAATTCTTTCTAACAGTGAAAGAATTACCTAGCATTGTCTGTATAGTATAACCTTTAATATTTACCCAGCTAATATTGTTTTTAATTAAGGTTATTATTATCATTATATCATCAACATTAGTATCAATTTATATATATGATAAGGATGCGGGAGGATGATATTCATGTACCTAGAGGAGCACCTCTCCCTTTCATTATGAATCAGAACGATGCATTTTTTTAATCACCCTAGTAAAAAACCTTTACAAGTGATGATATAGACAATTGACAATTAAAATAATTTTCTTGAAAAAAGAGATACTTCGGCCAGTAAATCTTTTTATTACCTTGACGTTTCGACAAAATTATTTTGTCCTCGTCAGGAGCAAACAAAATTAAACATTTAGCAAGGCGTTAAAAATCTTTCTAAAGTTCCAAGGGCGTTCTCACGCGATATTCAAAATTTTTGTTTGCTCCTGACGAGGACAAAAGATTTTTGTCGAAACGTCGAGGTAATAAAAAGATTTACTGGCCGAAGTATCTTTCTTTTCAAAAAATATGAATGCCGGCCAGGCAGCCTCAATATTTACGATAAAATAATTTTATTGGCATCTTGTCAATACATGCAAATTGCACAGTCTGCACTATTTAAAAAAGATAATATGCATTATATACACTATGAAAAAAATGGATAAGGCGCCTCTGCCAGCGCTGCAGAGTTTGGTGGAGAATCGCCAGTGGGTCTCCAGCGACACCACGTATTCCAACCTGTATACCATGGTTTCGGGCTTTAGCCCTCATCAGTACAGGGGCAGTTTCGATTTCATAACATCCTACGTGAAGAGTTATGGAATCGGTCGAATTTACCGAAGATGTGGCTAAACTGGTGAAGTGGCAAATACTTTTCAACCTGTTTAATGAATTCCACCTATTTCATGACTTCTCGTAGGATCTATATACAAATATATTTCGAAACTATTATAGACGGGTATGATTTTTTAAATATCGATTTTCCTTTTTCGAAAATTTCAATATAACATCGGTATGGTAGATTAAACTGGCAAAAACGCTGGGAGGGTTCACCACTGATGAGCCAGGCCCTCCCATAATATTTTATTACAGTAAGAGCAGTAGAGAGAGATATTGAGATTGAAACTGATTTATTACAATATGTACATGTAATAATGTGTTGAGATCCTGTCGACTCTCTGTTATAATGCGTTGGAGTTCTGGTTGACTATTGTAGAACCTCGTCGACTCTCGCTATAAGTTGTGGAAACCGAGGGTCAAACCTGTAGTAACCGAGAAGGACAGTCAGGAGGTGGAGAGTTTTCCAGTACCTCACTGCACATTGTAGGATCTTTAACAGTTCTCACAGGGTACAGGCAGTCGTGGTCGAGGCAGAGTGGAAAACTGGGGAATGTCCACACACACAAAACGAAGCGACACAGTTGAAAGAAAGTTCCTTGAATAGATAAAAAGCGAGCCAAAAGCAAAGATGGAGATCGAGAAGGTTTCTTACTGTTTTACATGGTCGATGAGTTGGTGACAACCGGCGACACGCTGATGGGGAACTCACTGGAACTGACTGCTGTTGCTAAGGCCGGTCTTATTTATACGACAGCTCTGACAAAGAGAATTGGGTCATGCACGTGTCGAGGGACACCGGACACTGGCGACAGTCTGTCGGGGTCCAATCTATCTTTAGAAGTTACTTTGTAAATCTCTCTCTGGCTCTTAACTCAGCTTTTAATCTATTATATATTTTTATTTATTCATCCTCAGTACATTACATATGGGGATACAAGGACACACGTCAATTATGCATATAATTAGTTATAGTTTATAATTAGTTCTATATACAACATGACAATTTTGTTATACGTATTACATAATATAGGGTTATTGGTTTAAATTATCATAGATGGGCCCCGTGAGTGAAAGGGTTTATCCGGGTTTAAGCGGGTAAAGCCTCTCTAACACAGGTAAGTAATTAAAATTTCTTTTAATTAATTAAAACTGTGAGGGTAAAGGGCTATAACAAGATGTTTATTTGGCTATATCTGAAAATTATAAAAATAAAACGTATGTTTAATTAAAAAGTTATGATATTCATTATAAAAGAGAACTGTAGATAAAACCTTTGTTTGCTAAAAAAATAATGATGATGTTCTAAGAGATTGTTGGCGGGCGTTGGAAAGGGTTAGGGGTTGAAGAATATGCAATTGTAAGTGTTGCACAGACAATCAAATACTGAGATCCAGGTGCAAAGCGAGGATATAGACTTGTGCGTCTTCCTAGGCAATGTTTCACCTGTGATCCTGTAGAAGGTTACAGTGCTTTGTCACAATTGTAGGGTTATTGGGTTGAAAAGTTGTTGAAGAAAAGAATTAATATGATTGAAAGGGGTGGTAGAGCCATGCGATAAGTAGAATTGTTGTATCGACAGTAGGTGGTCTGACTTGACTTGAAATCAAAGGTTGATTGTGGTCCGCTAGAGCTGAAAAAAATTGAAAATTGAAAAAAGTGAACGCTTGGTGCATGCGTTGGTGATGTGCTCTGCGGATGATTGAAATAAACTTTTGAAACGTGTTCAGACCAAAAGTCGAGACTTGTACTTCTGGGGAACGGTGTTTTCAAAGAGTTTGTTGAATTACGAAATCAAAAGAAAAATTGTCAAGCAGTGCTGTCGTTTCTAGCAATGGCTGAAATAGGTAGTGAGAAAGTATAGGGAATTAGTTAAAGAATATGATTGTTGAAAACGATTGTTGTAGATGCCCGATAGTTGATGATAAACATTGTCATATAATAAAGTTACTTAAACAAAAATATAGTGAATAAAAAGATAAAAATATGAGTGCGGGTAAAAAAAAAGTATAAGTGGATAAGATCAAACATGTAATATAAAAAAGATATAATAATGAATTAGTAAAATATAAAAGATATAATAATGAGAATTAAAAATGATTATTTGAAAGAATTAAATGTTTTGTCATACTAAAATAATGTCATGAAAAATAAAATTGTTAAAAGTTGTTAAAATAATGTTGGAATAAAAATTTGATTATAATTGAAAAGTAAAAAAAAAATAATAATAAAAATAAAAATAATTATTCAAGATTTTATACAAAATTATAATATAATTAAAGATTATTAATGATTAGATAAATGTTAAGTAGTGAAAAATGGAACAAAAATTGTCTCTTTGGAAGAAAAGTTACAACTGTGGTGTGTAACTAGGTCATTTCCCTTTTTGTACACATTGGTGTTTCTATGCTTCTCTGAAACTGGGAATATGTGATCTGACATGCTCATGGTGATATGTAGAGAATGTTTTCTCTTTTGCGTGCTGGGGTATAGAAAAACAAAGACATATAGCATACAAATATAAAATAAATGATAACTTGATTGATTCTTTAAAAAAAAATGGATTGCATTGACGAAGATGATTGTAATATATAACAATAAAGGGTTAACATTATATAAAAGATGGCGTTCTAGTTTAGAAAAAATATTCCATACTGGGCGTGAAAATAATGTAAAAGTTGTAAAACACACAATGATAATTGAAGGTATAAAGTTTAATGATATTTTTTTTCAATATTAAAATTCAAATTAATAAGTGAATTGTGTAATTATTGGTAAGTCAATTAGTTTTAGGTGCTGCAATCTATCCATTCTGCGAGCTGGGCCACGAGTTTCAAGTACAGGCGAACTGGGCTAGTCGGCGGTGGAAAACTGAAACTGGAGATGTCAACATGTCGGCTGCAACTGGTGTTTATTATTGTTGGCGATGTGGTGAATCATCCTGCTGGCTAGAGAAAAATCTCTCAGCACAGTGGTACTTGTCTATTTGAAAATATAGTTTTCTCGGTGTTCGTAAGTGTTGTGTTTCGACGTTGTTGCGGACTTATTAAAAAATGTTATTCAATGATGTCAGGTTTAGATGTGAATAAAAGTGCGACTTCAACGTAGACACGCTTTGGTGAGGTGTCACAGGCATGAAGGCGTCTTGGGCCTGTTAAGTGAGAAAATTGTTGTGGTGCGCTGTGTAACACTAGTGGGTGGATTGAATAGAAAGGTGTCACGTGAAGTCTGTTCTTGGTACAGCATCTAACCTGTTTCCGAAAAATAACAAATTTATTAGTCATGGGTGGTTGTTGTACGAAACACATCGAGAATTTTCAGATTGTTATAGAGGTGGCATGTTTATCGTGAAATCTTTGTGTTCGCGACGATATGGAGCTCGTGTGGCTCGAAATTGGACGTGTTAAATCGCGCGTTAATAGATGTGGCCAATTGGAGAAAGTAAGGTGGGAATGTGTTGAAGTTCGTTCCGAGGGATGTGTGAATTATTAATAATTATGCATGTAAAAAGAAAAGGACGAGGGAGTGTAGCTATGCTGGAATTTTTAACTTGTTTTGGGGAAGGACAGTTACATTTCTAGTTGTGCTTTTGAAGATAGTGTATCTTTCGATTTTTGTATTTTTTTAAAAAATGCGTTTCATCTATGTTTATTAAAATTTGAATATATTTTTTAAATCGTTGCTTATGTTAGTGCGAAAATTATACTTGTAAAAGGGCAATGGCATGATAGTGACTTATAATTTGAATGGGGCGTGTACATCAAATAGTGAACATAACAATGATTTTTTGCAAAGTTTTGTGTATTTAATTAAGACATTGGTGTTTTTTGGTATAAAAATAAGGTATTAAGAGAAACACAACAAATAAGTTTAGAAAATAGGATTCGAGTAATTAAAATATAATATGATTTTTTAAAAGTGTATCTTTCGATTTTTGTATTTTTTTAAAAAATGCGTTTCATCTATGTTTATTAAAATTTGAATATATTTTTTAAATCGTTGCTTATGTTAGTGCGAAAATTATACTTGTAAAAGGGCAATGGCATGATAGTGACTTATAATTTGAATGGGGCGTGTACATCAAATAGTGAACATAACAATGATTTTTTGCAAAGTTTTGTGTATTTAATTAAGACATTGGTGTTTTTTGGTATAACAATAAGGTATTAAGAGAAACACAACAAATAAGTTTAGAAAATAGGATTCGAGTAATTAAAATATAATATGATTTTTTAAAACTGTAAGATTACGAGTAATGAATTAAAATTTATAAGAGGCTTAAAATAAAGTAAAAATTGATAAATGAGGGTGTACAATATTTAAAATTTGAATTGAAATGCTATAAAAATGGTAAAATTTGATTTAAAAATAATTACAGTAAAAATAAACATTATATTTATGGAAAATCAAGTTGTTAGCATGAAGAGAGAGTTAAGTAGATTTTTTAAAAACTCACAGTTTTTATGATTGTTCAGTCAGGAGACTTGGTCTTTGGTTGTTGTCCTGATGACGTGGAAGGCGTCCCATGTAGAGCTTGTAGAAGCTTGTGACTTCTGTTTGGCGATGGTGGCATGTCGTCTGGATGGTTGCGTTGTAAGGTCGAAGGTGGGTAACTTCTCACCGGCTTATTTTGCGGGATGTTCGGCTGTGTCGTTGGGGGGAAGATTGCTTGGTCGTTTCGTTGGAATGGCGTACTTGTTCCTCCATCTTGCTTCTTGGCTCTTCTATCTATCTGGACAGTCTTTTTACCTTCTTCGTCGTGGTCTCCTTCGTTGTGGTAATCCTGTCGACTAGCTGTAATAATGTGTTGAGATCCTGTCGACTCTCTGTTATAATGCGTTGGAGTTCTGGTTGACTCTTGTAGAACCTCGTCGACTCTCGCTATAAGTTGTGGCAACCGAGGGTCAAACCTGTAGTAACCGAGAGGGACAGTCAGGAGGTGGAGAGTTTTCCAGTACCTCACTGCACCTTGTAGGATCTTTAACAGTTCTCACAGGGTACAGGCAGTCGTGGTCGAGGCAGAGTGGAAAACTGGGGAATGTCCACACACACAAAACGAAGCGACACAGTTGAAAGAAAGTTCCTTGAATAGATAAAAAGCGAGCCAAAAGCAAAGATGGAGATCGAGAAGGTTTCTTACTGTTTTACATGGTCGATGAGTTGGTGACAACCGGCGACACGCTGATGGGGAACTCACTGGAACTGACTGCTGTTGCTAAGGCCGGTCTTATTTATACGACAGCTCTGACAAAGAGAATTGGGTCATGCACGTGTCGAGGGACACCGGACACTGGCGACAGTCTGTCGGGGTCCAATCTATCTTTAGAAGTTACTTTGTAAATCTCTCTCTGGCTCTTAACTCAGCTTTTAATCTATTATATATTTTTATTTATTCATCCTCAGTACATTACATATGGGGATACAAGGACACACGTCAATTATGCATATAATTAGTTATAGTTTATAATTAGTTCTATATACAACATGACAATTTTGTTATACGTATTACATAATATAGGGTTATTGGTTTAAATTATCATATACATATAAGATTATATAAGGTTAAATTTAGACTAAATATAAATATGAATAAATATGATTACATAATGATAAATATTAGATAATAAAATGCATATATTGAATTTAATAAAATATTGGCAAAATAAATATTTTATTAAATCCAATATATGCATTTTATTATCTAATGAATTAAGTATGGATTGCTCTATTTTCAAAATGATAAATATGTAAATAAATATATGAAATAATCGATAAATATAAATATATATACAAGGTCTTTATTGGTGGCGCCCACCGCGGGGTAGACTCCGCTACCGGTGGAGAGAGAGAGAGAAAAATAAAATTCAAAATTTCTACTTCTGTTCGGAGGTGGTTAAAATTCCAAGCCTCTAGAGTTGGGGCAGGAGCGCGCGCCCGTGCATCCTCGCACCTCGAGAGAGAGAGAAAATGTATAATTTTTAAAAGAATCATACGCGTCTATAATAGTTTCAAATCCTGATAACAGATGGCGCTCTAATGTATCATACAAATATATTTGAATAAATAACCAATTGATGGTTGACGGAGAAACCAAGGTCCCACTTCTTGTCCTCGGTTTATAATAGAGAATCGAGTGTATGTATTCAGTTTAAACATAAAAATTATTAAACTGGGAAATTTCTTTCTATATCCGACGCAATAGAATATTTCTATATTCGTCTTAAATTGAATTTACTGAAAATATCAACTTTTTTTTTTACTTTGAGAAATGCATTCTTGGAGAACAAAAAAAAAAACATTTAGAGCAAAAAGCACTCCATCTTAACAGAAAATTTCAAAGTTAAAAACCCTCTTCTGTTTTTGTTACTAACTTATTGACAATATTTTTATTATTATGTCGAAAAAAATTGTAACTTTAATTCAATTTGGAGAGAACGGGGGAAAATCAAGATTTACAATAAGGAAGATAAAAATGAAACAATTTATTTTTGGAAGATATTTTAAGTTGATTTATGCCTAACGTATATAATACCAAATCTTATTTAAGACCTACCTACATCAGTCTTTTTTTTTTTTTTGCTTATCCCTAGTACACGTGGTACAGGCCATGATAATCATGATGGGTAGAAGTAGGCGACTGCTTTTACTGTAAGTGCACCACATGTCTACAAACGTGAAAAGCAGTTCGACTTTGCACTTACAAATGTGCCAGAGTTCTGTTTGTTTTCTTGTTCTCGCTGATAGCGTTGGACTTTTGCAAGAATCGGGGGTCATTGTGGCATTTTTTTATCAGAAAAAAATTGCCCAATGAGGGAATCGATTCTGGGTCGTAGCGTTTGAAAACCAACGTTTTAGACCATTCTTCCACCGACCCCCTAAGTTCATCCTGAATATGGCCAGCGACCGGTTATTGGTAATCAGATAGCCTCAATTTTGATAATAAAAATTCTTATAAATTGAAACGATTTTATATCATTGACCAAATTGTTGACCATTTTCTCTAAATTTCAATGGCATAATATTGTTTTTATCTCTACAATCTATTATTGTCGGCATCCTATTGTTTATTGATCTTATTTTTAATGAAGAGAAAGAATATTGTAATATT
>CP092866.1:45076402-45241155 GCA_030710605.1 Cordylochernes scorpioides
ACAATGGAGACTTTTCGAGACTAAGGTAGGCAATCCACCCAATGACACCATCAAATTAACTTTGGACTTGTATCTGACCCAGGACCTACCATGTACCTTTCTCATTGAACCAGACGCAGGTTCGAACATATTGCCGTATCATTTATACAATATATTAAAAGCACAACTCCCCAATTTAAGTATTAAAAAACCTTCCCTTGATCTATCCCCCCTAAATAGTTTTACGAAAATAATAGGACATTTAACTTTCCCTCTGACAATAGGCCAAATAACCCGTAGAGAGAACTTCCACGTGGTAAATGCATCCTTGCCATTTGGAGTTCTTACCTTAAAAACCCTTTATCAGTATAAATTAAAACTAAATTATAATCGCGGCACTATTTTCCAACTTGGCGTCCCATTGTCTAATACTATCTACCACTTTAAACATGTATCAAATGAATGCAAGCACGGGCTAGACCAAAACCTGTCCCAAAGGACTCGCACAGCACCCAAAGCTTTCACACATGGAAACCCTTGCCTGCATTCATTACCCAAACCCCAAATATTTACATGCCACCATTCTAATCTCACACCACACAACTTTTCGCTCAACCCAATTGCCAATACTTTATGCCCACCACATATAAAGCCACCACGACTTCAATCTGCAACTCCAATAATGCCCAAACAAGTGTCAGTACACCAACACAGCTCACCCACTTACCACACAAAATCCATACACGCACCCATACGTCACCACGCGACAAACACGCACAACCCGCACAACAAACGCAACACGCACGCCAAAAGACAACAACAACAAACAAGCGCATGCACAACCGTTAAGGATAATACAATCATCCCATCTACACAAAACATAGAAAAAATTCACGCCACCGAACAACCACACAATCGAAAAACCTTGCGATCTTTCCTAAAAGCTGTGAACGTCTTTAAAGAATTCATTCCAGACCACGCCCGCTTGCGGACGCCACTTATCAACCTTCTAAAAAAGGATATCATGTGGGTCTGGGATGACGAATGCCAGAAAGCGTTCACTAACCTGAAAGAAAACCTTACCACACACCCCACATTACACCTTTACCAGGAAGGTCTGCCATGCCAGGTGTACTGTAATACCTCAACATTCAGCATTACAGGCGTTCTTAAACAAGTCTACCCTGATGGGAAGACATACACCGTTCAACATTTCAGCCGATCTCTGCGTAGTCACGAGCGAAATTATTCAGACTTGGAACTACAATGCCTAGCCATTGTGGAAAGTGTGGATAATTTCCGCACCTGTCTAATGGACAGAAAGTTTACAATATTTTCTGACCATCCCGCATTGCAGTGGTTGAAAGAGATCAAAGCTCCGTCAGGCAGATTGTTTCGATGGAGGTTAAGATTGTCAAGATACGAATATGAGGTCCGTAGCATAAATGGAGTACAACAATATGAAACGGGCGTTGTAACTCGTATCCCATTTTGTGGCTTTCTAGATGCGCCACTCATACAGAGCCAACAGTCTTCTCCACCGGGAAAATCCCGCGTGACTATGGATCCCAATAAACTGCGCACCGTCTCCCGAAAAGGAGTACTTAAAACTATAGTCCCAAATTCATTTACAACCAGACTTCTTAAGTCCGTACACACACAACACCACCACCCAAACATCTCCAAGATGACGAGACTCATCTCAGCACAATATTATTGGCAGAACATGACACAGGACATCGCAAAACAGGTAAAAACCTGCCCCACCTGCCGATTCGCTAGAAGAATCGATGAATACAAACAACCTGCACGTAAAAATACCGACACAGGTACCCAAACAAAACAAAATTCGTACATAAAGCACAGCGTACACACAACACAAACAATGCCAAAATTACCACATCCACGTCAGAGAAAAGATCACACATTTCAACCTAAACCGATTACCGCCGACATATCTCTAATAAAACCATTGACGATCAAACAGGAGAACTGTAAACCTGACAACCAGTTCAATCATATCACACCACTCCCTAAAGATATCAAACAGGAGAATTGCGAACCTACCAATCATTCAAATTCTACAATTTATAAGATTCAAGCAAATATTTCAGAGTCCCCAGTTACAAAAATGTGGACGAACATGGGACAATATCCTATCTTTCATCTGATTTTCATCCTTTGTTTGTTACTTCTGCCATACAACTGTATTCCAATTTTATGCATCAATTACTTGTTTATATATACCATGCCCGCTCAGAGAATCTTCGAACTACAAGAGGCAGTTTTTAATTTTGGACAAGCATTTATAAAACTTCTCCTAATTTTAGGAACCATCCTCGCAGAAAATCTAAATAAACTCCGCAGAGGTAGCAATAACTGAAAAGATAACCAACCAGTGTCGGAGAAATCACGCTCCAAAAACAAGATCTGAGCCGCACCAAAAATAAATAGACGGGAGGAAACGAGAATTTGAGACACCACGACGGAAGTGTAGTCCGCAGCGAATAAATTCGGCCTCTGTAAACAAAGCGAAGCGCCCTCGTCCGATCTCCAATTTCATTCCCTCCCTTTTGCCCGACACACCCCACTTCCGTATCTCTAATTACAATGAGAAGACCCCCTATTGAGGTCGACTGGGAACCTCACTATGCCACCGGTTTTGATTCCAGTTCGAGTCTACATATCGATTTTTACCAACCAATTACACATCCACGAAACAACACCTAGAACTAACTCACACAACTCTTACACAACCGACTTCTAACATTTTTCACAACACACACACAAAGACAAAAAATTACACATAAAGGTTATATAGATTTCCATGTCTCCTGTACACAGCATAAAACGCACTTGAGGGCTAGAATCACGTTTTTCACCTAAGTGTCACTACAGATGAGACAAAAAATTTATAGGGCATAATTGAGCAAGTAAAACATTTATAGGGCAAAATGGAACAATCAATACATTTAGATCAGGGCATGTAGATACCAAAGGGTTCCAACCAATACATCTTATTTTTCATATCAATCATTTTTATTATTTTCTCTCAATTAAAAGTTAAATATTTAATCAATTTATCAATTTATTCAACTTATTACCACTTTTATCATTAATTATCATTTTTTTTTTCCCAATTAGTTTATATTATCATTTTTATTTATCAATTATCATTCTATTTACCACTTGACTTATATTGTCACAACTCAATTATCAACGAAAACACTGGTTTTCGATTAAACTAAAAACATTAAATCACCCTTTATTGTTGAAACCTTTTTATTTTTCATTTTTCCTTTTTTCAAGCACTCACCTTTGATTTCGTTCAACTTTTATTTTTATTTTTATTTTGATTTCTCAAAAGACCTAATGAAAACCCCTTCGATTTCATTCCCAATCTCAAGTAGGATAGTAATTAGGCAATTCTTTTTTTTTTTCACCAACGCAACAAAGCATTTCCTCTTTTTCCCATACAACAAGGCTTTTTTTTTGTACAACCAAGCCTTCACTTTGATTTCATTCAACTTTTATTTTTATCTTATTTTATTTTTGATTTCTCAAAAGACCTAATAGAATTCCCTCGGTCTCCATTCCCAATTCCGAGCTAGAATATAATTAGGCAATTTTCCTTTTTTCTCACCACGCACCAAGCATTCACTTTGATTTCGTTCAACTTTTATTTTTATTTTTATTTTGATTTCTCACAAGCCCTAATAAAACTCCCTCGGTCTCCATTCCCAATTCCGAGCTAGAACATAATTAGGCATTTTTTCTTTTTTTCTCACCACGCACCAAGCATTCACTTTGATTCCGTTCAACTCTTATTTTTATTTTTATTTTGATTTCTCAAAAGACCTAATGAAAACCCCTTCGATTTCATTCCCAATCTCAAGTAGGATAGTAATTAGGCAATTCTTTTTTTTTTCACCAACGCAACAAAGCATTTTCTTTTTTTTTCATACAACAAGGCTTTTTCTTTTTTTTTTGTGCAACCAAGCCTTCACTTTGATTTCATTCAACTTTTATTTTACCTTATTTTATGTTGATTTCTCAAAAGCCCTAATAGAATTCCTTCGATTTCATTCCCAATTTCGAACTAGAATATGGTTAGGCATTTTTCTTTTTTTTTTTCTCACCATTCAACCAAACACATTCAATTTTGATTTCATTCAACTATTTTATATTATTTTTATTTGATTTCAAAAGCCTTAATAAAATCCCCTCGGTTTCCATTCCCAATCCCGAGCGAGAATATAATTAGGCATTTTTCTTTTTTTTCTCACCACTCAACCAAACACATTCAATTTTGATTTCATTCAACTATTCTTATTTCATTTTGTTTTGATTTCAAAGCACCTTATGAAATTTCCTCGATTCCTTTTTCTCAGAATTCGAGCAAAAAAGTAACTAAGCAGTTGTCTTTGTCACCATGCAACAAAATATTTTTCTTTTTCAACCAAATACATTCAATTTTGATTTCATTCAACTATTTTTATATTATTTTTATTTGATTTCAAAAGCCTTAATAAAATCCCCTCGGTTTCCATTCCCAATCCCGAGCGAAAATATGGTTAGGCATTTTTCTTTTTTTCTCACCATTCAACCAAACACATTCAATTTTGATTTCATTCAACTATTTTATATTATTTTTATTTGATTTCAAAAGCCTTAATAGAACTCCCTCGAATTCATTTCTTAACTCGAGAAGAATTCGTTTAGGCGCATTTTCCTTTTTTTTGCCCACTATGTACCATAACATTCATTGATTTCTTACAATTAAAAAATTTTTGATTTCTATTAATTATACTCAACCTATATCATCAACACCATTCTATTTTACTTTTATATTACCAGCAATGTTTGTATATAGCCCCTCCATACCCACAACTAATTTTCCCACAAAATTATTTTTCACTTTACAGAATTCTCTCAGGCTAACCCCTTCTTGAATTCTTCACATGTAGGGGGCGCATCTGTCATAATTTGTATATAATTAAATGCAACCCCGACCCACTATGTATGTATCATGTATGATTTTCAAAGACTTAATAAAGAACAAGGTAACTGGAGGAAAGAAAGTAACAAAAGATATAGGAAGTAAGACTAAAGCTGGCACGACTATTTTGGCACCCCTGTGTCAACATTGCAGGGGCAGCGACCGGGCGTCTCTAGTGACCGCAGAAGTTATTTTAGCCAAGATTCACTCAATACTTCCTGACACACAGGACGTGTCGAGTGACCAGAAGTTATAAATGTTAAAGCTAACATTCGATACTTCCTGACAAAGCAAGACGTATTTTGATAGCCGCGGAAATAAATAAAGTCAAACAAACACGGGGCTTCCTGACCCAAGTCGGGCGTAATTAATATCAAAGGAAACCGCGGACCAATCAAAAGATAGTATCTAAACAGGTCAACCAATAGAGAAAGCTCATGTGAGATCTCTCAACCAATCAGAGAGAAACTGACTCGTGGTGTTAAATCGAAAGACAAGAATAGTTAGTTACGCTTTGGCTCCCAAGGAGGTGACATCGGCTCTAGACCTCTCCCCTTCTGCTCATCCCACAGCTAAGTACAATCACCGCCATGTGATCAGCTAATTAATAAGTCAAATCGCTCAGCTCTTATCAAACTTTCTTTCCTCCAACCCGTTGCCTTTATTTTCAAACTCAATCACGTGTCCTGATTATTCCTAACTGTATGCTGCAACTTCCACTCAAACGACTGCGTTTCAATCAATCCTCACCATTCAAATCAAACAACAAGAAACCCCGCAACGATATTGCCACATATATATATTATAAAAAAATATTCTGCTGATATTTTGGAATTGTTGAGATGAGGTTTCGCTTTTGTTTTTGTATACATGAATATTGTTATGCAGTCGTTGTAAAAATAATAAAAATAGTTTTAAATCACAATTTGCTCTAATTGTGCTAATTAGACAATTTAAGAAGAAATACCTGATTGTGGCGTAAAGAAGAGAAAATAAAAGATTATATATTTACATATCTACAGAAAGATTTGAGCCGGCCAACAGGAAACAACAACAATAGGTTTATATAGGAAGAGCGGCGACCTCTGGCGGTCGACTTCACAGAGTATTTTATTATAGAAATTATAATTTTAAAATGCAATAGAACTTTTTATATAACATTTATATTGTTGTTGAATATAGAGCAATTCATTTATGATAATTAAAATAGGGGCATATTTTGGATCAAATATATTTATTAAATTTCAATATTTCGACGAGGCTGTTCGCCTATCTTCTTCTCGGAAAAATTCAAAACCTTGTAAGCTTATTATCTGTGATGCGCGCACGAGAAGTGTTGTTTTATATAGCATATGTTGGTGTGACCAATTAAATGGTATGGTCACACCAACATATGCTATATAAAACAACACTTCTCGTGCGCGCATCACGCGGATAATAAGCTTACAAGGAGTTTGAATTTTTCCGAGAAGAAGATAGGCGAACAGCCTCGTCGAAATATTGAAATTTAATTAATATTTTGATTAAAAATATGCCCCTATTGTAATAACATATATATATATATATATATATATATATATATTAATGATATTTTCTTATATTTATATATTAAAAAAAAAAGAAATTGACGCAAACTAAAACTTTAGAATGAAAAATAAGACAAAATATTCTTCTACTTAAATCTTAATGGTAAAAGAATATTGATATTTTTCACGCGTAGGATTTCTCGAATTGATGAACTATTATGATTAGAAATGATAATTATCATCTTTTTGTTCACGCAGGCATGTACAAAATCCGCAAGAAATCAGTATTTCAATAAAAATAGGCTATTTTGCAGTGAGTAAAATGATATATTTCGAGAAATTCCCCACTACCATATTTACATACACAGCTCGGACTATGTAACTTATTGTTCCCACAATAACCATCGTATGTCGGGTTTAAGTTACAGTAGTTTCCTTTGGTGGGTTACCTCAACCTGGAGAACACAGGGACTACAACATCCTGTCTGTATCCCGTGTGGTGATATATCTGTAGTTTCCTTTGGAGAAATCGGTCCTATACTTCCAGGTAGTTTTCTTCGATTCCTGAATTATACAAGTACTATATATTAAAAATAAAAATGGCATGATATCCTGACCAGGAGCACATGTGCTTTACAGAAGGCAGAGCGCCATCAGGTAGAACAGAAATCAACTAAACATTGATTTAGCCTATTCCCTGATATTTGGCCAACCCAATTTATTGATAAATCAAGAAAAGCCATCCACGAACGCGTTTCGCGCTTTTGGCGCTCGTCAGCGTGGAGTAGGCTGTACCACTGCGACCAAAAAGATTTTTGGTCCCAGACCTATAGTACTATATGTACTATATATTATATATACAAGTACTACATACTTGTAGTTAGCTAGTTTGCACTTGTATCTTCCTCAGTGGCGATTATTGGTAAAAGTAGATTTATATTTTTTAAAGGGATATTTTAAGAAAGGATAATTAAACGAGAGAGATTGAAATTAATAACCTATTTTTGAAACTCCTCCATAGAACAAATCTATAGCAGCATCGATTCCAACTTTCACCAATAGACTGTTATTCAGCCATCTACAATCTTCTCTATATACCTTCACAGTCACATCCTAGTAGCTCTGGGCTCACCAAAACTCCAGAATAAAGCATCGCTCAGTTGAAGTTTATGCTAATAGATGGCGTTGACTATCATTCATTTTAAGATGCAAGAAGTTTTTCTCCCCTCACACGGCTACCATAACTTTGTAGTTTCTTTAATGCAAATTTTGAGCCAGAATGATATTTCTCTAGAAAAGGATAGGTCGTCTTCTCTATCAAAATAGATACTAAAACTATGACCCATCTATTTTAAACGGGAAAGGTGGCCATTTCTTTTATACAGGGTAATCCAAAAGTCTTTCACAATTTAAAAAATTAATAAATCAGCAAATATTTGCGCTAGAGCAATGCGGTAAACACCATTATGTTCAGGATGCAATGGGAATTTTTATAGCACAATGTGAAAAATTCGAAATTATTTTTAGTTACAATATTATTTGCTTGATGGCGCTCTACCAGAATCAAAGAGAGTCATACTGTCCTTAATTAGTAACTCGGCAATATTTATGAAACCTAGGATATGTTCACGAGAACACCAACCTCTGTACTGTGCTTGCAGCCTAAATCTTTCCACGCAAAGTTAGAATCCTCTCATTCAAGACTGTTGTTGCCTGATCTTCTCGAGAGGCTCAGCCCGTGTTGTAGTCATGCGCGTTCTTATGAGATATTGGCTACAGGAGCGGTTGGCTGGGACTTTTGTTGTAGCTCGGATGCCAGAGCTGTAGCTTCTTCTGCAGTTGAGTGTGAAGAACAAGCTTCCATTTTCCTTCTATTGAAGATACCATGTCGCTTCTAAGGAGTGATAGCTCTATTTCCCGAAGTTCTCTCAGAATTTCAGATAGAATTTAAGTAAGGTCAGAGGATTTTAAAACTAAATGGGATTCAAATAGTGGAGTCAGTTTTTGAAAGCTTGTTTCGGTAAAGTTTTCTTTGGTTTTTAGATTTGAGGCTGCTGATTTTGAGGCGAACTTTGCGCATAGGATTTATTTTTCCAATTCAAAAATATCAATATATTTTTTATAGATACGAGGTGTGTTAAAAAGTATCGCGACTTTTGAATTTTCGCGGCTTACCTATATTCGAATTTCGATCTTTTTGTGGCTTTATGTTGGTACTCATGTCTCTCACTTATGCCGACAAGCTCGTCCATTTTGAATGTTCACTTAATTGTTGACAGCTGCTTTGCTTGCAGGTGTTTTGGATCGTCTTCAATTTTTACCTATTAAAAAATGGATCAAAGAACCTGTATCAATTTTGTGTGAAAAACGAAATTAAGTGCGCGGATGCATTCCGAATGTTGACTGTGGCATACGGAGAAGCTACCTTGGACCGAAGCAACGATTATCGGTGGTACAAAATGTTCTCAGAAGGCCGAGAAGATGTGAACGACGAAGAGCGTGCCGGACGCCCGAGCACTTCAACAACAGACGAAAAAATTAATGAAGTGGAGAAAATGATATTGCCAATCGTCGAATCACCGTTAGAGAAGTTGCTGAGGACCTAAACATATCGATTGGCTCGTGCCATTCGATTTTTATCAATGATTTGAGACGGGTCGCCGCGAAATTCGTACCAAAATTGCTCAATTGCGGCCAAAAACAGCATCGCATGAACATTGCTAATGTGATGTTGGACTCTGTCCGCGACGACCCAAATTTGCTCCAGAGGGTCATAACAGGTGACGAAGCGTGGGTTTATGGTTATGACGTGGAAACCAAAGCTCAATCATCTCAATGGAAGCTGCCGCACGAACCAAGACCGAAAAAAGCGCGCCAAGTTTGGTCGAATGTGAAGGTTTTGCTGACAGTTTTCTTCGATTTCAGGGGCGTGGTGCATCATGAGTTCTTGCCACAGGGTAGAACGGTCAATAAGGAATATTACCTGGAAGTTATGCGCAATTTGCGCGAAGCAATCCGCCAGAAACGCCCGGATTTGTGGAAGAACAAAAATTTTCTTTTGCACCACGATAACGCTCCTGCTCACACATCGTTTCTTGTGCGCGACTTTTTGGCCAAAAACAACACACTAATGATGCCGCAGCCACCGTATTCCCCAGAACTGGCCCCCTGTGACTTTTTCTTGTTCCCTAAACTGAGGAGGCCTATGAAAGGACGACGTTACGCTACGCTTGACGAGATAAAGACGGCATCGAAGAAGGAGCTGAAAAAGATTTTTTAAAAATGATTTTTTGAAGTGCTTCGAAGATTGGAAAAACCGTTGGCACAAGTGTATAATATCTCATGGGGATTACTTTGAAGGGGACAAAATAGGTATTCATGAATAAATAAATAATTTTTGAAAAAACACAAAAGTCGCTATACTTTTTGAACACACCTCGTACATGTAATATCAAACAAATGCTATAGGTTTCTAAAGATATGTTTATTTATCTTTATTAAACCTAATCTCGGCTTTCTTTGCCCGTATACAGGAGTACATAGAAACATATGTGAAAGATATTTCCATGTACTCCAGGGCAGAGATGCCCGAAAGCTCGAGATTAGGTTAAATAAAGATAAATAAACACATCTCCAGAATCCTGTAGCATTTGTTTGATTATATCCAGGAGATTTAAACCAAGTACAGTAGAACTACCTCCCTGTAAAGGACAACACCTAATTGCAGAGCTAAAGTGTCCTTTAGGGAGAGGTGTCCTCTTACCAGAGAGTTGCTAAATACAGTAGAACCTCCATGTAAAGGACAACGCCTAATTGCAGAGCTAAAGTGTCCTTTAGGGAGAGATGTCATATTACTGGATAGTTGCTTAATAGTAAAAGTGATAATTTTGCAAGTGAAAATTGTCCATTAAAATACATTTGATATTACTTATATTCTCGTTTCACGAATGGCATACTTGAACTATAACCCCTTTTTTTCTATAGTCGGGAAAATATTTTCGTGAAAAATATAAAATAAATGCACAATCTAAATACTTTTAAATATATATGGGATATAAATATATATAATAAGAAAAATTGTTAAAATGGATTATTGTGGAGGTTTTTCCTCGTTGCACCTCATTCTCAGAAAAGGGCGGATCTACCAAACCACAAGTGGTCAGAGAGATCTCGTCCTCTGGTTCCTCGTTTCCTAAGTGCCGATCCAAATTGTTTTTATGTTGTCTTCTGATTTCGAGCGAGTGGGTCTAGAACACATTTTCTCTGAATTTTCTCATTGTTGGTGGATGAAACAGCACCAGTGATTATTTTGGCCGCTTTTGCTTGAACACTGTCTAGTCTTACTTTTAGTGATGAGCTTGAGGGAGCCCAGACCGGTGTTGCATATTCCATTATCGGCCTTATTAAGGTGGTATATCTTGTTCTGAGAATTCTGGGTTTTGCTCCCCAATTTGTTCCACATAGCCTTCTCAGAATGTTCAGTTTTCTGATAGTTCTATTTGAGGTGCTAATTATGTGTTCTGAAAATTCCAATTCCTCATCAATAATAATTAAAATAATTTTGTTGACATCTTGTCAATACATGCACAGTCTGCACTATTAAAAAAAAGATAATATGCATTATATACACTATGTACAATGAATATGGCGCCTCTGCCAGCGCTGCAGAATTTGGTGGAGAATCGCCAGTGGGTCTCCTGCGACACCACGCATTTTGCGATCTACGATGAATACGTAGATCGCGTACTTCGCCGCTTAGGAGATGGTGATGGCGTGGTCCTCGAGACCAACTTGAAAGATTCAGGACTGCAGTATCACACCTAGGTATTATGGATTTCTAATTTTATCAATTATTTGTTTGTTTATGCTTATTTTGTGGTTATATTTATGCCTTTTTTCCTGTGAGTTGAGAAGACGCATAGGTTTGGTTTTATTGGGTTTATGGTCATTTGGAGTTCCATTGCCCACTTCTCCAGTCCTCTCATTGATGTGTTCAGTATTTTTTACGATTTTTCTATGCTGCTACTTGTGTGCCATATGGCTATATCATCTGCATAACAGGCAACCTTTGTGTCTTCAGTGAGGTAAGGATGGATGTCGTTAACATATAGCAGATAGAGTAGAGGACTGAGCACAGATCCCTGAGTTACACCAGCCCATGTTCTTCCTTCCTTGGAGAATTCTCCATTGACCCGAACCTTTAACTTTCTTCCCCTTAAGAAGTCTGCAATCCAAATTAAGGTTTTTCCTCTTAATCCGATGTTGTGCAGCTTTTCACGCAATTTCTCCCTCCACACTCGATCAAAAGCTGAGGTCATATCAAGGAATATAGCCGTGGTCTTCTTTGGCGGTTTTTCCTGGAAAGAATCTATTATTGATTGACAGAAGTAAAACAGTTGATCAGTCGTACAGTGCTGGGATCTATAAGCAGTTTGGTAGAGGTTTATTTTATTATTGTTAGTGAGCCAGACTATGAGCCTAGAGTGGATAATTCGTTCTGGTATTTTACAAAGTATGCTGGTGAGAGCAATTGGCCGATAGTTCTTGTATTCCTTGGCATCTTTGTTTGGCTTCAGTATTGGCGCTATAATTGATATCTTCCAATTCTTTGGTAGTTTACCAGTTTGCCATGAAATGTTCAGTATTCGTAGGATTTGATTATTAGCTTTGTCTTCAAAGTGTTTAATCATTTAACCAAAGATTAGATCATCTCTTGGTGACCTCTTGGATTTTTTTATTGATAAGTTTAGCTCATTCAGTGTGAAGTCTCTCGAGAAAATATCTTGTTGATGGAAGTTTCTTGCTTGTTTAACTAACTGGTTTATATTATTTTTAGAGTCCAGTCTTCATTCGTATAGTTGAGTATGGAAGTGCTTGAAAGATATTCAGCAATTATGTCAGCCAACTGTTTGTTCTCGTTCTCGCTCTTCTATTCATATCGGTTAGAGTATTGGAGGATTGGTGTTGGTTTTGATTGTTCTCTAACACTATAATCATATTCCAGTGTTGGCTGTCCTTACTTGGATCCATTTTTTCGCAGAATTCTGCCATTTTTCTTGTTTACCTATCCAAATTTCTTGTTCTATTTTGTGACTAATTTCAATGAGTTCCTTTCTGTTTTCTTCTGTTTTATTTTTTTAAGAAGTTCATTGATATTGTCTCTCTTTCTCTCTGAAATCATTGCCTCGATGTTGTGGTCCTTCCAGTAAGGTACTATCATCTCAATGGAAGCTGCCGCACGAACCAAGACCGAAAAAATCGCGCCAAGTTCGGTCGAATGTGAAAGTTTTGCTGACAGTTTTCTTCGATTGCAGGGTTGTGGTGCATCATGAGTTCTTGCCACAGGGTAGAAAGGTCGATAAGGAATATTACCTGCAAGTTATGCGCAATTTGCGCGAAGCAATCCGCCAGAAGCGCCCGGATTTGTGGAAGAACAAAAATTGGCTTTTGAACCACGATAACGCCCCTGCTCACACATCGTTGTTTGTGCGCGACTTTTTGGCCAAAATCAACACACTAATGATGCCGCAGCCACCGTATTTCCCAGATCTGCCCCCCTGTGACTTTTTCTTGTTCTCTAAACTGAAGAGGCCCATGAAAGGACGACGTTACGCTACGCTTGACGAGATAAAGACGGCATCGAAGGAGGAGCTGAAAAATATTTTTTTAAATGATTTTTTGAAGTGCTTCGAAGATTGGAAAAACCGTTGGCACAAGTGTATAATATCTCATGGGGATTACTTTGAAGAGGACACAATAGGTATTCATGAATAAATAAATAATTTTTGAAAAAACACAAAAGTCGCGATATTTTTTAACACACCTCGCACATTTAATATCAAACAAATGCTATAGGTTTCTGGAGATATGTTCATTTATCTTTATTAAACCTAATCTCGGCTTTCTTTGCCCGTCTACAGGAGTACATAGAAACATATGTGAAAGATATTTCCATGTACTCCAGGGCAGAGATGCCCGAAAGCTCGAGATTAGGTTTAATAAAGATAAATAAACACATCTCCAGAATCCTGTAGCATTTGTTTGATTATATCCAGGAGATTTAAACCAAGTACAGTAGAACTACCTCCCTGTAAAGGACAACACCTAATTGCAGAGCTAAAGTGTCCTTTAGGGAGAGGTGTCCTCTTACCAGAGAGTTGCTAAATACAGTAGAACCTCCCTGTAAAGGACAACACCTAATTGCAGAGCTAAAGTGTCCTTTAGGGAGAGGTGTCCTCTTACCAGAGAGTTGCTAAATACAGTAGAACCTCCCTGTAAAGGACAACACATAATTGCAGAGCTAAAGTGTCCTTTAGGGAGAGGTGTCCTCTTACCAGAGAGTTGCTAAATACAGTAGAACCTCCATGTAAAGGACAACGCCTAATTGCAGAGCTAAAGTGTCCTTTAGGGAGAGATGTCATATTACTGGATAGTTGCTTAATAGTAAAAGTGATAATTTTGCAAGTGAAAATTGTCCATTAAAATACATTTGATATTACTTATATTCTCGTTTCACGAATGGCATACTTGAACTATAACCCCTTTTTTTCTATAGTCGGGAAAATATTTTCGTGAAAAATATAAAATAAATGCACAATCTAAATACTTTTAAATATATACAGGGTGATCCAAAAGTCCCGCACAACTTTAAAAATTAATAACTCCGCGAATATTTGCGCTAGAGCAATGCGGTAACCACCATTGTGTTCAGGATGCAATGGGATTTTTTAAGGCAAATAATGAAAAATACGAAATTGATTTTAGTTACAATTTTATTCGCCAGATGGCGCTCTACCAGAATCAGATATTCAGCGGCCAAATTGTTTGATAAATTGAAAAATATAACTGATCGACACGTATTTTTCCTTTTTGAATACCAGGAAAGAACTCTAATACTATCAAATAACAAATTAATAAAACACCACTTCGCCAAAAGTATGAAGAATTGGTTAACGATTTTCAAATACAATCACAGATATGTAAAATAGATAAATGCAAATTAAAACATGTAGCAAAATGAAAATTGCTATTTTAGATACGGTTTGTTTCCGAAGATAATATAAATTTCTAATATTTTTAATTCAACTCTCACTCAGTATCGATTATGTTTATTTTAATTCATTTGAAAAATATGTATCTATCTATGATAATTTATTTTACTCTGGAATGCCGTTGTTGTCGTGTCCAATAAATAGCCTCAGATGTCTCCATGCATCTCTATCACAACAGAAGCAGCAATGTCCACTATCTTGGATGTATAAAGCTGCTGCTCTGGGTCTATGTCAATTTTCTGCAAGTCTTCGGGCATGAGAATATGTGGGTAGGTGTTAGTTCCACACCAGGACAGTTGTTGCATGTTCTATAGGTTCTTGTGCCATCTGGATGTATTTTCATCCTTTATAATGTTTTGTTCTAAGTCTTGTTATAGTTTTTGTCAGTTTTCTCTCAGAGTTTATTTCACATATTTGATCTTTTCTTATTTTTTGTTTAATTATCTTGTATTTTGCCAAAGCATCATCGTCAAATACTGACATTTGTTCTTTATTTTGCCTCAGCCTTCTGGCTTCCTTTGCCAAATCAACTGCCATTTCATTACCCCCGATCTCAACACGGGCAGGAATCCATTGTAGAATGCAGTTATTCTCCAATGATTCCAGTTGGGTAAGTAACGAGTGTATTTTCTGTGTGATTCTAGTATTGCCCTTCTGAATTGCTTCTAGAGCGGATATGGAGTCGCTGTATATTAAAATTCCTTCTGCTTGATGCAGGGATGGTTGGTTAAGGCATAAAAAAGAGCTTTCCAGATAGCTGTCAGTTCAAAGGTGAAGTTTGGCGAAATCTGTCCTGCTCCTTCTTTGATTTTGATGTTTGTTCCATCTTGCAGTATTATGTTAATTCCGGCCCCTCCATTACTCATGGTAAGGTCTGAAGATCCATCTGTATATGCTGTTAGGGGCGTGGCCTAGCATTTTTAATCAAGAATTTGTACTATGAGGACATAGCCGTTAATATTACAAACACATTAGACCTCGAAGCCCAAGGTATCAAAGTCTACCTCAATCAAAACAAAGCCATCAACATATACAATATGTATCACCCTCCAAACAATACATTTATTGACGATGGAACAATGGTTCAATTTATTACAGACAACTCTATTATTGTAGGTGACCTTAATGCCAAACATCAACTATGGGGATGTTCTAAGCCAAACCCAAGAGGCAAAATACTATCAAACATATTTGACGATAATGCCTTCATGTGCTTAAATGATGGGAATCCTACCCATCATTCCTACAAGCTATAATACTGCACAAGCCCTTGATATAAGTTTTTACTATCCTGACATTTTCCACAAATGCAAATAGCAAATATTAAAAGGTTTTGGAAGTGTGATCATTTGCCTAATTTAATAGAAATTAGCACCAAGACCAAAACTAGCTCAATTAAGAAAAATTCTGGAACTTCAAAAAAGCTAATATGATATCTTTCGAAAACACCATTATTAAAGCAGCCAAAGTTTCAATACCAAGAGGTAATATTAAGAAATGGATTCCAAATTATACACACCAGGCAAAAATATTCAAACACTTATAACTAAAAGAAATGAACTACAAAAAAGTGCACCCAAAACCAAACAAATTGTAGAACTGAACTGAACATTGTGATTGCAAAAATAAAAAGATTATACGTAAATGTGAAAAGGGAAAAATGGAAACAAACTTGTGAAAACCTGAACCCAAGAAACCCAAATACAAAACTTTGGAATTTGGCAGAGCCCAGCCACAAACTGAAAACACAAATATGATTAAGAATACAGATAGTACACCAGCAACTAATGACAAAATTGCTGCCAATCTTTTAGGTAATTCATATCAAATAAGTAGTAAAATCAAGGTTGAAAAAGGCCCGAAAGATTATTCATGACTGTAAAAATGTCACCAGCACTCATAATATTTTCCATGAAAAAAATCAATATGAAAGAGCTAGCTTATGCATTAGAAAACACTGACCTAAACAAGACTCCTGGGCCAGATGGAATCCATGGCCGAATGATATCAAACTTGGGCAAAATTGGCAAAGAAAGACTTCTTAATATTTTCAATAACTCCTGGAAAACTGGAAAATTGCCTCAAGACTAAAAATGCAACAATAATTCCCATTAAAAAACTTGACAAATCTGCTGATGACCCAAAAACTACCGACCTATCTCCCTAACCAATATTTGCTGCAAATTGATGGAAAAAATTATACTCAGACGACTCACCTACCACCCCGACACAAGAAATCTCTTACCAGAAGAACAATATGGATTTAGGAAAGGACATGGGACAATAGACCAACTCTTATTTTTCACACAAAAGGTAAAAGATGCACAAAACAAAAAACCAACTAACCACACCATAGCTGATTTTTAGACCTTACACAAGCTTTTGATAAGGTATGGAAAAACAAGTTAATTACAAAATTATACAAACATCTCAAAATTGATGGAAAAGCTATCATTTGGATAAATGATTCCCTTAAAAATATATATATCAGGGTCAAATATAATGGCACTCTATCTAAAACCTTCAAATTGTACCAAGGATTACCACAAGGATCAATCCTTAGCCCAACTCTCTTCACCCTATTTATTGCTGGCATAGAAGAAATTTTTCACATAAAACCAATATTGGACTTTTCGCTGATGACATTATTCTATGGAGCAGCAACACTAACTGGAAAAAAGCTGAAAGAGATTTGAACAAGACTCTTCTCCACCTAGAAAAATTTGCTAATAAACATAAATTAGAATTTAACCCCCAAAAATCTGAAACCTGTCTTTTTACTACCGATAAGAAACTATACAAAATATAAGACCAAATATTATTCTGAAAGAACAACAATTGCAATATAATAAACATCCTAAATATCTCGGCTACACCCTGGATCCAGAAATTAACTCCAGTAAGTATATTGAAGAAGTTGTGTTAGAAAAGGAAGAGACCGACTAAAAATCTTGAAATATATTTCAGGAAGAGTGGGGAGCTGAAGCAACAACACTAAAATTAACTTACACACCTCTAATGAGACCTATCTTGGAATATGGATATCAAATCTATGGTACAGCATCTGAAACAAATCTAAAAACACTGGAAAGGACACAACTAAATACAGCTAGAATTATTGCAGGTCTTCGAAAAACCTGCCCTAATAATATTGTACTTTACGAGGCAGACATTATGCCCTTAAAGGATAGAATAAGCTACAATCTGCCAAAATATATAAACAAAATCAAGAGTTATGAAAACAAACACAGAACTTTCAATTACATACTTAATTGGGAACCCAATATAAGACTAAAAAAGGTAGGCCCTCTCCACCTGGCCAAAAGAAATGGATTTTTAAAATATAAAGTGGAAAAATATTATTTAGCTGAAAAAATATCTCCATGCGAACCACTAACAAAATGTTATTTTTAATGCCACTTTAAATGAACCCACCAACAGACAATACCAAAATCTAGAATACTTAAAACAATTATCATTAGAAATAATTAATAAAATTCCTTAAAAAATGCAATAACTATCTATACCGATGGTAGCAGAGACGAGTTGGGACACACTGGCAGTGGCTCTCTCATTAAAACCACAAATGGCAATGAGAAAATAAACAGAAGAAACCCAGATTTTTGCTCAGTCTCCAGATCAGAACTTATAGCCATCTATGAAGTCTTAAAATCCATCAGAAACATTAAACATCACGATATATGGATTCTTACTGATAGTAGAAGTGCCATTCAACACTTGAGTCACACAGGGGATCTTAGAGACAAAGTAAGCAGGAACATAATTGGTTATCTCCAAAAACTCTCAATACCTCAAAAATTCACCTTCAATGGATACCCTTACATGTTAGCATTGAAGGCAATGAAGCTGCTGATGCGCTAGCGAAAAAAGGCACAAAAGAACCCTTGCTACAGAAAAATAAACTTACTTTTAAAGAAATAGAAACAGTAGCCAAAATAAACAAGAACTGGAGGATCCCACCTAAGCACAGTTGGTATACCCTAGAAGCAGATGGCCACCCAGACCTTTAGGTCCACAAGCCAGCATGCGAAGCATGCCCTTCGCTGCTATTCTGTTCAACTCATAAGCCAAGTAACGGTATCCAAGCTAGTGCTTGGACATTGTACCTGGAAACACCACCTCCCAGACAACGTGTCTGGAAGGATTTCTATACCGGTGGCCTTTAATCATAGCAAAATAGGAAACTATCTACTGTGTCCAGCAGGGACCGCGAGGAGGCAGCCCCCGGTCGACTCTGTTCACTCACAGCTGAGGAAAAGCTCAGCTGCCACGTCGTGGGCTTTCTCAAGAAGCTTGCTGTGATTTCTCAGCAGCTTACTCTCGATCGCGCCCCTCGCCCTCCTTCTCTCTTCCTGTACACCCACTACCCTTGGACAATCCAAGACGTAGTGGCGTGAATTCACATCCCTTTCTCCATAGACGCAATCAGGGTTTCTCTTAATTTTAAATCTGTGGAGACTTGGGGAAGTGCCCATGTCCGAACTACCCTAATGAGTTTGTGGGACATTACCTTACAGAGGTACTTGGGTGTTGTTACCCCATTGAATACCCCTCTCCCCTTCACACTGTTCCTCCATCTGTCCAACCATAAGTCCTGGACGTGCCCCCTGATCCTCCTATAAACTTCTTTCTTGGTCACTGGGGTCCTCAATGATCTACCTCTAAAGCATCCTGCCTTAGCGATCCTGTCTGCGAACTCATTACCTTCGATGAGGCTGTGTCTCCTAAACCAAGGGAGCTCCGGAGCCCCCGCGTCATCATCTCCAGCTCCTGGATTATTTGATGCGCGAGTTGCCCTTTCTCCAGTATTGATGGCGACGAGGACCGACATACAATCTGAATAGAGGCGGTCCGGGCTGAAGTTCTTCTCGGCACACACTCTGAGGGCTACCCTGATCGCAACCAGCTCGGCTGAAAAGACCAATTCGTCCACTCTGAGTGTTAAACCTTCTTGGAAGATCAGCCCTCCATTAGTGAATATCACTACCCCAGCTTCAGTATTGGTTCCAGACTTACTACAATCAGTGAAAACCTCCGTGTCAATCCCTGTCGGCCCTCCAGAACTCCAATTCCACTTTGGCAACCACTGCGGAGGCTGCCTTGGATCCCTCTTCGATTCGAGGGCCCCCGCTTCAAGTCCCAGGGCATCTTCCCTGCTCTCCCAGATCTTCTGTCTGATGGTCTCCTCCTCTAGTTTCAATCCGAGGGGAATAAGCCCAGCGAGGACCAAAAAGGCCTCACTGCTGGTAGTGCGATATCCCCCTGTGATTCTGAGTGCCGCTGTCCTCTGCACTCTCTCTAGAGTTGTTGCCACCTTCTGATCCCTGTTTCGGCGCCACCAAGCCCCGGAAGCATATAGCAAGATTGGCTCGACACAGGAGAGGCAGAGGTTCCTAAAAATAGTACCCTCCTTCTCCCCCCTGTTGAGAGCCAACCAGGACAGGCCTGCACAACTCCTCCCTGCCTCTCGCCACCATCTCCTCCGCCTGGTATTGCCAACCCATCTTGTCATCAATGACCACCCCCAGAATGGTCATCCTATTGACCAACGCTACCCTCCGTCCTTCCATCCGGATAGCCGGCTTGTGTTCCCATTTGATCCCTTTCCTTTTAGTTCTTATGTCCCTAGGCTTAAAGCTGAGGGCTTTAGTTTTGAAGACATTGAACTTAAGGCCAGAGTCATGGGCCCAGATCGAGAGAATTTGGAGGGAAGTTCCAACACACTTCTCAGCCTTCGCTCTCGAAGCAGCCTCAATGATGAGGAACTGGTCGTCAGCATAGAGAACCAGCCTGGCTCCCTCATGGAGCTCCTCCTGGAAAACGGTGTTTACCAGGATATTCCACAGAATAGGTCCGCAGCAAGAGCCCTGGGGGCAACCCCTAGCACAGTTTCTTTCCAACTTCCGCCTACCAAAACTGAGGCTAATCCGTATATCCCTCAGGAAGTCACGAACCAAGCTGCACAAATTATCAGGACAACCCATGTCCATCAAATTTCTCATTAGCTTGTTCCAGATCATGGAGTTGAACGCGCCATCAATGTCCAGGGCCACGAAAAGAACCCAAGCACCCTTATTTAAGCCCATCTCAACCCCCTCTAACACCTCGTTCAGAGCTGTGGTTGTGGACTTCCCTTCCCTAAAACAATGTTGGAAAGAGGAAAGGAGCTCATTACTCTCTATCCAATGCTTCAGTCGCTGAGATAGTAGGCTATCCAGGACCTTACCTAGACACACTAGTAAAGAAAGCGGACGATAATCATTAGGAGAATTACCCTTTCTACCAGACTTTTCGAGAAACACTACTCGGGCAACCTTCCATACCTCAGGAAATGTACCAGTGTCCAGGTACCTATTGAATAACCTGGAAAGAAGCGATGGGTGCATCCTTACCAGGGCTTTCACGACGGTGTTATCGATTCCTTGGGGACCAGGAGATTTCCTTTTCCCGAACTTGAAAGTCGTCAGTTTCACCTCATTCTCAGAAAAGGGCGGATCTACCAAACCACAAGTGGTCAGAGAGATCTCGTCCTCTGGTTCCTCGTTTCCGAAGTGCCGATCCAAGTTGTTTTTATTTAGTCTTCTGCTTTCGAGCCAGTAGGTCTAGAACACATTCTCTCTGAATTTTCTCATTGTTGGTGGATGAAACAGCACCAGTGATTATTTTGGCCGCTTTTGCTTGAACACTGTCTAGTCTTACTTTTAGTGATGAGCTTGAGGGAGCCCAGACCGGTGTTGCATATTCCATTATCGGCCTTATTAAGGTGGTATATCTTGTTCTGAGAATTCTGGGTTTTGCTCCCCAATTTGTTCCACATAGCCTTCTCAGAATGTTTAGTTTTCTGATAGCTCTATTTGAGGTGCTAATTATGTGTTCTGAAAATTCCAATTCCTCATCAATAATAATTAAAATAATTTTGTTGACATCTTGTCGATACATGCACAGTCTGCACTATTAAAAAAGATAATATGCATTATATACACTATGTACAATGAATATGGCGCCTCTGCCAGCGCTGCAGAATTTGGTGGAGAATCGCCAGTGGGTCTCCAGCGACATCACGCATTTTGCGATCTACGATGAATACGTAGATCGCGTACTTCGCCGCTTAGGAGATGGTGATGGCGTGGTCCTCGAGACCAACTTGAAAGATCCAGGACTGCAGTATCACACCTAGGTATTATGGATTTCTAATTTTATCAATTATTTGTTTGTTTATGCTTATTTTGTGGTTATATTTATGCCTTTTTCCCTGTGAGTGGAGAAGAGGCATAGGTTTGGTTTTATTGGGTTTATGGTCATTTGGAGTTCCATTGCCCACTTCTCCAGTCCTCTCATTGATGTGTTCAGTATTTTTACGATTTTTCTATGCTGATACTTGTGTGCCATATGGCTATATCATCTGCATAACAGGCAACCTTTGTGTCATCAGTGAGGTAAGGATGGATGTCGTTAATATATAGCAGATAGAGTAGAGGACTGAGCACAGATACCTGAGTTACACCAGCCCATGTTCTTCCTTCCTTGGAAAATTCTCCATTGACCCGAACCTTTAACCTTCTTCCCCTTAAGAAGTCTGCAATCCAGATTAAGGTTTTTCCTCTTACTCCGATGTTGTGCAGCTTTTCACGTAATTTCTCCCTCCACACTCGATCAAAAGCTGAGGTCATATCAAGGAATATAGCCGTGGTCTTCTTTGGCGGTTTTTCCTGGAAAGAATCTATTATTGATTGACAGAAGTAGAACAGTTGATCAGTCGTACAGTGTTGGGATCTATAGGCAGTTTGGTAGAGGTTTATTTTATTATTGTCAGTGAGCCAGACTATGAGCCTAGAGTGGATAATTCGTTCTGGTATTTTACAAAGTATGCTGGTGAGAGCAATTGGCCGATAGTTCTTGTATTCCTTGGCATCTTTGTTTGGCTTCAGTATTGGCACTATAATTGATATCTTACAATTCTTTGGTAGTTTACCAGTTTGCCATGAAATGTTCAGTATTCGTAGGAGTTGATTATTAGCTTTGTCTTCAAAGTGTTTAATCATTTGACCAAATATTAGATTATCTCTTGGTGACCTCTTGGATTTTTTTATTGATAAGTTTAGCTCATTCAGTGTGAAGTCTCTCGAGAAAATATCTTGTTGATGGAAGTTTCTTGCTTGTTTAACTAACTGGTTTATATTATTTTTAGAGTCCTGTCTTCATTCGTATAGTTGAGTCTGGAAGTGCTTAAAAGATATTCAGCAATTATGTCAGCCATCTGTTTGTTCTCGTTCTCGCTGTTCTATTCATATCGGTAAGAGTATTGGAGGATTGGTGTTGGTTTTGATTGTTCTCTAACACTCTAATCATATTCCAGTGTTGGCTGTCCTTTTTTCGCAGAATTCTGCCATTTTTCTTGTTTGCATATCCAAATTTCCTGTTCTATTTTGTGACTAATTTCAATGAGTTCCTTTCTGTTTTCTTCTGTTTTATTTTTTAAGAAGTTCATTGATATTGTCTCTTTCTCTGAAATCATTGCCTCGATGTTGTGGTCCTTCCAGTAAGGTATCCTCAGGTCTTTACGTCTACCTCTAGGTATCGATGCTTTTGCAGCTTTTGAAATGTTCGAAGAGAATTTTTCCAAGTTTTTGTCAAGCGTTCTGTAATTCAATTTTTCGTTGCACAGTTCTTCAAGCTTTTCTTTGAAATTTTTTCAAAGCGGCTTTCCTAAAGTTCCATGTTCTTTTATTCTAATGGACATTCTCAATTTTGAAGTTTAGGCTTGTTAAAATTGGTCTGTGGTAACTGATTGCACCTCTCAGGATTTTCCATTGTGTTGTGGGTGCGATGTTGTAATTTATCGCTGTGATGTCTATTGCGGATTTTGTGCCTGTGGACTTGGATAGATAGGTGTTCTCTCCGTTATTTAACGGTGTAAGGTCGCGTTCGGTTAGCATGTCCTCAACCTGCTGACTTTTGTTATCCTGGACAGGTGATCCCCAAATTGAACTTTTGGCGTTAAATTCGCCGAGTATGATTGTGATATCCGAAGACGCTTCACTTAATGTCTCTATTGTGTGTACCCATACAAAATTCAAAGATTTCACGAGCTGAAAGTTGGCGATTTTGAGATGCGTCAAGAATTCGCTGCATGGGTTTTCCGGCAAATTGATATTGATGAAAACTGGCTGTCGAATGTTCTGTGGACAGATGATGCTCACTTTTCTCTAAACGGAGAATATAACATTCAAAACAGCCGCATTTGGGCAACAGAAAACCCTAGTGGGTTCACTTCTTTTATTATTGGGCCATTTTTCTTTGAAAAATCAATGGAATAACTTTTAAAACCGTTTTTGTAATGGTGAACGTTATGTTCAACTTTTGAGAGAAAAGGCTATTCCCATATTGCAGGGCAAAAGCACTAAGCGAAATAACATTCATGAAAGATGGAGGACCTCCTCATATCTCCCGACGTGCCAAACAATTGCTGAAGGATACGTTCGGTGAAAATCGTGTGATAAGTCGCCACTTTATATACCAGTGGCCTCCAAGATCACCAGACTTGACGTCTTGCGATTTTTGTCTAAGGGGGTACATTAAATCGTGTGTTTATCGATGCTGGCCTACCACATTGGCCAAGTTGAAGGCTTCTATCAGATGGCACGTTTTATCAATTTCAACAGATATGTTATTTAATGCTGTCCATTCTGTCATTTATCGTCTGCAGGCGGTGATTGAGAATGAATGGTGCCACATTGAGCAAGGATTGTGACCTAATACAAGAGAGAAGGCAGTTACCTCATGTGTTATATAAGCCGCCATGTATTATATTATCTACCAATATTTTGCAGCTCTTTGTGTTGGGATATGGGGATAATAAATGCTGTCCTCACATCTTGACTTTTTTAATTTGTGAACAGTAATATTTTGTTTGTCATTTGCTCACATATTATGTCGTGCAAACCAGAGTGTTATAACTTCTCGAATAACACTGGTACACACAATTTTTCCCCTTATGATTAGTTTTCGCTTTTCGCTCATTAGAAGAAATAGCATAAGGAATATTTTCTGTACACCAATAACTTTAGAAATTTTGTGCAAAAAAAAAAATAATACAAAATCATTTTACTACCACGTTTTTGAACGCAAAAGGTCGATTTAAAAATTATTTTTATTTGAGGGGACACATTTTTTAAAATTGTGTACAGTATAATAAACAATGATAACATTTGACAAGCCCATAGGATATTTGGAATAAAGTATGACAAATATATTTTGTCACTCCCCTCTATATTTCATTTGTTGGATCATGACAAATATCCAGTTAAATAGTCAAGGGTCGCCAATCAGTCAAGAAACTATACATTTCTTATAGCATGAAATCCTATTAATAGTGCCATCATAATTTTTGGTACTATATTAACATTTCAAAAATTCGTGTATTGATATCAGCAGTGTTTTTCAAACATTCAATCTATTTCACAAAACCCCATATAAAATATAAATATTTTTGCTACATGTTTTAATTTGCATTTACCTATTTTACATATCTCTGATTGTATTTGAAAATCGTTAACCAATTCTTCATACTTTTGGCGAAGTGGTGTTTTATTAATTTGTTATTTGATATTATTAGAGTTCTTTCCTGGTATTCAAAAAGGAAAAATACGTGTCGATCAGTTATATTTTTCAATTTATCAAACAATTTGGCCGCTGAATCTCTGATTCTGGTAGAGCGCCATCTGGCGAATAAAATTGTAACTAAAATCAATTTCGAATTTTTCATTATTTGCCATAAAAAATCCCATTGCATCCTGTATACAATGGTGTTTACCGCATTGCTCTAGCGCAAATATTCGCGGAGTTATTAATTTTTAAAATAGTGCGGGACTTTTGGATCACCCTGTATATGGGATATAAATATATATAATAAGAAAAATTGTTAAAATGGATTATTGTGGAGGTTTTTCCTCGTTACTGTTACTTTTAATATAACTGTTTCCAAATCTCTACATGTCCAAAAAGTGTACGTCTGTGATTGCTGATAACAACAAATTTGTTCGTCTATGGCACATGTAGAGATCTAAAGCTGCACCGGCTAGGGAAAAATATTAAAGTATGAATTAGCCTTTCCTTTTTGGCTAAATAGTTTTTATTTAGACTAATAAAATTCTTCAAAGTACACAGTATTATAAAGGCAAAATAAGTAATTTAAATCTTTTTGCTTTTTTATAATATTATTATATAATGAATTTATTTGAACCTAAGAACTTTTAAAATAAAAGAAATAGAATGAAAGGATAAATTAACATTATAACCTAGACTATTCTTCAGGCGTGATTATGGTTATATTTCTGTTGGGCAGGTAATCGGCTGGCATATTGGATTGTGAAAATATAAGAATACAATAATCATGTTGTATATTATTATAAACAAGAAATATTCACACTATTTGAAAGTAAGGAGGCATCATGAGTTTTCAATGTATTCTATTAAACGTTTATATATATATAGTAATTAAATATATATAATAAAAAGGTATATATTGGATTGAATAAAATATTTATTTTCCAATATATCGGTTGACTGAACGCCAATCTTTGTCAAGTAATTACATTTTTGTATAAACAAACTCAGCGCCGCATATAGTGTTATAAAATCACAGTTAAAATATTTTTTAAAAATTAATATAATTAAAATTATATATTTTAATTGTGGTATTATAATACTAAGCGGTGCTGAGTTTGTATGAACAAAAATTTAATATCATGACAAAGTTTGGCGTTCAGCCAACCGAAATATTGGTAAATAAATATTTTATTCAATCCAATATATACCTTTTTATTATATAAAGATTTAAATATATATTTCTCTATTTTAAGAAAAATATAGTAGTATTTTGAAGAACACTGACGACTTCTAAAAGCCCCAACATTCCATCATTGGGGAGATCAGAATCATCATCAGTATCATGATCTTGGTCGAATACATCAAGGAGGAATTGTGTCATTTGAGGAGGGACTTCTTGAGGATTATCATCTAGCATCTCTGTAGCATTGACTTTGTCCTCAACCGCCATGATATCATAGTCCTCAGGACCTCTGACATTGTAAACAATCTCAGTAAAATTTCACCGGCATATTGGACAGGAGTTTGTCTGCTCAGACCATGTCTTGAGACAGTCCAGGTGGAGCATGGAGCAATCTTCTGCTTCAGACATCAGGTTTTAAAATATCAAGTTAAATAATTATTTTTAAATTCGCGCGATATTTTTCAATTGAATTCATTTCTAATTTTTAACAGTTAAACAAAAGTCAGAACATAAACATGTTGGAGTAAAATGATGAATATAAAACGAATAGGAAATAATGAAATTTATTAAATTCGAATATTTAAAGATTAATCTGTTTCTTCATATTTATATATCAATAGAACCTTTATTTAATAATTTATATCTACTTCAAAATCAATACTGGAGAACGTTGCGAAAAATGTTCAAACTAAATTGACAATTAAAGTATATTTATAAAGAAGAAACTCATAAATTAGTGTCAGCCTGAAAAAAAAAATGGGAAAACATAAACAACAGATTATAATAACACAATCATTCTTTAACAACAGAACAATGAATTTCAAATATTCTTCCTCTATAAATATTACTAAAAAACTAACTAAAGGATGTCCACAAGGAGAACCACTATCTCCCACATTATGGAACATATTGATTGAAGAATTGTTAAAAATTAATCTGGATGATAACAGTATTGCCTATAATATGCTGGAACAAAAGACATGGCGAAATAAAGACAGCAATTAACAATTTACTTAGTAAAATTAATACCTGGTGTGAAAGCAGTAAATTACAGATACCAATACCATAAAACGAAAATATTATATTTATATAATTGCATAAAGGATACAAAAATCCTTAATAGCAATATAGCTAGACATGTTGAAACCCTTAAGATCTTGGGAATGACCTTGAAAAATCATCGAAGCAGGAACAAGCTGGACTTTATGCCACACATTAATGAAATCGTCGACAAAACTACTAGAGCTAGCGGTTACCTACTCAGTTTAATAAAGAAAGCATGGGGTCTAGAATGCAGACGAAAATTAACTTTATACAAGTCAATATTCCGAAGTACAATAACATATGGTCAAACAATATGGTTTCCATTTATAAGAAAGAAAGCCAAAGACAAACTAAATTCCCTGCAGTATAATATTCTAAAACATTGCATACAGGCCTATACCACAACATCGTCAAACTGCACACATATACTAACACAAATACCAAAACTCACAGATTACATAGAATCCAACATATTGAAAAATGAAATAGGCTACAATAGCTTTAATTTATCAAACAGAAAATAAATTGCTAACTATAATGAAAGAAAATTACAGAAATATTATGAAGAATCCAACAATAATTTCCAACGTTTTTTTCATCTCCTCTAAAATACCTAACTTTGTCAAACCAAATTTCTACAATGTTCAATTCTTTACGGGTCATGGTAAGTTCAAATCATATCTCTTCAGAATTAGAAAAATAGATTCGCCCAGATGCTTTTGTGGAGCGGAAGAAGAAACGCCTGAACACATTCTGAACTCATGCCCACTTGTGTCAAACCTAAGACAGCAGAGCAAGATGAAAAGAACCTATATGGGTCAAATAGTTTATAATAGGGAAGGATATATGAAATTTAATAGGTTCTGCAGACTTTTTATTATAAATAGACAGCTTCATGCAGCTTGAGGAACTACACTATTATGCGACTTGATTTATATAATTGTGAATAATTGATAAGTTACTTTAGAACAAAACTCATTGTAAATAGCTCAACTTGATCAACTTTCTCTCTCCACGATACTAATTATTACAGATAACTTCATTAAATCAACTTCCATCATTGCTTAACATACTGTAAATATCTACCTTGCGATTTCTTCTATTTGCTTATGTTGTTGCTTATTTTTTTAATGTATATGTTTATTCAATGCTCTTTTTCTTAATTGGTTATTTTCTTTTTGACAATTCTGTTACCTACTCTACTACAATATGATTTATTGTAAATAGTTTTACGCGCAATTACCCAGATCGGATATAGCATGTCTTATTTGCAACTTGGAATAAATAAATTATATTTCTATTATATATATATCAATGCATTATTAATATATATATATTATTTTGGATAAAAGGTATCTCCTGAAAAAATAAACTTTTATCCGGCAGAGTTTCCTCACCACTCTGGAAGTACCTGCCTCGGCGCGTTACCCTTTTTGGCGGTTCACCCCCCAGGAGCCCTAAATGGTCCTGAGAAGTCCTATTCCGCCAGCAAAGCTAGGGCCCTAGAACTGACCAATTGTTGAAGACTCGTGTCCCAGGAAACTGAATCATTTTACAAACTAAAATAGATTTGATATAAATTTTAAATATGTTATAAGCTATGAAAATAAGAAAATCATTTTCACAATTTCATATGATGTTGGGATATGATTGATTTATAATTCCAGAAAATGAAACATTTTTTTACAAAGTTAATTTAATGGTTCGTCTATGATAGAGATGATATCTGACAAGATGCTCAAGGAAGATTATTAAGATTATAAGATTGATTGTATTTGATGACTTTGTGGTGATATTCCTACATGTAGTTCTTGAAATTCTGGTAGCTGGATAGCATCTAGCAATTGGACTCTGTTTCTTAAAATTATTTTCTATGCGACGACCTCTTCTTTATAATATCAGTGTAATATTAATAACACATTCAAAGTGATTGTCGTAAAGATAGAGGCTGCCTGGCCGGCATTCATTGTTCTTCAACTATAAGACACTTCGACCAGTAAATATTTTTATTGTCTGGCCGAAGTGTCTTTTATTTGAAGAACAAAGTGATTGTGTGTGTGTAAAAGGTATATTTTGTTTTTACTTCTTGTACATACAGTACTGGTCATAAAAATCACGATGGTAAGAGGTTTGTGACTACTCATACTTTAGGTACACCAAATGTCTTTACTAGTAATATCAGGCAATGGAACCATGGGGTTAAAGTCTGGATATATATTAAGAAAATGTTAGAAAGAAATAAATAACGAAATTAATTTTTTAAATGTCAAAAAGGGACTAAGTAATTAATAAAAGCCTAATTTATTGTCAAAAAAATTGCTGTCTTTAACAGAATTCAAATGTTATAAATTCTTTTTTTAATATGTCATAGGTACTAATATATGAAATCCGATTTATAGGTGAAAAGTGTGGTTTCAAAAAGAGGGCATTCACATGTAACCTAAGTAATCAGGGCGTGAAGGAGGTTGTTTTATCTAATATAAAAATACTTTCTCTACATGTAAAACCTTATTATGATTATTGTACAAAGAATATATACAATTCTTATAGCGCTTGTTTGGATATCATATTCTTATAGATAGATACTTCAGGTGGTACGATTCTTGAGAGTGTTAAATATTTTCGTATATGTTGTAAAATGGAAGACAAACTATCTGAGAAGCCAAGATTCCAAAGTAAAGTTGGGGGAAGATGGGTGTACTCCAGCTGCGGGGGATGGCCATGTGTCAGGGGAACAGGTGCCAAAAAATGGCATTCGTTTGGGGGGGAGGTCAGAGTCTGGTCACATCTGCGGAGAGTGGAAGACGCGGAGAGTTGCCTCCAGGAGTGTGGATGATCCTGCAAGACGGTACCAGGACCACGGCATCGGAGCGGCATAAAAGGTAGTGTAGCACAGGCTGGACGTGGACAGCATGGAGCGGAACGTTGACAAGGAAGATCCTTCTGATAGCGGACATTTGAGACAAGTCCATCTAAATGTACCTAGTTCTCAATGTCATTAACAGCTCCTGGCAATAAAGTATAACGAACTAATCTGATCCACAATGAACCTACATTAAACCTTGTACGCAAACAACGACAGCTGAAAAGCGTCATAACAATATTGAAGACAAAGCTATGGAAAGGTTTAGAATAATTATATACGCATTTATATAGTTTGCTAATAGTGAATTTCATATAGGTGAAATATGGCAGAAATTATTTATGATTATATAAATTCGATATTTGTAGCTGTTTTAAAAGTTGCTAACCAAATACAAAATAAATATATGTTTAAAAGGTAGAATTGACCACTTTTCGGTGTCAATGGTCTCCGAGATTTCAGCATATCCGTGTAAATAGACAGGGCTCTGACAACCTTTAACTAGAAATTTCAAACAGCATATTTCACTTGTGCACAAGTTGCGCAACTTCTGTTGATAATGCTGTGTACCACGTGTACTCGGGAAAAAGGCACAATAGAATGTCTCAGAAGTGGACATTTTTGATATATTTACGAGATAAAAATGAACCACAATCAATTTGATTATGGGTTTAAACAGCCCTTTTATATAATTTTAAGTATAAAGTCTTGATATGCGAAGCAAATATAGAGAAAAGATAATTATATGCTATCTTGACTAATCCTATGCGTACTTAGGATAATTGAGAAAAACATTAACAGCAAGCCCATCTAAGAAAGCGCCAATTTTGGATTTAAAAGAGCTAGATATAATGTACTGTGAATTTTAGGTAGTCAATTTGGAATAAATTGCTGTCGCAGCAATAAACCTCTTTTGAACAATGGCGCCTCAGTCAGGTCCACTGAGATTCAACAGATAATTATTTATATAAAGCAATAAGGCCACATCTATATATTTTATTTTTCCGTTCTCCATTACTCTTCATGTTTCACCTTTCCATACCTCATCCTCAAAGTTAGAAATGGCGCTATTTCTCTTTGAAAATAAATTTCGATTTTTAAAAGAAACATTCGCGGTATAATTTTAATTTTCGTTTTACATCTATATATAAGAAATGAAAGTATTTAAAAACTTGAATGTTTCTTTTATACACAAAACAAACTTCTACTGTCCTTACTGCAATGACAAAATATTGGGAGGGCTTGGCTCATCAGTGGTGGATCTTTTCCAGCATTTTCGCCAATTTAATCTACGAGACCGTTTCTCTTAGAGCTCTAATACTGTATTGGACTATTTTGATTTTATACGCTGCACTGAAGTGTGGAATCTTAGAAATGGTATTTAAGTACACTTTATTGAGCAAAATCAGCAAACAGCCCAGGCAGGAATGAATATGTATTATATTGGTAAACTATGGATATAAGATTTTAGGAGAGTAGAATTGCAAATAAATATTTGCATCGAGCGAGGCTCTTCCTCAAACAATAAGGACAAGTTAGGCATAAATTAATATAAAGCAATAACGCACCTGCTTGCGGAAGCGCATTGCTCGATGCAAATATTTATAGGTGATTCTACTGTCCTAAAAGCTTATGTCCATTTCTAAGATTCCACCCTTCAGTGTAGAATATATAAGCAGAATAGTCCAATACAGTATTAGAGCTCTAAGAAGTGGTCTGGTAGGGTTTCACCATTGAGGAGCCAAGCCCTCTCAATATTTTTCATCGCAGTAAGGACAGTATAGAGGTTTGATTTATGCGAAAAAGAAACATTAGTGCTTTTAAATACTTTTATTTCTTAGATACATATTTAGTTAAAAGACATAAAAGGGGCATCTATACATGAGATAAAACACCATTAAGAATTTCTCTCAAAAATAATTCAAACATCTCTACTGTCCTTACTGCGATAAGAAATAATGAGAGGGCTTGGTTCATCAGTGGTGAATTGTTTTCAGAAGAGCAGTGCTCGATGCAAATATATATGTGATATTCTACTGCCCTAAAACCCCATGTCCATAGTGTGCTAAAATAACCTACCTAAGATTCCATCTTACTGTCTCATATACGGGTAGAATTAAACAATGCATTCTAGAAGCAGATGGCCTCCCAAATCTTTAGGTCCATAAGCTGGCATGCTAAGCATTCTTTTATCTGCTATCCTGCTCAATAGCCAAGCAAAGGGATCCAAACTGGGGTTCGGATTTGGTACTGGAAAAACCAACTCCCAGATTGAAGCACCTAGAAGGATTTATATACTGGTGGCCCTCAGTCACAGCACAATAGATAAACATCTACTCTGTCCAGCAGGGACCGCGGCCACCGGTCGAACCTATTCACCCACAGCTGAGATAAAGTTCAGCTGCCACGTCGTGGGCTTTCTCAAGAAGCTTGCTGTGAAATCTCAGCAGCTCAGTTTCGATAGCGTTCCCCGCTCTTCTTCTCTCCTCTTTCACACCCACCACTCTTGGACAATCCAAGGTGTGCTTAGACAATGGCGTGCTCCCAGATCCCTTTCTTCACATATGCAATCAGTATTGCTTTTAATTTTTAAATCTGTGGAGACTCCTGGGAAAGAATCCATGTCCCGATACCACTAAGTTTGAGGGACATAGCCTTTACATAGTACTTGGGCGTGTTCACCCAATTGTATACCTCCCTCTTTTTCCGCTGTTCCTAAATCTGTCTAACCACAGGTCCTGGACGTGCCCCCTGACTCTCCTATACACCTCTTTCTTGGTTATTGGGATATCAATTGATATTCCTTTCTGGCATCCATCCTTCGCGAGCCTATCTGCCAACAAATTTCCTTCAATGATGCTAGTTTATTCGGGGCCCTCTTTCATTCCATGGTACTTCTATCACCACAAGGCGTCTTTCCTATCTATCCAAATGTTTTTCCTGATGGCTTCCTCCTCTGGGTTCAACCCCAGGGAGACTAACCCAGCGAGGACCAACTGTGCCTCTGTGCTGGCAGTATGGTATCACCCTGTGATCCCAAAGGCCGCCGACCTTTGCACCCTTTCCGATGCCACCTTGTGGTCCCTATTTCGCTGCCATCAGGCCCTGGAAGCGTAGTATAGTAGTATTGGCTCGACGCAGGAAAGATATAGGTTCTTAAAATGGTACCCTCCTTTCCCTTTCTGTTCAGAGACAATCTAGACAGCCTGCATAGCGCCTCCCTACCTTTCGCCACCATCCCATCAGGTGTACCTGTGATGCCTTTACAGTAATTGAAGGCTGATAGGAGCATCGGGGGTAGCTGGGCGTCACTGGAGCACTGGAGGTGGTCTAAGAGTGCTGAGGTAGAGGTTCAAAAATTTGGAATTCTTGTAATGCGTACCACGTAGTGATGAAGAATAGGTGCCTCGAAATTAGGGGTCGAGTTCTTCTACTCGGAGAGCGTTGTCGAGTGCACTATTCTGAATAAAAGTTGGTCTTGTGTGTACAATCCTTCAGTCTCGGTGTTCATAATAATTACCTCTTAACGTATATGTAGTTGAGGTACAAGGGTTGTTTGGTCTTGGAGTAATTTTCAAAGTATTTTAGTTGCGACAAACTTTGCGTAGATGACATCGGTTTTTCTTGGGAATATGTCTACGAGGGTCTCTCACACTTCGGTGTTTAATTTTGTATTAACTCGGCCTGAAAAGGTCTAGCAGATAATGGATAAATATTAGAGAAGATTTCTTTTCTAGTCTATGCTGTTGAATAGAGTAAAACTCGGATCTCCAGTGCCTGGAGATGTTAAATGTCAGCCAAGTTTGTCTTCTTTGCCTTATAGACTAGAACTGAGTTGTGTTAAAAGATAAACTTCCGTTTTGGGGCCACCATGTGCATTCAAGGCTTTAAAACGGCCTCCAGGACATTGATGTAGGTGTCAGCGTTCACCCTTAAGCCCTTTTCAAATAGGTGGGGAGACATGACATACCCTTCAGTGCTGATGACGACAAAGAAGATCACGGGAGCAGGGAATCTCGTGTGCATCACGAAAGGTGCCTTTGAGGGGTCTATACAAATCCAACGATCATTCCTGGCATTTAAATTTGGTCCTATTCAACGTTCTTTTCATCAGAGAGGAACCTCAGAACGCCACAAGAGTCATGTGTCAGGTTTCTGAGGAAAGCAGTAGCCTTTCCTTTTCTGCTTTCCTTCATAGCCTCAGTCATCAATTGGTATTTCTAAAAGACATAAGCTTGAGACCATAGTTGCTCTAATGGAAATTTCTAATTGTAATAGGTCAATACCCAGCCTTTTGTCTATGGCTCTCATGATCTTTTTTCCAGGGTCTCCATCAATCTTGACATTTGACAAATTCTTCGTCACTTATCCTTTCCGATCGACGCGAGTGCTTTTTCTTGCAGACGTTCCTTCTTCGTCACTGTCGACCTCATCAAACTGCTTCTGTGCACATGTTAAACAGTGTGTTCTGGTAGATTAAGAAAATCCAATGTCTCTTTTAGTCTCCTCTCGGCACGCCGAGAAACGATTATGGCGCCTTCTCGATTATCATATTGTTATATGTTGGGATATAGATGGCTTTTGTTCACTTGTGATGCCGTAGAAGAATCCAGAACGAGTTCACATTAAAAGGAGGAGATTTTATTATTACAGTAACAAGGAAGATGATTGTATAGCGAAATACACGGTAGAATCAGAAAGTTCCCGAACTTTTAAAAAATAAAATATAAACAACTTTTTAAAAATGTAAAATCAATTTTACTGTGAATCATAATGTCTAAACTATAAATTAATTTAGCAACGCCAGTAAATTCTCATGCGTAGTTTTTATTTTAGGCATATTTTTGTTGTAAGTATTTAGCTCGCGTCGGTTTCTGCAATTTCATCATTTGAGCAAAGTGCAAATATTATATTTTGTGTAAATTTAAAAAGGTCTTTCACATAGACATTAGCATTAATGAATGAGGCTTATGAAGACGAAAAATTGTTACGAACGCAAGTTTATTTCTGGTATAAACGCTTTAAAGATGGCTGCAAAAGCATCGCAGATGATTCAAGGTCAGGTCGGCCATTGACATCAACAACGAATCGCAATATTGGACAGGTAAGGGATTTAATTGTTGCTGATAAAAAAATTACTATTGATAATATATCAGAAATACTTGGAATTTCGTGTGGTAGTTGCCAAAAATATATTGGTGATAATTTAAACATAATAAAACTTTGTGGTTATTTTCTCACGAAATTTAACAGATCGACAAAGAAAAACCAGATTATCAATTTAAAAAGATTTAATCAAACTGCAAATAATGATTCTGATTTTTCAAAAAGAATAATAACTGGTGATGAAACATGGTGCTTTCTTTTTGATCCACAAACCAAAATACAATCACTCGAATTGCACACACCAAGTTCTCCAAGGAGGAAGAAAGTTTGTCTTGACAAGTCCAAAGGAAAAGTAATGCTTGTAGTGTTTTTCTATTATCAAGGACTTGTCTATTATGAATTTATTAAAGAGGGACAACTATTAATAAACAGGTATACAAAGAAATACTTGTGCGCCTTCGTGATGCGATAAGAAGAAAAAGAAAAGAAAAACCTTCAAATCAAAACAGTGGAAATCGCTACAAGATAATACCCCTGCTCATAGAGCCATTATTGTTCAAGGCTATTTAGCCAAACACTCTGTATCTATCATGCCACTTCCTCCTTACTCTTCTGTTATCGCCCCATGCGATTTCTTCTTCTTTCCAAAACTTAAAATGACGTTAAAAGGGAGGCGCTTTTCATTGTCATCAGAAGTAATTGAAAATGCGACGGTGGAGCTAAACAAGCTTAGAAAAATTGACTTTGAACTAGCATTTCAACAGCTTTTTTCACGCTAAAAAAATGTGTAGATGACCAAGGCTCCTATTTTGAAAAATTTCATGTTTAAATTACTATACTATGAATGAATAATTAATTTTTTTAAAGTTCGGGAATGTTTTGATCCTACCTTAGATAAAAGTTTGACATTTTTTTCTCAAGGTGTATGCATTTTATCACTTCAAATTATATTTCTAATATATATATATATATATATCAATGCATTATTAATATATATATTTTATTTTGGATAAAAGGTATCTCCTGAAAAAATAAACTTTTATCCGGCAGAGTTTCCTCACCACTCTGGAAGTACCTGCCTCGGCGCGTTACCCTTTTTGGCGGTTCACCCCCCAGGAGCCCTAAATGGTCCTGAGAAGTCCTATTCCACTTCTAGCTTTTACTAACCCCACCATCGGATCTGACCTGATGGCGCCAGCAAAGCTAGGGCCCTAGAACTGACCAATTGTTGAAGACTCGTGTCCCAGGAAACTGAATAATTTTACAAACTAAAATAAATTTGATATAAATTTTAAATATGTTATAAGCTATGAAAATAAGAAAATCATTTTCACAATTTCATATGATGTTGGGATATGATTGATTTATAATTCCAGAAAATGAAACATTTTTTTACAAAGTTAATTTAATGATTCATCTATGATAGAGATGATATCTGACAAGATGCTCAAGGAAAATTATTAAGATTATAAGATTGAATGTATTTGATGACTGTGTGGTGATATTCCTACATGTAGTTCTTGAAATTCTGGTAGCTGGATAGCATCTAGCAATTAATCTGTTTCTTAAAATTATTTTCTATACGGCGACATCTTCTTGATAATATCAGTGTAATATTAATAACACATTCAAAGTGATTGTCGTAAAGATAGAGGCTGCCTGGCCGGCATTCATTGTTCTTCAAATATAAGACACTTCGACCAGTAAATATTTTTATTGTCTGGCCGAAGTGTCTTTTATTTGAAGAACAAAGTGATTGTGTATGTGTAAAAGGTATATTTTGTTTTTACTTCTTGTACATACAGTACTGGTCATGAAAATCACGGTGGTAAGAGGTTTGTGACTACTCATACTTTAGGTACACCAAATGTCTTTACTAGTAATATCAGGCAATGGAACCATGGGGTTAATGTCTGAATATATATTAAGAAAATATTAGAAAGCAATAAATGACGAAATTTAATATCAGGCAATGGAACCATGGGATTTGGCGTTAATGTCTGGATACACAGTATATAAAAATTTTCCTGTTGAGAAATATCCATCTATATATTTAAACCATGGAATGGTCATAGCCACTTTGCAAGTTAAACACCTTTTTGGAGATTTTTGTGCATTTCTCGAATCCTCCGCGGATCTGATAATATTGTTATAGAGAATAATTAATCGATTGAAAAAATAGAACCAGAATCAAACTTATATTTGTCTTTTTCAATTTGCTACAAAGTTAATTACGCTTGCTTTCTTAATAGTATCGTGAAGAAAGAGGCTGCCTGGCATTTATAGTTGTTCTTAAAATTAAAGATATTTTGGTCAGTAAATCTTTTTATTACCTCGACGTTTTTAAAAAAAATATTTTGTCCTCGCGGTCAAAAGCGAACAAAAGAATTTCGTCGAAATGTCGAGATAATAAAAAGATTTAGTGGCTGAAGTATATTTAATAGTATTGATTGTAAATAAATATTGAACGGCATAATTCATACTCTTTTATTTTATCAATAAATTCCTAAATATTTATTTTAATTTGAAAGACTTTTCAACATCACTATCGTGACTGAAAGAGACCTCCGCACCATCAAAACCCAATGCTTGCGGGAATGGAAATCTAATGCTGCACGTGACTGGTACAGAGCAAGAGGGACAAACACCGGTCCTGTCTTTCCAAGAGAACAACAATCTTATGATTTCCAAACTTAAGTCTGGTCATCTATGGACAATGGTCGCAAGGTTTTTCCACTATTTACTAAGTGCAATTCTCAACCTGCAACCCCAAAACACATTATTGACTGTATTGACTCATTCATTGATGAGCTCTACTCATCCCCGGCAGACACTATCAAAAGTCTAAAGCTTTACAAGCTTGATACCTTAATATGATTGAGTGGAGATAAGAAAGAAGACTATCGTGACAATATAAAGCTCAGCCCTGGACTGAAGAAGGCCATTAAGCCCGAAACCGTAGACCTCAGGTTTGTCAGAGATCCTCCCGTCAATATTCACATCAAAATAATCTATGCCATCATATATAATACGCCCTCGTGTATTCTTATTTTCATCCAACCAGGAAGATCCAACTATAGATTTACTGTAAATGGTTAAATCCTTTGAAGTGAAGAAAACGTAAATTTTTCTTTCGTCAAATAAAGTTTCCATGAAATTCTCGAGTCGTAAAATTCTTGTAAATTAAGTAAAGTAGTCACGTTTAGACAAAAAGATCTTGGAAGCTTTTAAACTGATGAATTCACTTTATTGTCAACAATGAAAGTTGATGAACCAATTTGTGATAGACAAATAATAATTAGTGTAAGTAAAGCTATATGTTACAAAATATAGAGCAATTAATTTGGAAAATTTATTAATGATGGCCACCTAGACTTAAATATTTATCTTCCTATAATTCGGCAACACTGAACGTCAATTTTCTCTTAGAATCACTGTTGCCACTGTATGAGAGATTTTTTTAAACAATAAAATGAAATGTAGACCTATTTTTGAATATAATATTGTTTCCTCTCAGATGGTTTTATGTTGTGTGAAATTTAAAATCTATTTTGCATATTCAATGCGTAAGTTTACATCCTAGATATAATTTTGGTATATAACGATTCCTGCTGTGTTATTATATATTCATTGCATACTCAATATCCTAGAAAAAGTTTTGAGTTTAATGCTTTTGCATTGATTTAATTAATCAAGGATTTTTTCCTGTTTCACAGATGTAATAAGTTGCGTATGATTTGCAAGGTGTACAGGATATTATGTTTGATTTAGTGTATAGGTTAGAATTGTATATCGCGTAAGAAATAGTGAGGTGGCGTAAAATACCTTTTAGATTTGCTTAGGATAGATATCTTGTTTTAATATTGTACTTTTTCAGAGCTCTACATAATGTTTGTTATCACTTGGTTTATATTTAAAAACTTGTGTCTGTTTTATAAGCCATTTTTATGATTTATTCCTATACTAGTCGGCTATATCTGAATTCTACATGTACAGATATGTAGTATACTTTTTATAGTAAAAGAAAAGCAGTCGCTCATTGTCCAAGATGATAATCATAGCCTTTACTGCGTGTACTTGATTTGATTGAAGGATTAAAATTGTTTAATGTTCAATGAGATTTCGACACGGAATCCAATTGTCCACATTTGGTACCTTCAAGCTATACAGGTTTAGGCTCTTGATTGGACACGACAACAAGCTAAACAGTAATTAATAATATCAGTTAAATTCAATTTTCCGAAGTGATTCGCGCGGTCAATTTGATGTAAAGATTCTTCATTACCAAACCTCGCAATACAAACTTCGACAAATTCGAACACTCCTATGCATTCTTTCAGCTAAAATGACTTGCAGCGCTACAAGGAAACGGCTTGCTTGACATAATGATGATGGTATGGGTCATTAAGTGTCCGCCATCTTGGCAAATATGTCCCTACATCTCATTGATAGGCTCTCTGCTATTAGCTTAGCAGTATTATTGAGATCCTTGTTTTCTTTCTGCACGATATGTTTTATCAATATATTAAAGGCCATTAGTGATATTAAGAGGTGTGCACAAACACATTCAACCATTCTGTATTAATTCTTTTTAACACTGGAAGAATGATCTAGAATTGTCCGTGTAGTATACCATTTAATAAAAATTCGAAACTATTTTAAAGGCGTAAAATATTTTTGAAATTAAACAATTTCTACTGCCCTTACCATTTAATTACCATTTAATGTTGGTCCAGCCAATATTGTTTTTAATAAATGTTTTTATCATTATTATCATTATATCACCAATATTAATATCAATTTATATCTGCTGGGCACTCAACCAAGTAAAGGTAGTTGACCAGGTTCAGAATATTTTTCTAAGACGCTACCTAAATTTACCAAAGTATACTCCGGGCTTTATGCTAAGAATGGAGTGTGGACGAGTATCACAGGAAGTTATCATAACTAAGCAGGTCCTGAGATTTTGAGTGAGGATTATGAAAATGGAAGAGAGTAGGTTGCCCCGGGCATGTTTGTCACACCTCTGGACATTACACAGCAATCAAAGGGCTGGTTTAACCTTTGTCGAAAACCTGTCAACCATTTTAGACTCAAACGGTTTTTCGTTCCTGAAGGGTTGTCCGGATTACACTGCAATACTGACTGAAATCCCTGCTATTATTCGAATAGCAACCGAACAAAGCATCTAAAACGACATGGCGAAAATTCTAAATACTTCACATTACAGTCACTTCAAATACCTAAAAAAACTCAATAACAGCAGAACGATATTTATTCACAACTATTTCTCTAGCAATTAAAATATTTTTGCACAACTGAGACTACTTTGGACGATCTTCCCAGAAAATCGTTCAAAGCGCTGGAAGATTGATTTGACTCTAACTTGCGATCTGTATAAAAACAGATTCCAAGACGAAATTATGCATATAATATTTGGATGCTCTTGCTTAGAGAAACAGAGGAAAGAAATTTTGGGTGACTTACCCTGGTCTCAACCTGACTGCCAACAAATTTGCAGCTGGATGAACACACTGATGGTTGATCAGGGTCTCTCCCTCGGTTTATATAAATTCTACAAGGCCGCAGTCAATGTCCGTTGGAGAATAATGGATTCGCCAAATGTCGCGGTTTGCTTGGAGGAAGAAAGCGAAGATTGAACGCGACTGATTCCACACTAGCCCTCTCAATGATATCCTAACCTTGACATACTCTAAACATTGGTACTTTAATTTAAATATTTAATCATTTATGGTTCCTTTTGCTCTGTATGTTTATTTTTTGTATATATGGCTATATTTCTTTTTGTTTGTTTTATCTTTATTCTTTCTTTTCTTTTTCCTTATTACTTCTTGTATTTTAGTTTTTACTTTTGAAATATCTTCCTTTGCTAAATCCCGTAGAGGGGAATCATGTATAGGGCTGGATGCCCCAATAAAAAGGCTTGTGTGTGTGTGTGTATATGGCTATATTTCTTTTTGTTTGTTTTTTTCTTTCTTCTCTCTGTTCTTTTTCCTTATTACTTCTTGTATTTTAGTTTTTGCTTTTGAAATATCTTCCTTTGCTAAATCCTGTAGAGGGGAATCATGTATAGGGCTGGATGCCCCAATAAAAAGGCTTGTGTGTGTGTGTGTGTAATATCAATTTATATATAGCATAAAAATGCGGGAGAAAGATATTCATGTACCTAGAGGAGCACCTCTCCCTTTCATTATGAAACAGAACGATGCATTATTTCAATCACCATACTAAAAAACCTTTACAAGTGATGATATAGAAATTTGACAATTAAAATAATTTTATTGACATCTTGTCAATACATGCAAAGTGCACAGTCTGCACTATTTAAAATAGATAATATGCATTATATACACTATGTACAATGAATAAGGCGCCTATGCCAGCGCTGCAGAGTTTGGTGGAGAATCGCCAGTGGGTCTCCAGCGACACCACGTATTTCGCGATCTACGAAGAATACGTTGATCGCGTACTTCGCCGCCGTGATGATATAGAATGAGCCACAACACCAGTTTCGGAAATTTCAGACAAAAGCCAACAACCTGTATACCATGGTTTCGGGCTTTGACCCTCATCAGTACAGGGACGGATTCGATTTCCTAACATCCTACAAGAGGGGTTATGGAATCGGTCGAATTTACCAAACATGTGTTTAAACTGGTGAAGTGGCAAGTAGCATAACCACCTGTTTGATAAATTCCACCGATTTCATGACCCCGCTCGTAGAGGATCTATATACAAATATATTTCGAAACTATTATAGACGGGTATGATTCTTTTAAATATTAAACAATTTCCACTGCCCTTATTGTAATTAAAAATTAGTGGGAGAGCCCTGCTCATTACTGGTGAACCCTCCCAGCGGTTTTGCCAATTTAATCTATCATAACGCTGTTATATTGCATTTATCGGATTTTCCTTTTTCAAAAAATCGGAAAAATGTGATATAACAGTGGTATGGTAGATTAAACTGGCAAAACCGCTGGGAGGGTTCACCACTGTTAAGACAGGCTCTCCCATAATATTCTATTGCAGTAAGGACAGAAGAGAGAGATATTGAGATTGAAACTGATTTATTACAATGTCCATATAAGATTATATATGGTTAAATATAGACTAAATATAAATATGAATAAATATGATTACATAATGATAAATATGTGAATTAATAGATAAAATAATTGATAAATATACATATATATATATAAATATATGTAATATTGTTGCAAATGATCCTGCTGACGTATGGATAAACTGGCAGCCGTGTACTTGAGGCGAGTGTTGATGTTCTTCCCACACGCGAACAACAAGAAGCAGAGGCAGGGCTAGATGTTAGCACCGAGAGTGGTCGGGGACAGCCCACGGGACAGAGGTAGAGGCCATGACACAAACTTGGATGCCTATCACCGAGACATGGAAAGAGAGAGTATCGGCTCTAAATAATGGGAAGATATGTTACATATATTAAAAGTGCCATTATTATACAGTTTAAAATATACATATATATAAATATATATACAAGGTCTTTATTGGTGGCGCCCACCGCGGGAAAGACTCCGCCACCGGTGGAGAGAGAGAGAGAAAATTGTATAATTTTTAAAAGAAACCTACGCGTCTATAATAGTTTCAAATCCTGTTAACAGATGGCGCGCTAATGTATCATACAAATATATTTAAATAAATAACCAATTGATGGTTGACGGAGAAACCAAGGTCCCACTTCTTGTCCTCGGTTTATAATAGAGAATCGAGTGTATGTATTCAGTTTAAACATAAAAATTATTAAACTTTAAAAATTTCCTTCTATATCCGACACAATAGAATATTTCTATATTCGTCTTAAATTGAATTTACTGAAAATATCAACTTTTTTTTTCACTTTGAGAAATGCATTCTTGGAGAACAAAAAAAAAACATTTAGAGCAAAAAGCACTCCATCTTAACAGAAAATTTCAAAGTTAAAACCCCTCTTTTGTTTTTGTTACTAACTTATTGACAATATTTTTATTATTATGTCGAAAAAAATTGTAACTTTAATTCAATTTGGAGAGAACGGGGGAAAATCAAGATTTAGAATAAGGAAGATAAAAATGAAACAATTTATTTTTGGAAGATATTTTAAGTTGATTTAAGCCTAACGTATATAAGACCAAATCGTATTTAAGACCTACCTACATCAGTATTTTTTTTTTTTGCTTATCCCTAGTACACGTGGTACAGGCCATGATAATCATGGTGGGTAGAAGTTGGCAACTGCTTTTACTGTAAGTACACCACATGTCTACACATGTGAAAAGCAGTTTGACTTTTGCACTTAGAAGTGTGCCCCGTTTGGTGTCTTACACTCGTTGGTAGGGTTGGACTTTTGCAAGAATCGGGGGTCATTGGAGCATTTTTAATCGGAAATGAAGGGCTCAATGCGGGAATCGAACCCGGGTCGTAGCGGTCGAAAACCAACAGTTTAGACAACCCTTCCAACGACCCCCTTCCTACCAGTCTAGAGGGTCCCAAATATTATTCTGGAATGTGGTATATTAATCGTGAATAGAACCTATATCAATTTTAAAATATCTTCTTACAATGAGTGAATCACCAAACATCTCGTTTAAAATGTGATCAATTTTTTTGATGAACTGAGAAACTGAATTGTTGGTTCCTTAATTGTGACCAACTAAACAATGAATAACGGAAGAATCCTCTGAAATATAAATTACAATAAAACACAGGCTTCGAGTTTCCTACTTTTTATTAAATACTTCTCAAGCTTTCGGATAGTGCCAATCCTTCTACCGGAGTATATATATGTTATATTAAAATATCATTTTCTTTCAAATATATTTCATAGTTTCAAATACTCTATTAAATCGACAGCCAGAGGTCATGCCTTCCCTATAAAAATCATTGTTGTTGTTTCCCGATGGCCGGCTCAAACCTTTTGTACATTATGTAAATAAGTTTGCCATTTTTTTATTCTAACGCCTTAAGCCAGGCAGTACTTTTATCAAATTGTTTTTATATATTCCTTTAGATCAATTAAAGCAATTACTGATCAAAACTATATTTATTAACATACTTTCAAGATTATTACCATGACTGCAAACACATCGTGAAATACTCAGGGATACCAGAATCAAGCAAAAGCTAATAATTCTGTATATTTCAAAATATTATAAAATCAACAGAAATCTCATTTTTCTATTATACTAGACGGGTGACCCGGGCTTCGCCCCGGGATTGACCCGTGTGCATATCTACCCGAGTGATATATATTTAGATAAGATTTTTTTTAATAATTGTTTGTTATTAGCATTATCTATTTGTTTGCATCAGCATAATTTAATCTAATCTTTGATAGAGGGCGCTGTTCGTGAGCTAAGTAGAATAATTTGAATATATAGTTTTAATAATTGATTTATATATATTTTAAAATAGCCTATCGTCCTTCCCGTATTTTTTACCTATGTATGGAAATTTTGGTTTGAATTAGTGAACTACTGCGAATTTATATACCGGACATACAAACAAACAAACATACGAACATTGATTTATATATATATTATATATATAAACTAAAATTTTAGATTCATTTCGTTTAAATAATACTGTAAAAGTGTTGGCATTCTCCGAAAGCTTGAGAAATAATTTAATAAAAATAGTAAAGTCGTCCTCGAAGCCTGTGTTTTATTGTAATTTAAACAATCAATTCTGGAATCTTTAATTTATTGGTCTTAAATCAATCAATTAAAAATAATTAGGGACTTTGAATTATATATATATTGGTTCCTTTTTACCATCAAATTTAGAAAATAATTAGGAACTGTAAATTATATTGATCTTAATTACACGATCAATTAAAAATTAATTTTAGACTTTGAAATATTGGTCTCTAATATATTCATTTAAAATTAACTAGACACTTTGAATTATTCGTATAAAATACCATTTTTTAAATCTTAAATCGATAATTTTTACATAAATATCAATTTTATATCAAACAAATTCCACAGATCTCTGAAGATGAGTTTCTTTTATCTTTATTAAGCGTATTCACGAGCTTTCGGGTATCTCTGCCCATCTACTGGAGTACGGAAATTAAAGTATAAACGCTGTTAAGTATTTTTCTATGTACTCCTGTAGAAGGTCAGAGATGCCTGAAATTTCGAGATCACGTTTAATAAAGATAAAAGAAACCCATCTCCAGAAACCTGTGGCATTTGTTTGATTGATATCCAGGAGATTTGAATCAATTGATATCAACTTTATATAGGAGATATGAAAAAATAGTACAAATGTGATATTGTACTGGGATAAGGTGCATAAATTAAGAAAAAAGGCATCTCCTTATCGTGCAACTGAAAGTTGCTGATGGCTTGCGCCATCTATCGGAATAAATATCAACTATTCTCGTTGATTCTTTTAAGAATTAAAAATCAACGAGAATAGTTTATTATAATACGAATAGAATCAAAAAGGATAAGTTTCTTTATTGGTAAAATCGATTCGAGCTTTCGGGCGCAAGCAGCCCTTCTACAGGAATAATGGAAACAATTTCAAGAAGACATGTATATACACATATATATAAGCTAATTTTGCATATCTAGGATTATTTATGAATATAAATATTTATTCCGTTAGATGGCGAAAGCCATCAGCAACTTTCAGTTGCACGATAAGAAGATGCCTTTTTCTTAATAGAGAGATATATCAAACCGAAGTGATTTCTCACATCTAAAAGTTCTTATTGTTGGAATATTACACAGAGTAACAATGGCTATAGATGAGCACGTCTTTGCAAAGGACCTTGTATGTATATAATAATTATTGTTTTCGTTGTTTTCATGTAGACATATATACCAAGATTTGTTTTGTATAGTTTCTATTAATAATAAATAATATGTAATGTTAAATTGGTTACGAATTCATCCTTCTTACTTACTTTAATTACATAACACTTATAACGAAATGTTTTTATATATCACTTTATCATAAAAATAATATTTCACTATATATGTTTGAAACTATTATTCCTATATATATTTCTCCTATTTCTGTATGTATTCGCCAGTTACTGGCGAAACCGCTGGAAGAGTTCACCACTGATGAGTCAGGCTCTCCTATTAATTTTTCCAATGCAGTAAGGGCAGTATAAATTGTTTAATTTATAAAAGAATCAAACGCATCTATAATAGTTTTGAATTTTCATAACAGATGGTGCGCTAATACATCATAATATGTAAATGTTTGGTAAATTCGACCGATTTCATAACCTCTCTGATAGGATGTTATGAAATCAAAGCCGTCCTTGTACTGATGAGGGCCATAGCCCGAAACCATGGTATATAGGTTGTTGACTTTTTATCTGAATTTGCCCAAACTGGTGTTGTGGCTCATTCTTTATTATCACTTGTAAAACCTTTTAGTAGGATGATGCACATTGTATTGTTCTGATGCACAGTTAGAGGGAGAGATGCATCTTTTAGTACATGAATATCATCCTCCCCCAACTTTATGTTATATGTAAAATTGTTGTTCATTTTGTCCATCGAATCGAGTTTGATTTTTAATGACTATATGGATGAATATTCTCTTATTTTGATCTTTTCGTGACAATCACTCGTAACTCATCTAGTGTCCTTCCGGTAGCTTCCTTGATCTCTTCTAGCCAGCTTATTGTAGGTCTTCCTCTCTTCCTTATTCTTCGATTTTTCTAAATATTTTTTCAGAAACATTTTCTTTCATTATATTTCCGAAGTAGGTCAGTCTTTATTTATCTATTTGGGATTCTCTAGTGATCTATCAGGATTTATTTAATTTAAGATTAAAATATATATTTGAACTTCTATCTGTCCATGGCATTCCGAATAGCTTTCTCCATGTCTACAATTCAAAGGCTTCAATTCTTTTTCTTTCTTCTTTTCTGAGAGTCCATCTCTCACAACCATAAGTGACCAAAGGACTTAATTATGACTATACATGGAATTTTTCCGGGAAAATATTGATCTATAAGATAAAGGTCACCTCTCTCCTCCGTCAAAATATACGTTAAAGCCAGACTCTATCTATTTGACTGTCACCGCAAACTAGCGGCCTTGGGTCGGTGACAAAGCCACAACACCAGCTTTGGCAAACTGAGAAGTGTCCACCTAAAGACCATGGTTTCAAGCTAATGGCTCTCGTCAGTCTAGGACGAACTTTATTCCATGAGAACCACAAGGGAAATAAAAATTGTTGCATAAAAGAGTTATTAAATTTACGCTTAATACAGTGAATGTGTTTATAACATGGCAGTTTAAAACACGTTTTGACTTAAGACCGGCCTCAGGTTAAACAGATTTTGTTTTATTAGCCTTATTAGAACTCTATTTCATAAAACCTTCATTCCTATACAATATCGCGAGAGGAATAAAATAGATATTGCCTAAAGCTTTTTATAAAATCACTTATAAATGTACAAAAGAATATATAAATATTATAAAAAGAAAGAATATATATTTAGAATACATTTCTACGTTTTCCTAACAGGATCCATCAAAACGTCAGATCCTATTAGGATCAATCCAATTTGAGATAACAAATTGAATTTTGTTCTCAACTGTTTTCCTAGAACTTATTTTTGGATATAGCAATATTTTGATAACTTATCGTAAATAGGTATAAATAGCAAACAAAATATTTTTCATTGTGAATAACCGTAATTTAAATCCCCAAATTATTATTTTTTATTTTATTTTTCAATCAGGCGCGATATTGAAATATTTGCGCCTAATACAGAGGAAACAAAACAACAAACAAATTAGAATTAAATAGTTACAAATTTACATGTATTATTCTACAGAATTCATAAAATTTATATAGACAAAGTAAGAGAGTTAAATCATTTAAATAAGGGAACAATCTCACTTCTGTAAAGTTCGGACAGTCGTAGATAAGGTGAAGAGCAGTTTGTTCAGTTTCTCTGCAGGAAAAATTTGGTTCCCCAAATCATGAAAATACTTTATGTTTTAACGGTTATTTCTATGAATATTAATTAAAATTAATTAATTCCTCTCAACATATAATGTGATAAAATTTTAAAATAGATTAATCCATAAATAAATATCTAATTAGAAAAGCATACATTGGTTCATCATGATGGCCGAATCGACTGGACATGCTTCACATCGCTCTTCCAACTCGGTAACTATTGTTTATTGATTCCCTTTTTATAACTTCTTCTTGGTTAATAATTTGAAATCGATAGGTGAAACTTAATATTGACTTTTATAAAGATAGATTTAATTTTTAAAGTTCTGCGCTAATTTGTTTAAAGATTGAGTAAAGTTAATTAACAATGCAAATTTTCTAAGAATGAATACACTGGTAATTGCTCGATTGGATGAAATATGGAAATATTTCTCCGATAAATTTGATAATAACCAAAAAACAATAAGTAAACAAGATCTTGGTTTTCTCAAAAGTACAAAAAAACGGTCAAAGATAGCGTAACTGAGCTTATAAAGTTAGACGAAAATATAAATAAATTTGAGGAACAATTGCACGGTAATTTCACAGATATTAAAAATGATATAGCACAATTAGTTAAACAAAATAAAATCAAAGAATCGCACACATACGCAGAAATAGTCAAAAATAGAAATTATAAAATATTACAAAAAAAAAAGATACACTAATGATGAGAAAACAGTGATTATATTTGCTAATGATGATCAAAATACAGCTCATGTACACCAAAAGGTGAATGAAACAATAAAGCAATTTCGCCAAAAAGGAAATACTGCCAAAATCTCAAAATTGATAAATACACGAAAGGGTACAATATTAAAATCACCCAACGAACAAGACATAGATCAACTGATTGAGAGTTTCAGGAAAATTGACGAATTGAACCAAACATGTAAAATTTATAAGCCTAATCAAAGAGATCCAACTATTGTTATAAAAAATGTAAATAAATCAACAGACATATCTGATCTTACAAACACAATTTGTGAGATGAACCCAGAACTTAACAACTTTAAAAACGAACTAAAGGTACTTTTCCCAATTAAGTCCAATAAACCTGATCATGACGTGGTGCTGAGGGTTTCGCCTCGGGCCTACCAAGCTATAATGAAAGCCAACAAAATTTATACTGATGTACAAAGATGTGAAGTTCGAGACAAAGTCCTGGTGAACCAATGTCAGAACTGTTTCATATTCAACCCTAACCACAAGAAAAACGACTGCCCAAACTTGAAAAAATGCGTGAACTGCGGTACAGAGGGTCAACATCAATGTTCTAATATAATAAAGTGTTGCAACTGCGTCAAACACCCATATTTTAAAAATAACAATCTTGATCACAAACCAAATTCTAAGGACTGTCCAATTTACAATAAACAAATCAGCCTGATGATTCAGCGAACAGATTACACAACAGGCTCAGAAGATAGTGTAAACTAAATTTTCAGAAATTTATTGTCCTTAATGTATATTAAAATTATTCAACAAAATACCAGAAAAAGCAAAAATTGCATAAATGAGCTTTGTGCATCTGATGAAATTAGAAATGCAGATATAGTAATGATACAAGAACCTTATATAATCAAAGAGGAGGTAATATTTCCAGGACCTTGTACAAAATATCAATTGATGAACAGTCCCAATATAAATACGGCAATATTTGTAAGAAATAGCAGCTTAAAAATTCAATTAAGTACAGAATTCACTAACTCATTCGCTACAACTATAACCATACAAACAAAAAGTAAGAAAATATATCTTTCGAACATTTATATACATCCGAATTCAATGAAAAATGAGCACGAGGAGTTTATGAGGAAGTTAATTAATACAAACTTACATATACCGGTGATAATCTGCGGCGATTTCAATGCCAGAGTTCCGTTATGGTATGACATCAGGAAAAATTATAATGGACACAGACTGATCCCTATCATAGATGAAATAAACTTAATTATCCATAATAATAAAACTTTCACGTGTCGTGATGCAAGTGTGATTGATCTCACACTAACGAATAAACAGGCAATTGCGGCGATCAGAAATTGGAAGACACAGCAGATATCGCAAATTTCAGATCATGTAGCTATATCTTTTGAAATACATACAAACGAACAATTTAGTACAGAAAAATATTATTCCACTTGGAAATTTAATGAGAAAAATGCGAACTGGTTAGGTTTTAGTCAGAGAATTAACAGTATTGAACGGGAAAAAATTGAAAACTTACTAGATATAGTGGATACACCAGAAATGATCGATCAAACGGTAAAAGAACTTACGAACATACTGATTGAGGCAGCATATAATTCACTTAAAGTAAATAATAATATGACAACAAAAAAATAATATTAGTAATAAGTGGTGGAATACGAATTTACAGCTTCTAAAGGATCACTGTCATTATCTTAGAAACTGTTACTATACAAATAAAAATTGCCCTAATCATATTAAACAATACTATAAAAGCATACGAAATAAGTATTTACGGGAAATAGAAAAAGCTAGGAAAGCATCCTCGAGAATTTTTCTTGAGGAAAACAAATCGAACAACCCTTATGGAAACTTATATAAGGTGTATAAAAACATCAAAAGTGGATCTAATCGGAAGAGAAATATGCAAATTTTGGAGGGTAATACTGACATGGAATGTTTGCAGAAGGGTGAGGAATTATTAAACAACTTATTTCCAGATGATAAATGTGAAGAAGATACAAACACCCATAAAGGTATAAGAAATTATAATTTAAAACTACTCAATAAAGAAAAACCGATGGTTATGTTTACTGAAGTTAACGACTTAATTGACAAATTAAATCCAAAGAAATCTCCCGGAATAGACAACATCTCTAACAACATGATAAGGCACACTAAACAATTTATAGCTCCTATATTGGTGAAACTATTTCAAAAATGTTTAGACCTACAATACTATCCTGCTGAATGGAAAAAGCAGAGGCAATAATTATTCCGAAACCTGGAAATACAGATTTTAATAACTACAAAAATTATAGACCTTTATGTCTTAATTCCAACATTTCTAAAATATTTGAAAATATAATTAATAATAGAATAATAAAATATTATGAAGATTTTAATTTACTAAGTGATCGACAACATGGCTTTAGAAGATCGAAATCTACTATTACTGCACTAACTGAAATAATAAAAATTGCGTTAGAACATAAAACAAGAGAATATGCAGCAATAATTGCAGTGGATATTAGTGCAGCGTTTGATAATGCATGATGGCCGGCTTTGATGAAAAAACTAGATGAAGATGGTGTGCAGTCTTCAATGATAAAACTTCTACAATCATACTTTGATAATAGAAGAATAAGATTTAGATATTCCTCAACTGAAATTAATAAGAAACTAAGTAAAGGATGTCCACAGGGAGGACCACTGTCTCCCACATTATGGAATATTCTTATTAATGAGATCCTGAATAATAATCTGGATGATAACAGTGAAACAATAGGATATGCAGATGATATTACGTTAATATGTTGGAATAAAACTCCTGAACAACTAAGAAAGACAATAGATAACGTATTAAGAAAAATCAATGAGTGGTGTGAAAGTCGTAAATTAAAATTGTCAGATGAAAAAACAAAAATATTATATTTATATAAATGCAATAGCGATATAATAGTCTCAGGTAGCAAGTTAATTAAACCGGTTGAAGAACTTAAGATCCTAGGAGTGACTATTAAAAATCACCGAGTCAGAAGCAAACTGGATTTTACGCCTCACGTTAATGAAACGATCATAAAAGTAACTAGAGCTAGTGGATACCTATTTGGCCTGACAAAGAAAGCATGGGGTCTAGACTTTAGACGAAGACTGATACTGTATAAGACATTATATCGAAGTACAATTACATACGGTTATCCAATATGGTATCCATTCATAAACAAAAGGTCTAAGGACAAACTAAATTCTCTTCAATATAATATATTAAAACATTGTATACAGGCCTACAGTACAACATCATCGGATTGTACACACATACTTGCACAAGTCCCCAAACTTACTGAATATATTGAATCTAACATGTTGAAAACCGAAATAAATTACAATCGATCTGACTCTTCAAGTAGGAATACAATTTCTAATTATATAAGGGGAAAATTGCAGAAATACTATGAGAAGACTAACACCATTTTCAAGTCCTTCTTTACTGATTCCCAAATACCCAAATATGTCAAGCCAAATTTTTACAACGTTCAATTTTTTACTGGACACGGTAACTTCAGATCATATTTGTACAAGGTCAGAAAGACGGATTCGCCTAAATGCTCATGTGGTGCAGAAGAAGAAAATCCTGTACATATTCTAACGGACTGTCGACTTGTAGAGGACTTGAGAGTCAAATATCAAATAAATATGAATTGTCTAAACCAAATAGTTAATAATAGATATATGTATATAAATTTTAATAGATTTTGTAGAATGTTTTTTAGTAATAGATAGCCTGGGCTGTAATAAATGGTAAATAGTTATATGCCGTAAATAGCTCTAAATTTCTGTTCTTAACTGTGATGTTCACTAATATTCATTATAGGGTAATTAAATCGTTAACTAACTGACAAATACGTTAATAATTTCTATTATAATAACTAAAATAATTTTAATAATTACTGTAAAAGCTCCCAAACTTGTGTATGCATGCAAATATCCAAGACGGATATCGCGTGCTTTGTAAATGATAATAAATTGATAATAAATACATTGGATCAAAATATAATTTATTTTACCAGTATTTCAATTGGCTGAACGCCAAATTTTATCAAGATATTATAACATTCCATTCCATTCTATCAATTTTTATATTATTTAGAAGTTCATCCTCATTGTTCATTTGCCATTACCTTTATTGTATTGAAGTCACAATAGTAAAAAGTTTTAATTTCATAAATTTAACGTCCTTAGCACAAATTTTGCATATCAATGTTGTACATACGAAATTTATTTCACTTTTTATTTATTTTTATAAATGCTATATTTTTTCTCTCGCGTGCAAAAATATCTTATCTTATTAAACCTCATCTCGTCTTTTGTTTAGCTATCTAAAAAGCCTGTAGAAGGACGTCCGAAAGCTTGCTAATAAAATTCGCATAAGATACTCCTCTTCAATATCCGTTTAATTATTCTATTATAACATAATACCTTGATAAAAGTCGGCGCTCAGCCAACTGGAATATTGATAAAATATTTGATATTTTGATCCAATATATGCATTTTTAATTAAAAATGTTATAAATGTACTAGAAATATTTGTCTGGTTCAGAGTTATCACCTGTGATTCATTTATAACATCTATATTCTGTGAGATATCGTTAATATTATTGTTTATTGTATATTCAACCTTAAATTCATGCATTACAGTCATGTGACAAATAATCACTAGCTATTTGTACTCTAGGCCCTACGGTTTCAAAAACACAAAACAGCCTCAATAGAAAATAAAACTGCCTGGTGTTTCCATAGTCTTTTCTCATATGTAGTTGTATGGATTTTTTTTATAATAAGTTAATGCTATTTTCAATTAAACTTATCTACGGCTATTTCTGATAAATATCCTGGTTATATGGTAGGCTTCCTAGTTAGGTGAAGAGATAGAGTATCAAAATATCACCAAAACATTTTATCATCAACAACAACAAAGAAGCAACTATAGCATACTACCTAACTGTTTATAACCCAGGTTCCTGGAGCGCCAACTACCCGAGGAGTCCAGCTTACTAGTATGGACTAGTGTTGAGCACTTTTACTCGCGTCCTGTTTTGATTGCTGAGTTGAACCAGTTATTTAAATTAAATTAGATCTATATAAAAAGAGCGAATACACACCTGGATCCGTGAAAGAAAAGATTTCTATTGGCGATATAATGTAAAATAGTTTCTCCTGTAGAAGGGCTTTCGTGCCCGAAAGTTAGAGTTTTGCCAATCCTTTTTTTTTTAATAGAAACTTCTCCCTGGAGAGAGGCGGATGTTCTAACTCTAAAATAATATTGTGTTAGAATTATCTCTCATATAACTTTCACTAAGTCCAAACAAAAATAGTACTCTATTTACATAACTATGAAAAATTGCCCATTAATTTTGATGGAAAAATAATTCAACCATCAGAAACTGTTAAGATTTTGGGAGTTATTTTAAAAATCATAGACAAAGGAATAAGATTAATTTTGGAACACGTGTTGACAATATAATTATGAAAGCTACGAAACTCAAGAATATATTATTCTCATTATGTGCACGTACTTGGGGCATTGATACTCGGCGTAGATTGATCTTATATAAAGATATGATACGCTCTACAATAAGCTATGCATCAATTATTTGGTTTCCTTTTATCACTGCAGCAAAAAGATCTAAGTTGAATTCTATACAATATCAAATTCTTATTAGATGCATTCATGCTTATAGGACTTCATCTTCTTACATCACACATTTACTAGCGAAAACTCCTTTACTCTCCGATTATCTTGAATTATCACAAACAAAGTATAGTATGACAAATTCTCTCACAGATCAAACACTCAAAAACCCCTTCAAAAAGAATTAAATAAACTATATCTGGATCTAAAATTTAAGTTTTATCTTTCTCAATCTAATGAACTGTTCAAGAAATTCTTTCCAATTGCTGTCCCAAATTTCATTTCTTCTGATAAATTCACTACTTTATTCTTAACAGGCAAAGGACCCTTCTTAAGTTTCCTATTCAAACTGAATGTTATCAATGATCCAACATGTGAATGCCGCTTAGATGTTGAATCACCAGAGCATCTTCTTTTAACTTGCCCTCTGACTAATCAAATTGTATGTAGATACTTTGAAACATTACCAAATTATCTTTGTGTATATACTCTATCTTATGAGAACTTTGTTAAGTTTAGAACTATTTGTACAATAATTTACAAAACACTACTAATCCATCGTGTAAATAATTAATCATATATATGTAAATAATACTAGCACAGCACAATAGTCCTTTGGACTTCGTGCTTTTGTAACAAAAAATAAATTAATTAAAATTAAATTATCTCATATTATGAAATAAAACAAAGTTATTTTAGAAAATAAAAAAGCCATCTCCTTATCGTTCAACTGAAAGTTACTGATGGCTAGAGCCATCTATTGGAATAAATATCAACTATTCTCGTTGATTTTTAATTATTCCAGAATTGGCCAAATACCCAAAAAGCTAACCACGTACCCGTTATTATTATTATTTTTACTTGGAATTAATTTTAATTTTTGTTCGCTCCTGACGAGGACAAAATATTTTTGTCGAAACGTCGAGATGATAAAATGATTTACTGGTCGAAGTATCTTAATTTTAAGAACTATGAATGCTGGCCAGGCAGCATATATCTTTACGATAATATTTTACAGGTAAATATCAGTCTTAAGACGGTGTGATTTCTCAATCAGGATCTTCCAAAGTAATTGACCTGGAGCCATATACTGTTGACTGAATGGTAGCTTCATCCAGAGGCTGTTTCCAACTTCAACAAGTGAATGTCCTACTCCATATTGGGATGGGGTTGGTGACTTATCTTGGTGTCTTATCTCTCCTGTTTATATAAACATAGAAACTTTCTCCTTGGAATATAAATACTATAAAATAACGCCAGGAGAAAATGATTTTTTTTTTATTAATCGACTACACGAGCTTTCGTACTGCCCGAAAGCTCGTGTAGTCGATTAATAAAAAAAAATCATTTTCTCCTGGCGTTATTTTATAGTATTCTTATCTCTCCTGACTTAGCCGTTCTAAGGCATTGTCCATCCTCCTCCATGTGGAGTAGCCAAGGAATTATTTTCCCTTCTTAAGAATCTCATAGTAAGACATTTATCACCCACTTCTTCTACATTGGGAATGGGGGTGGCAAGAAATAATCGAGAATGACATTATCCAAAGATAATCCAAAATCATACTATATCTTATTCCAGGGTTTGACAACCTTTTGAGTCGGAAAAGTCAAAAATTACAATTTATAAAATTTCAAAGTTTTTTTAAAGAGCCACACAATTTTTCTTGCCAACAATAAATATTACTGGAATAAATAAAGTTCTTATTTATACGAGTACTACATGCAACTTCACATTCAAAGAGCCGCATGTGACTCGCGAGCCATAGGTGTCCGACCCCTGTTCTTAGCCTATTGTAAAAATATTAATATATACAGTTATCAGCGTCATAATCAATTATTTCTTAATCAATTCTGTCACAGTTTGCTTTTGTGAATGGAATAAATACCCAAATATGTCCATTTCTCATAACTATCGGTGGTTCATTGGTGGAATGCTCGCCTGCCACGCGGGCGGCCCGGGTTCGATACCCCGCCGATGCATTTTTTTTTTTTACAATTTTTAAAACTCATTTATATATTATACAAGAATGACATCCACGGCGCCAATTTATAATTGTAACGAATAGTATTTGAATAAAAACATTTAATCGGGTAAAACCCGGGCGTTGCCCGGGTCATTCGGCTAGTATCTCTATATATATATGGTTAAATTTGATCGATATTTATTTTAGTTATTTGATTTTACTATGTTTCTTATCCTACACAAGTACACATGGTAATGGTCATGTTGATCATAACGAAGTTTGCGACTGTTTCTATTTAAGTACACCGCATGTCTACATATGTACATACGGTTGGACATTGACCATCAGATGGTACCTGAGTATCTTCAACTGATATCTCAAACGATATTTTAAATTCTACTAGATAAAAATATCTCTATTTACTTTGCCCTTGGCGTCAAGTGTTGAGGAAATCTGATTCACCAAAAAAAAGTTGACAAAATTAAAAGCCGTCTCTTCAACTTAATATCACATTTGACACAAAAAGTTGTATAGCGCCCCCTGGCGTTATTTACATACTGTCTAAACTTGCGCCACTTTTCAACATTTTTCTCTCTCATGTTGTACTTGATTTAATTAGATGTGCTTCAAAATATTTTTATATAGTTAGTGAACTGATTAATATTCTGAATATAAATGGAAATTAATAATAAATATTTTTTAACTTGGCCTATTTTTTAAATGTATACATTTAGTGTGTAATAACAAAATGATGCTTATATTTCTATATATTATGTTTTATATCTTTATATTATTTAAATCGGTTATTACAATGTAGTTCTTTAAGTTATGAAGAGTGTTATGAGATAGCTGGCGTCTCATCGTGTTTGGGATGTAATGCATACAATGGGCCATAACGTTCGATCGTGAATAAAATCATATTACTCATAATGTGGTTCTTTAAAATCTACAAAGGTCGCCTCAAAAGGTATCGCGACTTTTGTGTTTTTTCAGAAATTATTTATTTATTCATGAATACCTATTTTGTCCCCTTCAAAGGGGAATCTCGTCAAGCGTAGCGTAACGTCGTCCTTTCATGGGCCTCTTCAGTTTAGGGAACAAGAAAAAGTCACAGGGGGGCAGATCTGGGTAATACGGTGGCTACGGCATCATTAGTGTGTTGTTTTTGGCCAAAAAGTCGCACACAAGCAACGATGTGTGAGCAGGGGCGTTATCGTGGTGCAAAAGCCAATTTTTGTTCTTCCACAAATCCGGGCGTTTCTGGCGGATTGCTTCGCGCAAATTGCGCATAACATGCAGGTAATATTCCTTATTGACCGTTCTACCCTGTGGCAAGAACTCACGATGCACCACGCCCCTGCAATCGAAGAAAACTGTCAGCAAAACTTTCACATTCGACCGAACTTGGCGCGCTTTTTTTGGTCTTGGTTCGTGCGGCAGCTTCCATTGAGATGATTATAACCATAAGCCCACGCTTCGTCACCAGTTATGACCCTCTGGAGCAAATTTGGGTCGTCGCAGACAGAGTCCAACATATCATTAGCAATGTTCATGCGATGCTGTTTTTGGTCGCAATTGAGCAATTTTGGTACGAATTTCGCGGCGACCCGTCTCATGCCCAAATCATTGATAAAAATCGAATGGCACGAGCCAATCGATATGTTTAGGTCCTCAACAACTTCTCTAACGGTGATTCGACGATTGGCCAATATAATTTTCTCCACTTCATTAATTTTTTCGTCTGTTGTTGAAGTGCTCGGGCGTCCGGCACGCTCTTCGTCGTTGACATCTTCTCGGCCTTCTGAGAACATTTTGTACCACCGATAAACGTTGATTCGGTCCAAGGTAGCTTCTCCGTATGCCACAGTCAACATTCGGAATGCCTCCGCGCACTTAATTTCGTTTTTCACACAAAATTTGATACAGGTTCTTTGATCCATTTTTTAATAGGTAAAAATCGAAGACGATCCAAAACACCTGCAAGCAAAGCAGCTGTCAACAATTAAGTGAACATTCAAAATGGCCGAGCTTGTTGGAATAAGTGAGAGACATGAGTACCAACATAAAGCCACAAAAAGATCGAAATTCGAATATACGTAACCCGCGAAAATTCAAAATCCGCGATACCTTTTGAACACACTTCGTAAACGTCAAAACTAGATGTCATTGTGGTTCTTTAAGTCATGAAGAATAAACAAATGTAACAGTGAGTAAATGAAATTTTATATTTTTTTATTTCTTAGGGGAACTTTCTCTTCCAAAAGTTAAATAAATATTTAAGATATGTCTAACAGCGAGAGATATAACATTTGAAACAAGCTGATATACATTGGATTTTAAGATCTCACATTGTTTCTTTTTGTTATCTGAACAACTACGTATATAACAATTAAGCAGCCAAAGATTGGTTCGCAATGTTATATCTTGTGCTTTAAACATTTAAAATATTTATTTAAATATTAGGAAGGTTCATATCACAAATAATAATATAAATTTTCTTTTACTCATTCTGTTTATTCTCTTTAACTTTTAATTTAAATACACTAGAACCTCCATGTGAGGACACTCAAGCTAGAGGATATTTCTCTACAAAGGACAGTTTAATCACCAATATGACTATTTTTACTATTTAGTAACTTTCCACTAAGACGACACCTCTCTCTAAAGGATACTTTGGCTTTGCAATTAGGTGTTGCCCTTTACAGGGAGTTCTACTGTATATATATAATCCTATTTTCTATTTTTCCTTACTTTTTCATATATAAGTATATACATATTGAAAATCGAGCAATCCATATTTTTATCTAGAAATGAAATTCTCGCATATATTGGAACAGACCCTACCTGCATCCAGTGTTCAGAAGAGCCACAGACAGTCAATCATCTTCTCTTCAGTTGTCCAACATTCCTAAGACATAGGAGACAAACAGTTATCCTGCTTTGACTGACCCACCTCAACCCTACATCTATGGCCAGCCTCCCAGATTCAACCTCAGCATGGAATTTCATGGTCAACTGGTTCAAATCAGCAAACATAACAGGACGCGAGTAAAAGTACTTAGCACTAGTCCATTCTGGTGAGCTGGACTCCCCGGGTAGTTGGCGTTCTGTGCTCCAGGAACCTGGGTTATAAACAGTTAAGTAGTGTGCTATAGTTGCTTTTTTGTTGTTGTTGTTGTTGATAAAATGTTTTAGTGATATTTTGATACTCTATCTCTTCACCTAGCTAGAAAGCCATCCATATAACTAGGATATTTATCAAAAACAGCCGTACGTAGAATTTTAAAAAACTCAACATACTTTTAAAACAAACGAATTATATACAAGAGAATATAACTTAAAATATATTAATTATTTTAAATATTTTATAGAATTACTTTTTAAAACATCGTTAACATGTATGTAAAATACTTAAATAAAAAAACGACCTAATTAACACATTCGTCTGACATCTTAAAACGCAGCTTTTAGCGAAACTTCCAAAAGAAGAAATCCGATATTTAAAAAGTTTAAAAGTAAATATTGAGCTCATTAACGTCTTTATCGATTTTCATCGTCTGACGTGCTAATTATTGGCGCCAAAATCTCTTCATTAAACTACGTTTGCTACACAAAATTAAAAACAAATATAATTATTTTTATTGATTATTATCATTGAAAAATTAGAAATACCGTCTAATATTTGATATATTGAGAAAAAATGATATATTTTAGTAATAATATAGTGTTTAAAATAAAAATATTTTTGCATTTTAAAACGCATTTTTAATTGATCATTTATTATTAAAAGTTAAAAATATTTGTGCCATATGATATTTTTAAATAAATAATTATATATATGTGACAATATCGTTGCGGAATTTCTTGTGGTTCGATTTGAATGGTGAGGATTGGTTGAAACGCAGTCGTTTGAGTGGAAGTTTAAGCATACAGTTAGGAATAATCAGGACACGTGATGGGGTTTGAAAATATAAGGCAACTGGGTTGGAGGGAAGAAAGCTTGAGAAGAGCTGAGCGATTTGGCTTATTAATTAGTTGATCACATGGCGATGATTGGATTTAGATGAAATGAGCGGAGAGAGAGATCTCTAGAGTAGATGTTACCTTGTTGGAAGCGAAGGAGCACCTGACAATTCTTGTTTTTCGATTTAACACCACGAGTTGGCTTCCTTCCCATTGGTCGAAAATGGAACGCCCCCGTTTTCCTATTGGTTGACCTACTTAAGGGGAGGCTTTCTAATTGGACCGCGGTTCTCTTTGGTGAAAGATATGGTCTGCTTGATAGGAAGTGTCGTGTGCTATTTCGACTTTATTTACTTCCGCGTTATCAAAATACGTCCGGTTCTGTCCGGAAATGTTGGGCGTCTCTATACTAATATAACTTCTGCGGATACCAGATACGTCCTGCTTTGTCAGGAAGTATTGAGTGCTTCGCGACTAATATAACTTCTGCGGTCACTAGAGACGTCCGGTTTCTGCCAGGAAGTGTTGGTTTAAACTTAGCTCGCAGGGACCCGGGGTCAGAAGGTTAACTGCGACGTTATTAATAAATATGTTCTCCTCGAGATCTACTTCCTATGTCTTTTGTTACTCTCTTTCCTCCAGTTACCTTATTCTTTTATTAAATCTTTGAAAATCATACATGGTACATACATAGTGGGTCGGGGTTGCATTTAATTATATACAAATTATGACAGATGCGCCCCCTACATGTGAAGAATTCAAGAAGGGGTTAGCCTGAGAGAATTCTGTAAAGTGAAAAATAATTTTGTGGTAAAATTAGTTGTGGGTATTGAGGGGCTATATACAAGCATTGCTGGTGATATAAAAGTAAAATAGAATGGTTTTGGTGATATAGGTTGAGTATAATTAATAGAAATCAAAAACTTTTAATTGTAAGAAATCAATGAATGCTATGGTACATAGTGGGCTAAAAAGAAAGGAAAATGCGCCTAAACGAATTCTACTCGAGATAAGAAATGAAATCGAGGGAGTTCTATTAAGGCTTTTGAAATCAAAATAAAAATAATATAAAAATAGTTGAATGAAATCAAAATTGAATGTGTTTGGTTGAAAAAAAAATTGTTTTGTTGCATGGTGATAAGGGAAAATGCCTAGTTACTTTTTTGCTCGAATTTTGGAAAAGAATTCGAGGAAATTTCATAAGGTCTTTTGAGAAATCAAAGTAAAATAAAAAGTTGAAAGAAATCAAAGTGAATGCTTGATGCATGGTGGAAAAAAAAGGAAAAATGCCTAACCATATTCTCGCTCGAAATTGGGAATGGAAAACGAGGGATTTTTATTAGGGCTTTTGAGAAATCAAAAAATAATTAAAAATAAAAAGTTGGAGGAAATCAAAAATAATATAAAAGTTGGGAGAAATCAAAGTAAATGCTTGGTTGCATGGTGAAAAAAGGATAGAAAAAAAAAGAATGTTTTTGTAAATCAAAATGAAATATAATATCCAATTTTGAAAGAAAACCAATGAGTTTTTGTTGATTGGAAACTATGATAACATAACTAAGTGGTAAATATATGATAATTAATGATTAAAATTGATAATAAGTTGAATAAATTGATAAATTGATTAAATATTTACATTTTTAATTGAGAGAAAATAATCAAATGATTGATATGAAAAATAAGGTGTATTGGTTTGAACCCTTTGGTATCTACATGCCCTGATCTAAATGTATTGATTGCTCCATTTTGCCCTATAAATGTTTTACTTGCTCAATTATGCCCTATAAATTTTTTGTCTCATCTGTAGCGACACTTAGGTGAAAAACGTGATTCTAGCCCTCAAGTGCGTTTATGCTGTGTGTACAGGAGACATGGAAATCTATATAACCTTTATGTGTAATTTTTTGTCTTTGTGTGTGTGTTGTGAAAAAATGTTAGAAGTCTGTTGTGTAAGAAATGTGTGAGCTAGTTCTATGTGTTGTCTTGTGGATGTGGAATTGGATGGTAAAAATCGATATGTAGACTCGAACTGGAATCCAAAAAATCGGTGGCATAGAGAGGTTCCCAGTTGACCTCAATAGGGGACCTTCTCATTGTAATTAGAGATACGGAAGTGGGGTGTGTCGGGCAAAAGAGAGGGAATGAAATTGGAGATCGGATGAGGCGCTCCGCTTTGTTTACAGAGGCCGAATTTATCGCCGCGGACTACACTTCCTGTCGTGGTGTCTCAAAATTCTCATTTCCTGCCGTCTATTTATTTTGGGGTGTGGCTCGGGTCTTGTCTTTGGAGTATGACTTCTCCGACATTGGTTGGTCATCTTTTCAGTTACTGCTATCTCTTCGGAGTTTATTTAGATTTTCTGCAAAAATGGTTCCTAAAATTATGAGAAGTTTTATAAATGTTTGTCCACAATGAAGAATTGCTTGTCCAAAATTAAAAACTGCCTCTTGTAGTTCGAAAATTTTATGAGCGGACAGGGTATAGATAAATAAATAATTAAGGAATAAAATTGGTATACATTTGTATGGTAGAACTAACAAACAAAGGATGAAAATCAGATGAAAAATAGGGTATTGCCCCATGTTCGTCCACATTTTTGTAACTGGGGACTCTGAAATATTTGCTTGAACCTTATTAATTGTAGAATTTAAATGATTGGTAGGTTCGCAGTTCTCCTGTTTGATTTCTTTAGGGAGTGGTGTGATATGATTGAACTGGTTGTCAGGTTTACAGTTCTCCTGTTTGATCGTCAATGGTTTTATTAGAGATATGTCGGCGGTAATTGGTTTAGGTTGAGATGTGTGGTCGTTTCTCTGACGTGGATGTGGTAATTTTGGCATTGTTTGTGTTGTGTGTACGCTGTGCTTTATGTACGAATTTTGTTTTGCTTTGGTGCCTGTGTCGGTATTTTTACGTGAAGGTTGGTTGTATTCATCGATTCTTCTAGCGAATCGGCAGGTGGGGCAGGTTTTTACCTGTTTTGCGATGTCTTGTGTCATGTTCTGCCAATAATATTGTGATGAGATGAGTCTCGTCATCTTGGAGATGTTTGGGTGGTGGTGTTGTGTGTGTACGGACTTAAGAAGTCTGGTTGTAAGTGAACTTGGGACTATAGTTTTAAGTACTCCTTTTCGGGAGACGGTGCGCAGTTTATTGGGATCCATAGTCACGCGAGATTTTCCCGGTGGAGAAGATTGTTGGCTCTGTATGAGTGGCGCATCTAGAAAGCCACAAAATGGGATACGAGTTCCAACGCCCGTTTCATATTGTTGTACTCCATTTATGCTACGGACCTCATATTCGTATCTTGACAGTCTTAACCTCCATCGAAACAATCTGCCTGACGGGGCTTTGATCTCTTTCAACCACTGCAATGCGGGATGGTCAGAAAATATTGTAAACTTTCTGCCCATTAGACAGGTGCGGAAATTATCCACACTTTCCACAATGGCTAGGCATTGTAGTTCCAAGTCTGAATAATTTCGCTCGTGACTACGCAGACATCGGCTGAAATGTTGAACGGTGTATGTCTTCCCATCAGGGTAGACTTGTTTAAGAACGCCTGTAATGCTGAATGTTGAGGTGTTACAGTACACCTGGCATGGCAGACCTTCCTGGTAAAGGTGTAATGTGGGGTGTGTGGTAAGGTTTTCTTTCAGGTTAGTGAACGTTTTCTGGCATTCGTCACTCCAGACCCACACGACATCCTTTTTTAGAAGGTTGACAAGTGGTGTCCGCAAGCGGGCGTGGTCCGGAATGAACTCTTTATAGGCGTTCACAGCTTTTAGGAAAGATCGCAATGTTTTTCGATTGTGTGGTTGTTTGGTGGCGTGAATTTTTTCTATGTTTTGTGTAGACGGGATGATTGTATTATTCTTAACGGTTGTGCATGCGCTTGTTTGTTGTTGTTGTCTTTTGGCGCGCGTGTTGCATTTGTTGTGCGGATTGTGCGTGTTTGTTGTGTGGTGGCGTATGGGTGCGTGTATGGATTTTGTGTGGTAAGTGTGTGAGCTGTACTGACACGTTTTTTTTGGGCATGATTGGAATTGTAGGTTGAAGTCGTGGTGGCTTTATATGTGGTGGGCATAAAGTATTGGCAATTGGGTTGAGTGAAAAGTTGCGTGGTGTGAGATTAGAATGGTGGCATGTAAATATTTGGGGTTTGGGCAATGAATGCAGGCAAGGGTTTCCATGTGTGAAGGTTTTGGGTGCTGTGCGAGTCCTTTGGGACAGGTTTTGGCCTAGCCCGTGCTTGCATTCATTTGACACATGTTTAAAGTGGTAGATAGTATTAGACAATGGGACGCCAAGTTGGAAAATAGTGCCGCGATTATAATTTAGTTTTAATTTATACTGATAAAGGGTTTTTAAGGTAAGAACTCCAAATGGCAATGATACATTTACCACGTGGAAGTTCTCTCTACGGGTTATTTGGCCTATTGTCAGAGGGAAAGTTAAATGTCCTATTATTTTCGTAAAACTATTTAGGGTGGATAGATCAAGGGAAGGTTTTTTAATACTTAAGTTGGGAAGTTGTGCTTTTAATCTATTGTATAAATGATACGGCAATATGTTCGAACCTGCGTCTGGTTCAATTAGAAAGGTACAGGGTAGGTCCTGGGTCAGATACAAGTCCAAAGTCAATTTGATGGTGTCATTGGGTGGATTGCCTACCTTAGTCTCGAAAGGTCTCCACTGTGGCGTCTTCGGCTTGGGATGGCTGGCTTGGAATGTCTGTTGGACCGGATCGGGACCGTTTGCACTGTCCGCGCAATTGAAAGGGAAATCTAGTCATTTGTACTGCTTCCATTCGAGTGGACCGCGTTGTCGGTACACTGGGCCCGTGTCGCGTGGATTGCTTCCGGGTGCACGGGTACGGCATGGCGGGTGGCGACTCCTCAGTGGGCGTCAGGTTGTTCGGACACGTACCGGCGGTGCGGGCGTCGGTTGCCCCGTGGGTGGCGCTCCGGAAGACCGTTTCCAGTTGCGTGGATCTTGCCCCTTGTAGCGCGGCGGTCAGTTCTAAAATTACCGTCGCCAGGGTGTGTCTTGTCGCTTCGTTCGTTGTCAGTTTCTTTCCGCTCGTTGCCAGTTTCTTCTCTCTCGGTTCGTTATTGCCTTTTGTTTTGCTGGCGCCTGGGCTAATTTCCATCTTTATCCTGATTAAGCTCCATAATCTTGATCCTGATTAAGCTCCATAATCTTCATCCTGTCGACTTAACCGTTCTGTGGCAATATCGTTGCGGAATTTCTTGTTGTTCGATTTGAATGGTGAGGATTGGTTGAAACGCAGTCGTTTGAGTGGAAGTTTAAGCATACAGTTAGGAATAATCAGGACACGTGATTGGGTTTGAAAATAAAAGGCAACTGGGTTGGAGGGAAGAAAGCTTGAGAAGAGCTGAGCGATTTGGCTTATTAATTAGTTGATCACATGGCGATGATTGGATTTAGATGAAATGAGCGGAGAGAGAGATCTCTAGAGTAGATGTTACCTTGTTGGAAGCGAAGGAGCACCTGACAATTCTTGTTTTTCGATTTAACACCACGAGTTGGCTTCCTTCCCATTGGTCGAAAATGGAACGCCCCCGTTTTCCTATTGGTTGACCTACTTAAGGGGAGGCTTTCTAATTGGACCGCGGTTCTCTTTGGTGAAAGATATGGTCTGCTTGATAGGAAGTGTCGTGTGCTATTTCGACTTTATTTACTTCCGCGTTATCAAAATACGTCCGGTTCTGTCCGGAAATGTTGGGCGTCTCTATACTAATATAACTTCTGCGGATACCAGATACGTCCTGCTTTGTCAGGAAGTATTGAGTGCTTCGCGACTAATATAACTTCTGCGGTCACTAGAGACGTCCGGTTTCTGCCAGGAAGTGTTGGTTTAAACTTAGCTCGCAGGGACCCGGGGTCAGAAGGTTAACTGCGACGTTATTAATAAATATGTTCTCCTCGAGATCTACTTCCTATGTCTTTTGTTACTCTCTTTCCTCCAGTTACCTTATTCTTTTATTAAATCTTTGAAAATCATACATGGTACATACATAGTGGGTCGGGGTTGCATTTAATTATATACAAATTATGACATATATATAACTGGAAAAGAGATAAAAATATTTATAATAGTTGTTAAAACACACAGATATATCTTTAAATAAAAAGGCATATATTGGATCAAAATATCATTTATATCCAATTCATATATATCCAATATATGCCATTTTATTTAAAGATTAATTTATAGATTGCTCTATTTTCAAAACACAGATATATATAATATAGAGTGTTATAGTTTAAAATATTACTATAAAAAAGAGAGAGAGACTCCAATTACCTATTAAAATAATATGAATTTTTAAAAGTAAAAATTGAAAGTGTGTTTTAAATTCTAATTTAAAATGTGAACAATTAGCTAATATATTAGAAACTATCAAGTGAAACTTGCTCATTAATGGTGAAACCTGCCAGCGGCTTCACCAGTTTAATTTACCAGACTATTCTTTGTTTGAATATTCTGCTTATATAGCTTGAAATTTATAGGAATAATTGGCAGTTAAAATTTATTTTATAATATAGATAGTCTAATTAGTCTGTGACTGTAACCGACTTCTGTCTATTCAGTTAATTTTATTTCAATTTCTCGAATTTAAGTGATTTCTGCTTACATTGATCGATTTTGGACATATCAAATTTAACTGATTTTTGTTTACTTTAATGCATTTTGGTCATTTTTTTTATTTTATTGAATCTAGCCGATTTTTGTTTACTTTATGATATTGTAGCAAGGTATTTATTAATAGATTATTAATTTTGATGTTTATATATTATATTTATTATTACTCTGCGTAAACTTGTAGTCGTACTCTTCATTTTGACTATTTTAAACATGTTTATAATTAAGAATTATGTAGCGGCTACTAAATATTAACTTTTCATATTTTCATTATAAGTTTTAATTTGTTTAATAAATATTTAATTCAAATATTAAATTAAAATATCCATCTTAAATATATAATGCTCATAAAATATACTTTATTAAAATTATATAAATTAACATTAATATCACATTTTGTTGTCATAATAAAAAAAATATAATAAAATAATTATATATCATTCTAAATATAAATCATAAATCATGTAAAATGTAAATATTTATATATAATATATCAAACACATATATTTTAAAATTGTATAATATTAAAATGTTATTTGACCACGACAGACATAAACAAAAAGAACGTCAACATGTATGCAACAATTTAACCCCTTCTGATAATTTGTATTAGATAAATGTAATTAAAAGTTGATTTTACGAAAAATAATTTGTTGTTGGACTCCCCGTTTGGATTTACAAACCAACCAGCAACAAACTCTTCCTTCATTGTTTCTCTTGTATTTTATTAATTTTAGTTTATGTTTGTTTCTTAAATATATTGCTGTGTCATTCTAAAGTTTTTCTTTCCCTAAATTTCTACGTGACAATATTTTGGGTTTTTTTAATCGAATTTTAACGATCTTCATTTTTTAAAGATACACTGGTGTCCAAAAAATAAGAAACTTTTGTTTATGTTTTAAAATATACAACGCTAAAAGCTTAAAAGTAATTTAATTAGGTATTTTAAGTCGTAGAATTTATTTATCGCAACCATTCGATTCGGTAAAATTGAAAATATGCAAATTTTTGCTTGTCTTTATAAGTGTGCTATTTGGCGTGTCGTTTACCCCATCTAAAAATTATCCAATTATAATTTTATTTAATCCTTAGCTAATTATGAGTTTACGAAAAATTTTAGCAGATGATTTAAAATGGAGAGCTGTTGGAAGAATGGAGGCAGGGCAATCACCAGTTGAAGTAGCAAAATGGCTAAATGTGAATAAATCTGTGGTCAGCAAAATATGGAAACAGTTCATTGAGACAGGAACCATCAAAAGAAAAGAAGGTTCTGGTAGAAAAGAAAAACAGCTACCTCTGAAGTCCGTTATCTGGTCGTAACTGCCAAGCGCCATAGGTAGATGACAGCTATTCAACTCTCTAATGAACTCTCAAGTGCTACTGGAACGAGAATTTGAAGACAAACTGTTTACCGAAGGCTTCACGAAGGTGCTCTTTATGCAAGACGACAAATGGTCTGTATCCCTTTAACCTCTGCTCACAGGAGAGCCCGCTTGAATTGGTGCTTGGAACATCACGCCTGGACTCATGATCAGTGGGCCAATGTTCTCTTCGGTGACGAGTCAAGATTTAGTTTAAACACAGATTTTCGACGAGTTTTCATCTGGAGGGAGCCTGGAACCCGCTATCATCCCAGTAACATCAGGGAAATAGACAGTTTTAGAGGGGGCAGTCTCTTAGTCTGGGCTGGCATCAGTTCTAGCAGACGCATATCCCTCCACATTTTTTCTGGGGGCACTTTAACTGCCCAAAGGTACAGGGACGAGATCTTTGAGCCCTATCTAAGACCTTATAGAGATCAAATTGGTCACAATTCAATTTTTATGGTCGATAATGCTCGTCCGCATAGGGCTAGGCTAGTCAATGAATATCTCCAGAGTGAGAATATTCGAAGGATGGATTGGCCAGCCAGATCTCTGGACCTGAATCCAATAGAGCATGCGTGGGATGCTCTAGGGAGGCGTATTGGAGCTCGTCACCCCTCTTCCAGAACCCTCGTTGAGCTAAGAACTGCTCTATTGGAGGAGTGGGGTTTACTACCCCTGGACCTCCTCCAAAGCCTGGTAAACCGTATGAGGGCTCGCTGTGAGACCTTGATAGCTGTTAGAGGTGATCATACTCCCTATTGATATCTTATTTCTTTAAGATCTGGAACCTTAGCTTTGGGTATGTTGGTAATAATTTGCATATTTCATAATTTCAAATATTTTTTTAATTTTCATATAGCTAGTCAAATTCTCCATAATTTAAACTATTTGTATACAAAATTTTATATTTGTTAATAAATTAGCTTTTGAGAAATTTCAATATTGGTTAAGTTTCTTATTTTTTGGACACCAGTGTATTTTGGGGTCAATTTTCTTATTAACGAATTCAATATATATATAATATATATTTAATTTAGCCTAATTTTCGTAATATGGACAGAAGAAATTAGTTTATAGCAATGGCTTTTAGCATATTTAACACATTTCTGTTTATTTAACTTACTAATTATTTATTTATATATTTTTTTAAATTATTTTCTTCTAATTTAACCAATATCTGTTTCTTATCATCGCATTGTCATAATGAAGATGAAAGAAATAATTTGACTCTTTATGCTAGAAAGACGACAAAGCTTTCAAACAATAATTAAAACAAAGAAGTCATAAAAAAATAAAATCTGCACGCAAATTCACAAAGTTACTTTTTAAATCCAAAAGTACAATTTTTCAAAATGGTGGATGAATAATGACGTTTCCCGCCAACGCAATAATTCTTCGTCAAACGATAATTTAAAAGTTACCAAAAGAAAAGGAAAAACATGCAGACGATGTATATTAATAGAGAAGGCCAGTAATTTAGAACAAGATTGAAAATTGACAATCCAATTTGAGGATAAATCTTGAATTAGTTCTTCATGAATATTAATGAGGTTGTACTAATTGCTTTTAAAATATTTGGATAATTATCGATGTGGGCTTTATTTAATGGGCTTCAGTTCAACAACATAAATAATAAAGTCACTTAAGAGAAGCTGTAGTTAATCAATCAATTGATAACGAACTTGTCAGATTTAATATGTTACCCTATATTGGATTTAGATTACCTTTAAAACCCCTCTAATCTATTGCCCTTTAAAAATGCATGAAACTAGGCATTTTGTCTTTATCCTTTCTGCGCACAGCTTGTTAGGAATGTCCACAACGCCATTATCCTGAAACCATGGTCGCCAGGAGGACGTTTGCCAAAGCTGGTGTTGTGGCTTTGTCACCGTCCTTAGTGTCAAGAAAAAGAGTCTGTCACTCGGGAAACTCGACATCTGTCTGTTCTTGTAGAAACATGGAAGGTGATATTGTCACAAGATCATTCGGATTGTCGCTGATATAGGTCATGGGCCTTCCATTCATTATGTTTTGGGAAACGTTTACCAGACTTTTCATTACACCCAGTCCACTAATTTGTGGAGACGGTCAATATATGACACTTTTTCAGCGTTTATTTTGATGGGAGAGGCGACCTTTATTTTATATATCAATCAATCTCCTCACGGCAGAATATCCTTTTTTTTTCTCTTGTCCCAGGTCTGGATTTCAATTCTAGATCAGATTCTGAAGGCCTCTTTATCGCCTCGATGAGCACAGCTGGGTCGGTGTAGATGTCTGTTCGGCAATGCCCGATGCATTACATGATGTGTTCTGGGCTCGCTGGAGAAACCTGTTATTTTGTGCAATTCGGAAAGGTTTTGGATCCACTTGTGAAAATCATTGGACGTAGATGTTCTAAGACGGGAAAGTACGATGAAGTCTGATCTGTTAAGTTGTGAGTTGGTTTACAGGAGGGAAGTTTTGCCATCGAACCAGTGGTGTTTGATGTTATTTTGCCAATCTTGATTAAATTTGATTTTCAGTCTCCATATAAATAAAGGTATATACTGATATTCAAAGTGTAAAATGTTAAGTTTTTATTAAATTGAAACCCGTTATAACTAATTAAAAAAACTAGATTGCTTTAAATTATACTTAGTATTTTTTTTCTGTGAATATATAGAGCAGATCGAGTGGAATTTAAACTAAACATAAATAAATGTAAAGAATATAAAATATATTTTTTGGGTATCTATTTTGGGCTATAACTTTTCCACTATCGAAATATTTAAATATCCTCTAATTTAAAAATGATTATTAATATTCAGAACCATCTATATTTATTTTAGTTAAATGTTAACTATCAAGCCACACATTATCTACGAGTAAAATATATTTTGAAAATTGACACATATTGTTTCATAAGATATAAAAAAAATTTCGTCTGCATCAACAAAGCATTAAGAAATATCCGCGCATGCGCGACAAAGCTGTCAAATTCACCCTGTAACCAATCACATCGTCGGCCAGTTGAAACTTGACAAAGAAGGAAAAAGTCTAACAGCAACACACTTTAACACAACCCTCAAGGGACAAAAGGAAATAAGTACATCAAAGAAAGAAAAAATTATAGATAAAAAATAGATACTTCCTGTGCCTTTTGGCCAAGATATCACGACGCCATTGTGAAAGAACAATCAAAAACATAAAAGTTTTTTGTTTTGCAACTCTTTTCGCTTTCTTTATCTTTTTTTAAAGATGAAATTTTCTTAGAAAATATTGTTCTTTTGACAAATTTGTAACCTCAATGGTTGTTGCGTTAAAAAATAGTCTGACCTTTAGTTTTTTTAGAAAATAAAATATTTTTATTTAGTTATTTTTTATTGGTTTCTTATTGAGCAATATATTTTTCTACGTTGGTATATATAAATTAAATTTATTGAAGAAATTTTACATATAAATTAATAGTGCAAATTAAAAAGATATTTATAGGTGCATCTTTTGGGGATATTGGCAAGATAGTTGCATTTTGAAGGTTAAAATGTATCTTTCTTTATTTATCATAGCATAATCATTAAAAATTTAAAAAAAAAAAGACATATCCTGACCAAGAGCACATGTGCTTTACAGATAGCAGAGCGTCATCTAGTGGAACAGAAATCAACTAAACATTGATTTAACCTGTTCCTCGATATTTGGCCAACCCAATTTCTTGATAAATCAAGAAAAGCCATCCACGAATGCGATTCGCGCTGTTGGCGCTCGTCAGCGTGTAGTAGGCTGTATCACTGCGACCAAAATGATTTTTGGTCCCACAGGCTTCTTGAGAAACCAAGAAATGGGTATTTAAGGCCAAACTTGGGTAAATACGATTAATACATGAAAAATAATAGAATAAATATAAAACATATGTGCTCCTGGTCTAGATATGCTTTTTTATTTTTATATTATCAACACCTGACCTTTTTATTTTATTATTTTTTCATAAGTGTAATCATTATATATACACAGATCTATAAATAGAAATAAATAGTGTGATTGTTTATCAAAAATTGCCTTAAATCAATATACTTTAATATTATGTGTGAGGGTCAATGGACGAATGGTGTACACCGTCCATAGCATCGATTCAGGATCGTATCCCTGATTGAAAAATTTTTTATGAATAAAAATTGCTCAAATGGCCCATGATTCTTACAAATGTTCAACGCCAACAGTGAGGAGAGCGCGATTAATTCTTTATTGCGTCCATAGATGGCGTGAGTGTGATGAGATGGTCTTATTGAGATATGTTTATTTACTCCTTGCCAGGAGGTTCTGCAGAAGTCCAATAATGAAGTGGAGTCTTGGTCAGATCAAAGGGTTGGTCCTCTGTAGGTCACGCACCAGAAGCGACCACGACGATCTCCCTTCACCCCGCATACACCAGGCAGGCACTGCCAAGGGCCCCATTTGTATCTTCTCTTCATAATTTCATAGCCTCACAAAAGCCAACAGTGAGTATGCAAGAACCCCAAACTTGTAAGTACAAAGTACATTTCACATATGTAGACATGTAGTAAACTTACAGTAAAAGCAGTCGCCAACTACTACCCACCATGATTATCATGGCCTGTACCATGTGTACTAGGGATAATAATAAAAACCCAATTATAAAAACTCTAAGTAGAACTAGGATTCAAACTAACCATTCTCTCTCTCTCTCTCTCCCCTGAGAAGAGTGACAGCAAGTCATTGAAACATCAAGAGTTAAATAAATCATTGGTTGATGTGACTGTGAGTTTGTTCTTAATCAACTCCCAACCAAACAAATGTTCTTCAAAAACCTCACTATGATCTGAGAGATGACATTTCTATTTACAAACCGTCTATATTTATTCAAAAATCAAAATGAATTTCACTATTCTAAAACAATGTTTTGTGAGAAACCAACAATTTTATAACTCTAACAGAAGGATATTTGAAAATCATAACCACCTTTGTATTGATAAAGGTCAGAGAGGTCTAAACTATGATATAGATATTGTCAGATTTTTGTCTGAATTCACCTATAAGCTAATATGTGATACATATCTGGGTAAATAATTACAGAATTGTACAATATAATACATCGAAATTTGCCTTTTAAATTCGATTTTTAAACCTTTTTTGAAAATTATATTTCCAGAATATTAACCAGTTCAATGAAATGTTCTGAAATGACACACAGTTCTAAGCTTTTTCTAAAGTTTTCCTTTAACTAAATAATAGAAAGTATATTAACCACTCGCATAGGCGACGCGACACATTTGAAGAAAAAATCAACCTTTAATGTATAGATGAAATAAAATCTATATATTCAAGTATGTCAGACATAGTTATGTCACTAGAATCTCCCATTACCGAACTTTGAGCTTCGGATCTTTTTATGATGCAAATAATGAATAATCCCAATATCTCAATTATTTCATGAATACAACTCTGATGTGAATTGGGTGTTTAAAAATACAGATATAATGGCAATACACAACACTATTTTTATATTACAAAATATATATAGAACTTTCTAAAATCGAAACCGCGATTTCATATTTAAAATAGAATTTTAATAGTAAGTGCCGCGCTGAGCTAAAGAAACACTGCAAACTGTTTGGTTAATGAAATATAAAGTGGATTATCAGATATTTAGTTTCCATTGACACCGTATTAACATACATATAGCAAACACCATACTATACGGTGTCATTTTATTCAAGCTATGTTTAGCTGGTTAAGGTCATGTGACAATTGACAATTGAAACAAATTTTATTGACTTCTTGTCAATAATTTAGATTAAAAATAGAAAAAAAACTAAAACTAAGGTCATGTGACAGCGAGCAGCTAATCAGAGACGATCAGTTCACTCTCACGTGACCTTAATCAGCCAATTACAGCATGAAAAAGAGCAACAATATATACTACCACATGAAGGTGATGAATCAGTGTTGATATGATGTAAATTATGAAAGTTAACTCCAAATGTTGCTGTCGAGTGAAGAATTTCCCGTGGTTTGGTGAGTTACGTATCGTGGAGTGATAAGGGACTACTTAAAAGTTAATATTTTCTATATGAAAAAAAAAACAATTAAAAAAATAATAATAATATTAAAATGGTCAGGTGTTGATATTGAAAATAATATTTCTTGGTTTCTCAAGAAGTCACTGCGACCAAAAGTCTTTTTGGTCGCAGTGGTACATCCGACTACACGCTGACGAGCGCCAACAGCGCGAAACGCGTTCGTGGATGGCTTTTCTTGATTTATCAAGAAATTGGGTTGGCCAAATATCAGGGAATAGGCTAAATCAATGTTTAGTTGATTTCTGTTCCACCAGATGGCGCTCTGCCTTCTGATAAGCACATGTGCTCCTGGTCAGGATATTTCCTATATGTCTGTGAAAACCTCAGGACCGTGTGAAACAAGGCGAGAGCAAGAGGGGACCTAGACTTCTTGGGGCACTAGCATCTTCCATTCTACAAAACCTTTAATTAAGACATTCCGTGTTTTATATAGACACGTCCAGGAGCATGAGAATAAAATATACATGGGAGAAATGGTAGAAAGTATCAAAGAGTAAATATATATAATCAGCCACACACAGTCTGGGTGGGGAGACATGACAACCACTGTGTAGCCTAGTGGACATGGCATCTGCCTGGTAAGCGGAATACTGTGGGTTCGATTCCCATCCCTGGACACTATATTTTTCCGTTTATCATTACTCTTAACAATTCATCCTTTCATACTTAATACTTAGGTTTAGAAATAATTGTTATTTCTCCTTAAAATAAATTTCGATTTTTCGTTCAAAAGAAACACATGCGGGATAATTTTCAAGTGTCGTTCTACAATCATAAGCCGCATTATATTGTATTACTAGCCGAATGACCCGGGCAACGCCCGGGTTTTATTCGATTGAATGTTTTTATTCAAATACTATTCGTTACAATTATAAATTGGCACCGTGGATGTCACTTTTGTGAAACGTCCCGCTCCAAACTTTGTGTGTTTTTAAAATATAAAAATAAAAATGTAAATTTTCACAACGATACTTGAAAATTATATTATTTTGATTTTCAAATACTATTCGTTACAATTATAAATTGGCGCCATGGATGTCACTCTTGTGAAACGTCCCGCTTCAAACTTTGTGTCTGAGAAGCGATATTTTTATAGAAAGATGATCTGGCTTTTGTTTTCTGCTCGAATGAATGTTTTTCTGTTATAATTTTGTTCCTGCGTACAAAAATATGAACTGGTTTCACCCGTGGTCCCTGCTTTTTGGAATTTTTCCCGATATAATTCTGTATCTGGTAATCAAACATGATACAGCAATATTGTCATAATCATTTTCTGACTAAAAAAACAACTATTTATGCCCAGAACCTGTTAATTTTATTTTTATTAGCTAAAAAATATTTTCCAGATTTTTCTCTATGTCCTGTCAAAACACATTTTACATGTACATTAGGTCAGCTGATATTACCTCCCATCTTCACCGCTAGAGGCGCTGCTTGCGAGCGAAAAGGCAAATTTGCAACGTCAGTCAGATTAGTTACGTATTGTGGACGTCTATAGCCGACATAGATACCCACATACATACATACATACATACATACATACATACACTGACTTTTATATATATAGGGATAAACCACTGTGTGTCCACTAAGTTAACGATATATTCTGTAAAACTGTAGAACTGGCAGTGCAAGGAGATAAAGCTCTTATCGGTCAGTGAATCAGAGATTGATTGATTTGCAAATTCGTTCTCTCACGTTGATAGTTATATTAAACTGCTATACAATATTGTATGTATTTTTGTTTTACTCCTGGAACAAGGAACATATAAAGGGACATCCAATATTGTATGTTTTACTCCTGGTACAAGGAACATATAAAGGGACATCCAATATTGAAAAGTGTCTCTTATGTTACATAAATATTATCCTCTCGCAGCTTAATGATGTATTCTAGTTTATAAATCGGCCCCTTTCACTTCACCAGCTTAAACCACTTTTTGGTAAATTTGACTGATTCCATAACCCCTCTCGTAGGATATTATGAAATCGAAGCCGTCCCTGTACTGATGAGGGCCATTGTCCAAAACAATCGTAGTCAGGTTGGCTTTTGTCTGAATTTTCCAAACCTGGTGTTGTGGCTCATTCTTCATCGCCACTAGTAAAGGTTTTACCAGGATGATAAACATTGTTTTGATGCATAATTAAATGGAGAGGTACCTCCTTAGGTAAATATATATCGAGAGAGATTCTCACTTATCATGACACTGTTTTACGCAAAGTTCACACTCCAGTGGTATAAATATTGAAACAATAAATCAACAAGAGGAATTATATATATTGGTCTTTGTATTATTTTAATACAAGTCATTTTTGATTTAATAGAAATGGTCACTGAAGTAAATGGTCTCTTATCATGGGAGTTCTAAATGTAGCAAAGTTTTATTGCATCATTCCCGAAATCATGGAGTTTAAAATATTTCTTTATATATAACCCATGTATATAAACCCATTTCTATGCACCAATTGTAATTTTAAAAACAATTATAAAATTTTTCTATCTCAAATTTTAAAAGTGTTATATAGAAATATGTTTAAATAAATAAAAAATAATTAAATAATGATAAAAGTAACAAAATTAGGTAAATAAAAAATGTTAATAGGGTGCTAGTGTCTCTAAAAAAATTTAAAAAAAATATTTTAATGGAAATATATCGGAGAAATATCATCTCTATACACATTCTATAAGAAATTGACTCCATAAAATAAAACACGTTGAACAGAAATCAACTCTTCAAAGTGAGTTTTATGGACCCAATAGTGTGTCGACTACAGCGCTCAAGTGGCAGAAATTGGAACTAAAATTGACTTATTATTTTCACCCCACGTTGGAAGAGAGTCACGTGGGTGAAGTTTATAGCAATAAATAAACAATACTAGACTTACTAAAACACCCAAATGTATCTTTAAATTAATACCCGAACCAATTTTAGTTCCTACTTCTGCCACACGAGCGCTAGAGTCGAGCTTATATTTAGTCCATAAAGCTAATTTAAATGAATCATCTTTTGATTTCTATTTTCATTTGAATATAACTGTATTCTAACTTCTATTATATCTAAAATATTTTAAATATCAAAGTTTTTATCAAATTCAAAGCATTTCTACATATAAAAAATCCTATATATTGAATTTTATCAGAAGACAGTATTTTACTTCGCAGAAAATTGAAATACCTTTTAAAATCAATTTTAAAAAAAGATATTAGAAAATAAGGATTTAAAAAACAAAAGTGTTAATTTATTATTATTATTATTTTATATATTATTTCTAGTATATACGTGATATAAACAGGCCATGATAATCATGGTGGGTAATCAACGATTGTTTTTACTGTAAGTGAGGCACATGTCTACACATGTAGAAAGAATTTCAAATTTTTCACATACAAATGTGTCAGAACCACGTTTGGTTACTTGCACATACTGATGGGGATGGACTTTTGCGATAATCGAGGGGTAATCCAAATTGTTTTATTTAGATAAAAGTTTCCCCAATGCGCGATTCGATCACAGATCTTTGCAGTCGAAAATCGTCTATTTAAACCATTTCTTCACCAACCACAACAGCGTTAAGTAAAAATGGGTAATAAAAACGTCTCTGATAGTTGATTATTTCAATAATGGATCTCTGTAAGGATGATGTTGCTCTTTTGTAGATAAAAATAGGAAGAGATTAAACCCACAAGTTTTTTTTTTACCAAAAGCATATATCGATCTGAAAAATGTTTATTAGTATTGTAGATTATAAACTGGTGAGACCACTAGGAGGGTTTGCCACTGATGAGCCAGGCCCTCCCATTATTCTATCGTTGCAGTAAGGGAAGTAGAAAATTATTTTAATTGAAAAATCTATCTTTTACAGAGTTTATTTTGACGGAAGAACTGTCATATCATTTTATAAATTAAATTATTTTATCAAGGAAAAATATACATCCAGCCAGAGACTTGTCCTGGTCATCTTTCCAGTTCCGTGCACCTCTCCCGTCAAAATATACTTTAAAATTATGTGCCATCTATATTTTACGAAGTTTAATTTGACGGAGGAACTTCATTTCATTTCATATGTCAAAATTTCTATCATTCAAAATATACATTTCAGCTAGAGACTTGTCCTGGTCATTTTTTTCAGTCAATGGCAGATTAGGAAGATCTTGAATTCCTTGTAAATCCCATGAAATCAAAGCCAACCATGGGCTGATGAGGTCCATAGCCTAAAATAATATTCTTCAGGTGGCTGTTCTGATTTTGTCAAAGTTTGTGCTGTGGCTTTGTCACCGAATTTATTCTTCTAGTTTGCAGAGAATTTACCTTTACAAGGTGTCAAAGTTCCATTTGGGTAATTGTATTTATGATAAAGGGAACATTTGCAAGAATCGGGTTCATTGAAGCAATATTTTCTTAGGGAAATGCGCTCAAAAACTGATATTTGTAATTATAGTACTTATCTAATGGCCTAAACTACATATTCTTGATATATGCACAAAGATGTTTGCACAAGCCCAATCTTCCATCGAGAAGTGCAAATGATTGAAAGGTATTTTGGTAAATGTGTACATTTGGTGGACTTAAAGTAAAATTAATTATAAAATCTCACCAACCTACAAAATATACTACACGATATTTCGGCGTTCCACAGTTGTCCTTTCCAAGGCAGAATTCTTTACACGAAGTTGTCTTTAACGATCTTCCTGTTAGACTTGATCCTTGAGAAGAGAGACGCAGAGCGACCGAAACATCAGATAATATATTTTTAAGGTTGAAATATATATTTATATCATATTATATTTGTTGTGCATATACAATGTTGTACATAGGAATGTTCTACATAGAAACACCAAGCCTGGTGTAACTTCAAGATGGCGCTCAATAAAATCTACCACCGGAAAAGAAGGACGCGGCACCCAGTAAGGTCGAATAACAGATCATTTAATTGTACAAGAAGCTAAGAGAACATAAGAGCAAGCCAGTCTTTGATTGGGCACAGACACCCAAAAAGCTCCCCGCTCTCTGACGTCATCATTTGCATATAAGCTGGTTTCTTCTTAGGCCACAGGCAGGAGCACAGTATAGACAGCAGCCAGGTCGCCATGCTGCCAGATTAACCAGCGATCCCAGGACTCTCATAGTCCACCTCACCTCCCTGGGTGTTGCTCCCTCTAAACCGAAGTAACCATGTTCATATGCGTGTGGTCTTCATTTATCTTCAGGCTAGTACGCTCTGGCCCATGACTGCATGTTGAATGAGGAGCCCCCTGCGACGTGTTGTCGGCCCCACGCATTACTACATATATATATTTAAAAGATTTGAAGCGAACGAGGATACTTTTCTTTTAAATCCTCGTTCGCTTCAAATCTTTTACTTATAATCATCAGAGGATTCCAACTTTCTATATATATATTTCATAAGCCAAACTACAATAATGTTATTCTCTCTTATACAGTAAAATATAAATGATAAATACTCGCCATACTATCTATACTTTTATTTTATTTGACATATCGGACGCGATATCCCAGCTCGGGATACTTGCGCCTAAATACATTTTTGCAGCCTATATACAATTCATTTTATACAATTTAATAACCGGACTAAAAACATAATTGAATCTTAAACGATGGTATTCTAAAACAGAAGAGAAAATCTAAAATGGATTATTTTAGAAACCTATATACAATTCATTATATTGTTGCACTGGGCTGCGGTTTGGCAGATTCTTCAGTCTTGAGTCTCTCCTCAGACGTGTCTTGCATCTTTCCAGAGCGTGTTTCAACCATCTTACAAGGTTAAACCAGTCAATAATAAGACAACTATAAATTTAGGTAGCACCTAGAATCTCCCTTTATTTACCACATCAAAGTTTAAAGCATGTAGGGTATTTAGTGTATAAAAATACAAATGTTTTATAGTACATAATATTTTATATTAATAATCTGTTTTATAAAAATAAATAAATTTATAATTTAAATTTTAAATATATTAAAAATAATATTATAAATAATTTTAAAAATAGGCGCATTAATCATGATGCAACACTTCCCCCTCTCCAGAGGTTGTCACGTCCTCGTGAGTGACCTCATCAATTCTTTCAAAATAGGGTTTGAGTCTTGAGACATGGACAATCAATGGGTCTTGGCCAGGATTATCTTTCGGCTCAATTAAGTAATTTACGTTGGACAGCTTCTTTAATATTCGATATGGCCCAAAATATTTTCTCAATAGTTTTTCACATTTTCCGATTTTCCTGACTGGTGTCCAAACTGCCACTAAATGTCCTGGTTCATAGATTCTCTCGTTGTGTTTTTTGTCATAGTTTCTTTTCATTCTTTCCTGAGTCTTCTCTGTGTTGTTAATGACTACCTGTCTCGTCCTTGCTATTTTATCTAAGTAGTTTTCTATATATTCGTCGTAATCGTCCATGTTACTGTCCGTTGGGATATTCTCGTCGTCTAAGAGGGACATGGGTTCCCTCCCAAACAACAGGAAAAATGGAGAGTAGCCTGTGGTTTCTTGAATTGTGGTATTATATGCGTGGGTGATAAAAGGAAGGATTTCGTCCCAGTTCTTCTGATCCGTATTCACATACATGCTGATCATATTGATTAAAGTTCTATTTAGCCGTTCCGTTAGTCCGTTAGTCTGGGGGTGGTAGCTCGTTGTGAAGCAATGTTTAACTTTGCACATTTTCATAACCTCCTTCATCAAATTGCTAGTGAATTGTGAACCTCTGTCGCTGATAAGAAATCTTGGAGCCCCGTGACGTAAAAATATATGTTCGATTAAAAATGTAGAGACTTCTTTCACTGTCGCTTCTGGTACTGCCTTTGTTTCAGCATACTTGGTATAATAATCCGTCAACACAATGATCCATTTCCTTCTTCTTTTCGTTGATGGCAAGGGGCCAACAAAGTCAATTCCGATTCTTTCAAAAGGGTAGTTAGCTGGGGGAATAGGTTGTAGAAGTCCAGATGGCAACTGATTTGAACCTTTCCGACTTTGGCAAAGATGGCACGTCTTTACAAATTCGGAAACATCTTTCAGCATGGAAGGCCAATAGTATTTATTCTTCAATCGGTATGTGGTTCTGGCGACGCCCAGATGGCCATTCAGCATATGGTTGTGGTATTCACTCATGATTTCTTTCCTTCTCTTCTTTGGCACTACCAGCAACCATTCTCTGCCTTCAGGATTTGGATTTTTCTTGTAGAGACACCCATTTTCTTCTTTAAAGTTCTGTGTAATTGAACGCTTGTTTCCACTAAGGTTCTCCTTAATATTCTCAATAAAATCATCCTTTTCGTCTATTATTTGATTCAAAAATAGTCTTTCATAATCCTCGTCCCATTCGTTTTCTGGTAAGGGTCCTCTAGATAGACCATCAGCGTCCAGATGTTTTTTTCCCGATTTGTGTATAATTTCGAAATTATATTCCTGAATCTTCAGTGCCCATCGTGCTAATCGACCGGTCGGATCTTTTAAATTCTTAAGCCAGCATAGTGCGTGATGATCAGTTACGATTTTAAAGTGCCTTCCATATAAATAGGGCCGTAATTTTGATATCGACCACACTACAGCTAAACATTCCTTTTCGGTGGTTGAATAATTTTGCTCAGGTTTACTTAGGGTTCGGCTCAAATATGATATTACCTTCTCTTCGCCACCGATATTTTGAATTAGTGTTGCGCCTAAGCCGATGTTAGAGGCATCTGTGTGAATGCAGGTGGCTGCATTTGGATCAAAGTGACCTAAAATTGGCGGATTCATAAGAGCTTTTTTAAGGTTTTGGAACGCTTCTTCCTGTTTTCCTGTCCAGATAAATTGCACATTTTTTCTGATGAGACTGGTCAATGGGTCAGCGATTAATGAGAAATCTTTAATAAATTTTCTATAATATGAGCACATTCCTAGGAATGATTGCACTTCTTTGGCCTTCTTGGGCTGAGGAAAATCTCTAACGGCTTTGATATTATATTCGGCAGGTTTTATACCCTCTTGGTTGGTTATATGTCCAAGGATCTCAAGTTCCTCGAAAGCAAATCTGCATTTCTTGGCGTTCAGTTTTAAATTAGATTCGCTGAAGCATCTGAGGACAGCTTCAAGTCTTTTAATGTGGGTTGGAAAGTCCGAGCTGTATATAATTACATCGTCCAGGTAGCAAAGGCAAATCTGCCATCTCAGATTTCCGAGGACATTGTCCATGTTCCTCTCAAAAGTAGCAGGGGCGTTGCATAGACCGAAGGGCATTACGTTGAATTTATATAACCCATGTGCCGTAGTGAAAGCCGTCTTCTCTTTGTCTCTCTCTTCAATTTCGACTTGCCAATATCCCGATTTGAGATCTATTGCTGAGAAGTACTTGGATCCTTGGAGAGTATCCATTACATCATCAATTCTTGGGATTGGATAAACATCCTTCACTGTTACTTCATTTAATTTCCTGTAGTCCACACAAAATCTGTATTTGCCATCTCGTTTTTTGACCAATATAACGGGAAAGGACCAGGGACTTGAAGATTGTCTAATTATTCCTTCTTCGAGCATCTCGTCTATTTGATCCTTTATGATGGTTCGTTCCTTAGCGCTTACCCGGTAAGGCTTGTGCTTTATTGGTTTTGCGTCTTCTGTATGAATCTGATGTTTTGCCAAACTGGTCCTACCTAACCTCGATGAGAACAAATCAGTATACTTGGCCAAAATTTGTTTTAACCTCTCTTGTTCTTTAAATGTTAAATTTTTGTTTATTTGAAATTGTATTTCGTCATTTTCATTCTGCTTCTCTTTATTCTCTATAAAATTTACCTCTGCAGGAAGACTTCCATAAGCCAATGTTTGGTCTTTCATGATTTTTAAAGGTCGAGGATAAGGGTTCGTTATCCAGATATGAGTTTTCTTATCCGTGACAGTAAGCAAACTTCTTGCCAATCGAAGACCATTTGTTTGAGTCATTTTGTTGTTCTCTTCGATGACATATTCCCCATCCTCTGCTTCTATTGAGGCCCTAATCAATTTAATAAATAGTTTAGGTATAACGGTATCTGTAGTGCTCTTTATTTTTTTTTAGATCATAATTGCTTACGTCATGATTACTCATCAAATTATATTTTATCTTTCTCGTTTACAATCAATTTTAGCATTCATTTTTTTAAGGAAATCTCGTCCAAGAATAAGAGTTCGTAGATGCGCGTCCATTACTACAAATTCGTGGGATAATTCAGTGTCATCAATTTTTAAATCTAAAATAATGCTACCTACCATATCTAATTTTTTCCCATCGGGTCCTGAACATGTTTTAGTGAGACTATTCATTTCACGGCCAGCAAAAAGTGCTGTCCTTAGGTCGACCACTGAAAGATCGGCGCCTGTATCAATCAAAGCTTCGCATAACCCTATCTTGTCCACATTAATATTAATTTTGTACCTAGGGTCCAACTTTCTAATTCCATTTATGGTCGACTTGCTTTGATTGAAGGAATCAGGCGCGACACTTAGTTTAAATCTTCCAACACGGAATATCTATTCCGTGTAGGAATATTCGTTTGTGTGTCATTACAAACATCCGCATAGAGGCGAGGCCGTGTATAATCTTTCCTTTCGTCCATTTGAAGGTTTTCTTGGCTCTTGTCTTGGGAAACTGAGGGGTCCTCTTCTACGATCCTCACAAACTTGACTCTGCAATACCGCGCTACGTGTCCTGGCTTGTTACACTTGAAACATATTGGTCTCCCGTCTTCTGTCCTATTCCTGTTTGAATCTGGACTCTTATTGTAGGTTTTCCTTGGGTAGACCGGTTTTGGCTCAGGAATGGGAGTGTAAAATCGTCTAGGGGCAGATACCTGGGGCAGCGGCTTGTTCTGGTAGTACCTCGGAGCGGGGGCCTGGGGCTTGGGGGTGTTCTGGTAGTACCTCGGCGCGGGGGCCTGGGGCTTGGAGGTGTTCTGGTCTGGTCTTCTGAACGACGGAGCGTTCTTCCATTGCTCTTGATGGTGGGAACGAGGAGAGCGTGGTCCATTATATAGAACCTTTGATTTTTCTATACGTTCTTGATAATTATTTTCAAACAAATCCATCTTTTTACACAATCTTAGGAGTTCGTTGGTATTCTTAGGAGGGTTTAAGTAGAGGGCAAAAGAGTATTCTTTCTTTAACCCTCCAATAACCCAATTTATTTTATTCTCTTCTTCCATTTGGGGGTCGACCTTGTTGCACAGAACCAGGATATCCTCTGCAAACCTGATTGCAGGTTCATTCCACTGCTGCATTCTGTTCAGCCTCATCTTCAATTCTTCTTTGTTGGCGTCTGAGCCAAAATCCTGAATTAGGCGGCTCTTGAAATGTTCCCAGCTGGTAAAACTTATCTTGTGTAGGTCCAGCCAGGTTTTGGCGCTACCAATCATGTTCATGGCTGCATAACGAGAAATAATATATTCTGCCCAGTGGTACAGGAAGCCAATTTCTTCAAGGGACTCAATCCATGGGCGAGGGTCTTCTGTTCCATCATATTTGGGGATGTCTATGTTGGGGTTCAAAACAACTGGGTCGGCACTTGCATCTCTACCAATTGTTGCACTGGGCTGCGGTTTGGCAGATTCTTCAGTCTTGAGTCTCTCCTCAGACGTGTCTTGCATCTTTCCAGAGCGTGTTTCAACCATCTTACAAGGTTAAACCAGTCAATAATAAGACAACTATAAATTTAGGTAGCACCTAGAATCTCCCTTTATTTACCACATCAAAGTTTAAAGCATGTAGGGTATTTAGTGTATAAAAATACAAATGTTTTATAGTACATAATATTTTATATTAATAATCTGTTTTATAAAAATAAATACATTTATAATTTAAATTTTAAATATATTAAAAATAATATTATAAATAATTTTAAAAATAGGCGCATTAATCATGATGCAACAATATACAACTCAATAACCGACTAAAAACACAATTAAAACTGAAACGATGGTTTTCTCAAACAGAATAGAAAATCTGAAATGAATTTGTAGGATGGTTGTTGCGTGATGTGTTGGTGTGGCTTGTGGAAAGGCCGCTGATAAAATTATAAATAAAATTAATTTATTTAAAGCCAGAAATATATAAATAGAAAAGAAGTAACGGTTGAAGTAACGGCCGTTGGAGCTAGCCTAGATGTTTACCGCGTGAGTGGCCAGAGTCTCTGATGACGTCACGCGCGCATGCGTAGTCAGGTTGACGCTCGCGGTTGCCGAAGCCGTCCACTGCCCCTGTGTGTAGTGGAGCTTTGTCCCAGTTCGCGCTCGCTGAAGCAAAGTGTAGTCGCCACAAATTTACAAAAATTATTGAATTTTACATAAGTGTCTTTGTTATATACAAATTTGCAAATTTCTTAGATGGGATAAAAATGATTACTTCTGTAGCTGTGAAATATCGGATATTCTAATAATAAATGTATTGAGTCTTGGTTTTCTTTTCCACAGAAGCAGCTAGGATCATCCGTTGCCCCGATTTTCGACAGAAATTCTGCAAAATTACCATGATTTGTGATGAACTGTGAGTTATAAAAATTCGGACGAAAAAAAAAAAATTCCAAATGGGAAAAATTCTGAATGTTTCATTAGTGTTAGCTATTGTTTCAGCCATTCTTGATTCTATGAAGTTATTTCTTCTTTTGATAAATTGGCCAATTCGTATTTTATTATCAACGATTCTATGTGATCTGTGAGAATAGGTATTTTTGCCAAACTATGAATACAATTTGATGAAGTCGTTTTATAGGCTCTCACTACCCAAAGAAGAATCTGATATTGCTGAGAGTTTAATTATTGCTTACTTCTTTTATTAATAAATTTATGCCATATTTCAGATCCATAGGTTAGTATTGTTCTGAAAAGAGTTTTATATAAAATTAATATTTTTTTAGCATCCAATCCCCACATTTTCCCACTGAGTGAAAATAACAGAGTTTTCATACGGTTGGTTTTACAAATCTATACTTGGAATATGTAAAACAGAAATAGATAGCAGAAGGGAGAACAATGTTTATTGATCTAGTAATACAACAAGAAAATAAACTTGAAAGAATACAAAGAATAAATAAACAGTTTATGGACAAAAAAAAATTCATACACGGAAAATATTAATTCTAATTGAAAGTTAATACTAGGAATGTAAAATTAACATTTATATTTAGTGTTCATTAATGAATCAAGACCGAGCCATTACAACCAGAAATTCCACCTCTTAAATCCATTGCAATTACCTTCATCATTATCAGAGGTTCCTATTTAAGTTGTCAACATCCTTTAATGCTCTGCTACTATGATCTGAAACGGTGTGTCATATATATTGTGGTCCATATATATTCAATATTAAATTAATGAAGAGTCTTCTCATATATATAAAATACGGAACAAATATATAATATACAATCTACAAACAACATTTTGGCCTTTATATATATATATATATATATATATATATATATATATATATATATATATATATATGAAAAACGAAAGAAAAAAAAGATAAAAAGATCAGGTGTTGAAATCAATATTAAAAATGGCATATCCTGACCAGGAGCAAAGAAAATCTTTTTTGGTCGCAGTGGTTCAGCCTACTCCACGCTGACGAGCGCCAAAAGCACGAAACGCGTTCGTGGATGGCTTTTCTTGATTTATCAAGAAATTGGGTCGGCCAAATATCAGGGAACAGGCTAAATCAATGTTTAATTGATTTCTGTTCCACCAGATGGCGCTCTGCCTTCTGTAAAGCACATGTGCTCCTGGTCAGGATATGCCATTTTTAATATATATATATATATATAAATCCTTTCATTTTATATGTATAGATGGCGCTTTATTGCTTTGTGTTAATATATATATATATATATATATATTGTAGCGTAGAAGTCTTGGAATATCTTAAGATGTATTTATTGATGACGTCAGTACGACTAGTCGACCATTATCAACCAAGCCCCAAAACCACTACATACAGCTAGAGAATATTAAAAAGCAAGCTAAGGACCATGTATGATGATTTCACAAATTGACAGTAATAATCTGTGTTAAATGTTTTCATTGAATAATTAAATTATAAAATATAAATTATATTTTCGACACAATATAATACAATAAATATAATTTGAGTTGAAAGGCGATCCATCAAATAAGTTTATAAAAAAATAAGACGTACCTGGATCTGTAAAGGAGAAAAAAAACCATGTTTTTGTCAAAATATTTCGAGAGATTGCTCCCTCTTTATCAATTTATCGCACAATAAACAAATGTGAAATAAATTATCGTAAAGATAGAGGCTGCCTGGCCGGCATTCTTAGTTCTTGAAAATAAAGACACTTTGGCCAGTAAATCTTTTTATTATCTCGACGTTTCGACAAAAATCTTTTGTCCTCGTCAGGAGCGAACAAAATTATTCTCAGAATATTTTAACGCCTTGTCAAATGTTTTAATTTTTATTTGCTCCTGACGAGGACAAAAGATTTTTGCCGAAACGTCGAGGTAATAAAAAGATTTACTGGCCGAAGTGCCTTTATTTTCAAGAACTGTGAAATAAATTGGTAAAGAGAGGGCAATTTCTCGATAGATTTTAGGAAAAACTTTTTTTTTCTCCTTTACAGATCCAGGTACGCGCTTTTGTATATAAATAAATATAAATGACGTAAAAGTATAAAAATCATGGTCTTGTATCAAATAGGATATTAAATGTGAGACCATTATTATTTTCCTATAGTTTATTATATAGTAAGAATTGTGTACTTGGAACTCCGAAGTCGGGGTTGTTAATCCTATAGGGTCTTAGAGGATATAATCCTATTTGTCGTTAGAGGTTGGGATCAAGCAAATCTTTGTCCTACATGTGGTTTGGTCTTAAATCCACAGTGGATAGACGTCTGATAATCGGCTATATCTTAAAATTTGGTTTAGAAAGAATCTGAAGTTTCTGGCAAAAAGATCTTTCCATATTTCATTTAAAATACTCTTTCTAAGAGTCTAGCTACAGTATCATTATGAAGCATTAGCGCGCCATCTGTTATGAAAATTCGAAACTATTATAGACGCGTATGATTCTTTTTAGAAATAAAACAATTTCTACAGTCCTTACTGCAATGGAAAAATTAATGGGAGGGCCTGGTTCATCATATTATATATTTATAATTGTATTTAATTCTGCTATCCTCAAAGCTTATGTCTATAGTTCATCTAAAATACCCATTCCAAGAGTCTAGCATCAGTATCACTATAAAAGGAAGATCGAAAAATACAATATAACAGCGGTATGGTAGATTAAACTGACGAAACCGCTGGAAGGGTTTACCAATGATAAGCCAGGCCCTCCCATTAATTTCTCCATTGCAGTAAGGGCAGTATAAATTGTTTATTTTTAAAATGAATCATACGCGTCTATAATAGTTTCGAATTTTCATAACAGTATCAGTATAAAAGAAAAACATCAAAATGAAATATTACTGAGGTATGTTAGATTAAACTGGTGAAACCGTTGGTAGGGTTTATCACTGATGAGCCAAGCTCCTCCATCATTTTATCATTTCAGTAAGGGCAGTAGTAAAAATTGAGTTATTTTAAAAAGGGTTTCTACGAGTCAAAAATAGTTTAATTTTCTAATAACATATGGCACGCTAATGTATCATATTTTGGTTATTTGAATAAAGCATTCACATAAGATAGTAGATGTTAACATGTTGAATGTGTAGCATGAGAGATAAATAATTATTATAACAACAAAATGAATCTCAACTTGAAGTTTTTTATTATCATTTCTTCGTTAAAGGTTTTCGTGGAATCCCCTTTATCAAGCGAAACGAGAGAGAGAGAGAGAGAGAGACGGTTAAACATACTTTAATGTTCATATAAAATTATATATAGTGTAATGCAGAAAAAAAGAAGGTCTTTTCAGCCGGTGATGTGTTCCTCCATTGGGAGTTGTTTTTTCCTGGTCGACGAGCTCGGCCCAGTTGGTAGAAGGTTTGCCTGTTCCAGGCCCAGGTAGATTCCCCAACAAATGCCGCAGTGGCCTGAGGGGCGCTGATAACATCAGCAAGTCCAAATGGCAATAGCTTTCAGCCAAGGCCATTGTAAAGTCGAGGAGTGGGGAATCCCCCATAAAGAGAGAGAGAGAGAAAAATCGTGTATTTCGTTTCGCATGAAAAAAGGGATCCCACGAAATCTCCTAACAAAGAAATAATTTCTAAATATTTAACGTTGATACACATATAATGAAAGTATAACTAAACACTCAAATACTATACATATATTGCCCCAAATATATTTTTGTGAAAATAGTAAATATTATTATTTTACCATTATACCTTCTTATAAAGGTTTTGTATAGTTAAAGCTATCATTTCAGTTTTTAACGAAATTTTAAATTAACAAATTTATTTTCCCTTAAAATTGGTTAGAATGAGATTTTGGAAAACCCACTAAGAAGGTTCACCATTGATAAGCCAAGTCCTCCAAATATATTTTCATCGCAGTAAGGACAGTAGAAATTTGATTTATTTGTGAAAAGAAACATTCGCGTTTTAATGTCTTAATTCGAGATTTTACTGTATTTTACAAAGGTAGAACAAATATAAAGTATAATACAACATCGCCTTATATAATGGATGAAAGCAACGTTTTAAGAACAATTTCGAAACATTTCTCTTCAGTGTCTACTATAACTCTGCCTTTGCCGGTCCCAAGCCCGGATGAAAAAGGAGAAGAGGAAGCAGTAAAATACTCGCTAAAAAACCTGGGCTCAGCTGGCCCGGCTGATAGTACCCTGTAAGAGCTCCTAATCCAGGGATACAAGATGAGCAGCGTTTGTACTCCATGTTAGGAGCGGCTGCACATAGCGTCTTTTCCTCATGTCAGAGGTGGCCATTTTTTTTGGAGCTAAGTCAGCCTGCCACTGAGTAGTGCTCCCAGTCTTAATGACAAAAGCAGACGCATTCTACTTCACCCAGTGTGGAGATAAGAAAGAAGAAGAAGTGTCTACTATATCACATAAGGAATGTTCTCTAAGCCAGGTACAATAGTAGAGCGGTCTGATGGATATACATTCTCACTGCCTGCTGTCCAGCTGAGATTGAATTAATAGCTACTGTTCCATTAAGTAGATATATTCCGGGTGGTATTTGCGGACTGTTGAAAACGAAGATGAAAACATCTAAATCTTTGTGGACACTCCACATTGATAAGTAGATACGACTTGGCGTCGTATACATAAGAACAAATAAACGAAATACCTTTATATGAAAAAGCTCCTGTCTGTTTCAATACGTGATCAGACCCATGTGTGTCCCAATTAAATGGCCTATGTTACGATTGAACATTGCAGCAACACATTGGACATTCCATCCATATTGTTGTGTGTGGACGTCTATAGGGTTCTTCTTCAAGAATGTTCTACACGTAATATTCCAGGGTATTAATGTCTGTAGAGTTAGGTGTCTGCTTCTCCTGTTAAACATCTGGTACATGGTAAAAGTGCTCTGGTTGAAGAAATAATTTTTTAAAGAATACAATTCAATAAATTAATCCCCTTAAAAATTATAAAGTGTAAGCACATCAAGCTACAATGAATATGTTTCTTTTTTTTTATTATAATTCATATCTCTTGCTTTCGTACATGGAAGCCCTTCTCTATTATTTTATCGTCTTTTCTCCTGTAAAAGATTTATCATGTCCGAAAGTTAGAGATTTGATAATTTCAATTATCCCTGGAAGCCTGATGTTTCTACCTTAATGTATATAAGTACAAAATTGAACGTTAAATCAATACACTTTTAAAACTACTGTCGCTCTTCTACTCTCCGCCAACGGAGGCAGAGACTCCTAACTTATAATGTCAATCTATGATACCCTCATATCACGCGATAAAGCATGATCGGAAGCGAATATGCAAACTGGCGAAACCATTATGAACGTTTACAACTGATGAGCCAAACTACACATCTTAATATATCCTAAAGGGAAACTATTTGCACTAAAAAAGCGAAAAAAAAAGTATAATTCTAATAAAATCTAGATTAATTCAGTATTTTTTACAATTATGAACATAGAATAAGAGAGTGTTGAGGGTCTTCTAGAAGTTTCTGGATGCCAAGGAATTCTTTTTCCAGAGTTCAGCTGGAGACCAACAAGACAGATTTACTTCCAGCCAGAATAACAGAGCTTCCCTTCCATGTAAACCTGCACACACAGCACAAACTTTAGATATTAAGCTATTAGATTATAGCCTATCAAATAGAAAATAAGTCTCAGATATAAACCTAATTCTAAAATGGATAGATTTTGCCGGGGGAGGAAATTGATCTATAAAAATATAAGTAGCTCTTCCCGTCAAAAGAACTCATAGTTTTAGCGTCTATTTTTAATGGGAGAAGCTATCTTTATTTTTATAAAATATGATAATTGTTATTCGAAATTACTTCAAGCTAATAATGATTTTTCGAGTTTTTAGTTTATTCAGAACAATTACACATGTAAATTGATGTGGAGCGTGAAGGCCATGTGGACCATTTAAGATTGTTGGTTGTAATGATGAAAAAGGCCTCAATTATGCAACTATAAGCGTTGAAAGGTTGAGCCTGAATAACTATAAATTAAACTTTGATTCAATTTCAGGCTTATATATAAATGAAGCTGATATCTTTCTCTTGGAATAATCTTCTTTCGAAAACCATCGTGAAAGATGGCCTTAAACTGAACTGCATGACTTCATCATGCCATCCTTATAGCTTTAGATTGAAGATACTTCTCCGAAAGTTCAGCTTTAGATATGTTTGAATAAATTTAAGGTTTAGTTCCTTTGCCGGTCCCAAACCTGAATAAAAAAAGAGGAGGGGGAGCAGTGACAAGCTCACTAAAAAAACTGGGCTCAGCTGGCCCGGCTGATAGTACCCTGTAAGGGCTCCTGGTCCAGAGATACAGGATGAGCAGTGTTTGTACTCCATGTTAGGAGCGGCTGCACATGGCGTCTGTTCCTCATGTCAGAGGCGGCCATTTCTTTTAGAGCTAAGTCGACCTGCCACTGAGCAGTACTCCCAGTCTTAATGACAAAGGCAGACGCATTCTACTTCACCCAATCATGATGGTTGTCAAATAGACACCATCAAGGGTCACACCTTGATATCCTAACATGATTGAGTGGAGATAAAGAAAAAGAAGGTTAAGTTGATCATTCGAGAAAATATAACCACGAACCAAAAGCACAAAAATGCTTCAATGACTCCAATTCTTGCGAAGGTCTAACCTCACCAGTGATTGCAAGTAAGTAAACGGAGTTATGGCACGCTTATTAGTGCAAAAGTCGAGCTGCTCTTAACATGTGTAGACATGTGGTGCACTTACAGTAAAAGCAGTCGCACCTTTTACCCACCATGATAATCCTTGGCCTGTACAAAGTGTACACTAGGAATAATTAAGAATAATAGGAATATTGTCACGAAGATTCTAAAAATATATATTTATTCTTTTTAGCAAAGTAACAAAAATAACTCTTCAACATTCAAGGAAAGCCAATAAAACTAAAGAAACAAAATAAGTAATTAACTATATTTACATATTTTATATTTGTACAATTAATATATACATATATTTGAAAAACAAAACTGTCGCAATATATATTATCATCGTTAAACTAGAGGCTGCCTGGCCCGCATTCATATTTCTTGAAAATGAAGATACTTCGGCCAGTAAATCTTTATATTACCTCGACGTTTCGACAAAAATCTTTTGTCCTCGTCAGGAGCAAACAAAAATTAGAACGTCGAGGTAATAAAAAGATTTTACTAGCCGAAATATCTTAATTTTAAAAAATATACACTGCGTGACATTGAAAATGGAACACCAAGAAATAGTGGCCAGAAAATTATGCAAATTTCAGGGTAGACGCGCCTAACCGAGTTATGCAAATGATGTAAAATGCGCAGCTCTCGTGCGCACATGGAGTAAGATATAAGGGAAGGAACTTGCAGAAAGGACAGTATTCGTGTCGTTATTTCTTCAAGGAAAATCATTGTAGAAATTTTGTTCTTGTGTCAAAAGACACGTGTAATAACAGAGAATGCCAGGTCATCGTAAACGGAGGCAGTTCAAGCAGACAGACGCTTTTATGAGGGGCATGGTGATCGGACTGAAAAGGGCAGGTTGGTCCATACGTCAAATCTCAGCTGATACACACCTTGGTGCGTCCACGGTGCACCGACTTTGGGGAAGATGGTTGGAACAAGGAAATGTGGCAATTTATAGGAATGCCGGTGCAACCAGAGTGACGTCAGCACGTGTGGATCGGCGTATCCTTCGACAAGCAGTGGCGGCCCCACAAGCCACTTGTACCGCCATCCTGCAACATGTGCAAGACACCCTAGATCATTCCATCTCGACCAGAACCATTTCCCGTCGATTGGTTGCTAATGGCTTGCACTCATGCCGTCCGCTAAGAAGACTGCCATTGACCCCACCGAATAGGCGCCAACGTTTGGAATGGTGCCGGGCTAGATCGACATGGATGACGGAATGGCACAGGGTCGTGTTCTCAGATGAGTCGCGTTTCTGCTTGTCCAGTGATAGTCGCCGTGTACGCGTGTGGCGTCGACGTGGAGAAAGGTCCAATCCGGCAGCAATTGTGGAACGCCCCACCGTGCGACAACGTGGAATCATGGTTTGGGGCGCAATCGCGTATGATTCCAGGTCACCTTTACTTCGTATTCAGGGCACTATGACGGCCCAACGATACGTTGATGATGTGCTGCGACCGGTGACACTCCCCTACTTTTAGGGGGTACCCAATGCCCTTTATCAGCAGGATAACGCCCGACCGCACACTGCTCGCATTAGCCAACAAGCTCTGCAAGATGTACAGATGCTTCCCTGGCCACCGTACTCTCCTGATCTCTCACCAATCGAGCACGTCTGGGACATCATTGGACGCCGTTTGCATGCCTTGCCACAGCCGCGTTCAGAAGACGAACTTTGGCAAATGGTTGAGAGGGAATGGAGAGCCATCCCTCAGGACGCCATCCGTACTCTGATTGACTCTCTACCTAGACGTGTTGCTGCGTGCATCGCCGTCCGCGGTGGTCCTACTTGCTACTAAGCCGACGCCGTTCTCGCTCTGTATTATGACTATCATTTTGAAATAAAGATCACTTATTGTTCGTCCCTGTCTCTCTCTGTCTGCCGAGTTTCATCACTTTCTGGCCACTATTTCTTGGTGTTCCATTTTCAATGTCACGCAGTGTATTATCATGTATAACTAATATAATAATTAATATACTCTCAATTTATATTTAACGCCTTAATTTATTTAAAATCATCTCTATTATATATATATATAATATTGATTACAAAAGAGATATATGAGAATAAACAAAAGACAAAAGAAAATTTCGTAACTTCTAATTGAAATCTATTCTGTGACAAATTTAGGTTTAAAAAAAAAAGTCCAAAATACGGTGATAGAAAATCCTTTCAAAAGATCCTCCAATTAAGAAAAGGATTAACTGAACCAATTAGCGAAATTTTTAATTAATTGCTCGCTTTTCAAGAGTTTCGGACCAAACGAACAAAAAAAGGGTATATGGAAATGAGTCATGTGTCTTGGGAATCTCCACCAATCAGAGAAGAGTATCGCAGGTAGAGTCTGTGAGACGAACATTTCAAAATTTAAATTGACTAATTATAGAATAAATTAAAATATTCTAATAGACGTTCTCCCTTTGAGTAATAAGATTATATATATATATATATATATTGGATATATTCCACATACACTATATACTATATATTAACTCAATATTAACATTTTGAGAATATAAAGTGAATATAAATTAAATTTTAATATCGTCTGTCAAAAAAAGGTTAAATTTAAAATTTAATAAATCATTTTACAAAATATATAAAGTAATTTTAGTATTTCGTTACTAAAGCAGTAGAAAATTCTGTTAGAACATTTTGAAAATTTTCTTTTTATATATATTGATCGTTTTATAAAATTATATTTCTGACTCTTTCGAATAAAAATATTTATTAAGCTAAAATCTTCAGGCGCTTTCAGGTAAAAGTTTCTTTCTTGAAAACCTCTCATTCATATCTCTTCTAGCTTTCGGGCATAAAAGCTCTTTTACAGGAAAAAAACATACGATACAATAAATCACCATACAACCCTTATACTCGAAAGCTATATATATATATATTATGAAAAAGGCATCTCCTTATCATGCAACTGAAAGTTGCTGGTGGCTTGCGCCATCTATCGGAATAAATATCAACTATTCTCGTTGATTTTTAATTATTCCAGAATTGGCAAAATATCCATTCTTGATTAATCAAGAAAAGCTAACCACGGACGTGTTTCGGGCTGTTGGCCCTCATCAGTGTGGTGCAAGCTGTACCTCAACGACCAGAAAAACTGGTTATTCAGGTATCCTGAAAAATCATGAAACGGGTAGTTAATGCCAGAATTGCGTCAGACCGCGACACAATGTGAAAAAATAGTACAAATGTAATATTGTACTGGGATAAGGGAGATAAATTATGAAAAAGGCATCTCCTTTTCGTGCAACTGAAAGTTGATGATGGCTTGCGCCATCTATATATATAATATATATATGAGAAAACAATAGAAAAAATAAAAATAAAAAGGTCAGGTGTTTATATTAAAAATAATGAAGGCATATCCTGACCAAAAGCACATGTGCTTTTTAGATGGCAGAGCGCCATCTAGTGGAGCAAAAATAAACGAAACATTTATTTAATTTGCTCCGTGATATTTGGCCAACCCAATTTCTTGATGAATCTAGAAAAAGCCATCCACGAACGCTTTTCGCGCTGTTGGCGTCCGTCAGCATGGAGCAAGTGTACCACTGAGACCAAAAATAGTTTTGGTCCCAGAGGCTTCTTTAGAAACCAAAAAATGGCTATTTAAGGCCAAAATTGGGTATATACGCTTAACAAATGAGAAAACAAAGAAAAAAATATATATATAAGTACATGTCAAAAATGAGTTATCCCAGGAAGCCTAATGTTTTAACGTTAATATTGAAACAAAAGATTTATTTAATTTATTGAATTAAAAATATTTATATTTATCTGTGTGATGTTTATCAGAACTCATCTTAAATGATGAATGTGTTGAATATTTTATTTGAAAAAAAAAAAACTTATCAATATATAAAAATATCAATATAGTAATTATAAAACCGTATAAAGGGAAGTATAGAGCCAGGAGATGATATTTGAAACACATTATATAAGTTAGGTTATTGTTTCGATCATAACTCCAAAAGGGTTCCATTTATTTATATATTTAAGCGAAAGACGTTCATGTGCCAACGTGATTTAGTTTAAATCACAGCAATATCTTGATAAAGAGAGGCGAATTGCCTCTTGAATTATTAGTTAAATAAACTATATTAATTAAGATCAAACAAAGACTCGCGTGCACAAGGGGAAAGGGAGAAGAATTGCTGCATTGTTTTGTTGTTGTGTGGAGAATCCATACAGGGCAATGGGCCCTAATAAAAGCCTTTTGTTGTTGTTGTAATTAAGATCCAATATATATATATATATTATAATCAAAAAAGACATATCCTGACCATGTTCACGTAAACCTTTAGATGGCAGAGAGCTATCAAGTGGAACATTTTTATTTTTTCACACACACACATATATATATAGTATATTTTAAACTGTATGACACTTTTAGTATATGTCACATATCTTCCAATTAGTTAAAGCCGATACCTTATAATATCCTACCCTTCTATTAAAATGTACACTATTTCTATTTACTACCACCCCATATTTTGTATATAAACTATTTGTATTTGAACCCCCTACTTGTATGCAAAACTAAAAATGTTGACGTCAAAATAAAGATCCAAAGAGTGTTCGGTCAGCTGGTGGCAGGGACAGAGGGGAGGAAAAAGGCAAGGCCTAGCCCATGTGGGGTCCCGATGGACATTTTTATAGACCAACCTGTAAATAGGACAGGTTTTGGCAGGGGGTCAGCAGATGTTCTAGGGTGTGGCCATCGGCAGGCGGCTTCTGTCTCTCACTCAGTCTCTCTCTCCATGTCTCGGTGATAAGCATCCAAGTTTGTGTCATGGCCTCTACCTCTGTAGAGGCTGTCCCCGATCACTCTCGGTGCTAACATCTAGCCCTGCCTCTGCTTCTTGTTGTCCGCGTGTGGGAAGAACATCAACACTCGCCTCACGTACACGACTGCCAGTTCATCCATTCGTCGGCACAATTTGCAACAATATTACATATATATATGAAAAAATAATAAATATGTTCTACTTGATACATATATATATATATATCTTATATTCGGGGGGAAGGAATAAAAAAGTAATTAATTATTAAGTAATGTTTAGATTGTCGAATGTAAATTTTACTTACAAAAAAAATGGAGTATGAAATATCAATTATTAGCATATATGCTTATTTTAAACAAATTTAACTATATAATATTATATTTTTGGGAAATGAGTTTATTAAAAAAAACACATTTAACCAACCCAAAAGAAAAAAAATCTATCTACAAAAGAACAAAATAATAATTAAGAAAGCTTTGTGTTTTTTGTCAAATTTGAAAAGAATATTAATATTTTTTCCTTTGAAAAATTAAATTGAGAATATAATTATATATGTGAAAAAAACAATAAAAAATATATTAAATAGATCAGGTGTTGATATTAAAAACAAAAAAGGCATATCCTGACCAGGCTCACATGAGCTTTTCTAGATGGCAGAGCTCTGCCTTATACCTCTTTTGTTTTTAATATATATACTATGTATATATAGAAGCATAGGGCACCTCTCCCGTCAACAACTGACGCCATCTATTGACCGTCGCCGCAACTAGCGGCCTCGGATCGGTGACAAAGCCACAACACCAGCTTTGGCAAACTGAGAAGCGTCCACCTAGAGACCATGGTTTCGGGCTAATGGCCCTCGTCAGTCTAGTGCGGACTTTATTCCATGAGATCCTGCCAAAGAGGTGTTTTGCTGACAAGGTGGTTGGGCCAAATCTATGCTTCTATGGATCAATTTCCTCCCGGCAAATTTTCCATCTATATATGTGGTAATATCGTTGCGGAATTTCTTGTTGTTGGATGCGAATGGTGAGATTTGATTGAAGCGCAGTCGTTTGAGTGGAAGTTGCAGCATACAGTTAGGAATAATCAGGACACGTGATGGGGTTTGAAAATGAAAGGCAACTGGATTGGAGGAAAGAAAGCTTGAGAAGAGCTGAGCGATTTGACTTATTAATTATCTGATCACATGGCGGTGATTGACTTAGCTATGGGGTGAGCGGGGAGGTCTCGAGAGTAGATGTTACCTTGTTGAGAGCGAAATCACTACTAGGTCCGAACTCGGCGAGAACGAGTGAACAACTGACCATTCTTGCTTTTCGATTTAACACCAAGACTCAGTTTCTTTTTGATTGGTCGAGAGATGTCACATGATCTTTTCCTATTGGTCGACCTATTTAGGTACTGTCTTCTGATTGGCCCGGCGGTTGTCTTTGGTGTTGCTTTTGCCGGAAGATATAACCGATTTCGCCAGGAAGTGTTGGGTAGCTCGACGCTTATAACTTCGGCGGATATTAGATACGTCCTGTCTTTGCCGGAAATATTGGGCGTTAGCTTAACATTTATAACTTCTGCGGTCACTAGATACGTCCGGTCTTTGCCCCTGCAATATTGACGGGGGTGCCAAGAATAGTCGTGCCAGCTTTAGGCCTACTTCCTATGTCTTATTGCTACTTGCTTTCCTCCAGTTACCTTATTCTTTATTAAATCTTTGAAAATCATACATGGTACATACATAGTGGGTCGGGGGTGCATTTAATTATATACAAATTATGACAGATGCGCCCCCTACATGTGAAGAATTCAAGAAGGGGTTAGCCTGAGAGAATTCTGTAAAGTGAAAAATAATTTTGTGGGAAAATTAGTTGTGGGTATTGAGAGGTTATATACAAGTATTGGTGGTGATATAAGAGGTAAAATAGAGTGGTGTTGATGATATAGGTTGAGTATAATTAATAGAAATCAAAAATTTTTAATTGTAAGAAATCAATGAATGCTATGGTACATAGTGGGCTAAAAAGAAAGGAAAATGCGCCTAAACGAATTCTACTCGAGATAGGAAATGAAATCGAGGGAGTTCTATTAAGGCTTTTGAAATCAAAATAAAAATAATATAAAAATAGTTGAATGAAATCAAAATTGAATGTGTTTGGTTGAAAAAGAAAAATTGTTTTGTTGCATGGTGATAAGGGAAAATGCCTAGTTACTTTTTTGCTCGAATTTTGGAAAAGAATTGGAGGAAATTTCATAAGGTCTTTTGAAATCAAAATAAAATAAAATAAAAGGTTTTGAGCGAAATCAAAGTTGAGTGCTTGGTTGAATGAAAAAAAAAAAGGAAAAATGAAAAATATAAAGGTTTCAAAAATAGGATGATTTAATGTTTTTAGTGTAACCGAAAACCAATGAGTTTTCGTTGATAATGAAGTTATACTAATATAAGTTAAGTGATAAATAGAATGATAATTGATAGTTAAATATGATAATAATTTGAATAAATTGTTAATTTGGTTAAATATTTTGAATTTAATTGAAAAATAGTAAAATTGGTTAATGTATAAATAAAAAAAATGTATTGAATTGAGTTCTTTTGTATCTACATGCCCTGATCTAGATATTTTAATTGCTTACTTATGCCCTAGAAATTTTTTGTCTCATCTGTAGCGACACCTAGGTGGAAAACGTGATTCTAATCCTCAAGTGTGCGTTTATACTACATGTACAGGAGACATGGAAATCTATATAACCTTTATGTAAATTTTTGTCTTGTTATTGTTTTTTGAGAAGTACGTGTAGGTGTAATATGTAACGTTTTTTTGTGTGAGTCTGTAAAGTGATCATGATTAATTATAATAGGGATGTGACTCATTTAGATGTGTCGGTGACGTCTTGTGGGTGTGGAATTGAATTGTAAAAAAAATCGATATGTAGGCTCGAATTGGAATCTAAAATTGGCGACATATAGAGATATCTGTGGAGGGGGGAAAAGCGGTGATCTAATTTGGATGAGCGGCCAGAAACGAGGGGTGGTAATTGGAGATCGGAAACGAGGCGCTCCCCTTTGTTTGCATAGGCCGACTTTATCGCCGCGGAACTACGCTTCCTGTCGCGTCGTCTCAAAATTCTCACTTCCTGCCGTCTAATTTATTTTGAGTGCGACTTGCATCTTGTTTTTGGAGTGTGACTTCTCCGACATTGGTTGGTCATCTTTCAGTTACTTCTATCTCTTCGGAGTTTATTTAGATTTTCTGCAAAAATGGTTCCTGAAATTATGAGAAGTTTTATAAATGCTTGTCCAAAATTAAAAAATGCTTGTCCTAAATTAAAAATTACTTCTTGTAATTCGAAAATTTTATGAGAGGGCAGGGTATAGATAAACAAGTAATTAATGAATAAAATTGGGATATATTTGTATGGTAGAACTAACATACAAAGGATGAAAATCAGATGAAAGATAGGATATTGCCCCATGTTCTCCCATATTTTTGTAAATGGGAATTCGGAATTATTTGTTCGAATCTTATATATTGTTGGTCGTTCAATTTCGCACTGTTTGATATCTTTAGGGGGTGGTGTGATATGATCGAACTGGTTGTCAGGTTTGCAGTTTTTAACATCGGGGAAGAGTGATGCAAATCGCCTTGTTGCAAAAATGGCAGGGTCTAAATGCCTGAAAGGTTCGCTGCTGGTGGGTTTGATCCTTAATGACTCTGTTGGGAATAATTCGGGTGTTAAATGTTTGAAAGGGAACGTGTAATTGGGGTTGTGCTTTATGTGATATGTGCTAACGGCGGGTGGTGATATATAACGGATTTTTTCTGTATACAGCTTACGTTTGTTGACGTGGATTGTGTCAGTGTCTCTTTGAAGTGGTTGATTTGGTCGATCTATGCGGACCACATTTGGTGAGATAATTTCTAATATTGTGTGAGGTCCTGTGAAATATGGCGCAAGTTTCCCTGTATTTGGGTGGTGATATAATTTTACTAACACTAGATCACCTACTTCGAAATGTGGTTGTTTGTGTCGTTGGTCATAAATGTTTTTGTCTTGTAAATGTTTGTTTTGTGTGCGTGTGTGTGCAATTTTTCTAGCTTTGTCGATATCTGGGTACGGTGTGTTATGATTAGAGATTTCTGGGTAGGATACCAAACATTAAGTATATGGGTGGAAAACCTGTGGTAGAGTGGGGTGTCTTGTTATATATAAGTGTAACCTTCTTGACCAACTTGGTCCATGCGACCTTAGGATTTTCTAGGTGTAATAACCTAAGTTTTCCCGTGAGGGTGGCGTTCAGGCGTTCACATAGGCCGTTGGCTTGTGGGTTGTTGCTGGTTGTGATTAACGGGTGAATATTTCTATTAAGGAGAAAACTACGAAATTTGGGTGAAGTGAAGGCAGGGGCTCTATCCGTAAGAAGGCGTTTTGGAGAACCATCCTGGAATACTCGCTTAAGTATCTGTTGGTAGGTGGTGGTACTGGTGGATTTAGATGGAAAAGCCCACGCGTAGCGTGAAAAATGATCGACTACCACATGGAGGTATACCTTGGTGTTGCCATATTTGGCAAATCCTGCTATGGTGTCCAGAGATAAAAGGTCGAAGGGTTCTTTAGATTCCGGAGGTTGACTTAATTCTCCGTAAGTGGGTCCTACTGGACGTTTTGTTAATTGGCAGGTGGGACAGGTCTTAACCTTTTGTTTAATATCTTTGGACATACCTTGCCAGTAATATTGCGTGGATATGAGTCGTGACATTTGTGAAATACCGGGGTGATTGTATTGTGTGTGTACTGTTTGTAAGAGTTGTTGTATGAGTGGTTTTGGAATTATAATCTTGGTTACACCTTTTCGGGAAACTGTATGTAATCCATTACGATCAATGGTCAAAGTAGACTCTTTCGATGGAGGAGGTTGGTGTGTCTTGATAAGGGTGGCGTCCAAGAATCCACAAAACGGGTTACGGGACAAGAGATCTGCTTCATATTGTAGTTTTCCTTTTATGTAGCGGACCTCATATTCGTAACTCGATAGTCGTAAACTCCATCGAAACAGTCTGCCGGACGGGTTCTTGATGGTTTTCAACCACTGCAATGCGTGATGGTCAGAAAATATAGTAAATTTTCTGCCCATAAGATAGATGCGAAACTTCTCCACACTCTCAACGATTGCTAAGCACTCAAGTTCAGAGATGGAGTAGTTTTTCTCGTGTGGGCGCAATGTTCGGCTGAAATACTGAGCTGGATATACGTTCCCGTCAGGGTGAACTTGTTTGAGAATGCCTGCTATACCGAGGGTGGATGCATCGCAATACACTTGGCATGGCAGACCTTCTTTGTAAAGGTGTAAAATGGGGTGTTGTGTGAGGTTTCCTTTCAGGTCAATGAACGCCTCTTGACAAGCTTCATTCCAGTTCCACACGACGTCCTTTTTGAGGAGATTGTTGAGTGGTGCTCGCAAGCGAGCGTATTCCGGAATGAATTTGTTATAGACGTTCACAGCGCCTAAGAAGGATTGTAGTGTTTTTCGGTTGTGTGGTTGTTTGATGGCGTGGATGATGTCGGTATTGCGTGTAAGTGGTGTAATTGTACCAGCTGTGATGGTGTAACCTAGAAAATCTATGGATTGCTTAAAAAATTCGCATTTTGCGAAGTTAAGTTGTAACTTCTCCGCTTCGCAAAAGGCGAAAAATTGTCGCAGGTGGTTTTGATGTTCCTCCAATGTGTTGGAGTAAATGATGAAATCATCAAAGTAATGTGCCACACAGTCAAGTCCGTGTCTCTGTAGGACCTGACTTATGGCTCGTTCGTAAATCTGAGGACTGGTTTTTAACCCGAAAGGTAATCGAGTGGGTTGGTATAATCCTTCAAAGGTGGCAAATGCTAACAGTGGTCGAGAATCGGGGTGTATTGGGACTTGCCAATACGCAGAGGATATGTCGGCCGTGGAGAAATATTTGGCCTGTGCGAGGCGGTCTAGGATATCCTCGATTCTCGGGAGGGGATGGACATCAGAGCTGATTAGCTCGTTCACCTTCCTATAATCGATACAAAACCGTTTGGTCTTGTCGCGCTTAGTGACGAGGGTGACAGGGCTCGAGAAAGGTGAAAAAGATTGTTCTATGATGCCGTTCTCCAGCATTTGTTGTATTTGGTTACGGATTTCTTGTTGGTCACATATCGGAACACGATATGGACGTATGGTGATTATTTTTTCGGAATTCGTGGGTATTTTTACTGGTGGAATCCGTAAGCATGGTACGTTGAATTTGTCCTGTGAAAAAATGTGAGTGTACCTTTGTAGAAGTGTTGTGAACTGTGGTGTATAGTGAGTGTTAGGTGTTGTGTTGTAGTATGCATGTGGTAAAGGGTTTTGTTGTGTATTAGTGTGAGTGTCGAGTTCGTTGTGTGGGTTGGTCATGTGAGAGTTGTGCAACGGTGTGTGATCACCTATGTTTTTGGTATGCGAGTTATCCCGCTGTGTGGGTGCGTTTTGGACAGGTTCATAAGTTGAAGTTGTTGTGGTTTGATTATTTGAGGGCATGTAAAAAAGGCAATTGGCTTTAGTGAAAAAGGGGCATGTAGATAAGTGGGTTTTTCTCAATGAATGCACGCAATGGTTGTCATAGGCGGAAAGTTGGGATGCGGGGAAAATTTTTTGTGACATCGCCTGACACTGCCAGTACGTGCATACATTGGACACATGATTAAAATGGTAGGAAAGGGTAGACAATGGGGCGCCCAGCTGGAATATAGTGCATTTATTAAAATCTATGGTTAATCTGAATTTATGGAGGTTATTGATACTAAGAATTCCAAATGGCAATGGTGCATTCACTACATGGAAATTCTCCTTTCGTGATATTTGTCCTATTGTCAGTGGGATAGATAGTTTACCCATGGTTTTTGCAAATCCGTTTAGGGTTTGGAGGTGTAGTGAATGTCCCTCAAGGGTTAAATTAGGCAGGTGGGTTTTTAGCATATGATAAATATTATATGGCACTATACTCAGGCTGGCGCCTGTATCAATTAAAAAGGGGCATGATACATTAGGGGCTAGAAAAAGTTTGACAGTCAGTTGGTTTAGGGAGCCTACCTCAGTCTCGAAAGGGCTGCTCGGCTGGGGTGTCTCTGGCTTGACTTGGTTGTTGTGGAATCGGAACTGGTGATTTTGGGACCGTTTGCACTGTCCGGACTTTTTCGTGGGTCGTCGGGACTGGTCGACGTCGGCATTCGCTGTGCCAGTGTCTCGCGCCGCAGAACTTGCAGTTGGACGGTGGAAGAGGTGCATTCCATGCACCTGGGCGTCGGGGTGTGCTGTGGTACGGACCCGACATTGTGGGTGGTTGATCTTCTCGGGGTCGCGTTGTCGGTACACTGGGCCCGTGGATCCGCTGTACCAGTCGGAACCATTCTCCTAGGTTCTCGGGAGGTACTACGCGGACTAGGCGCTGGTCGTTGAATGGCAGTCCTTCTGTCAGTGTCTCGAGGATCACCTCTTGTGGAAGTCCTAGTTGCAATCCCATGGCGGTTTTTTTCCCGGTAGTAGGTCTCTAGGTTGGCTTGTCCAGTAAGTTTCATGGCGAAATATTTCGCAAAGGACGCTTCGCTTGACTCAGGGTAGAGATCTAGGAGGATTTGTCTCACCTGGAAATAACTCCGGTCGGCCAGCCGAAGTTTCCTGAAGAGCTCCAGGGGTTGTCGCACCAGGTAGTTTGGCAGGCGCAGTAATTTTTCTTGTTCTCCCATGGATGCGTCTTCCATTTTTCGGTCGAACGTCTGGAAAAACTGTGTCGCGCTGTATGTGCCGTCGAAAGGCGGGATTGTCGCCTCAGATCCATCAGAAATTTTTACTCGGGTCAGGAGCGTTGACAGCTGGGTGACGACGTCCGCTAGGGGCGCAGTTGTCTCGCCCGTCTCTCTTACTTCCTGCCTCCCTTCCGTTGTTGTTTCCGTCGGGCCGTCCGACTTTACGCCTATGGGATCCTGATTAAGCTCCATAATATCTTTATCCTGTCGACTTAACCGTTCTGTGGTAATATCGTTGCGGAATTTCTTGTTGTTGGATGCGAATGGTGAGATTTGATTGAAGCGCAGTCGTTTGAGTGGAAGTTGCAGCATACAGTTAGGAATAATCAGGACACGTGATGGGGTTTGAAAATGAAAGGCAACTGGATTGGAGGAAAGAAAGCTTGAGAAGAGCTGAGCGATTTGACTTATTAATTATCTGATCACATGGCGGTGATTGACTTAGCTATGGGGTGAGCGGGGAGGTCTCGAGAGTAGATGTTACCTTGTTGAGAGCGAAATCACTACTAGGTCCGAACTCGGCGAGAACGAGTGAACAACTGACCATTCTTGCTTTTCGATTTAACACCAAGACTCAGTTTCTTTTTGATTGGTCGAGAGATGTCACATGATCTTTTCCTATTGGTCGACCTATTTAGGTACTGTCTTCTGATTGGCCCGGCGGTTGTCTTTGGTGTTGCTTTTGCCGGAAGATATAACCGATTTCGCCAGGAAGTGTTGGGTAGCTCGACGCTTATAACTTCGGCGGATATTAGATACGTCCTGTCTTTGCCGGAAATATTGGGCGTTAGCTTAACATTTATAACTTCTGCGGTCACTAGATACGTCCGGTCTTTGCCCCTGCAATATTGACGGGGGTGCCAAGAATAGTCGTGCCAGCTTTAGGCCTACTTCCTATGTCTTATTGCTACTTGCTTTCCTCCAGTTACCTTATTCTTTATTAAATCTTTGAAAATCATACATGGTACATACATAGTGGGTCGGGGATGCATTTAATTATATACAAATTATGACATATATATATCGTAATATATCCTGTCGACTTTCAATAGCTGTGGTATTATGCTATGCTGGGAAACCTTACTCTTGGGGTTGAAGATTGTTGAAGTGGTGGCGCAGTCGTGGTGTCTGAATGGTAAAGGTTTTCACACAAGGGAAATAAGCCAGAACACTTGATGGGTTGAAATAAAAGGCAACTGGTTTGGAGGAAAAGAAAAGCTTAGAGAAAAGGCGGAGCGGGTTTTGACTTATTAATTATCTGATCACATGGCGGTGATTGACTTAGCTATGGGATGAGCGGGGGAGGTCTCGAGAGCAGATGTTACCTCGTTGGGAGCGAAGGAGCAACTCTATAGGTGTTGTCCCGATGGAAGCGAATCGACCCACTACTATCCTAGGTTCTCGATTTAACACCAAGACCTTTCTTCTTTATAATTGGTAGGAAGATGTTACGTGGCCGTTTTTCTATTGGCTGACCTACTTAGGTGTTGTTTCCTAATTGATAGGAAGATGTCACGTGGCCGTTTGCTATTGGTTGACCTACTTAGGTGTTACCTTCTAATTGGTCCTTGCGGATTCTTTGTCGGAAGACATAACCGGCCTTGCCCAGGAAATATTGGTCGTTAAACTCAACTTTTATGATTTCCGCGATCATAAAATTGGTTGTAATTTTATTAATAGTTGTTCTAACTTTAAGCCTCTTTGCTAGGCCTTACTTCTACGCTTTCTGTCCTTCCAGTTACCTTATTCTTTATTAAATCTTTGAAACATACATTGTACATACATATTGGGTCGGGGTTGTATACAGCTCTGTACAAATTATGACAGATGCGCCCCCTACATGTGAAGAATTCAAGAAGGGGTTAGCCTGAGAGAATTCTGTAAAGGGAAAAATAATTTTGTGGGGAAATTAGTTGTGGTTATTGAGAGGCTATATACAAGCATTGGTGGTGATATAAGAGGTAAAATAGATTGGTGTGGATGATATAGGTTGAGTATAATTAATAGAAATCAAAAAATTTAATTGTAAGAAATAAAAATGAATGCTATGGTACATAGTGGGATAAAAGAAAAGAAAATGCGCCTAAACGAGATTCTACTCGAGATTGGGAATGAAATCGAGGGAGTTATATTAGGGCTTTTGAGAAATCAAAAAATAAAAATAAAAAGTTGGAAGAAATCAAAGTGAATGCTTGATGCATGGTGAGAAAAAAAGGAAAATGCCTAACCATATTCTACTCGAGATTGGGAATGAAAACGAGGGAGTTCTATTAGGTCTTTTGAGAAATCAATATAAAATAAAAGTTGTAAGAAATCAAAGTAAATGCTTGGTGGCATGGTGAAAAAAAAAATGCTTTGTGGCATGGTGAGAAAAAAAAGAAAAGTGCTTGTTGCATGGTAAAAAAGAAATGCCTAACTATATTCTACTCGAAATTGGGAATGGAAATCGAGGGATTTTTATTAGGGCTTTTGAGAAATCAAAAAATAAAATAAAAAGTTGGAAGAAATCAAAGTGAATGCTTGATTGCATGGTGAAAAAAAATGCTTTGTTGCATGGTGAGAAAAAAAGAAAAGTGCTTGTTGCATGGAAAAAAAAAGAAATGCCTAACTATATTCTACTCGAAATTGGGAATGGAAATCGAGGGATTTTTATTAGGGCTTTTGAGAAATCAAAAAATAAAATAAAAGTTGGAAGAAATCAAAGTGAATGCTTGATGCATGGTAAAAAAAAAGAAAAGAAAAAGGCTTTTTGTAAATCAAAATAAAATATAATATCTAATTTTAAAAGAAAACCAGTGAGTTTTCGTTGATTTGAAACTACGATAATATAAACTAAGTGGTAAATAAAATGATAATTAATGATTAAAAGTGATAATAAATTGAATAAATTGCTAAATTGATTACATCTTTTAATTTTAATTTGGAAAAAAAAAATAGTGAAAATGGTTTATATCAACAATAAGGTGTATTGGTTTGAACCCGTTGTGTATCTACATGCCCTGATCTAAATGTTTTAATTGCTCAATTATGCCCTATAAATTTTTTGTCTCATCTGTAGCGACACTTAGGTGGAAACGTGATCCTAGCCCTCAAGTGCGCGTTTATGCTATGTGTACAGGAGACATGGAAATCTATATAACCTTTATGTGTATTTTTTGTCTGTGTGTATTGTGAAAAATGTTAGAAGTCTTTTGTGTAAGAAATGTGTGAGCGGATTCTATGTGTTGTCGAGATCCTAAGATCTGTGATATCTACGTGTAGGTGGAATATATGTAATGTTTTTTGGGAGTCTGTAAAGTAATTATGATTAGTTATAATAGGGATGGGAACTCATTTAGAATGTTTGTGTGTGTACCTTGTTTAATTTTCTTGTGATAAGGCGATTGGACTACATTTTGCAAAAGTCGGTATGTAGTTCGAATTGGGACCCATGCTGAACGACATATAGAGAAATCTGTGGATGGGGAAACTCGATGACCTATTTTTATGTGTTGGCCAGAAGAGAGGGAATGAAATTGGATGACATGTAGAAGTTCTCAGCTTGACCTCGATTTAGCTGCTGGTCGAGGGAGGTGGTAATTAGAAACCGGACATGGGGACTTCCACCCCCTGTTTGCATACGGCTGGTTGCTCGAGTTTATGGCCTCGCGGAACTACGTTTCCTGTCCGCCTAATTGTTTTTGGGTGCGACTCGGATCTGGTTACTGGTGTGGGATTTCTTTCTTTCTCGACATTGGTTTGTTACTTTCAGTTACTTCTATCTCTTCGGAATTTATTTAAATTTTCTGCAACAATGCTTCCTAATATTACAATAAGCTTTACGAATGCTTGTCCAAACTGAAAAACTGCTTCTTGTAGTTCGAAAACTCTATGGGAGGGCATGGTATAGATAAACAAATAACTAAGAAATAAAACTGGGATATATTTGTAGGGTAGGACTAGCAGACAAAGGATAAAAATCAGATGAAAGATAGGGTATTGACCCATGTTCTTCCATGTTGTTATAAATGTTGATTCTGAAATATTTGCTTGAACCTTATTAATTGTAGAATTTAAATGATTGATAGGTTCGCAGTTCTCCTGTTTGATCGTCAATGATTTTATTAGAGATATGTCGGCGGTAATTGGTTTAAGTGGAGATGTGTAATCGTTTCTCTGACGTGGGTGATGTAATTTCGGCATTGTTTGTGTGGTGTGTACGCTGTGTTTTATGTACGAATTTTGTTTTGCCTTGGGGGCTGTGTCGGTATTTTTACGTGGAGGTTGGTTGGATTCATCGATTCTTCTAGCGAATCGGCAGGTGGGACAGGTTTTTACCTGTTTTGCGATGTCTTGTGTCATGTTCTGCCAATAATATTGTGACGAGATGAGTCTCGTCATCTTGGAGATGTTTGGATGGTGGTGTTGTGTGTGTACGGACTTAAGAAGTCTGGCTGTAAGTGAACTTGGGACTATAGTTTTAAGTACACCTTTTCGGGAGACGGTGCGCAGTTCATTGTGATCCATAGTCACGCGAGATTTTCCCGGTGGAGAAGACTGTTGGCTCTTTATGAGTGGCGCATCTAGAAAGCCACAAAATGGGATACGAGTTACAACGCCCGTTTCATATTGTTGTACTCCATTTATGCTACGGACCTCATATTCGTATCTTGACAGTCTTAACCTCCATCGAAACAATCTGCCTGACGGGGCTTTGATCTCTTTCAACCACTGCAATGCAGGATGGTAAGAAAGTATTGTAAACTTTCTGCCCATTAGACAGGCGCGGAAGTTATCCACACTTTCCACAATGGCTAGGCATTGTAGTTCCAAGTCTGAATAATTTCGCTCGTGACTACGCAGAGAGCGGCTGAAATGTTGAACTGGGTATGTCTTCCCATCAGGGTAGACTTGTTTAAGAATGCCTGCAATGCCGAGTGTTGAGGTGTTACAGTACACCTGGCATGGCAGACCTTCTTGGTAAAGGTGTAATGTGGGGTGTGTGGTAAGGCTTTCTTTCAGGCTAGTGAACGCTTTCTGGCATTCGTCACCCCAGACCCACATGACATCCTTTTTTAGAAGGTTGACAAGTGGCGTCCGCAAGCGGGCGTGGTCCGGAATGAACTCTTTATAGGCGTTCACAGCTTTTAGGAAAGATCGCAATGTTTTTCGATTGTGTGGTTGTTTGGTGGCGTGAATTTTTTCTATGTTTTGTGTAGACGGGATGATTGTATTATTCTTAACGGTTGTGCATGCGCTTACTGGTTGTTGTCGTCTTTTGGCGCGAGTGTCGCGCTTGTTGGGCGGGTTGTGCGTGTTTGTTGCGTGATGACGTATGGGTGCGTGTTTGTTAGCGTGAAAACCGTCCTGTTGGATGGGTGCTGTCTGGGTATTGTTATTGTGAATGTCGTGTTTGTTGTGAGGTACATTTGCGTGATTGTGGCATGACGACGTATGGTCACGTATGGATTTTGTGTGGTAAGTGGGTGAGCTGTGTTGTTGTACGGACACTTTTTTGGGAATTATTGGAATTGTAGGTTGAAGCCGTTGTGGCTTTATGTGTTGTGGGCATATAGTACTGGCAATTGGGTTGAGTGAAAAGTTGCGTGATGTGAGATTAGAATGGTGGCATGTAAATATTTGGGGTTGGGGCAATGAATGCAGGCAAGGGTTTCCATGTGTGAAAGCTTTGGGTGCTGTGCGAGTCCTTTGGGACAGGTTTTGGCCTATCCCGTGCTTGCATTCATTTGGTACATGTTTAGATACATGGTTAAAGGGGTAGGTAGGGTTAGATATAAGTCCAAAGTCAATTCTTGACGCCATAGGGTGGGTGCCTACCTTAGTCTCGAAAGGTCGGCTCGGCTGGGACGTCTTGGGCTTGGGATGGTTGCACCGTCCGCGGAATTGAAGTGAAGTCCGGTACTGGAATGTCGTTTTGGGACCGTTTGCACTGTCCCGGGTCGCCTGGATTACCTTCGGGTGCGGTGTACGGATACGGCATGGCGGTGGATGACTCCTCGGTGGTCGGTGTCCGGCCACGTTGACACTTGTCTGGGGTGGTGGTACGGGCGTCATATCTCCCGGGGGTGGGACTCCGGAACTCCGTCTCACCTTGCGTGGCGTTGACTCGTCGGAGGGTCACGGTCATCTGCCATATGATGGCCGCTAGAAGGCGCCTGGTCGCCTCGCTTCTTGCCAGCTTCTTTCCGCTCGTTGCCAGTTTCTCCTTTCTCGGTTTGTCATTGCCGTTTGTTTTGCTTGCGTCCTGGTTACTTTCCACCATGATCCTGTCGACTTTCAATATCTATCGTAATATATCCTGTCGACTTTCAATAGCTGTGGTATTATGCTATGCTGGGAAACCTTACTCTTGGGGTTGAAGATTGTTGAAGTGGTGGCGCAGTCGTGGTGTCTGAATGGTAAAGGTTTTCACACAAGGGAAATAAGCCAGAACACTTGATGGGTTGAAATAAAAGGCAACTGGTTTGGAGGAAAAGAAAAGCTTAGAGAGAAGGCGGAGCGGGTTTTGACTTATTAATTATCTGATCACATGGCGGTGATTGACTTAGCTATGGGATGAGCGGGGGAGGTCTCGAGAGCAGATGTTACCTCGTTGGGAGCGAAGGAGCAACTCTATAGGTGTTGTCCCGATGGAAGCGAGTCGACCCACTACTATCCTAGGTTCTCGATTTAACACCGAGACCTTTCTTCTTTCTAATTGGTAGGAAGATGTCACGTGGCCGTTTTTCTATTGGCTGACCTACTTAGGTGTTGTTTCCTAATTGGTAGGAAGATGTCACGTGGCCGTTTGCTATTGGTTGACCTACTTAGGTGTTACCTTCTAATTGGTCCTTGCGGATTCTTTGTCGGAAGACATAACCGGCCTTGCCCAGGAAATATTGGTCGTTAAACTCAACTTTTATGATTTCCGCGATCATAAAATTGGTTGTAATTTTATTAATAGTTGTTCTAACTTTAAGCCTCTTTGCTAGGCCTTACTTCTACGCTTTCTGTCCTTCCAGTTACCTTATTCTTTATTAAATCTTTGAAACATACATTGTACATACATATTGGGTCGGGGTTGTATACAGCTCTGTACAAATTATGACATATATATATGGTAATTTAAACCAACAACCCCATATTGTATATAACTTATAATAAGATTTTAATGTTGTATAATAGAAACACATCTGTTAATGATTATACGTATTATTGACATGTCTTTACATCATCATATGTAATGCAATTTGAACAAACAGGATAAATAAATAAAAATCTGTAATAGATTTAAGAGTTGAGCTAAGCAAGAGATGGAAGTCATAACGTCAAGGTCGAGATAGATTTAGAATGCCCACAACAAGACCACCCACACTGTTCACAGCTGGTGGAATGCAGGGCCCCCTCTCACACCTGGTGACATGCAGGGCCCCCTTTCTCAGAAACGGCCCCTGTCACATAAGGCCCCCCCGTCTTAACCTATAAATACAATCACTTTACAGTGACTTGACAGTTTTTTCACCCTCAGTGCAAGCCCGCGTCGGTTGTACCTCATGACGATCTATTCTAACATGTAGTTAGTAAGAACTCTGCTATCTCCATCTTTCGCTCCTAGCTCAACTTTTATCTGTTAACGGAACTTTCTTAGTGCAACTGTGTCTTCGTTTTTTGTGTGGACATTCCCAAGCTATCCACTCTGCCTCGACCACGACTGCCTGTATTTTGTGAGAACTTTTAAAGGTCTTACAAGGTGCAGAGAGGTACTGGAAAACTCTACATCCTGACTGTTCCTCTCGGTTAACACAGTATAGCGAGAGTCAACACTTCATCATCACAAAGTTAATCGACAGGATTTATTACAAGAGTCAACAACCAAACCTCTACTTATAACATATATATATATATATATTGTAACGTTTTATTTTTGCTTTAACTTTTAAAGAAAATGTTTTATTTTTAAATCTTTATCTAATTTGTTCGTTTGTTTTAAATAAATAGGCAAATTTACCATGTTGTTGTTCTTCTGTTTATTAATTGTTCTTTTTTTCCAATGATGATAAGAGTTATTGATCACACATTAAAAATCAATGAAAAACCAATTACAAAATTAATTACAAAATTCAGAAACGTGTCATATCCCTCGGCTTGAAGGATTTATTTTCGCAAAATAAATGGTTTCAATTGTGACACATGAACTTTAACCAAGGAGGAATCATCTTTCAATAATTCACACGTAACACTAGATATTATTCTTGTTATTTGAAAAGGACCCTCATACTTTGGGGATGTTTTGACCATACTTGGATCATTACTAGCTATTTTACGAAGGACCAGATCACCAACTTTGAATGACGACTGCGGATGTTTTGCATCGTGTCGTGCTTTCCACTTTTCTCTATGCTTTGCGCTATTTTCTATTGCTTTCTTCCTTGCATTTTCTATGGTGAAATGTGGTGATTCAGAAAATTCTGGTATTGCACAATCACCAAAAAGTAGGAAATTTGGAGAAAACCCAGTGACATCATGGGGTGTGCTATTATAATCTTCACAATTTTGGCAAGTAATGATGACCATTTTAGTCTTGGATTCTCTTGAAGGTTTGTTCTTAATTTGGTGAGTATAGTGTCATTCATCTTTTCACACAGTCCATTACTCTGCGGATGATATGGCGTCGAATAGGTGTGTTGAACTTGATGCTCATTCAAAAACTTGTTAAAATCTTTTGATGTAAAATTCTTTCCGTTGTCGGTTAAAATACATTTGATTTGGGGAACAGTTTTGTTGATTTTGTCTAAACATTGAATTACTGCTTGAGAAGTGTTGGTGACAGTAGGGAAAGCCCAAACAAATCTTGTTAGGTGGTCAATTATTACTTGAATGTATTTGTGCTTGGTTTCATTTGCTGCAGAGCCTAGCACAATAGTATCCATTGATATTAATTCCAGTGGTTTCAGATCAGAGTTTGGTGCAACATATTCTCCAATAAATGGTTTATGACTGCATTTAGTTATTTGACATATTTTACATGAGCGAACATAGTCTTTGATGCATCTGATAGCATTCGGCCACCAATAAAATGGTGTTATCAATCTTACTGTCTTGTTAATTGTGGGGTGAGAATGATTATCGTGGTATTCTTTGAGAATTTCTTCTTGGAATGATTCTGGAACAACTGTTTTTAGAACTCCATTATGTTTCACCATAATAAGATCTCGATGAATATGAGAGTTCTTTACAAAACTGAGATCCGCTTTTTGTTGGTGTAGTCGAAGAGTGGGGATTGATATATGAAATGACACTGGTGATCTTGACAATGCATCAACATGCGTTTGCTTTGATCCTGATCTGTGAACTATTTTCATTGACTTGGTTGATAATTCAATTATCCATCGGAGATATTTTGCCTTTGGTTTCTTTACGTTGAAGAGCCATTCCAAAGCCGAATGATCTGTAATGACTTCAAATGTATTGTTCTCAAGATAAACTTCAAAGTATTCAACTGATTGAACTACAGCAAAGCATTCCAACTCAAATGCAGAATAGTTCTGTTGATGTGGTAGAAGTTTCCCTGAATAATAGGAAATTACATGTTCTTGATTATCATTTCCAATTTGAGCTAAAATAGCACCAATTCCCAGTTTAGATGCATCTGTATAAAGCTTACATGGTAATGGAGGATCATATGTAGAAAGAACTGGATCTGTGGATAAATGAGACTTTAGTTCCTGAAATGATTTGTTAACTTCAGTAGTCCATTTGAATAACTTATTTTTTCTTGTAAGGCTTGTTAAAGAATCTGCAATTTCACTAAATTTAGGAATAAATTTCCTGTAGTAACCTGCTAAACCCAAAAACTGCCTTACTTGCTTCACTGTTTTAGGTTGAGGGAACTCATTTATTGCCTTTGTTTTTTCAGGGTCAGGTTTAATCTTGTTATGTCCTATGATATGACCTAAATATCTTATTTCTTGTTTTGCAAAGGAGCATTTCTTCAACTTGAGTTTGATATTGTTTTCTTTAAGCTTGTCAAATATTTTCTTCATGAGTTCAATATGATCTTTAAAAGTACTGCTGTAAATTAGAATATCATCTTGATAATTACAAACACCGTTCCAAAGAAGATTTCCAATAATATGCTGAATTATTCGCTGAAAAGTACTTGGAGCATTTTTCAAGCCAAATGGCATAACCAAAAATTCATAATGCCCGTCATTTGTAATGAAAGCAGTTTTCTCAACAGAGTCTGGATGTATTTCAACATGCCAATAGCCCCATGCTATGTCAAGTGTTGTGAAGTATTTCGCATTATGTAAGCGATCAAACATATCTTGGATGTATGGAAGAGGCTGCTTGTCATCAATTGTAATTGCATTCAGTTTTCGGTAATCTATGCACATCCTTTGTGAACCATCCTTTTTAGAGACCAACACTACGGGGAAGGCCCAAGGGTGCTGAGATTCTCTTATTAGTACCTTTTTACTCAATTCTTCAACTTGTCTTTTTATTTCATCATATTCGGCAAGTGGTCTTCTATATGGTCTACAACTGATGGGTGGATGTTCAATTGTATGGATCTTGTGTTGAACAGCAATCCTTCCGATGTCAGTTTCATGCTGGCTGAACAATGCTTGATTTTCTTTAAGTAATTGATTAAGCTCTTTTTGCTGAACAGATGGAAGATGCGTTTCAGGAGATATATAAAAACATTCATTTCCTTTAACATACACCGCTTTGTCTTTTGTGTCAATTATTAATCCAATTTTTCCTGCTTCATCAAGTCCAATAAGCAATGGATAGCTAAAGTTTTTCACTACATGAAGCTTACACCTGACAAGTTTAGAATGGATTTTCAAAAATACTTCTACTGATCCTAAAGTATATGCAAAACTATCTACTTGTTTAATTTTGATTCTATCGTTTACATTCAATTTTAACTTATGTTGTTTTAAAAGCGAACAGCTCATTAATGAAATAGTTGACCCGGTATCAATAAAAGATGAAACTGGAATATTATTAAGTAAAACCTCAACATTAACAAATCTATAAGGAAAATTGGTATTTGCTATGCAAAGTGAATCAGCTATGGTTTGTTTAACATCTGTGGTGATATTAGTTGCTTGGTGTTTAAGCTTGTCTTTATAATTAGGATCATAATCTTTGCAATCACTTATCCAATGTTTAAAATACAATCCTTTTTTCTTACAAATAGGACACCAATATGGGCAATTTTTTGAGATTGTAGGTGTAGTTATATTAAAAACCTTGGTTTTACTTCTCTGTTGTAGCCTTATTTGATTATTGTTTTGTTCAATCTCCATGGCAATCTGCATCCAATGTGATGGATCTTTAGGCTGGGCTGTTACGAGATAATTTTTCCAATCTAATGGCAATCCATCCGTTAACATTTTTAGCTTCTCGACATTATTGAGGCTTGTTTGATTTAATAATCTAATTTTATCTCTAAAATAATCTTCCACGGTTTCTTCTTTTTTAAGTCTTCTTTTTGATGCTGCAACTATAGGGCTTTCAACTTTATAACCAAAGCGCTGAATTAATTTGAGTTTAACAGTATCCCATTTTTTAATGGATGCGTTGCTCAATATTTCATCAGCAAACCATTCTAAAGCATCTTTTGATAAATAATAAATTAGATTATTGATTCTATCGACTTCATCTAGTTTACCAGTTTCCAATTCATATAGTTTAAGCCATGATTCAGGCCGAATTGAACCTTTATCACCGCTAAATTTCTCTAATTTGTTTACATTTACTGCCATTGTACTTACTTTTTCTTTCGTCGAAGCCTTTTTTGATTTATATTTTAATCCTTTCGTAGCTGCGCCAAATATTTTATGTAACGTTTTATTTTTGCTTTAACTTTTAAAGAAAATGTTTTATTTTTAAATTTTTATCTAATTTGTTTGTTTGTTTTAAATAAATAGGCAAATTTACCATGTTGTTGTTCTTCTGTTTATTAATTGTTCTTTTTTTCCAATGATGATAAGAGTTATTGATCACACATTAAAAATCAATGAAAAACCAATTACAAAATTAATTACAAAATTCAGAAACGTGTCAATATATATGAAAAAACAATAGAAAAAAAATAAAAGATAAGTGGACCAGGTGTTGATATTAAAAATAAAGAAGGCATCTCCTGACCACGATCACGGAGCAAGCTAAATAAACGTTTAGTTTATTTTTGCTCCACTAGATGGCGCTCTGCCATCTAAAAAGCACATGTGCTCGTGGTCAGGAGACGCCTTCTTTATTTTTAATATATATATACGAGACTATATATATTAGATACCAAGAAAGTTTCAGAAAAAAAATAAATAAATATTTGTCTATACGATATTTTGTTAATATTTACTTATAGTACTGATTATTATTGTTATTTTTCTGCATTTATATATAGCAGTATTTATAAGGCTGAAACCTCTCTGACAATTCCCTGTCATATACAGGTTATCTTTAATTCTGAATTAATATCGTTCAGTGTCTTCACTGTCAAATACAGGTTATCTTAAATTCTGAATATATATTGACACGTTTCTGAATTTTGTGATTAATTTTGTAATTGGTTTTTCATTGATTTTTAATGTGTGATCAATAACTCTTATCATCATTGGAAAAAAAGAACAATTAATAAACAAAAGAACAACAACATGGTAAATTTGCCTATTTATTTAAAACAAACAAACAAATTAAATAAAGATTTAAAATAAAACATTTTCTTTAAAAGTTAAAGCAAAAATAAAACGTTACATAAGATATTTGGCGCAGCTACGAAAGGATTAAAATATAAATCAAAAAAGGCTTCGATGAAAGAAAAAGCAAGTACAATGGCAGTAAATGTAAACAAATTAGAGAAATTTAGCGGTGATAAAGGTTCAATTCGGCCTGAATCATGGCTTAAACTATATGAATTGGAAACTAGTAAACTAGATGAAGTCGATAGAATCAATAATCTAATTTATTATTTATCAAAAGATGCTTTAGAATGGTTTGTTGATGAAATATTGAGCAACGCATCCATTAAAAAATGGGATACTGTTAAACTCAAATTAATTCAGCGCTTTGGTTATAAAGTTGAAAGCCCTATAGTTGCAGCATCAAAAAGATGACTTAAAAAAAAGAAGAAACCGTGGAAGATTATTTTAGAGATAAAATTAGATTATTAAATCAAACAAGCCTCAATAATGTCGAGAAGCTAAAAATGTTAACGGATGGATTGCCATTAGATTGGAAAAATTATCTCGTAACAGCCCAGCCTAAAGATCCATCACATTGGATGCAGATTGCCATGGAGATTGAACAAAACAATAATCAAATAAGGCTACAACAGAGAAGTAAAACCAAGGTTTTTAATATAACTACACCTACAATCTCAAAAAATTGCCCATATTGGTGTCCTATTTGTAAGAAAAAAGGATTGTATTTTAAACATTGGATAAGTGATTGCAAAGATTATGATCCTAATTATAAAGACAAGCTTAAACACCAAGCAACTAATATCACCACAGATGTTAAACAAACCATAGCTGATTCACTTTGCATAGCAAATACCAATTTTCCTTATAGATTTGTTAATGTTGAGGTTTTACTTAATAATATTGTTACATCATGATTAATGGCGCATTTATTATATTATTTTTAATATATTTGAAATTTAAATTATATATTTATTTATTTTTATATTCTATGATATTTATTTAAAACAGATTATTTTTAGATTATCATCATTTGTATTTAGGTACACTGTGACTTCACTGCTCTCTTTGATGTGAGAAAATAAATAAAGGATTCTGGTGGCTACATAAAGTAGACTTATCTCATTATTCCCTTTTATAAATTTGTAGGATGGTTGAAACACGCTCTGGTAAGATGCAAGACCCAGCACAGGAGGGAATCAAGGCTGAAGAGTCTGCCAAGCCGCAGCCCAGTGCAACAATTGGTAGAGATGCTAGTTCCGACCCAGTTGTCCTGAATCCCAACATCGACATCCCCAAGTATGATGGAACAGAAGACCCTCGCCCATGGATTGAATCTCTTGAAGAAATTGGCTTCCTGTACCATTGGGCAGACTACATTATCTCCCGTTATGCTGCCATGAATATGATTGGTAGCGCCAAAACCTGGCTGAACCTACACAAAGTAAGTTTCACCAGCTGGGAAAATTTCAAGAGCCGCCTAATTGAGGATTTTGCCTCAGACGCCAACAAAGAAGAAATGAGGATGAGATTAAACAGGATACAACAGTGGAATGAACCTGCAATCAGGTTCGCAGAGGATATCCTTGTACTGTGCAACAAGGTCGACCCCCAAATGGAAGAAGAGACTAAAATAAACTGGGTTATTGGAGGGTTAAAGAAAGAATACTCTTTTGCCCTTCACCTAAACCCTCCTAAAAATACCAATGAACTTCTAGAAATTTGTAAAAAGCTGGATTTGTTCGAAAAGAATTACCAAGAACGTGCAGAAAAATCAAAAGCTCTTTATAATGGACCACGCTCTCCTCGTCCCCATCATCAAGAGCAATGGAAGAATGCTACGTCGTTCAGAAGACCATATCAGAACACCTCCAAGCCCCAGGCCCCCGCTCCGAGGTACTACCAGAACACCTCCAAGCCCCAGGCCCCCACTCCGAGGTATTACCAGAACAAGCCTCTGCCCCAGGTATCTGCCCCTAGACGATCTTACACTCCCAATCCTGAGCCAAAACCGGTCTACCCAAGTAAAACATACAATAAGAATCCAAATTCAAATAGGAATAGGACAGAAGACGGGAGAGACCAATATGTTTCAAGTGTAACAAGCCAGGACACGTAGCGCGGTATTGCAGAGTCAGGTTTGTAAGAATTGTGGAAGAGGACCCCATAGTTACACAAGACAAGGTCGAAGAAGAAATCCGAATGGATAATGGAACTCAGAAGTCGAGACCTCTGCTCTACTCTGACGTAAGTAATAGCCCGTACTCGAGTATCCCTACAAGGAATAGATATGCTGCATTAGAAGATTTAAACTAAACATCGCGCCTGAGTCCGTCAATCAAAGCAAGTCGACCATAAATGGAATTAAAAAGTTAGACCCTAAATATAAAATGAACATTAACGTGGATAGAATAGGTATCTGCGAAGCTTTGATTGATACAGGCGCCGATCTTTCAGTGGTCGACCTTAGTACAGCTCTTAACACAGGTCTTGAAATAATAAATCCTGATAAAATGTGCTCCGGACCCGATGGCAAAGAATTAGATATCGTAGGAAATATTATTTTAAGTATAAAATTTGATGACAAAACAATTACACATCAATTTGTGATAATGAGAACACATTTGCGAATATTTATACTTGGACGAGATTTTCTTAAGAAAATGAACGCAAAAATTGATTGTCAGCGTGAAATAATCAAATATGACTTGACAGAAAATCGTGACGTAATCAAATATCAACAGAAGAAAATAAAAAGTGCAAAGGATGCCATTATACCAGAACTTTCTATTAAATTGATTAATGCATTTGTAGAAGCAGAGGATGGCGAATACATCATCGAGGAGAACCATAAAATGTTTCAAACAAATGGACTTCGACTAGCGAGAAGCTTAATAAATGTTGTGAATAAGGAAACATATATCTGGATAACAAACCCTTACCCTCGACCATTAAAAATATTAAAAAACCAAACATTGTGCTTTGGAAGCCAGCCAGCCGAAGTGAATCTTATGGAAGAAAGTGAACAAAAAGAGCATGAAGAACCCCAATTTCAGATAAACGAAAATTTAGCATATACGGAAAAGGAGCAATTGAAACAAGTTTTGGAAAGGTACGAGGATTTGTTTTCGTCGGGATTAGGAAGATCCAACTTAGCGAAACATCGGATCGATACAGAAGGCGCGAAACCGATCAAACACAAGCCGTATAGGGTGAGCGCGAAAGAGCGAGAAATCATAAAAGAACAAATTGATGAAATGCTCAGAGACGGCATAATTAGACCATCCTCGAGTCCATGGTCCTTCCCTGTAATCTTGGTCAAGAAGCGAGATGGTAAGTACAGATTTTGCGTTGACTACAGAAAATTGAATGATGTAACAGTGAAGGATGTTTACCCAATTCCCAGAATTGATGAAGTATTGGATACACTTCAAGGATCCAAATACTTTTCAGCAATTGACCTTAAATCAGGATATTGGCAAGTAGAGGTTGAGGAGAAAGATAAAGAAAAGACAGCCTTCACTACAGCACATGGCCTATATGAGTTCAACGTAATGCCCTTTGGTCTATGCAATGCCCCTGCTACATTTGAGAGGAACATGGAAAATATGCTTGGTAATCTTAGATGGCAAATTTGCTTATGTTATCTAGATGACGTAATCATTTATAGCTCGGATTTTTCAACACATCTCAAAAGAATAGAAGCTGTTTTAAAATGTTTTCGCGAGGCTAATTTAAAATTGAACAACAAAAAATGCCAATTTGCTTTCGAAGAACTGGAGATTCTTGGCCATATAACTAATCAACATGGTATAAAACCAGCGGAGCATAATATCAAGGCTATTAGAGATTTTCCTCGGCCCAAAAAGATAAAAGAAGTTCAATCATTTTTAGGAATGTGCTCATATTATAGAAAATTTATCAAAGGTTTTTCAAAAATTGCCGATCCATTAACCAGTCTTATAAAAAAGAATGTACCTTTTACCTGGACAGAAAATCAAGAGAAAGCATTTCAAACCCTTAAAGTAGCATTGATAAATCCTCCAATCTTAGGGCACTTTGACCCGAATGCAATTACTTACATTCATACTGACGCATCTAACATCGGCCTGGGTGCAACATTAGTCCAAAAGTTCGGCGATAAAGAAAAAGTTATCTCATATTTAAGTCGAACACTGAGCAAACCTGAGAAAAATTATTCGACTACCGAAAAAGAATGTCTAGCTGTTGTGTGGTCAATGTCCAAGTTACGACCCTACCTATATGGAAGGCACTTCAAAATCGTAACTGATCATCACGCACTATGCTGGCTTAAGAATCTGAAAGATCCGACCGGTCGATTAGCACGATGGGCACTGAAGATTCAGGAATATAATTTCGAAATCATACATAAATCGGGTAAAAAACATCTGGACGCTGATGGTCTATCTAGAGGACCCTTACCTGAAAACGAATGGGACGAAGATTATGAAAGACTATTTCTGAATCAAATAATAGACGAAAAGGATGATTTTATTGAGAATATTAAGGAGAACCTTAGTGGAAACAAGCGTTCAATTACACAGAACTTCAAAGAAGAAAATGGGTGTCTCTACAAGAAAAACCCTAATCCTGAGGGTAGGGCATGGTTGCTGGTAGTGCCAAAGAAGGGAAGGAAGGAAGTCATGAGTGAATACCACAACCATATGCTGAATGGCCATCTGGGCGTCGCCAGAACCACTTACCGATTGAAGAATAAATACTATTGGCCTTCCATGTTGAAAGATGTTTCAGAATTTGTAAAGACGTGCCATCTTTGCCAAAGTCGGAAAGGTTCAAATCACTTGCCTTCTGGACTTCTACAACCTATTCCCCCAGCTAACTACCCTTTTGAAAGAATCGGAATTGACTTTGTTGGCCCCTTGCCATCAACGAAAAGAAGAAGGAAGTGGATAATTGTGTTGACTGATTATTATACCAAGTATGCTGAAACAAAGGCAGTATCAGAAGCAACCGTGAAAGAAGTCTCTACATTTTTAATCGAACATATTATTTTACGTCACGGGGCCCCAAGATTTCTTATTAGCGATAGAGGTTCACAATTCACTAGCAATTTGATGAAGGAGGTAATGAAAATGTGCAAAGTGAAACACTGCTTCACAACGAGCTACCACCCCCAGACTAACGGATTAACGGAACGGCTAAATAGAACTTTAATCAATATGATCAGCATGTATGTGAACACAGACCAAAAGAACTGGGATGAAATCCTCCCTTTTATCACCCACGCGTATAATACCACGATTCAAGAAACCACAGGCTACTCTCCATTTTTCCTGTTGTTTGGAAGGGAACCCATGTCCCTCTTAGACGACGAGAATATCCCAACGGACAGTAACATGGACGATTACGACGAATATATAGAAAACTACTTAGATAAAATAGCAAGGACGAGACAGGTAGTCATTAACAACACAGAGAAGACTCAGGAAAGAATGAAAAGAAACTATGACAAAAAACACAATGAGAAAATCTATGAACCAGGACATTTAGTGGCAGTTTGGACACCAGTCAGGAAAATCGGAAAATGCGAAAAACTATTGAGAAAATATTTTGGCCCATATCGAATATTAAAGAAGCTGTCTAACGTAAATTACTTAATTGAGCCGAAAGATAATCCTGGCCAAGACCCATTGATTGTCCATGTCTCAAGACTCAAACCCTATTTTGAGAGAATTGATGAGGTAACTCACGAGGACGTGACGACCTCTGGAGAGGGGGAAGTGTTACATCATGATTAATGGCGCATTTATTATATTATTTTTAATATATTTGAAATTTAAATTATATATTTATTTATTTTTATATTCTATGATATTTATTTAAAACAGATTATTTTTAGATTATCATCATTTGTATTTAGGTACACTGTGACTTCACTGCTCTCTTTGATGTGAGAAAATAAATAAAGGATTCTGGTGGCTACATAAAGTAGACTTATCTCATTATTCCCTTTTATAAATTTGTAGGATGGTTGAAACACGCTCTGGTAAGATGCAAGACCCAGCACAGGAGGGAATCAAGGCTGAAGAGTCTGCCAAGCCGCAGCCCAGTGCAACAATATTCCAGTTTCATCTTTTATTGATACCGGGTCAACTATTTCATTAATGAGCTGTTCGCTTTTAAAACAACATAAGTTAAAATTGAATGTAAACGATAGAATCAAAATTAAACAAGTAGATAGTTTTGCATATACTTTAGGATCAGTAGAAGTATTTTTGAAAATCCATTCTAAACTTGTCAGGTGTAAGCTTCATGTAGTGAAAAACTTTAGCTATCCATTGCTTATTGGACTTGATGAAGCAGGAAAAATTGGATTAATAATTGACACAAAAGACAAAGCGGTGTATGTTAAAGGAAATGAATGTTTTTATATATCTCCTGAAACGCATCTTCCATCTGTTCAGCAAAAAGAGCTTAATCAATTACTTAAAGAAAATCAAGCATTGTTCAGCCAGCATGAAACTTACATCGGAAGGATTGCTGTTCAACACAAGATCCATACAATTGAACATCCACCCATCAGTTGTAGACCATATAGAAGACCACTTGCCGAATATGATGAAATAAAAAGACAAGTTGAAGAATTGAGTAAAAAGGTACTAATAAGAGAATCTCAGCACCCTTGGGCCTTCCCCGTAGTGTTGGTCTCTAAAAAGGATGGTTCACAAAGGATGTGCATAGATTACCGAAAACTGAATGCAATTACAATTGATGACAAGCAGCCTCTTCCATACATCCAAGATATGTTTGATCGCTTACATAATGCGAAATACTTCACAACACTTGACATAGCATGGGGCTATTGGCATGTTGAAATACATCCAGACTCTGTTGAGAAAACTGCTTTCATTACAAATGACGGGCATTATGAATTTTTGGTTATGCCATTTGGCTTGAAAAATGCTCCAAGTACTTTTCAGCGAATAATTCAGCATATTATTGGAAATCTTCTTTGGAACGGTGTTTGTAATTATCAAGATGATATTCTAATTTACAGCAGTACTTTTAAAGATCATATTGAACTCATGAAGAAAATATTTGACAAGCTTAAAGAAAACAATATCAAACTCAAGTTGAAGAAATGCTCCTTTGCAAAACAAGAAATAAGATATTTAGGTCATATCATAGGACATAACAAGATTAAACCTGACCCTGAAAAAACAAAGGCAATAAATGAGTTCCCTCAACCTAAAACAGTGAAGCAAGTAAGGCAGTTTTTGGGTTTAGCAGGTTACTACAGGAAATTTATTCCTAAATTTAGTGAAATTGCAGATCCTTTAACAAGCCTTACAAGAAAAAATAAGTTATTCAAATGGACTACTGAAGTTAACAAATCATTTCAGGAACTAAAGTCTCATTTATCCACAGATCCAGTTCTTTCTACATATGATCCTTCATTACCATGTAAGCTTTATACAGATGCATCTAAACTGGGAATTGGTGCTATTTTAGCTCAAATTGGAAATGATAATCAAGAACATGTAATTTCCTATTATTCAGGGAAACTTCTACCACATCAACAGAACTATTCTGCATTTGAGTTGGAATGCTTTGCTGTAGTTCAATCAGTTGAATACTTTGAAGTTTATCTTGAGAACAATACATTTGAAGTCATTACAGATCATTCGGCTTTGGAATGGCTCTTCAACGTAAAGAAACCAAAGGCAAAATATCTCCGATGGATAATTGAATTATCAACCAAGTCAATGAAAATAGTTCACAGATCAGGATCAAAGCAAACGCATGTTGATGCATTGTCAAGATCACCAGTGTCATTTCATATATCAATCCCCACTCTTCGACTACACCAACAAAAAGTGGATCTCAGTTTTGTAAAGAACTCTCATATTCATCGAGATCTTATTATGGTGAAACATAATGGAGTTCTAAAAACAGTTGTTTCAGAATCATTCCAAGAAGAAATTCTCAAAGAATACCACGATAATCATTCTCACCCCACAATTAACAAGACAGTAAAATTGATAACACCATTTTATTGGTGGCCGAATGCTATCAGATGCATCAAAGACTATGTTCGCTCATGTAAAATATGTCAAATGACTAAATGCAGTCATAAACCATTTATTGGAGAATATGTTGCACCAAACTCTGATCTGAAACCACTGGAATTAATATCAATGGATACTATTGTGCTAGGCTCTGCAGCAAATGAAACCAAGCACAAATACATTCAAGTAATAATTGACCACCTAACAAGATTTGTTTGGGCTTTCCCTACTGTCACCAACACTTCTCAAGCAGTAATTCAATGTTTAGACAAAATCAACAAAACTGTTCCCCAAATCAAATGTATTTTAACCGACAACGGAAAGAATTTTACATCAAAAGATTTTAACAAGTTTTTGAATGAGCATCAAGTTCAACACACCTATTCGACGCCATATCATCCGCAGAGTAATGGACTGTGTGAAAAGATGAATGACACTATACTCACCAAATTAAGAACAAACCTTCAAGAGAATCCAAGACTAAAATGGTCATCATTACTTGCCAAAATTGTGAAAGATTATAATAGCACACCCCATGATGTCACTGGGTTTTCTCCAAATTTCCTACTTTTTGGTGATTGTGCAATACCAGAATTTTCTGAATCACCACATTTCACCATAGAAAATGCAAGGAAGAAAGCAATAGAAAATAGCGCAAAGCATAGAGAAAAGTGGAAAGCACGACACGATGCAAAACATCCGCAGTCGTCATTCAAAGTTGGTGATCTGGTCCTTCGTAAAATAGCTAGTAATGATCCAAGTATGGTCAAAACATCCCCAAAGTATGAGGGTCCTTTTTCAAATAACAAGAATAATATCTAGTGTTACGTGTGAATTATTGAAAGATGATTCCTCCTTGGTTAAAGTTCATGTGTCACAATTGAAACCATTTATTTTGCGAAAATAAATCCTTCAAGCCGAGGGATATGACACGTTTCTGAATTTTGTAATTAATTTTGTAATTGGTTTTTCATTGATTTTTAATGTGTGATCAATAACTCTTATCATCATTGGAAAAAAAGAACAATTAATAAACAAAAGAACAACAACATGGTAAATTTGCCTATTTATTTAAAACAAACAAACAAATTAGATAAAGATTTAAAATAAAACATTTTCTTCAAAAGTTAAAGCAAAAATAAAACGTTACAATATATATCGTTTAGTGTCTTCACTGTCAAATACAGGTTATCTTTAATTCTGAATATATATCGTTTAGTGTCTTTACTGTGATGGAACACATTTGGCACAAAGCGTTGGTGTGAGAAAGGCTCCTGCTGTGTGTGAATAATTAAGTGTGGATAGTTAATGAAGTTTTATCTCAATTAAATCACCAGCCATGAAATTAATGAATGAGAGAAGCTCTCAAATTAATTTTAAATCTGAGGTATAAATTCTGCTCGGAAATTTGCGAGGCTGCAATCAATATTTGGCACATTCAATCTCTTTATCTTTTCATAGAGGACGATACTCTGTGGGGATTTTTGGAATGATTACTAGCGCATCTATAGGATAAAGAAAAATTTATTTTACGTATTTTCACTTGTGTGGTTTTAAAATCTTAATAATATCAATGACATATAATAGTGTATTTTAACTTCATATATCACCGTTTAAATTCCTTATTCAAACTTTTGTGCCGTAATTTTTATCGTAACTTAGTTATTTTTATAGAATCAAAAATATATACACTGGTCCGCAAAATTAAAGGAACAACATATTTTTTTCATTTATCTCAAATTTTATTGAACATTTATCAATGATATTTTATACACAAATTTATTATACCATTATTGATTAGAATACCCGAAATCAAAGAATTCTAACACGTATTTTATGCAAATTAGCCGGTCAAGCAATGATCTTCTTGCAGTCAGTGCATAAATATCTTGGATATTGTTATTAATATAGGGTGTGATCGCCTTTAACTGATAAACAGGCTCTACATCGGTGACCCATACTAATAATTAGGGAGTTTATCAGCTTCTGTGGAATCAACGCCCACTCTTGTGTTAAGGCTGTTTCTAGCTCATGAGTGTTTCTAGGAGGGGGTTGGAGGGATGAGATCCGCCGTCCTAGGTTGTCCCATACATGCTCAATGGGATTTAGGTCTGGGGATCGAGCTGGCCAATTCATCCGAGCAATTGCATGGTTTTGGAGAAAAGTGTTGACCACACCAGCCCTATGTGGACGGGCATTATCATCCATTAGAAGAAAGTTTTCTCCCTTTTCCAATGCTTGAGGCATCACATATGCTGCCAAGATCTCGTCCCGATACCTCTGTCCAGTCAGGGTTCCTTGCCGAAAAATATGGAGTGCTGTGCGACCACCCAAGAAGATTCCAGCCTAGACCATAAAACCTTGGCTTCTGTAGGGATCCCTTTCAACCATATTCCTACCTCTCTCCAGACAAAGACACGAAGAGAATCGCTGTTTAGAGAGAATCTGGACTCATCAGTGAACATTACACGCCCCCATTCATCTGGATTCCAGACGACATGTTGTCTGCACCAAATTTTCCTTTCTCTCTTTTGAGGTGGTGTTAATGGCACACAAATTATGGGTCGTCGAGCATAGAGGCCCTTCTTGTGAAGCCTTCTGCGTATTGTATCAGTTGATACTAAGACTCCTGTAGCTGCATTGAGGTCACTTTGTAGTTGCGATGCTGTCATTCTTCTATTGCGACGCACAAGGAGACTCAAATAACGGTCTTGATTTAACGTTGTGACCCTTGGCCGTCCTTGTCCGGGTGTTCTGGCAACATTAGCTGTCGTTTGAAATTTTTTCCAAAGCCTTGAGACAACGTTTCTTGTCACTCCAAGCCATCTTGCTACTTCTACCTGTGATTGGCCTGCTTCCATCCTTCCAATAGCTTGCCATTTTTTTTCTTGTGATTAATGTTGCCTATAAGCCATGAAAACTTTAAAAAACAAAAAGGTTCAATAAAAATCTAGTGGAGCGTAAAATTAGGACGCTTTGAGAAAGACTCAGGCACGTGCTGGAGGCGGAGTCAACGTAGACGGTGGTATTTTGCATATTGGAAACAACTTTTTTTTTTTTTCGGTTTTACATACTCTCTTAATTCATGGAAGCTTTTGAATATACCAAAACTTGATATATATCCCTTAATATAACTTTTTTTTTCTTAAACATGTGTTGTTCCTTTAATTTTGCGGACCAGTGTATTTGCAGGTAAGTATTAGAAATATATTTAGAAATCTACTATAGTCTATAGTACTATATATAGTACTAGACGAATGGCCCGGGCAACGCCCGGGTTTTACCCGAGTTCAAATATATTTTAGAAACGTTTTAATCTTCATCTTGTCTACACCTTGTATACATCTTGCTTCCTAGGGTTGCCTAGAGTGGCCGCTATAGACAGGGTGGTCTGTATGGACAGGTGGATGTATCACACAGCTGATAACAGGGTTGCCTAGAGTGGCCGCTATAGACAGGGTGGTCTGTATAGACAGGTGTATGTATCACACTGCTGATAACAGGGTTGCCTAAAGTGACCGCTTTAGACAGGGTGGTCTGTATAGACAGGTGGATGTATCACACAGCTGATAACAGGGTTATCTAGAATGGCCGCTATATACAGGGTGGTCTGTATAGACAGGTGGATGTATCACACAGCTGATAACAGGGTTGTCTAGAGTGGCCGCTATATACAGGGTGGTCTGTATAGACAGGTGTATGTATCACACAGCTGATAACAGGGTTGTCTAGAGTGGCCGCTATAGACAGGGTGGTCTGTATAGACAGGTGTATGTATCACACTGCTGATAACAGGGTTGCCTAAAGTGACCGCTTTAGTCAGGGTGGCCGCTATAGACAGGTGTATGTATCACACAGCTGATAACAGGGTTGTCTAGAGGGGGGCAGGGAGGACACGTGTTCGCCGGCAGCCAATGGGCGCGCATTCTATCCGTGAGCTTCAGACAGAATAAGGCAAATATATAAGTAGATTATAGAAATCTACTAAATTTTTCATTTTAACTTCCAGCGCTCCAATACTAACCCTTCGATGAGAAAGGTAAGACGGGCCCCCGATATTTTGGAAATAAAGACTTGAAAATGTTGTTGTCGTGTCCAATGAAAGAGGTCTCCGTACATCTCTATCACAGCAGTCGCAATGTTCTCTATTTTGCGTGTGTGTATTTGCTGTTCTAGATCCATGTCAATTTTCTGCAAGGTAGGTAGGTAGTTTTTAGTTCCACACCAGGACAATTGTTGCATGTTCTATAGGTTCTTGTGCCATCTGGATGTATTGTCATTCCTTTGTAGTGTTTCGTTCTTTAGAATTGTTTTTATGCTTCTTCTCTCAGCGTTAGTGTCGCATATTTGACCTTTTTTTCGTTTGTTGGAATATCTATAATGTTTTCAGATCATCAAGCATCAATTGAAACGGTCTTTTTTTTTTTTTTGTAATATGGATATATGATTTTTATTTTCTTGTTTCTACTCGTACTTATATTTCCCCAAAGGCTATATTTAAAATTACTACAAAACACTATAATTATTATAATTATACCATTATGAGGCCAAAACATCAGGCATTCGAGGATGATTTTCATTTTGAATAATTTATAAGACTCTCTATCTTACAATCTATTCAAATTTTGTTGAATCCATGTCCGAAATCCTGTGATACTGGGGAGCTGTTTAAAAGTAAGGCTTCTCTTCAAGCTTCTCGTTGTATAGTTGATTAACAACTATCGGGAATTGTTATCTTAAATTTCTCACTGCTTAGAATGTTTTCTAAATGTTTAAAATATTTTATTTCACTTTTTTTATTGGTGTTAACACGGCTATAAACAAACAAGCTAAAATAAATCTCTATCTTGTACAATTGAACACTACTCAAAACATGGTTGTAAACAATTAAGATAAAAGGTATTTCTCTCCTGGTTGTCCAATTGAACATTGCTGGTAGCTGGTAGATTAACCGACCATCAACAATCTTCAGTTGTATGGTTAGCAAATGTTTAGTTGTCTATCACCGCATTTCACCGCGAAAACAGTCACGGCTATGGATAAGATAAACATACCTACATAGAAACACTCTAAGAAACACACTGTGTCAGGTGACGTAATAAATAAATAAATGTTGTGACATAAATGGCTGGCGGCCACCGCGACATTAATTCTAGCAGGACGCTCGAGGGCACGTGAGATGGGAGCAGAAGTCGCCCTGGGTGACAGGTTGGTGACAAGTGTTTGACACAAGTTGGCGACAACTTGTAACCTTCCAATCATTTTCCTTCACGTAGAACACCCACGTTGGGAGACAGTATTTTTATATCACTCTTTTACGGCGTTTAGTTGAGAGTTATTCCGATAGATGGCAGTAGTGTTCTTTGTAACGTTTAGCTGAGAGTTATTCCGAGAGATGGCAGTAGTGTTCTTTGTAACGTTTAGCTGAGAGTTATTCCGAGAGATGGCAGTAGTGTTCTTTGTAACGTTTAGCTGAGAGTTATTCCGAGAGATGGCAGTAGTGTTCTTTGTAACGTTTAGCTGAGAGTTATTCCGAGAGATGGCAGTAGTGTTCTTTGTAACGTTTAGCTGAGAGTTATTCCGATAGATGGCAGTAGTGTTCTTTGTAACGTTTAGCTGAGAGTTATTCCGAGAGATGGCAGTAGTGTTCTTTGTAACGTTTAGCTGAGAGTTATTCCGAGAGATGGCAGTAGTGTTCTTTGTAACGTTTAGCTGAGAGTTATTCCGATAGATGGCAGTAGTGTTCTTTGTAACGTTTAGCTGAGAGTTATTCCGATAGATGGCAGTAGTGTTCTTTGTAACGTTTAGCTGAGAGTTATTCCGAGAGATGGCAGTAGTGTTCTTTGTAACGTTTAGCTGAGAGTTATTCCGAGAGATGGCAGTAGTGTTCTTTGTAACGTTTAGCTGAGAGTTATTCCGAGAGATGGCAGTAGTGTTCTTTGTAACGTTTAGCTGAGAGTTATTCCGAGAGATGGCAGTAGTGTTCTTTGTAACGTTTAGCTGAGAGTTATTCCGATAGATGGCAGTAGTGTTCTTTGTAACGTTTAGCTGAGAGTTATTCCGAGAGATGGCAGGATAGTAAATTTTACAGCGTTTATTTGAGAGTTATTCCGATAGATGGCAGTAGTGTTCTTTGTAACGTTTAGCTGAGAGTTATTCCGAGAGATGGCAGGATAGTAAATTTTACAGCGTTTATTTGAGAGTTATTCCGATAGATGGCAGAGTGGTGAATTTTACAGTATTTAGTTGAGTGTTATTCCGATAGAGATGGAAGTAATGTTCTTTGAAACATTTAGTTGAGAATTATTCCGACAGATGGCAGTATTAATCTTTGTTACATTTAGTTGAGATTTATTCCGATAGATGGCAGAGTAGTAAATTTTACAGCATTTAGTTGAGAGTTATCTCCATAGAGGGCAGAATTAATCTTTTTGACGTTTAGTGGAAGTTATTCCAATAGTGGTAGAAGTAACCTTTGTAAGGTTTAGTTGATATTAAGTATTTCTCGTCCTAGAGTTCAATTTTAATTTTTCTACTATTTTTATGTAGTCTTGCCCTTCCCATGCACTTTTGGCCTTAAATAACCGTTCTTTGATTATCAGGTATTTAGGGTGGTCGATGTGCAGCCTGCACCATGCTGACGAGGGCCAATAGCCTGAAGCGCATACTTGGTTACCTTTTTTTATTTATCGAGAGAGAGTGTATTCAACTAATTTTCTGGAATAAGTAAAAAGGCCAATAATTAGTTTATATTTAGCAACTTTTAGTTGCACGATCAAAAGATGTTTTTATCGTAATATAAACACCTGAACCAAGCACAATTTCACTTTTTTTTTTTACTATTTTTCTACAGTATTTGATTTCTTTTTGACATTTCATTAAGTTACAACTAGGTAATATTTTAACATCTGTTCGTTGTGAACACAGGCTCAACTAGCGTTCTAAAAATAGACTATAAATAAGTCTGGCAGAGAGAGATATTTTCTGAGACACTATTATCACTAGGGATCGAATAATCCCAAACTGACCATTTTCCTGCTTCAGTGGCCTCCCATCTACCCACAACTCCCACCAGTAAGTTCGAAACAAACGGGGCACTCTAGTATTCTTATAATTACAAAGTCTAACTGCTTTTTCCATGCGGAGCACATAGGCAGTCACTATACTATCTAACATGAATATCATGATCAAAATTGGAAACTATTATAGACGCGTATGATTCTTTTTTTAAAATAAACAATTTCTACTGTTCTTACTGCATTGGATTTTTTTCCATTGCAGTAAGAACAGTGGAAATTGTTTATTTTTAAAATGAATCTTACGCGTCTATAATAGTTTCCAATTTTGATAACAGATGGCGCGCAAAAGCATCATAATATAAATGAATATCATGGCCTATGCCATGAGTACTTGAATTAAATGTGAATCAAAAGTAAAATAAAAAAAGATAGTTCATTTGTATTTGTATGAACCTATTGAGGGTGCAAGAAGATTAAATAAAAGAAGGCCCCTCCTGACCGTGCAACTGAATGCTACTTGATGGCGTACTACCATCTATCGGAAGAAATATCAACAGAACGCTCAGTTACATTCTCAGGAGATTCTTTTTCGTTAACATGAAATTTGAACTATTTCTCTATTTTACACTTCTAAGTGAATTTAAAATCATTGCTGGTCAAATCTTTCAATGTTGTAGCTCTCTAGAAGAGTTTTTCAAATAACCCAAGGTTTGATATTCACTGAAATACTTTATCAGAAAGCCCCGTTGTTGTGGATTCAATACACTTATGGCGATGTACATGCGTTATGTATGTAGGTATAATATTATCAAAACTTACGACTTATGTATGGCGACCAGTGGTTCGTTATTAATAAATAAATTATGTATAATTACAATTTTTAAAAATTAGGCTACAAATTTTTATTAATTTTTTTTTTTATTTATAAAAAAAAAATATTAAAATATATTGTCTGTGGGCCGCAAATTTATTCGTTGTGGGCCGCATGAGGCCCGCGGGCCGCGAGTTTGACATGCCTGGTGTATTGGCTAAAAGAGATTGTCAGAAAGCCCACTGTTGTATTTTCGCTAGAATAGCTGGTCAGAAAGCCCATTGTTGTATTTTCGCTAGAATAGCTGGTCAGAAAGCCCATTGTTATATTTTCACAAAAATATTTGTCAAAAAGCCTATTGTTGTATTTTCGCTAGAATAGCTGGTCAGAAATCATATTGTTATATTTTCACAAAAATATTTGTCAAAAAGCCCGTTGTTGTATTTTCGTTTAAATAGCTTATCAGAGAGCCCATTGTTGTATTTTCACTAAACTATTTTGTCAGAAATCCCATTGTTGTACTTTCACTAAAATAGTCCTGTAGAGGGGCTCATAGTTATATAATAAATAATATTTTAAAAGATAAACTCTTCCTTCTATTAAACTTTTCTCAAATAATTTTTTGAATGTCTTCCTTTGATAAGAATGGATTGTTTGACTTCCTGAGACACGTCCTCTCAATTTGGAACTGAAATTTCTTCCCACTTTCCCAATTGGGAAGTTTGGAGTATTTATGGGCGTGTTTAATCAATTAAGTTCTTATCCTATTGCTTTGTATATCGCTGAAAAATACATCTATATATGTAATGTTCCGCATGCGCCCCACAGTGTTTTCACAGGTGTTAGCTATTCTAGCATTATAAGCAATATAGAATGACCACAGTGATGCCGTAGTGGCTGCCAACTTGTATTATTCGCGCGCTGTTTTAATTATATATTCTAAATGATCAACTTTTTTTCTCCCCACGGAGAACTACAGGGGTACAACGACGCGGGGTACAGACTGGATGTTACAGTTTTCTCCAGGTTGAAAGAATCCATCAAAAGACACTACACGGTGATGCCGTAGTGGCTGCTAACTTGTATTTATCGCGCGCTGATTGTTAATTATATATTTTAAATATGATCGATTTCCCTATGCGGTAAACTACAGAGGTACCATGCACGACACAAGATACAGACTGGATGTTACAGTTTACTCCAGGTTGAAGGAATCCCTTAAAGGACGCTACCGGACCTCAAATCTAACATACGATGATCTTCATGATGGTTATTGTGGGAACAACAAGTTGCACAGTCCGAGATATGTATGTAAAAATGATGATGGGGAATTTCTTGAAATATATCATTTTACTTACTGTAATATAGTCTCTCTATTTTTAATGCTGATTTCTTGTGGCTTTTCTACATGCGTGAGCAAAGAAAAGATTATTATTATAAAACAATTGAAGTTTTAAATCAACTGACAAAAAGAATCAAAATCATTTGAAATATAGTGAGAACTCTCGAAAATTAAAGAAGTCCGTAAATACATTTTCGCTAGTTTTTCACGTATTGAAGAATTTATAGAAAATGTAGACTTTAATATCTACGTATATTCATTTCAAATCCATGTTCGATCATTACATACATCCGATTTCTCGCTACTTTATTCCAAAGCGAAGTACACTAATGAGGCTTGTGTTCTACATGTTTATGGAAATGCAGTGCAGCGTCAACCTGGGTGTGTGGGTGGGTGGGAGTGTTATCTGCATGTGGGGGCGGAATAATGTCCTCTATCTCCACATAACCCCACTAATTATACATAACTCTCTATAGACAGTCCAGTACTTTCCCTATAACTCCCAACTGTATTTAACTAAGCCATTACATCTCATAATTATCGTTAATTAAACCTTTTTATCTCCTAACTAGATTGAGATTGAATATACTTTTATTATTCGCGTTCATATAAGATTATTAGATAATAAAAAGGCATATATTGGATTGATACATTTTATTATCTAATGATTTAAGTTGGATTGATATATTTTCAGAACAAAATAAGATTATATAGGGTCAATATAGGAAAATGTAAAATTAAATATTATTTACATCAGAGGAATCCCACTGAGGGTCGTCTGGTTCAATGTCATATTCCGCCCTGAAGTCAGACAGCGTTCCGCGTAGATACGCGAAGGAGAGAGATTCGCACTTTTGTCAATTTGGGGGCATTTCTCGCTGCGATGTCCCAGTTTGTAACATTCGAATCACCTATCCCGTGATAGCTATATGCAGGGATGGTATTTCAATCTTCGCAGGTAACAAGGATAGCTCCAGCCCGTCCTTCATCAGAACAAAGGCATCTCGTCGGCACTCCATCCACACGTACATGCCAGATTTCTTCACCACAGGGGCGATAGCGGCAACCTCTTACTAGAGTTAACTAAACCTTTATATACCTCCTAACTAATGTTAAATAAACCTTTATACCTTTCTAACTAGTGTTAACTAAACCTTTATACCTCCTAACTAGTGTTAAATAAACCTTTATACCTTTCTAACTAGTGTTAACTAAACCTTTATACCTCCTAACTAGTGTTAACTAAACCTTTATACCTCCTAACTAGTGTTAACTAAACCTTTATACCTCCTAACTAGTGTTAACTAAACCTTTATACCTCCTAACTAGTGTTAACTAAACCTTTATACCTCCTAACCAGTGTTAACTAAACCTTTATACCTCCTAACTAGTGTTAACTAAACCTTTATACCTCCTAACTAGTGTTTACTAAACCTTTATACCTCCTAACTAGTGTTAACTAAACCTTTATACTTTTATAACTAGTGTTACCTAAACCTTTATACATTTATAACTAGAGTTGACTAAACATTTATACATTTATAACTAGAGTTAACTAAACCTTTATACATTTATAACTAGAGTTAACTAAACCTTTATACCTTTATAACTAGAGTTAACTAAACCTTTATACATTTATAACTAGAGTTAACTAAACCTTTATACATTTATAACTAGAGTTAACAAAACCTTTATACATTTATGACTAGAGTTAACTAAACCTTTATACTTTTATAACTAGTGTTACCTAAACCTTTATACATTTATAACTAGAGTTATAACTAAACCTTTATACATCTCCTGAATAGTTTTACCTAACACTTTATATCCTTTAACTACTAGCTAAATTTTTACACCCCTCCTAACCAACACACACACCATCTTCCTATTCTAATTATGGTTAACTAAACTTGTACATCTTCTAACTAATATTTTATACTAAGATGATTATTTTACAAAACTATTTTAGAGGCGTAATATTCTTTTTAAAATAAAACAATTTCTACTGTCCTTACTGCAATGGAAAAATTAAAGGGAGGGCCTGGAGTTAACTAACCCTTTATACATTTATAACTAGAGTTAACTAAACCTTTATACATTTATAACTAGAGTTAACTCTAGTTAACAGATGGCGCGCTAGTGCATCGTAACATAATTGTTCAAATAAGATGATTATATATAACCATATATTTCTTAAATAGAGAGACAAAGTAGGGAGTCTTTTATTGGTCGAGATATCGCAACGTTCCAAATTATCTTGTTGACTGACTGCTGGTGTTGTAACTGCCATTTAGCTAGGTCGGTAGATTTATCTACCATCACTCACTTCAGCCTTCTCTCTTCATATGATCATCTTTAACCATTTAGACTCGGCGTGGTACGGGCTGTACAATAACGACCAAATATTTGTCCCTAGAGGCTTCAAGAAAACAAGAAATGGGTATTTAAGGCCATATTTGAGTAAATACATTTAACATGTGACTAAAGATAAGTTAAAAATATATTTTTAAAAAGTCAGGTGTTGATTTTAAAAACAATATAGGCATATCCTGAGATTTCCTAGATGACAGACTAAACGTTGATTTAGGTTTGTTCCATAATATTCATCCTACTCTTTTCATATTGGAGCAAAGTATTTATTATTTTATTAACAGAGTATCATTGTTTTATGTTTATATTTTGCTACTCTGTAAACTTCCCTCGTTGCTTATCTTTTGTTTATCGATCATAGTTTGTTCTTGCCTTAAATAAATTGCTGTGTCATCCTGAAGTTTGTCTTCCTTAATGTTCTACGTGGCAATATGATCAACTTTAACCATTTAGACCCAGCGTTATGCAGGCTGTACCTCAACGGCCAAATATTTGTCCCTAAAGGCTTCCTTAGAAATAGGTTTTTAAGGGTAAATTTGCGTAAATATACTTAACATGAGCAAAGGTAAGTAAAAATATATTTTAAAAGGTCAGATGTTGATTTTAAAAACAAAATAGGCATATTCTGTGCTTTTTAATTGGAAGAGCGTCATCTAGTGGAACAGAAATCAACTAAACATTTGGTTAGCACATTTCTTGTTAAATCGAGAGAATCCAACGAGAGCCAATACTCCGAAAAGTGTTCGTGGTTGGCTTTTCGACGCTAAAAGCCGACAGAACTCCCTCACTTTGACGTCACTATCATCATATAAGCTGGTTTTACTGAGCCAAGAGCAGAAGAGTCAGGTAAAGTTAGGTCGTCCTGCTGTCCGATTGACCAGCGGTCCCAGAACTTCCCCTTAGTTCCATTTTACCTTCCCGGGTGCAGGCCCCAAAAAGAGGTAATCATGTTCCTATGCAAGTGGATTTCTGTTGTTTTCAGGATATGCGTTCCCATTTCTTGTCCATGAATCCAAGTTGGACGAGGAGCCAATGACGGTATAGGCTCCACAATACAGCATATTTATATATATTTCACACCTTCGACCAGATCTCATAGTTATATCTCCCTGCCCAACTCTTTCATCTCTTATTTTCACATATTAAACAACAAAATTCTTAGTATCTATAGATACATCTAGGTAGAGTCCTCCTCCATAGTACCATGAGATCAAGATGGGTTTCTGACACCAGATGTAACATATTGTCAAGTAGCTCCATCCAGATGGGACACCTGTCAATCATCCCTGGACCCCGGGGGAGACCACAGGTGTGAGGGCTTCTCGGAAGCTGATCTGTAAATAAGGAAAACGGGACGGTGGCTGACATTAGGGTTATCTTTTAACTTGGGGTAAGTTGTACACACTCTCTCTCCCTATAAATACCCCTTATAATAAATTATTTATTCCCAAATTTGCCCTTGCTTTATTTATCTCCGCGATAATATAAAATATCAATAAACATATATTTCTGTACCTAAAGAGACACATTTCTCTTTATTATGCATCAGAACAATGTATTATGTTTATCGCCATAGCAAAAGACTTTACTAACAATGTTAAAGAATGAGACACAACACCAGTTCAGAAGGTTTTAGCAAATTCAGACAAATATCCAACCTGTATACCATGGTCATATCACTCTCATCAGTACAGGGACGGCTTCGATTTCTTAACATATTACGAGAGGGGTTATGAAATCGGTCGAAATTACCCAAAAGGTGTTTAAATTCTTGAAGTGAAAAGGAAGGATGGTATTCATGTATCTAAAGAGGCGCCTCTTCCTTTATTAAGGGAGATGAATAAAAGGAAATATATCTCTTTATGTATATGTGTGAATACCATTCTCACGCAACTTCATCATATTGTAGAAAAGTATTTATTATTTTATTAACATAGTATCAAATTTGACCTTTATATATTTGTTATCCTGTAAACTTCCCTCTTTTCTTATCTTTTTTCAATTATAATTTGTTCTTGCCTTAAATAAATTGCTATGTCATTCTGAAGTTTGTCTTTCTTAATATTTCACGTTGAAATATATTTCTGTGAAAAAGCATACAATCTTCTCATTGAGATTTGTCTTATAGACTCCAACATGGGAAATATACAAATAGGTTTATCCTCTATCCCAGGGTGTATAGAGATCCTCCGGTATTTATAACAAACAATACGTGGGAGTGCATACATCCCAAAGAAAGAATTTTAATCAACCAACTGAATTATTTATACGGACTATCTGTAATTCGGTCTTCCAATATTCCAGGCTTCAAATTGGCGAACCAGCCTCACACCTGCCACCCTGGAATAAAACGGAGGATTTCCCGGAGTTACTAGACAAGAGAGGATTGCCTCATCACACTTGTCACATGTCCCCAGTTTTAAATAAATTTATCTCTCCGAGTATTTTTAGCTCCATTTTATATATTCGAAATGTTTTCTATTTATTCATACCAATAAATTCTCCTATATGTGATAAATCTGTTATTTTTTAAAATCCTATTTATTTATATGCACACATCTTTGCCTAGCCTACTTTTATTATATATCGAAAAATATATAAACAATATATTATTTCAAAATAAGTACATTATATATATTTATATTTTTAAAATAATATATATATTTTTTAAATATATATATGTGGTAATTTAAGAATATTAAAAGGCCTGTGTATATACTCCCCACCCCTTCTTACACCCCCTAATCTAATTTTCATTGTACCCATTCCTCATTTAAACCATTAACTTTGTATGTATCGATTTGGTGTGTTAAATAAATACAAAGGCATCTAGAGAATGTAGCAACCAAGGTCAAACCATAGAAACCAAAACCTGAGATCAAACGCCAGACACCGAGGCGCGCCGTTACGCCTGAGCTAACAAAGGGCTTGCCGCGCAGCCAATCAGAGTCAAGGTCAGAGTAGACGGTTGAGTGTTGCAACATATCAGACGGTTGGTTAGAAGTTCGTTAGACAGTCGTTAGAAAGTTCGTTAGAGTCAGTTCAGTGTTGCCAGATAGCAGGCAGGAGAACAGATAGTCCGTTAGTAGGTGGCCGGCCGCAAGGTCGCTGCGTTCTCTCTCCCGATGCCTCGGTTTACCCTTTGATTCGTCTCTGTGTGCTTTATCACTCACCACCACGACTGCACAATCACCAGCACGACTGCACAATCACCACTACGACTGCACAATCACCACCACGACTGCACAATCACCAGCACGACTGCACAATCACCACCACGACTGCACAATCACCACCACGACTGCACAATCACTACCACGACAGCCGCACATCACAGAGAGTCGACACGGATTACCACAGTGAGTCGACAGGATTACGACTACGACACAGCAGGATCACCACATGTAAAGTCGACAGGATTTCGACATAAAACCGACAGCAATTTCCACATATATATATATATAAGGGGCTTGCCCCGCAGCCAAGTCAGTCAGCTCAGTGGATGCAAGATAGCGGACAGCAGCAGCAGGCAGATCGTTAGTGGATGGCCCGCCGGCCGCTACTTGGTCTCTGCGTTCTCTCTCTCTCTCTCTCTGATGCCTCGGATTCCCCTGTGATTCGTCTCTGTGTGCCTTACCACTCACCACCATCACAACTGCGCAATCACCATCTTTCCCATGACCCAATACAACAGACCAGAACACCAAAATACCACAGCTAAAGAAGAAAGTCGACAGCATTCGACATAGAGTCGACAGGATTCGACATATATATATATTGAGAAATTGTATAAATGCTTTTAAATTTTATATGTTTGTCCTTCTTTTTTACAAAGTCTTATATCTCACTAAGTTTTATATTATACCAATGTTTAATTTTCTCAATTAAATGTATTCGTAATATACGCTCGTACATGCAATACGGATAACTAATTTTTTTAGAAAGCTGTAAAACCAATCAGAAATTGTGTGACAATAGTCAATTCAATGACCATGTAGCTAATTATGTAAATATATCTTATGTAGCTAATTCTCTCTTCATCTGAATCATAATTATCTGAATCTATCTAAGTCACACTAACTCAAACCTTTATTAGGGATCAAGCCCCATACAGGATTCTCCCAGTATAGCAATGGTTTTAATTGAACATACATCAAGTACTATATACAATTCAGTATTAACATGAGCCCAAAAAAAAAGGAAAACTATTCACACCTGTTTCTCATCCTTCTCACAGAATTTGTATAAATCTATTATGTCTACTTTTCACCGTTTCTGACAGCAGGGCATAGGGTGATAAATGATTAGCGCTCGTATTATTAAAAGTTCATCTAAGTAGTAATAATTTATCTAAATTACAAAATGAATGGCTTCTGTCTATCATTTTCTGAACATTCAAGCCACTACATTGAGTTAAGATGGGCTACGATCAATATAAAAACCTTAAATGATTTGATAAATTCATATTTTTCTCTGACATTTCCATAAAATAAAATAAAACGGCAGATAGAGAAATGTGCAACGATTGAAAACAATATATAATCGAATAGTTTCGATATTCAAAAGCCTGAAGGTATTAAACTATTTGTAAGAAAGAATATGGAGGAAGAAATGTGGATGTAATAGAACCAATATATGTCCACACAATACTACTTGATATCGAAGGGGGGATAGAACTCAAATACTTCTGAAATATCCTCAAATTTGAATGGAAAATATTTCAAATCGCTCGAGAATAATTTCTGGTCGAAATGGAATCTTTCAGTCCAGCCATATTTCCTCTTCTTTTATTGCTCTTTTTCCTCGAGAAACTTCTTTCACCTTACTATAATTTACTGATTTATTCACCTAACTTATACTAGGAATAGCATAGATATATGAGGATATATTCTGTATTTGGTTCAAATTGAGAAGTTTTAATATTTCTTTAAAATTAAAGATATTTCGGCCATCAATATAAATAAAAATATTTACTGCCCGACGTATCTTTAATTTAAGAACTATGAATTCCGGCCAGGGGCGGCCTTTATCTTTACGAAGTATTAATATATTATTACAACACACGCGATGTGCATTCTTGGGTGTGAATACTTTGAGAGGTAATTATTTTTGTGTATCAAAGGCTCATATTATTAAAGACAATATACCTAATTTTAAAATAATTTATCAATAAAAAAAGGTTTGTATGCAAATTAAATTGCATTCAATTCGTTTATTGTACAAAAAACGCATAGGTTGCTGTTTTTATAGCTTGTTCTCGTTTATTTAAATAATTTAAAATTTGATATTTATAAGTTTGTCCCAAATTTCGTGTTTTTCTTTAAACGTTGCTTTTCTTATTATTTGGCGAATAATATTATTACGGCGAATACATATACTAATAATACATAATACAATTACTTTATACATAATATAAAGACATTATACATAACGGCAAATAATATTGGTATTTAAATATTTTGCAAGTGTTTACGAACTTTTGGGGCAATCTTGTATTTTTATAAATATATTTTCCATCTCTATCGATAAAATCTGCGACAATTAATATTGTTGGCAATGTGTTTCTTTTCATCTCTATACAGACCTTACTGCAATGTTAAAAGTTATTGAATGAGAAGGCTTAGCTTGTTAGTGGTGAACCTTCTCAGCGGTTTAAAAATTGATGGAAATATGTAAATACGAAATATGCTAAACGTCGACAGATTCAGTCATTCAGCCAAGGATTGATATGGCTAACTAACTCAAAGGTTTTACTCCTATGATATATATAGCGATATTGTTGCTTATTCCTTAAGTCGTTTAAACGATCTCCATTTGGTCCCATTGTCTCAGATTTTCTATTATAGTCCTGGGGTTTTCCCAGAGGTATTTTTTGGAGGATTTGATACAATTCAATAGATGTACAAGACTGAATGGTTGGGAATCGCATTTGGGGCATTTCGGGAGATATATGTAGTGACAAAACAAACACCTAGTAAATATTATAGACTGCTTCTGGGGTTTGTGGAAGATCGATATGAACCGTTGAATTCCGACAACCGCGACAGGAAATCGAGTCCCACATTGTGAACTTTTATCTGAATACACAATATTTCTTCAATGGCCTCTTATTCTTCCAAAAGTCTAACTCTACCAGAGAGACCAAGTAAACAAACGGGGTTGTGGGATACTTGTAAATGCAAAAGTCGAACTGCTATCTGCATGTGAAGACATGTGGCGCATTTACAGTAAAAGCAGTCGGTACTACCTACCATCATTATAATGTCTTGTAAATAACTCGTGTATATATGTAAATAAAAACCCAATCTCATTGATTTTCTACGGATTTCAGGGATCCATGGGAGAATAACGGTAAGAATTGATGCTTTTACATCTCTGGTGGAGCTATATATAATATTTGGGACATATCTATCAAAAGGTCATAAGCTAGCAAGAGAATTTCCAGTTTTTCTATATTTTACGCAACTCAAAAACTTTTTATCAATTTAAATTTTTAGTAAAACACAAAAAAATATATATATATATATATACAGGAAAAAACAAGCAATTCTATAGATCTAAAAGACCAAAATGTAAAAATATATATATTTTTTTAATAATAAAATTTTAAAAAATTTAACACCAAACACAAAGTCATTTATTAGAGAGAACCGTAGCTTTTTTTAATGTTTCCCTGAAAAAAAACAATAAGAAATTGATTTTAAAAATAACACAAATGTGAAATTGTACTGAGATAAGGTAGATAAATGAATAAAAAGGCATCTCTCCTGATCGTGTTCTGAAAGTTGCTGATGGTTTGCGATCTGTCGGAATAAATTTGGCTAAATCTGGAATAATTAAAAATACGAATTACGAATAGAATATACGAAATAAGGAATAGTTTATTCAGGCATATGGTGCAAGCCATCAGCAAATTTTACTTGCACGATAAAGAAATGCCTTTTTTCAATAATTGTTTCTTTATAATACAAATATAACAACAATGAAGTAAAAGGGGGAAGAAAGCTATTAAAGATCCAACTTCTTTTCCATGGAAAATTTATGAAATCGATATACATTTATTTATATGAAGGAGTAGATCTCTCTCTCTCTCTCTCTCTCTCTCTCTCTCTCTCTCTCTATTATCTATCAAACTCTATATAGCGAGAATCTTGGATATTGTCAATCCTTTAGAAAAAACATTCCAATTTCATCCTGAGAAGCATCATTCAAATTTATAATGTGCTTATAATAGGGGGGTCAGTGGAAAGCTGGTTAAACCGTTTGGTTTTCGACCACTACGACCCGGGTTCGATTCCCGCATTAGACACTTTTTTCTGATTAAAAAAAAATGCTCCAATGGCCCCCCGATTCTTGCAAAAGTCCAACCCCAGCAGCGAGTGCAAGTAATCAAACGGGGCTCTGGCACATTTGTAAGTGCAAAGTCGAACTGCTTTTCACATGTGTAGATATGTGGTGCGCTTACAGTAAAAGCAGTCGCTAACTACCCACCATGATTATCATGGCATATCATACCACGTGTACTAGGGATAATTAAAAAATAATACAGTAGAACTTGGATAATTCGAACTTCTTTAATTCGAAAACCTCTTTAATTCGAATATTTATCTTGGTCCCTAGAATTTCCTATATAAATAATTTAACATCTTTAATTCGAATTTTTGGATAATTCGAATTTTTTTATGGTCCCTTGGGGTTCGAATTATCCAAGTTCGACTGTAATAATAATGTGCTAATTCAGTCTTAATCTTTTTGCACATATTAATAAATATAAGTCTCTTCAGATTTTTATACAATTTTAACGATAAAAATAATTAATTGTATAATAATAATTTCATCGTTCAAATTTAGAAAGTGTTAGGCATTTAATTCCAAACGATACCAAATTTTGGCGCCAAACAAAAGACGGCGTTCTAAAAATGGTAAAGGTTATGCAATTGTTGCATATTAAACTTGTAAAAATGCGAAAAGATGTTGCATTTTCTACAAATTACTACGAAATAAAACAAACCTGAATAAAAATTTCATTCGTAGACGACGCTAATCTCTGCTCTTTTAAGTGAAAATTTCAAATTAAATCTAAATTGAAAAAATATTTGACAAATCTGCAAAATTATTTTTTATTTACATATCCACACACATTCCCATTTTTTATATATATAAATAAATAAAAGGTGACGTGAAATCGAAATCATTGATTTCCTAATTTCATACCTATTTCTAAAACGTATTCCATCTCGTAGAAATTCCGATATATTCATTTTCTTTCTATCTACGAAAATAAAATATTTAATTTTGACCTAGGACCGTTTGGAATTAGTATTTTATTGGTTTCCCTAGATACTACAGCAAATATTAAAATATCGACGGGGTGGCAGAAAGATAAAATTAATTTTAAATTCCTTCAGTTATATATTATTTATGGACTCAGTTATGTATATATGGAGTTCACACCTTTCTCTGAGTTAAAGGTGATAAAAAAGATGAATATTTGTTACTTTATAAGTAATATGTGCTTTTTGAAGTACATTATTATTATTTGAAAACAATAAAGCGACTGTTCGTGTTCGTTTAAAAAAAAATAAAGGGTGATCGATTGAAAGGAAAAACAATGGGGGAAATAAATGCACACTTACACAGGATAATAAAAGGTTTTATTTAAAAATTAAAAAGGGCTCTAAAAACTATTATACTTATATATAAAGAATTATGGATAAAAAACAAGAAACAAGGTTAAGCAAAAAAAAAAAGTAAAATTAACTAATCTTAGGGAAGGGAGATAAAAATAATTGGCAGGGGGGTTTCGAGCTTTGTGTTCACACAGTACCTCGGTTGGCAGCACCGTCGCTCGCTTGGCTTCCTCTTGTCGCGGCTCGTGCTATGTCCAAGGCGTCCTTTCCGTCCTCAAGTTGCCGCTTGAGGGATACTCCAAGACGTCCTTTCCGTCCACGAGACTCTGCTTGTGGGATACTCCAAGGCGTCCTTTCCGTCCACAAGACGCTGCTTGTAGGATACTTCTCAGACGTCTTTCCGTCCACAAGACGCTGCTTGTAGGATACTTCTCAGACGTCTTTCCGTCCACAAGACGCTGCTTGTAGGATACTTCTCAGACGTCTTTCCGTCCACAAGACGCTGCTTGTAGGATATTTCTCAGGCGCGTCTGCTCCACCTGTTCCGCTGCTGCTAACTAAGAAAAAAAAAGATGACGCCACATGGCCCCCCGTCCCGGGGCTTGCAGAACAACCAAAACAAATTCCAGACGTCCACTTGACTCGAGCATCGACCGACCTTTGTCCTGATCGGTTCCAGCTGGGAGTTTCCCCGACCATGTAGATTTCTTGCCCCTCGTCTCCCTTCACCTAAGTCTTTTATTCTATGTACAAAAGTAAGGATCGGTAAAATAGTTTTAACAGCGACATAAATTGATAGATGGCATAAATATAGGAATAAATTTAAGGTTTGAGAAAATGCATAGATTAAAACACTCTTTATTAGATAGCTGCTGATGGGGCTTAAAATATCAGAGGTCTTTAATAAGGCGTGGCCTTTAATAAAGCAACTATTATTTTAATCAGCAATTATTGAGTTAAATAATTTATAAATCGAAAAAAAGGTTCTCTTTTTTGTATAAAATATATATTCATAAATATAAAAGGCATATATTGGATCTAAATTTACTATTCAACCAATATTTCTAGGGGCAAAACGCCTCTCTTTATCAAGGCATTTCTTTGATTTAAACTAAATCACGTGGGTATGTGATCCACTCATGATATACAAGATCAAAGTAAGAAACTATCTGATGAAAATTTCACTGTATATAAAATATATGTATAATTGTTATATTTAATAATAATAATAATTAAAAGAATATATAATTAAATAACCATTTGATTAAATAAATGAAGAGACTAATAAATAATATAGAAATAAAAATAAGTAAGGATTATGATTCAATATGTTGTGTTGATAAATAAAAATATATTAAAAGTATAAGTATATACAAAAATAATAATAATAATAAATAAAATAAATTCTCTATAAAATTCTAGTATATATATTAAAATAAAAAAGGCATATTCTGACCACGTTCACATGAACTTTGTAGATGGCAGAGAGCGCCATCTAATGGAACAGAAATCAACTAAACATTGATTTAGCCTGTTCCCTGATATTTGGCCAACCCATTTTCTTGATAAATCAAGAAAAGCCATCCACGAACGTGTTTCGGACTGTTGGCCCTCGTCGGCGTGTTGCAGGCTGTACCTCTGCAACCAAAAATATTCTGGTCCAAGAGACTTCTTGAGAAATAAAGAAATGGGTATTTAAGGCCAAACTTGCGGCCAAACCGTGTCGATATTGCCAGCCGTGTCGCCTCCCCACGGCAGCTCTTGGATCCTAAACACGTTCTATCGCTTCTAGGTTTCAAAACAACAACAGTTTCACGAACTCAGGCGTCGCGTGAATCACAACACACGCGTGCACGCTTCGTTTGAACCAAGGGAATGTGCTGAAGTCTTGAAGCACGCCATCATAGCTAACTGTGTTCTTTTCTAGACCAATACCTGTAACAATATTTCAAAAACTGTGTATTGCTTAAACACGGAATGTCGTACATATCTCGACACAAACATCCACTTATCAAACGTGGGATTGGTGAACAAAAATGTTTAGAGACTGCAGAAGTCCTGGAACAACTCTTTTAGATCCATTCCTTTCCCAATTTCGAGACGAAAATATCTCTCAACCCAATTAACAATAATTAGGCAATTAATTCTTCCTAAATGGGGAAATTGTTCAATCAAAATTCACTTAAATCACGGAAGCTGGGTTGGAGAAAGTTTCATTGATTGAATGGAGAAAATTGGGGGAATTGAGAAAGTTTCAGGCTGAAAATTCAAAAATAGTAAAATTAGAACTAGTGATTCTCCATCATCATATATTGTCTTTCCTACAAAACCTTTTATCATTAGGATTGAATTTCGTGGAGAAATATGTGAAGGGCACTTAGCCAAGGTAACTGAATCCAACAAATGAAAGATGTCTTTGAATAGGGGACAACTTCAGGATTGGCACTACAAAGCCCGAATATTCTAACTGTTGTAAATGGAAATTTTGTGTACACATTTCATGATTATACGGTGTACATATTTCAAGCTACTATTTCTAATTACTATATGCAAAATTTGACATCGAATGTGTAATTTTCGTGCTTCCCAATGTTTAATTATGTTAATTTCACGATGATTTGATTTGTATATAATTTCAGATTTACACGCAATTATGTTAATTGTGGATATGGCGTGTCTTTGTAACTGTTAAATAAATAAATAAAAGCCCGAATATGATAGTACAATTTTGTTTCGTAATAATAGGTTATAATCCGAAAATTTGTTGCATATATGCAGTTATATAAAGTCGCATAACCAATTTCTTTAAATAAAGTTTCTATGAAATCGATATTGACTCTAGTGATATTAAATGAACCATACCATTTATATTTGGAATTGAAGGTTGCGAACATTTATCAATGTAGGAATTCTTGAATGGCAACAATTGTTTGAAATGGAATTAATGGCCATGCTGATCATCTTGCAGCCAGGATTGAGGAATCCTCTTGACGTCCTTGTGAATGCATACTACAGAGAATTTGATGGATTTGTTAAGTTGCTGCTAACGTAATGATAATCTTAATACACGGACTTCAGAAATAACATTTTAGATAGTGATCTAAGTGTAAACTAGACTTGGACCTTCTGAAAAAAAGACATGGTCAAATAATCCTCTCAAGACATTCCAATAAATTCCTAGTCCCAAGATCCCTCGCTGGAATTCAAGTTGCGCTGATGCATTGTTGGGCTCCAGATCTTCATCAAGACTACCATGCTCTACAACCAACATCAAATTATGCCTTAAAGATGCCTACAAATAGGACATAACTCAAATATAAGCAATAACTTAAATTTATGAACGGAACGATGTAAGCAAACACCAAATGTAAGTTCTCTCCCTATATGACCAGAAACTTTACCAAATGAATGTAAAACTCAAAATGATTCATATCGCTACAACCCTTTTGAAAATGAGGTTAAAAAAGATGATAATTTGACATGATACAATTTCTTCTTTGCTGATGCATCTTATATCGAATTTTACGAAATATTTATGATGTGCCTATTTTTTACAGAATTTTAATATTTATTTAAAAAAAAAAATTAATCTCTGGCTAAAATATTATGCCATGAAAATCATTTCATTTGATATTAACATTCTTTAAATTTCAATATAAAGAAACAAAATTGAACAAATTATATCGGTATTTTTTTAATGTACACTCATGGACAAAACTTAAGGAAGTTCCATATTTTAATGTCGCCGGCCGTCTATTTTTTCTTTTTGTTTTATTCATTTTATTTATTTATTTTCTGAGGAAACAGAGGCAATTTTGTTCAAACTTGGTTGTCTTGTGTATCTTCAATAAAGGTCACTGTAATATTTTTCAGAGTTATTCTCTGAATCTCGATATACATGGTAAAAGATACAACTTACTTAAGTTATGTCAATGGATATATTAATGGTTTTCTATTTAAAATTCCAATTGCGACATGTAAGAGATCTCAAAATCGCAAGTATAAATATAATGCATGCTGAAATAAAAATAATTGACGCATTTTAATCATATTGAGAGCCATATTTGATCACAAAGAGATTAAATGTTGAAATAAAATTCTAGGTCCTTAATTCAAACTAAAATGTTTTGAAAATATTATTTTTATATAACCAATATGGAAAAAACAAAAGGCTTTTGTTGAAAATACGGCAAAAGTGCATTGATTTTAAATCCTCTAAAAGAGGAAATTTGTGCGATTTCTCTACTGAAATTAGAAAAATATTTGGAATATGAGGCTAGTGTTCTTAAGTGAGAACTGGTGAAACAGTGGCATTGGCATTGGCATTAAAATAAAACCACAGGTCTACTCTTTTTGCTGTGGCACAGATGACCGGTCCGGTAGTAGTCTCCGTTCCTTGTTCTGGTACAGGTGCCCTTTCTCTGATCCGGTACTGGTATCCGATCCTTAGTCCGGCACAGATATCGTTTCTCTGGTCCTGCCCTGGTATCCATTCCTTGTTCTGGTACGGGTTATTGTTCCTTGGTCCGGCCCTAGTGTCCGTTCCAAGGCCCATCCTTTGTGTCCGTTCCTTGGTCCATTCCTGGTGTCCGTTCCTCGGTCCATCCCTGGTGTCCGTTCCTCGGTCCATCCCTGGTGTCCGTTCCTTGGTTGGTCCCCAGTGTTCATTCTTTGGTCCGGCCCTGGTGTCCGTTCCATGGTCCATTCCTGGTGTCCGTTCCTCAGTCCATCCCTGGTGTCCGTTCCTCGGTCCATCCCTTGTGTCCGTTCCTTGGTTGCTCCCCAGTGTTCATTCTTTGGTCCGGCCCTGGTGTCCGTTCCTTGGTCCATCCCTGGTGTCTGATCCTTTATCCGGTACTGGTGTCCGTTTTTAGGTACAGCACAGGTATTCGCTCTTTGGTCCGACCCTTTCGTCCTTCCGGCTGGACCAAGTGACAAACATCAGGGCTGTATCAAGGAAGAGACACCAGTACCGCACCAGTGAATAGACACCAGGGCCAGACCAAGGAACGGACACCAGGGCCAGACCAAAGAATGAACACTGGGAACCAACAAAGGAACGGACACCAGGGCCGGGCCAAGTAACGGACACTAGGGCCGGACCAAGGAACGGACACCAGGGCCGGACCAAGGAACGGACACCAGGGCCGGACCAAGGAACGGACACCAGGGATGGAACGAGGAACGGACACCAGGGATGGACCGAGGAACGGACACCAGGAATGGACCGAGGAACGGACACCAGGGATGGACCAAGGAACGGACACCAGGGATGGACCGAGGAACGGACACCAGGGATGGACCAAGGATCAGACACCAGGGCCGGTCCAAGGAACAAACACCAGGGATGGACCGAGGAACGGACACCAGGGCCGGACCAAGGAACGGACACCAGGAATGGACCGAGGAACGGACACCAGGGATGGACCAAGGAACGGACACCAGGGATGGACCGAGGAACGGACACCAGGGATGGACCGAGGAACGGACACCAGGGCCGGACCAAGGAACGGACACCAGGGCTGGACCAAGGAATGAAAACTGGGAACCAACCAAGGAAAGAATGCCAGTCCGGATCAAGGAATGGACACCAGGGCCGGACCAAGGAACGGACACCAGGATAGACCAAGGAATAGACACCAGGGACGGATCAAGGAATGGACACCAGAACAAGGAAGGGAAACAAGGGCTTCCTTGTTCTGGTACTGATGTCCGTACGTTGGTTCATCTCTGGTTTCTGCTCCTTAGTCCGGTACTGGTATTCATTCCTTGATCCGGGACTGGCATTCGTTCCTTGATCCAGCACTGGTGTGTTTAATATTCCTTCAGTGCCCTTCTCATTGTTTATCTCGCTGATTATGCGCTAGCTGGTCATATTTCTAATATGGTGAATTGGTATAAATATTGGGTTAGGTTATTTTAGTTGGGTTAGTTTAAGTTAGTTCAGTTAATGTTAGATTAGATTAGGTCAGATGTTTAGGTTTGTTTAATATAAAATTGATCATTTTTCTCTCTTATAAATATATATTCCAATAATAAGAGTAGAATACACGTATGCGCAAGGTGTAAACAAGGAGGTGGACTCTAAACATAATTTTTATCAACCGAGGTTGGATCTTTTAACACTCGACGTTATAACGCTTATAACGCTATCCCGTTTATTGCGCTATCTTATCTTGGTCTCATTCCCAAAGTGTGTTTCTCACAAATTCCCGGATATAACGTTTATTGTACGACTCTGATAGAACGAGTGGTTATACGGCGTAGATTGTACCGTAATACACACGCCTACGTAATACATCTAAATCCACAAACTGCATCAGAGTAAATCTCCAAGATCGCACAAATCTATTTCCACCCACGGGAGAAACCGCTTAAGTTATCCTCTATTGTGTTCAATTTTCTATTTTTTTAAAGTGAAAAATGCAATCTGCAACTCTCTGTTCCAAATACCACAGAGTAATCTTTGCTATATTTCACGGATAGATGGCGCTATTGTTCGATCCTGGTCGGCCGAGGGATTATTTCCTTTGTGGTGGAGGGCTGAAGGCGATTATAAGCGGATTAGAGGTAAGAAGGTCCTTTGATGGTTTTTCTGGCAGAGGGACCAGATAGTATCTGTTTATTCCTCCTCCGTCAACCTTCAGTTAGGTCTTTAGCCTCTCCATCAACAGCCTCCACCAGTATTGCTGTGAATTCCCAAAAACTCTAACATCCATGCCACTATGGAAGAAAAACAAGATAAATAATCGCAGATGGAATCACAGATACACAAAATTACACAAAGAAAAAATAAAAAGAGAATACAACTTAAGCATTAAGCTCTCCCTAATTTCTTTTCAAGTCACAAAACAAGACATCTAGAAGAAGAAATTCAGGGTCAAAGGAGAAAACATTATCATGTAAATATGTAAATGTACTGTATATATGTAAAACTTCAACGATCCGTTTATTTCTTATGATAAAATTAGGTTAAACGCTCTCACAAGCAAAGAAGCTTTTTAAAGGCCTTACCTTGAAAAAGTATTTTTGCTTGAAAGTCCTTAGCTTAATTTTAGCGAAATAAATAAATAGATCCGCGTCAAGGTTTTATATTCCATGTTATAAAAAGCATCAACAATTTAGGTTCATCTTATTATGAACTGTAAATATGTAATTCTATGGGCAAAATTTAGAGAGAGATTTTTTCTGCGAGGAAATAGGTCGTAAACTATTATTATTATTGATTTTGTCTTTTTATAGAGATCTCGATAACATCATGAAATTCTTGGTTCTGAAACATGCCGTAGAGAACTTAACTCTTTATTCTTTGTATAGAAATCCATTCTCGGGAATACACTAAATATCCTGTCGTGAACCATTATTTATACTGACCATTATCCTGCTGTTAATTTTAAAGGTGATACTATGATAATTATCTTTCTATAGGGGATTTGAATCCTAACCAGACATCCTACAAGGTACTTTCATTTAAATCCCATAATTTATAAAAGGAAAATGAAAGAATGTTTGTGGTTTTTGAGTTCTCTCAAATTTCTATGTTCTCTATTTTATTTTATAATACCACCATTGACTCTATATGATGTCCTTAAAGTATTTTTAAATCTCAAATCGATCTCTCTTTCTCTTTGACATAGTCCAGACGTCCCATCTGAGAAGGCTCGTGTCTGATGTAGCTATATATTTATTATTATTGAGATATCTGTTCTCAAGACTTTCTCGTATATTGATCCAAGAGTTGTTCTTTTCTGGGACATTTATATTGCTGAAAAGATCAATATACCAAATTTCCTTGAGTAATCTGTCCTAATGTTCTGTTCTGTGTTCCCCGTAACATAGTTTATTACACAATCGCAATTTCAAGTCTTCCTGAGATATATGTTTTCAAGATTTTCTTGCCTTGTGTCTAAGCTCGGGAACATTCTGCTGCCATAGCCCAGCTCGTAAGAGTTTTAATTCCTCAGCTCGAGCAGAATACGTTCAAATATTAAGATTTAAATATATATAACGCTGTATTCTAATTTTGAATTCAGCACTATATATAATTTTATATGAACGATTAATAAAAGTAGAATCAATCTCAATCTCTCTCTTGTTCATTGTTGAAAACGGTTTCCCCGAGGCATGTGTGGTTTGTTGTAAGCATCGTTTAATTAATCTATAAACTCAAAATGTAGAGACCAATCCCTCGGAATATATTTGTATTTTGTTCTTCATATAGATCCAGGTATATGCTTTCTTTACTATATTACTATATATTCACGAAGTGCAAACACGTGGTTTTTTTTTTCAGTTCATGGGCAGATTTTTAAAAAATTTACTCACTCCGAGAATTTATTGCAAGTACCTTGTATCTTGATGGATGTCTTATGAAAGGCCTCATCTCGGTAGGTAATACTTCATTCTATATCTAAGCTTCGATTATTCCTCGTACATAATTTTAGTTAAATGGCTAGATATTCATATTTTGAAAATAGATAAGAAAAGTAAAAAATGATCATTGTTGAAAACGGTTTCTACGAGGCATGTTTAGTTTGTTGCAAACACTGTTTAATGAATCTATCAACTGAGAAAGAGGTACCAATCCCTCGAGAAATATATTTGCCTTTTCTTCATGTAAATTCAGGTATATGCTTTCCTCACTATATTCCTGTATATTATAAGGATGTTATATTCTTAGATACATATACACCGTATCAGAGAGATCTACAAACTAGTTTCCTCGTAGATTTTTCTAGAGTTTATCTTCTCTGAGACACGTATATTGCAGAAGAGATCAATCCAACAATTTTCCTTGAGTATCTATCCTAATGTTCTGTGCTCCGGAACATATTTTATTACACAATCTCGATTTCAAGTTTTCTTTAGATATCTCTTCTCAAGGTTTTCTCGTAGATTGATTCTATAATTGTGTTCTTTTCTGGGACACTTATATTGCAGCAAAGATCAATCTACCAAATTTCCTTGAGTATTCTATCCTAATGTTCTGTGTTCTGGAACATGTTTTATTACAGAATCGCAATTTCAAGTCTTCCTGAGATATGTGTTCTCAAGACTTTCTCGTATATTGATCCTAGAGTTGTTCTTTTCTGGGACACTTATATTACAGCAAAGATAAATTTACCAATTTTCCTTTGTATCTATCCTAATGTTCTGTGTTCCCCGTAACCTAGTTTATTAAACAATCGCAATTTCAAGTCTTCCCAAGATATGTGTTCTCAAGATGTTCTTGCCTTAACAGGCTGTGCCTAAGCTCGGGAACATTCTACTGCCATAGCTCAGCTCGTAAGAGTTCCAATTCCTCAGCTCGACCAGAATGAGTTAAAATATTAAGATTTGAGGTTGGTCAAGGAGAATGGTATACACCGTTGATTTTCAGCAGTCAAGGCACGGGATCGAATCCCGCAATCGGCCAATTTTTTCTAAAGAAAACAATTGATTTTCAATGGCCTCCGCGATTTTTTTCCAAAGTCCAACTTCACCAGTAGACGAAGATATGGCACCCACTTGTAAGTGTCGAACTGCTTCCTACATGTGTGAACATATGGTGCACTTGCAGTAAAAGAACTAGCTAATTAACATCCAACATGACTATAATGGCCTGCACGAACGTTTACTAAATTTAATATTTATTTCTTAAATTAAAAATGTCTTCGAGATAATAATAAAAAAGAGTGCAAGGTATCTCTATGCCTTATGTAAACAATATATACGGTTTATACACCTTGATAAAGGTTGGCGTTCAGCCAGCAGAAATATTGGTAAAATAAACTATTTTTTGATCCAATATATGCCTTTTTAATTAAATATATATATGGTAATTTAAACCAACAACCCTATATTGTATAATACTTATAACAAGATTGTCATGTTGTATATAGAAACACATCTATAAATAATTATGCGCATGATTAATCTGTGTCATTGCATCGCCATATGTAATGTACTTTGTACAAATTGAAGACAAATAAATAAAACTATGTAATAATATAAATAAAACTACTCGTTTACGTGTTTCTTACCGCAAGTGTCTTCCACTTCATAAATTTTAACTCGCATCAGTATTATTGAAAATTTTAAAATGGCACCATCGAAAAATGAATCCCTCGAAAGTGTATTCAAATATGTAGATGACCATCAGGATGAGTATGTGGAGAATCTACGGGAAGCTGTGGCCATCAAGAGTGTCAGCGCTTGGCCCGAGGTTCGGCCAGAGATCGGCAAAATGGCAGAGTGGCTCAAAATTAGGCTAGAAGCAGAGGGAGCTGTATGCCAGCTGGTGCCCTTGGGAAAGCAGCCCATGCCAGATGGCTCTTCACTAGACCTGCCCCCTGTACTGATGGGCCACCTGGGCAATGATCCAGCCAAAAAGACTGTTTGTGTCTACGGTCACCTTGATGTCCAACCTGCCATGAAGGAGGATGGCTGGGACACTGAGCCATTTGAGCTGGTTGAGCGTGAAGGCCGGCTGTTAGGCCGTGGATCCACAGATGACAAAGGCCCAGTCTTGGCCTGGCTCCATGCCATCCAGGCCTACAACAAGGTGGGGATGGACCTCCCCATCAACCTCAAGTTTGTCTTTGAAGGAATGGAGGAATCTGGCTCCGAGGGCCTGGATGATCTCCTATACTCAAAGAAAGAATCCTTCTTCAAAGATGTCGACTACGTCTGCATCTCAGACAACTACTGGCTTGGCAAGAAGAAGCCTTGTATTACCTATGGCCTCAGGGGAGTCTGCTACTTCTACATTGAGGTGGAGTGTGCCTGTCGGGACCTTCACTCCGGAGTGGCTGGAGGCAGCGTACATGAAGCCATGGCGGACTTGATCGCTCTCCTGGACTCCCTGGTGGACGCTGAGGGCAAGATCATCATCCCCGGAGTGATGGACCAGGTGGCTCCTCTCACAGATGCTGAGAAGAAGATCTACGAGTCCATTGAATTTGACCAGGTGGACTACCAATGTGACCTAGGCTGCAAGCAACTCCTTTATTACAGAGAGTCGACAGGATCTCATCACAGATAAGTCGACAGCAACTCTTCATCACATCTAAGTCGACAGGATCTCATCACAGATAAGTCGACAACTACTCCTTCATCACATCAAAGCCGACAGGATTCTACAAGAGGCTACCAGACCTCACACTTCATCACATATATATATATTATTAAAATATTATTTTATGTAAAATTATATTCCATAGATTCAAATACTCTGCTAAATCACAGCCAGAGGTCACGCTTCCCCTATAAAAACTCATTGTTGTTGTTTCCCGATGGCCGGCTCAAACCTTTTGTACATTATGTAAATAAGTTTTCCTTTTTTTTTTACACCTTAAGCCAGGCAGTACTTTTATTAAATTATGTTTTTATATATTCCTTTATCTCAATTAAAGCTATTTTTGATAACTAATTTATTTAATTATTGCCACGACTGCAATAACATAGCATAATCCTCAAGATAACCAAAATCAAGCAGAAAATCTCTTTTTTTTATAATATATATATATATATACACTGACTAATATAATTTCACTAGAAGAATATATCATAATTAATATAACAATTCTAAAAGGCTTGTAAAAATATACAAAAAAAGATCTCATGCATACACAAGACAATTAGTTACTAAAACATCAACGTATTTCACTCAAGATGACTATTTCATTCCGAATGTATCTTAAAATATTTTTAACACATATGACACTTGTAAAAAAAGCTTTCTTTTACCAATTCTTTGAACACTAATTATTTGACTCCAACTAATTATTTTATTGATATACGAGTATTTTAAGCTTTTGTAAAATATATTTTTTACAAACACACGAATAAAAAATGTTTTATTAATTGTTTTAAAAAGAGTTAGTAAAGAAATATTTATCCTGCGTTTTGTTTGTTTATAAAAAGTGGAGTTTCCCTAAAAGTTTATAAAAATAGAATAAAAGGAATTCTGTCTCTTGTAAATTCAGAAATTTTCTTTAATGACGCTATTTGTTCTGCCTTGGCATTCTACAGATTGAAGATGATCTTAAGAATCCGAAGAAATAAGATAAATTTAATATTATATGAATATAACGATACTCTTTATCTCTCCTCTAGGAGGTTATTTAAATATCTTTTTATGTAGAAACAAGAGTATTTTTAAGCACTTGTTTTTAGTTACGTTTTCATAAAATTGACCGTTTATATGCCTCAATGTTCTTATTATGTGTCCTTTTTTTTATTTGCTAAAGTGTTTATAGGTGATGCACTTTTAGGTAGCTTTTTAGCCAGTGTATTTGTTTCTCACACGAATATATATATGTAGTAATGTAGTTGTTGTATCCTGCTGTATGGATGTAGTGTGGCATGTTGGTTTCAGTCGTGGTGGCCACAATGTTTAGAGTGGGTTCAGGCGTGGAATTGTGATTACACAAAAGGACGAGGCATGTTAGATGTCACCACAGAGATGGCGAGAGAACCAGTCAAGCCGTGGCCGGTCTGGGGAGATCTGTCTAGAGGGGTCTGTCAATTCTCGTGTCTCAAAGCGGACTAATCTGTTTGAGCAAGAAGGGGGCACACCTGAGAACCCGACATATTTTTCGGATCTTTTTCCTCTATTGGCGCCGGCTGTCACTCACTCGGAATTTTATTTCTGTCACATTGGCAATTACACTCTAACTATATAACACATGGGGATATAGGTATATGTTGGAATATATTACAATATATATACATCTAATATTTGACAATAATAATATATAACAGTATCAAGATACAAAGAAATATGCAACAAGTGTATAAAACAAAGTTGTATATCCGTTAGGCCGAGATTTGCATAGGAGATTTGAAGAATCCAACATGGAGCTCTATCGACCAGTGCGCGGTCAGGAGAGTTGTGGATTTAATTACAGCCACCAAACTTTGTGAAGTTGTGATGTAATTAATAGACCACCTTCATGCCACATACAGCTTCACCGTATTTATAAGTTTGGACTTAGCCCATTCTCTCTCTCTCTTCGACACAGTTTCCAACTTTCAAGTTAATTTACCTTGTTGAAATTTAAACCTTCAAACTGCCTTCAGCGTTTTAACTTCGACGAGATCGATTTTTTTCTTTATCCCTAAAGTGCACGTGGCCATGATAATCATGGTGTATAGTAGTTAGCAACTGCCATTACTGCAAGTGTACCACATATCTACACATTCTTGAAAGCGCAGTTCGTTTTTTACACTAACAAGTATTCCAGATTCCATATGGTTATTCGCACTCACTGGTGAGGTTGGGCTTTTTGCAAGAATTGGAGACCATTGGAGCAATATTTTGTTCAGAAAAAGTCTCCAATGCGGGATTCGATCCTGGACCGTGGATTTAGAAAATTGACTGTGTATACCACTTGTTCACCAACCTCCAGTTAAATTTTAATAGAAGGAAAAAAATTTAAGAAAAATCATGATTAGAGGAATGAGACTCGGCTTCGCCCAGGTTCAGTCCGGATAGCGGTAATAGTGAAAAATTAGCGATAAAAGGATAGTAATAGGTAAGTTCCATGGTATAGTCGCGCCATCTGTATTTAGAATTATAAACTATTCAGACGCGTAGGTTCCTTTTAAAAAAGGAAACATAACATACACATGCAGAGTTTACATAATACTATATTTCTTTTTATTTAAAACAAATCGCGAGCTTTCGAGCGCAAGACATTTTTCAAAGGTTAGAGATTAACCGGTAGAAAAAAAAAGGTTTTACACACTCGTAAGCAAATTCTATTAATAAAAGGAAACATTGCTATTGACATATCGCTAATTAAAAACAACTTTTGACAATTTGAAATCAATAGTAATAGTGGTGATGTTAGAAGCATCTCCTGGTCGTAAAAATGAGCGTTGATGATGACGTGCATCAACTATCGGAATAAATTCAAGCTAATCATGAATTTTTTTCCAACGCGTGGATGATTTCAACAAATCAGTTAATAAATATAGAGGGAGTATGCCGTCAGCAAGTTGCCCCCAATCAGGGGATTGGTTTCCTCAATATAGGTTATCATACAAATGAAAACACCAAAACGCGAATGTTTCTTTTCACACATAAATCAAACTTCTACTGTCCTTACTGCAATGAAAAATTATTGGGAGGGCCTGGCTCATCAGTGGTGAACCCTCCCAGCGGTTTCGCCAATTCAATCTACCAGACCGCTTCTTTGGAGCTCTAATATTGTATTGGATCATTCTACTTTTATATGCATAACTGAAGGGTGGAATCTTAGAAATGGTATTTAAGCAAACTATGGGCATAAGCTTTTAGGACAGTAGGTTATCATGTCTGGTGCTCCCATAGCCGAGCCTGTTTTGAGGGAATTTGCATATCCCGGGCTGTGAACACGTTCCAGACGTTTCTATAATTCCAGTAAGGTCTATAAATATAATATTTGTTCAAATCTAAAAGCTTGAGGGATGAGTTTCTTTTGCGAATAAATTTATTTCGAGCTTTCTCGGGCAAGGCCCTTCTACAGGAAAATTAAAAATAAAGAAAATTAAATTATATTACAGTGAGATTAAGCGAGGCAAATGTATAACAAACTATATAAAATAAATATCAGAAACAAACACACGTGAGACTACTCGTGCGTCAGCGAAAGAAACTCATCCCTCAAGCTTTTAGATTTGAACATTCTATTAAGGGATTAGCCTATTAATTAGATATAATATTGAATCAAATATTCTATAAGAACACATATTGCCAAAAATAATTATTACAACTTTCATCGATAGATGGCAATGAATTTATAATTGTCGTATATGTATTCATGGTCAAAATTTAAGGAAGTTGTACCTTTTAGTAGATATTTGAAACACAGTGATCTTTATTGAAGACACGCGAAATAACCAAGTGTGAACAAAATTGCCTCTTTCGCCTTCAAATATCTATTTCTTGTTTTATACAAAGTTCTCTGTTCTCGTTAAGGTTTAGGAATTTCTCATTTGTCCTCTTATATAGAATGTTTATACTCTTACATATAAAAATAATTTTCTTCTTTTTAATAATATTGTCGCGTATGTGAGCCTTCAAAACACTTACAGCCTCCGCCAATAGTTGGCGCTTTCGCCTGTTTCCGATCTGGAAATAATGTGGGAATCGCCGACTGCTGTAGTCCTGTTTCCTGGGGCAAATGTTTGTAAATACACGTTTATATTGGCCCTAGGAGGTAACGTAATGTAAATACCCGTTGAATGTTATTCTAGTTATATGTAATATGTAGTAGAAATGACAATAAAGAGGAGTGTTAGAAATCCTGTTAATACTATCGCCAACGCCACAGTCGCTACTCTTCTGGTAAGTCTCTGTGTCCCCCCACTAGTAGTAAGGCCGAGAGATACTGCTAGAGGAAAGGAGATTAACTTGAGTGGTGGTTTTCGGGAAGTCTTTGGGTGGTCTACAAAGGAGAAGCAACGGGAGCCCGGGTAGGTGATCCACGAGGGAGGAAGCGGCGTCGTCGCGAAGAACCGGGGTTCACCCGCGACAATAATGACAAATAAACTCTAATTTTGTTGTAAATATTTGATGACAATGTTTTTTTTATCCTTTTTAATATATTAAGACTATTCTTTATGGCCTAAAATTATTGTAAATATGTATAGACAGCTGTAGAAACATGTATGTATATCAGCGTAGGAGTCCCTAGGGAGGACATGGCGCTTTAAATTGAAAATAAATAAATATATAAAGTCACTATATTTTATTACGTTTTGAAAAAACTTAATCAAGTACTCCGAGAAATGTTTCCTAACCAATTTATTAATTTCCGAAAGCTTTCAAGTTGAAAAAAAAAATCGGAAAATTCTGCTTATATATGATACAATGATGGGTGGTATCTTAGAAATGGTATTTAAGCAAACTATGGACATAAGCTTTTAGGACAGTAGGTTATCCTGTCGTTTGTGAATATTAATAAATTGGTAAAGAAACATTTAACAGTAAACTTAATTAATTATTTTAAAGTTTCTATGTTTTTTATAGATAAAAATTAATTATTTAGTTAATATTCATTCTGATGGATATAATAGAAGCCACGTATTTGCATAGCTTAGTAGTTTGCATATGGTCATAAGATGTCCATTGTCATCAAGAAATTAGATAATCAATTGTGAGGTATTTGAGGAAAGAGAGAGAAACTGTACGGGAAAAACAGTTTAGGCCTAATGGAATCCCCACACAGCACAGTACCTAATGTTGCCAACTTGGAACAGTATTTAGCATCAGGATGTCGTTAACTTGTGGATTTTCCTAATATTTCGGACTAGTCTTCGGCAAAAATAAAAATCCAAGAATTTATTTAGATAAGTTTACCTCTCTATTCCAGAGTATTTTCTCTATATATATAGTTCCTCCACACAAAATTAGACATTTTAAACTTTTAAAATATTTTATCAGTGAATAATCAATTTTGAGAAAAGGCTCTCTGGAAGGACCGTCAACACGTTAAGTTTTGGGGGCCATTTTTTCTTTCAATATTTAAAAAAATATTCTTTATTTTTTTCCTTTACGTTTATTATGATAAAGCACAATTTGGATTATAGATTATGATAAAATAAGACCTAATCCAAATAATTTATTAGTGTGTGACGTTTCGGCAACAGCAGCGTCACCATCATCAGACAAAATATATTTTTTTATCTTTTTTTAAAATTCTTTTGTCTGATGATGGTGACAATGCTGTTGCCGAAACGTCACACACTAATAGATTATTTGGATTAGGTCTTAATTTCTTGTATTTTACGTTTATTAATGATTTTTTATATATATTACATAAAAGGCTGTTATATATATATAATTAAAAAGGCATATATTGGATTAAAATATAATATTTTTACCAATATTTGAGTTGGCTGAACGCCATCCTTTTTCAAGTTATTATAACATTGCGTGTCAATGTAGTTTTTAACACACATTAATATGTTATAATACCTTGAAAAAGGTTGGCGTTCAGCCAACTGAAATATTGGTAAAATAAATGATATTTTGATCCAATAACAGATGACGCGCTAATGCATCATAATATGCCTTTTTAATTAAAGATTTATTTATGGATTGCTCTATTTTCAATATATATATCCAAAAAAGCATAGGGCGCCTCTCCCGTCAAAATAAACGTGGCGTCAGGTTTTGACGTTTATTTTGACGGGAGAGGCGCCCTATGCTTTTTTGGATTAATTTCCTCCCGGAAAATCTTCCGTCTATATATATATATTAAAAACAAAAATGGCATTTCCTGACTCTCACATTACATGACCGTTCACTAATGCTAATGTGAGTGGCTAGGAAATGCCATTTTTTTGTGTGTGTTTTTTTTTTATTATAAGCACCTAACAATTTTTGTATTTTTCAATAATTTTTCATTGATAACTGTTGAAAAAATAGGAAGGAGAATGCCGGGAAATTGTCTTTAAAGATAGAAAGTTTTATTAAGTTATGCTCTAATTTTACATAAAGTTAAAGCAGCTTGCTTTACATACTCCAATACGACAATGATAGAAATAATTTATATACATGGCGGTCAACTGGTCAAAAACAAATAAAAGAAGAGTAGAATGTTGAAATTGATTATTCCAACACCCTCCCTCAATTTCTACATTCCCAATCCAGCAACACGTTTATCATACAAGACTCTTGGCAGACCTTTAGTAAGGATGTCGGCAACATTTTCCTGGGTTGGTATGTGAACGACCTCGATAAGACCATCGCTGCAAATGCTTCTAATATAATGCCATTTGATGTCAATGTGTTTAGTTCTGGCATGATGGACTGGATTTCTCGCCAGCTGTTGAGCGCCCTGGTTATCAGTCTTTAAAACCGTAGGTTCATTCAATAATTCACCAAATCCCATCTCATCCAACAGCGCTCTAAGATAGACTGCCTCCTTTCCCGCTTCACAAAGTGCTATGTACTCTGATTCCGTGCTCGAAAGAGCGACAGTCTGCTGCTTCTTCGATTCCCAAGCTATTGGACCTCCTGCTAAGAAGAAAACAAGTCCCGTTTGAGATTTTCTATCCGCGAGGTTTCCACCCCAATCAGCGTCGACACAACCATAAAGGGTCTCATTAGTTTTCTCGTAAGTTATTTTCAA
>CP092866.1:45241255-45329069 GCA_030710605.1 Cordylochernes scorpioides
TAAGACTTTCCATCTTATATATAAAAACAATTCTCTTGATAATTTTGAAAAAGAAAGGGAAAAAATTAGATTTTTAAATTAAAATATATATGGATAGAGTAAGTAGTTTGATAAATATATATATCTAAGGTCAGTTATTGAAGTAAAATATATACACATGCAAATATGTATAATATTGTTTCTTCATTTGCACTATCTTTGGCACATTTATTTATATAGTAATAAGTTTAATGTCATAAATTTTCCTCCAATAGATGAATATCATTGGTTAAAGACATTATATCCATAACTTGAGAAATTGAGCTAATCGAAAAAAAAAATATTGATATCACGTTAAGGTTAACCAAAGGTTAACCCAAACCAAACAAAAAGTTAACCCAGAAAATGTTTTGTTTATTTGAGGAGGAGAATTTCTTTTTTTTCATTTTGTGTACTAGTGTTATCAATGAAAAATTATTGAAAAATACAAAAATTGTTAGGTGCTTATAATAAAAAAAAAAAACACACAAAAAATGGCATTTCCTAGCCACTCACATTAGCATTAGTGAACGGTCATGTAATGTGAGAGTCAGGAAATGCCATTTTTGTTTTTAATATATATATATATAGACGGAAGATTTTCCGGGAGGAAATTAATCCAAAAAAGCATAGGGCGCCTCTCCCGTCAAAATAAACGTCAAAACCTGACGCCACGTTTATTTTGACGGGAGAGGCGCCCTATGCTTTTTTGGATATATATATTGAAAATAGAGCAATCCATAAATAAATCTTTAATTAAAAAGGCATATTATGATGCATTAGCGCGTCATCTGTTATTGGATCAAAATATCATTTATTTTACCAATATTTCAGTTGGCTGAACGCCAACCTTTTTCAAGGTATTATAACATATTAATGTGTGTTAAAAACTACATTGACACGCAATGTTATAATAACTTGAAAAAGGATGGCGTTCAGCCAACTCAAATATTGGTAAAAATATGATATTTTAATCCAATATATGCCTTTTTAATTATATATATATATATAACAGCCTTATGTAATAAAAAATAAATAAATCATTGATAAACGTAAAATACAAGAAAATAAGACCTAATCCAAATAATTTATTAGTGTGTGACGTTTCGGCAACAGCATTGTAACCTTCATCAGACAAAATAATTTTTAAAAAAGATAAAAAAAAAAAAAAATTCTGATGATGGTGACACTGCTGTTGCCGAAAGCTACACACTAATAAATTATTTGGATTAGGTCTTATTTTATCATAATCTATAATCCAAATTGTGCTTTATCATAATAAACGTAAAGGAAAATAATAAAGAATATTTTTTTAAATATTGAAAGAAAAAATGGCCCCCAAAACTTAACGTGTTGACGGTCCTTCCAGAGAGCCTTTTCTCAAAATTGATTATTCACTGATAAAATATTTTAGAAGTTTAAAATGTCTAATTTTGTTGGGGGGAACTATATATAGAGAAAATACTCTGGAATAGAGAGGTAAACTTATCTAAATAAATTCTTGGATTTTTATTTTTGCCGAAGACTAGTCCGAAATATTAGGAAAATCCACAAGTTAACGACATCCTGATGCTAAATACTGTTCCAAGTTGGCAACATTAGGTACTGTGCTGTGTGGGGATTCCATTAGGCCTAAACTGCTTTTCCCATACAGTTTCTCTTTCCTCAAATACCTCACAATTGATTATCTAATTTCTTTGATGACAATGGGCATCTTTTGACCATATGCAAACTACTAAGCTATGCAAATACGTGGCTTCTATTATATCCATCAGAATGAATATTGACTAAATAATTAATTTTTATCTATAAAAAACATAGAAACTTTAAAATAATTAATTAAGTTTACTGTTAAATGTTTCTTTACCAATTTATTAATATTCACAAACGACATGATAACCTACTGTTCTAAAAGCTTATGTCCATAGTTTGCTTAAATACCATTTCTAAGATTCCACCCATCATTGTATCATATATATGCAGAATTATCCGATTTTTTTTCAACTTGAAAGCTTTCGGAAATTAATAAATTGGTAAGGAAACATTTCTCGGAGTACTTGATTAAGTTTTTTTCAAAACGTGATAAAATATAGTGACTTTATATATTTATTTATTTTCAATTTAAAGCGCCATGTCCTCCTAGGGACACCTCCGCTGATATACATACATGTTTCTATAGTTGTCATTACATGTTTACAATATTTTAGGTCATAAAGAATAGCCATAAGATATTAACAAGGAGAAAAAAAACATTGTCATCAAATATTTACAACAAAATTAGAGTTCATTTGTCATTATTATTAAAAAAAGGAAAAATATTTTTATATTTAATTAAAAAGGCATATATTGGATCAAAATATCATTTATTTTACCAATATTTCAGTTGGATGAACACCAACCTTTATCAAGGTGTTATAACATATTTAATGTGTGTCAACAACAAACTCAGCGCCACATAACGTCAACAGAATTAAGTTTTAAAATATTTTGTTTTATTTAATGGGTATTATATGTAAGAGTTTGAACATATATATATATAAAATTGAATGTCTGTCTGTCTGTCTGTTTGTCTGTTTGTCTGTGGTCTGTGTGTACTCTATAGATTCAAAAACCGTACATCCAATCGCCGTGAAATTTTGGGATATTATTAGGCATATCCCCGGAAAGGTTTACGAAAAATAATATCTTGAATATCTATAATATCCTTAGAGTTATTTTCAGAATTGTAGCTTTAACTCGCAAGCAGCGCCACCTTGCAACGGAGATAAGCTTAGTTCTGCCCCACCCCGTTAGAGAATGGATTCGCCCGGCCGCCGGCCGACATTCCAAGTACCCACCGACCAATCAGGGCAGAGTTGGTGACACAGCTGTGCGGGAAAGCCTCGCGGGAGCTTGCCCAAGATGACCTCCGGGAACTTCGTCCATCTTCCATAAACGACCATGAATTTATTCAACCTTATCGAGTATTTTTCAAGGGACCGGGAAAAAATGTTCACTAGATAAAACGATGATTTTGTAATGTAGTAAAATTATGAAAGACAAAATTCAGGATGACACGGCACACAGGGACCGGGAAAAAATGTTCACTTTATCGAGAGGGAACTTCGTCCATCTTCCATAAACGACCATGAATTTATTCAACCTTATCGAGTATTTTTCAAGGGACCGGGAAAAAATGTTCACTAGATAAAACGATGATTTTGTAATGTAGAAAATTATGAAAGACAAAATTCAGGATGACACGGCACACAAGGACCGGGAAAAAATGTTCACTTTATCGAGAGATTCAAATATACGAGTTTCAAACTATCTTTTTTTTTTATAAGTTTATAGAGAATTGTTTTAACAAATGTTCGTTAGACAAACCTTTACTCGGGTAAAACCTCGGGCGAAGCCGGGTACGTCCGCTAGTTCTATATAAGAAGAAAAATGAAATTCCTAAAACTTAACGAGAACAGAGAACTGTGTATAAAACAAGAAAGAGATATTTGAAGGCGAAAGACACAATTTTGTTCACACTTGGTTATCTCGCGTGTCTTCAATAAAGATCACTGTGTTTCAAATATCTACTAAAAGGTACAACTTCCTTAAGTTTTGACCAATAATACATATACGATAATTATAAATTGATCTATCGATAAAAGTTGTAATAATTATTTTTGGCAATATGTATTCTTATAAAATATATTATTAAATATTATATCTACAGACCTCTCTTACTACAATTATAGAAACGTCTGGAACGTGTTCAGACCCCTAGATATCCAAATTCCCTTAAAACAAACTCGGCTATGGGAGCACCAGACATGATAACCTACTGTCCTAAAAGCTTATGCCCATAGTTTGCTTAAATACCATTTCTAGGATTTCACCCTTTCCAGTGTTACATATAAAAGCAGAATGATCCAATACAATATTAGAGCTCTAAAGAAGCGGTCTGGTAGATTGAGAATTGGCGAAACCGCTGGGAGGGTTCACCACTGATGAGCCAGGTCCTCCCAATATTTTTTTATCGCAGTAAAGACAGTAGAAGTTTGATTTATGTGTGAAAAGAAACATTCGCGTTTTGGTGTTTTTATTTGTATGATAACCTATATTAAGGAAAACAATCCCCTGATTGGGGGCAACTTGCTGACGGCATACGTCATATATAGGGATAATTATCAACTGATTTGTTGAAATCATTCACGCGTTGGAAAATAATTCATGATTAGTTGAAATTTATTCCGATAGTTGATGCACGTCATCATCAACGCTCTTTTTTTTACGACCAGGAGATGCTTCTAACATCACCACTATTACTATTGATTTAAAATTGTCAAAAGTTGTTTTTAATTAACGATATGTCAATAGCAATGTTTCCTTTTATTAATAGAATTTGCTTACGAGTGTGTAAAACCTTTTTTTTTCTACCGGTTAATCTCTAACCTTTGAAAAATGTCTTGCGCTCGAAAGCTCGCGATTTGTTTTAAATAAAAAGAAATATAGTATTATGTAAACTCTGCATGTATGTTATGTTTCCTTTTTTAAAAGGAACCTACGCGTCTGAATAGTTTATAATTCTAAATACAGATGGCGCGACTATACCATGGAATTTACCTATTGCTATCCTTTTATCGCTAATTTTTCACTACTGCCACTACCTGGACTGAACCTGGGCGAAGCCGAGTCTCATTCCACTAATCATGATTTTTCTTTACTTTTTTCCTTCAATTAAAATTTAACTGGAGGTTGGAGAACGAGTGGTATACACAGTCAATTTTCAAAATCCACGGTCCGGGATCGAATCCCGCATTGGAGACTTTTTCTGAACAAAAATATTGCTCCAATCGTCTCCGATTCTTGCAAAAAGCTCAACCCCACCAGCGAGTGCGAATAACCATATGGAATCTGGGAAACTTGTAAATGTAAAAGTCGAACTGCGCTTTCCACAATGTATAGATATGTGGTGCACTTGCAGTAAAGGCAGTTGCTAACTACTATACACCATACATTGGTACTTCGGCATCCGCACTTACTTTTCCAACACCCCTAGTATAGGCACTATCTTAAGGAACCCTATTACTAAAGACAACACACCTCGGAACACTCTTCAAAGAAACAATGCTGTTTATTCCATAAAATGCAACGATTGCGACAGTGTTTATGTAGGTGAAACTGGCCGTTACATTAAAGACAGAATACAGGAACACGACAGAAACATCAGACATAACGATCCGAAATCACTTATTGTCCAGCACATATCACAGACAGGACATAGTTTCAACACAACTGATCCAAGATCACATTATTCTAATATACCACATAAACACAAAAGATTGGTTGTCGAGGCCTTGCTATCTCTGAGATATAATAGTATAAACAGACATATTGATGTACCTGAGCCGTATATAAGCTTATTACATAAATAGCCATCGATGTATCCCATGAATTCCCTGTTTTGTTCATTTATTATATTATCCTTTTAAACTGTTTTACCTTATAAATACTCATAATTTTATCACAGTATCCATCGAACCGTAGGAACGTCCTTTTAGTCTTATTACGCTTTTATCTTAATACCTTGTGATGTTCGTATATTGTTCTTCTTAACAAATTTTATTAATTTGCTTATGTCTCGATATTCTTTTTAAACAAAAATCCTGAGTATTACCGATTATTTAAAAAATTTTACAACTAATTCTTATAATACATATGCAGATTTATTCTTCGTGTATATAGTGTATCATTTTTCTTATACATTTGATCCTGTGGAAGGGCCACGCTGTGCCCGAAAGCTTGATGTCCTAATAAAGTGTTGAAAGAAACTCATCTCCTGAGTATTTTGTCCTTACCACGCATACTATACACCATGATTATCATGGCCTGTACCACGTGTACTCTAGGGATAAAGAAAAAAAATCGATCTCGTTCAAGTTAAAACGCTGAGGGCAGTTTGAAGGTATAAATTTCAACAAGGTAAATTAACTTGAAAGTTGGAAACTGTGTCGAAGAGAGAGAGAATGGGCTAAGTCCAAACTTGTATAAATACGGTGAAGCTGTATGTGGCATGAAGGTGGTCTATTAATTACATCACAACTTCACAAAGTTTGGTGGCTGTAATTAAATCCACAACTCTCCTGACCGCGCACTGGTCGATAGAGCTCCATGTTGGATTCTTCAAATCTCCTATGCAAATCTCGGCTTAACGGATATACAACTTTGTTTTATACACTTGTTGCATATTTCTTTGTATCTTGATACGGTTAAATCTTATTATTGTCAAATTTTAGATGTATATACACTGGTCCGCAAAATTAAAGGAACAACATATTTTTTTCATTTATCTAAAATTTTATTGAACATTTATCAATAAAATTTTATACACAAATTTATTATTCCATTATTGATTAGAATATCCGAAATCAAAGAATTCTAACACGTATTTTATGCAAATTAGCCGGTCAAGCAATGATCTTCTTGCAGTCAGTGCATAAATATCTTGGATATTGTTGTTAATATGGGGTGTGATCGCCTTTAACTGATAGACAGGCTCTACATCGGTGACCCATACTAAGAATTAGGGAGTTTATCAGCTCCTGTGGAATCAACGCCCACTCTTGTGTTAAGACTGTTTCTAGCTCATGAGTGTTTCTAGGAGAGGGTTGGAGGGATGAGATCCGCCGTCCTAGGTTGTCCCATACATGCTCAATGGGATTTAGGTCTGGGGATCGAGTTGGCCAATTCATCCGAGCAATTGCATGGTTTTGGAGAAAAGTGTCGACCACACCAGCCCTATGTGGACGGGCATCATCATCCATTAGAAGAAAGTTTTCTTCCATTTCCAATGCTTGAGGCATCACATATGCTGCCAAGATCTCTGTCCAATCAGGGTTCCTTGGCGAAAAATATGGAGTGCTGTGCGACCGCCCAAGAAGATTCCAGCCCAGACCATAAAACCTTGGCTTCTGTAGGGATCCCTTTCAACCATATTCCGGGGATTATTTCTGGTTCCTACCTCTCTCCAGACAAAGACACGACGAGAATCGCTGTTTAGAGAGAATCTGGACTCATCAGTGAACATTACACGCCTCCATTCATCTGGATTCCAGGCGAAATGTTGTCTGCACCAAAGTTTCCTTGCTCTCTTTTGAGGTGGTGTCAATGGCACACAAATTATGGGTCGTCGAGCATAGAGGCCTTTCTTGTGAAGCCTTCTGCGTATTGTATCAGTTGATACTAAGACTCCTGTAGCTGCATTGAAGTCACTTCGTAGTTGCGATGCTGTCATTCTTCTATTGCGACGCACAAGGAGACTCAAATAACGGTCTTGATTTAACGTTGTGACCCTTGGCCGTCCTTGTCCGGGTGTTCTGGCAACATTAGCTGTCGTTTGAAATTTTTTTACAAAGCCTTGAGACAACGTTTCTTGTCACTCCAAGCCATCTTGCTACTTCTGCCTGTGATTGGCCTGCTTCCATCCTTCCAATAGCTTGATATTTTTTTTTCATGTGATAAATGTTGTCTATAAGCCATGAAAACTTTTAAAAACAAAAAGGTTCAATAAAAATCTAGTTGAGCGTAAAATTAGGACGCTTTGAGAAAGACTCAGGCACGTGCTGGAGGCGGAGTCAACGTAGACGGTGGCATTTTGCATATTGGAAACAAATTTATTTGTTTTTTTTTTTGTTTTACATACTCTCTTAATTCATGGAAGCTTTTAAATATACCAAAACATGATATATATCCCTTAATATAACTTTTCTTTTTCTTAAACATGTGTTGTTCCTTTAATTTTGGGGACCAGTGTATATTATAAATAAAAATATTTTTTGGCTGATTTTGATTATCTTGAGGATTATGCTATGGTAATGTAGTCGTGGTTAAAATCTTGAAAGTATAATAAGAAAAATAATTTTGATCAGTAATTGCTTTAATTGAGCTAAAGGAAAATATAAAAAACATAATTTGATAAAATTACTGCCTGGCTTAAGGTGTAAGAATAAAAAAATTAAAAACTTATTTACATAATTTACAAAAAGTTTGAGCCGGCCATCAGGAAACAACAACAATAGGCTATATAAAGGGAAGTCGCGACATCTGGTGGTATACTTAACAGAATATTTGAATCTATGAAATATAATTTTAAATAAAATATTTTTATATAGCATATATATATATTCGCGTGAGAAACAAATACACTAGCTAAAATTTACAAAAAAAAGTGCATCACCTATAAACACTTTAACAAATAAAAAAAAATCACACTTAATAAGAACATTAAGGCATATAAACGGTCAATTTTCTGAAAGCGTAACTAGAAAACAAGTGCATAAAACAGCTTTGTTTTTACATAAAAAGATATTTAAATAACCTCCTAGAGGAGAGATAGACTATCGTTATATTCATAATATTAAAATTATTTATTTGGATTCTTAAGATCATCTTTAATCTGTAGAATGCCAAGGCAGAACAAATAGCGTCATTAAAGAAAATTTCAGAATTTACAAGCGGCAGAATTCATTTTTATTTTATCTTTATAAACTTTTAGGGAAACTCCACTTTTTATAAACAAACAAAACGCAGGATACATTTTTCTTTACTAACTCTCTTTAAAACAATTAATAAAACATTTTTTATTCGTGTGTTTGTAAAAATATATTTTACAAAAGCTTTAAAAATATCAATAAAATAATTAGTTAGAGTCAAATAATTAGTGTTCAAAGAATTTGAAAAAGAAAGCTTTTTTTACAAGTGTCATATGCGTTAAAAATAGTTTAAGATACATTCGGAATGAAATAGTGAACTTGAGTGAAATACGTTGATATTTTAGTAACTAATTGCCTTATGTAAGCATGAGAAATATTTTGTATATTTTTACAAGCCTTTTAGAATTGTTATATTAATTGTGATATATTCTTCTAGTGAAATTCTATTAGTCAGTGTATATATATATATATATATATATATATATATATATATATATATATATTGTTTTGAAAATAGAGCAATCCGTATTTAATTCATTAGATAATAAAAAGGCATAAAAATGTAATGCCTTGATAAAGGTTGGCGTTCAGCCAGCCGAAATATTGGCAAATAAATCTTTTATCAAATCCAATATATGCCTTTTTATTATCTAATATATATATATATTGTAAAAATATGAGATTTCTGCTTGATTTTGATTATCTTTAGTATTATGCTATGGTATTGCTGTCGTGGTTAAAATCTTGAAAGTATATTAAAAATAGTAAAGATTAGAAATAGCTTTAATTGAGCTTATGAAATATAGAAAACATAATTTGAGAAAGGTATGCCTGACTTAAGGCGTAAGAATAAAAAATGAAAAATTTATTTACATAATGTACAAAAGGTTTGAGCCGGCCATCGGGAAATGGCAAAAATGAGTTTTTATAGGGGAAGCGTGACCTCTGGCGGTCGATCCAAAAAATATTTTTTTTCTATAAATTTTAATTCCAAAATGAAATAATATTTTTCTATAACATATATATATTGTATACATAAGGCATAGAAATACCTTGCACTATTTTTTAATTATCTCGAAGACATTTTTAATTTAAGAAATAAATATTAGATTTAGTAAACGTTCGTGCAGGCCATTATAGTCATGTTGGGTGTTAATTAGCTTTTACTGCAAGTGCACCATATGTTCACACATGTAGGAAGCAGTTCGACACTTACAAGTGGGTGCCATATCTTCGTTTACTGGTGAAGTTGGAATTTTGGGAAAAATCGCGGAGGCCATTGAAAATCAATTGTTTTCTTCAGAAAAAAATTAGCCGATTGCGGGATTCGATCCCGTGCCGTGACTGTTGAAAATCAACGGTTTATGCTACTCTCTTCGACCAACCTTAAATCGTAATATTTGAACTTATCCTGGTCGAGCTGAAGAATTCAAACTTTTACGAGCTGGACTATGGGAGCAGAATGTTCCTGAGCATGGACACAGCCTGTCATGGCAAGAACATCTTGAGAACAGATATATCAGGAAGTCTTGATATTGCGATTGCGTAATAAATTATGTTCCAGAACACAGAACATTTAAATAGATTACTCAAGGAAAATTAGTAAATTTATCTTTGCTGTAATATAAGTGTCCCAGAAAAGAACAACTCTAGGATCAATATACGAGAAAGTCTTGAGAACACATATCTCAGGAAGACTTGAAATTGCGATTCTGTAATAAAACATGTTCCAGAACACAGAACATTAGGATAGAATACTCAAGGAAATTTGGTAGATTGATCTTTGCTGCAATATAAGTGTCCCAGAAAAGAACACAATTATAGAATCAATCTACGAGAAAACCTTGAGAAGAGATATCTAAAGAAAACTTGAAATTGAGATTGTGTAATAAAATATGTTCCGGAACACAGAACATTAGGATAGATACTCAAGAAAAATTGTTGGATTGATCTCTTCTGCAATATACGTGTCTCAGAAAAGAGATCTCTCTGATACGGTGTATATGTATCTAATAATATAACAACATTATAATATACAGGAATATAGTGAAGAAACCATACCTGGATCTATATGAAGAAAAAGACAAAATATTTCTCGAGGGATTGGTACCTCTTTCTCAGTTGATATATTCATAAAACAGTGTTTACAATAAACTACACATGTGTCTCGTGGAAACCGTTTTCAACAATTATAAAGTACTCTTTATTTACTATTCCTATCTATTTTTTAATATACGGATATCGCCATTTAACTCAAATTATGCACGAGGAATAATCGAAGTTTAGATATAGAATGTAGTAGTACCTACCGAGATGAGGCCTTTCTTAAGACATCATCATGATACAAGGTACTTGCAATAAATTCTCGGAATGAGTAAATTTTTAAAAATCTGCCCGTCAACTGAAAAAAAAAAAAAAAAAACACGTGTTTGCACTTCGTGAATATATAGTAATATAGTAAAGAAAGCATATACCTGGATCTATATGAAGAACAAAATACAAATATACTCCGAGGGATTGGTCTATACATTTTGAGTTTATAGATTAATTAAACGATGCTTACAACAAACCACACATGCCTCGGGGAAACCGTTTTCAACAATGATCAAGAGAGAGATTGATTCTACTTTTATTAATCGTTCATATAAAATTATATAGTGCTAAATTCAAAATTAGAATACAGTGTTATATATATTTAAATCTTAATATTTGAACTTATTCTGCTCGAGCTGAGGAATTCAAACTCTTACGAGCTGGGCTATGGCAGCAGAATGTTCCCGAGCTTAGACACAAGGCAAGAAAATCTTGAAAACATATATCTTAGGAAGACTTGAAATTGCGATTGTGTAATAAACTATGTTATGGGGAACACAGAACAGAACATTAGGGTATATTACTCAATGAAATTTAGTAGAATAATCTTTGCTGCAATATAAGTGTCCCAGAAAAGAACAACTCTAGAATCAATATACGAGCAAGTCTTGAGAACAGATATCTCAATAATAATGAATATATATAAATGTATATATATATATACATCAGAGACGAGCCTTCTCTGATGGGACGTCTGGACTATGTCAAAGAGAAAGAGAGATCAATTTTAAATTTAAAAAATATTTTATGGACATCATACACAAGTCAATGGTGGTATTATAAAATAAATTAAAGAGAGAGAGAACTAGAAAAAATTACAAACATTCTTTCATTTTACTTTTAAAATTTATGGGAATTAAGTGAAAGTACCTTGTAGGATGTCTGGTTAAGATTGAAATCCCCTATAGAAAGATAATTATCTTAGTATCACCTTTATTGAACAGCAGGATAATGTTCAGTATAAATAATGATTCACGACAGGATATTTAGTGTATTCCCGAGAATGGATTTCTAAAAGAGGTAGAAAAAGTTAAGTTCTCTACGGCATGTTTCAGAGAGAACCAAGAATTTCATGATGTTATCGAGATCTCTATAAAAAGAACAAATCAATGATAATAAAAGTTTATGGCCTATTTCCTCGCAGAAAAATCTCTCTTTATATTTTGCCCATATAATTACATATTTACAGTTCACAATAAGATGAACCTAAATTGTTGATGCTATTTATAACTCGGAATTTAAAACCTTGACGCGGATCTATTTATTTATTTCGCTAAAATTAAGCTAAGAACTTTCAAGAAAAAATACTTTTTTCAAGGTAAGGCCTTTAAAAAAGCCTCTTTGCTTGAAAGCGCTTAACCTAATTTTATCGTAAAAAATAAACAGATCGTTGAAGTTTTACATATTTACAGTACATTTACATTTTTACATGACAATGTTTTCTCATTTGACCCTGAATTTCTTCTTCTAGATGTCTTGTTTGGTGACTTGATAAAATAAATTTGGGACGGTTTAATTCTTAAGTTGTATTCTCTTTTTACTTTTCTTTGTGTAAGTTTGAGTGTATCTGTGATTCCATCTGCGATTATTTACCTTGTTTTTCTTCCATAGTGGCATGGATGTTAGAGTTTCCGAGACTTCACAGCGATACTGGTGGTGGCTGTTGATGGAGAGGCTAAAGACCTAACTGAAGGTTGACGGAGGAGGAATAAACAGATACTATCTGGTCCCTCTGCCAGAAAAACCATCAAAGGACCTTCTTACCTCTAATCCGCTTATAATCGCCTTCAGCCCTCCACCACAAAGGAAATAATCCCTCGGCCGACCAGGATCGAACAATAGCGCCATCTATCCGTGAAATATAGCAAAGATTACTCTGTGGTATTTGGAACAGAGAGTTGCAGATTGCATTTTTCACTTTAAAAAAATAGAAAATTGAACACAATAGAGGATAACTTAAGCGGTTTCTCCCGTGGGTGGAAATAGATTTGTGCGATCTTGGAGATTTACTCTGATGCAGTTTGTGGATTTAGATGTATTACGTAGGCGTGTGTATTACGGTGCAATCTACGCCGTATAACCACACGTTCTGTCCGAGTCGAGCTATAAGCGTTATATCGGGATTTTTGTGAGAAGCACAAATTGGGAATGAGACCAAGAGAAGATAGCGCAATAAACGGGATAGCGTTATAACGTCGAGCGTTAAAGGATCCTACCTCGGTTAAAAAAAAACTTATGTTTAGAGTCCACCTCCTTGTTTATACCTCGCGATACGTGTATTCTGCTCTTATTTTTGGAATATAAATTTATAAGAGAGAAAAAAAAGTAATTAATTTATATTAAACAAACCTAAAAACCTGACCTAATCTAACCTAACATTAACTTAACTAACTTAAACTGACCCAACTAAAATAACCTAACCCAATATTTATACCAATTCACCATATTAGAAATATGACCAGCTGACACATAATCAGCGGGCTAAACAATGAGATGAGCACTGAAGGAATATTAAACACACCAGTGCTGGATCAAGGAACGAATGCCAGTTCCGGATCAAGTAATGGACACCAGTACCGGACTAAGGAGCGGAAACCAGAGATGGACCAACGAACGGACATCAGTACCAGAACAAGGAAGCCCTGGTTTCCCTTCCTTGTTCTGGTGTCCATTCCTTGATCCGTCCTTGGTGTCTATTCCTTGGTCTATCCTGGTGTCCGTTCCTTGGTCCGGCCCTGGTGTCCGTTCCTTGGTCCGGTCTTGGTGTCCGTTCCTTGGTCCAGCCCTGGTGTCCGTTCCTTGGTCCGGCCCTGGTGTCCGTTACTTTGTCCGGCCCTGGTGTCCGTTCCTTGGTTGGTCCCCAGTGTTCATTCCTTAGCCCGGCCCTGGTGTCCGTTCCTTGGTTGGTCCCCAGTGTTCATTCCTTAGCCCGGCCCTGGTGTCCGTTCCTTGGTTGGTCCCCGGTGTTCATTCCTTTAGCCCGGCCCTGGTGTCCGTTCCTTGGTCCGGCCCTGGTGTCCGTTCCTTTGTCCGGTCCTGGTGTCCGTTCCTTGGTCCGGCCCTGGTGTCCGTTCCTTGGTTGGTCCCCGGTGTTCATTCCTTTAGCCCGGCCCTGGTGTCCGTTCCTTGGTTGGTCCCCAGTGTTCATTCCTTAGCCCGGCCCTGGTGTCCGTTCCTTGGTTGGTCCCCGGTGTTCATTCCTTTAGCCCGGCCCTGGTGTCCGTTCCTTGGTCCGGCCCTGGTGTCCGTTCCTTTGTCCGGTCCTGGTGTCCGTTCCTTGGTCCGGCCCTGGTGTCCGTTCCTTGGTTGGTCCCTGGTGTTCATTCCTTTAGCCCGGCCCTGGTGTCCGTTCCTTGGTTGGTCCCCAGTGTTCATTCCTTAGCCCGGCCCTGGTGTCCGTTCCTTGGTTGGTCCCCAGTGTTCATTCCTTAGCCCGGCCCTGGTGTCCGTTCCTTGGTTGGTCCCCAGTGTTCATTCCTTAGCCCGGCCCTGGTGTCCGTTCCTTGGTTGGTTCCAAGTGTTCATTCTTTGGTCCGGCCCTGGTGTCCGTTCCTTGGTCCAGCCCTGGTGTCCGTTCCTCGGTCCATCCCTGGTGTCCGTTCCTTGGTCCGGCCCTGGTGTCTGTTCCTTGGTCCGGCCCTGGTGTCCGTTCCTTCGTCCGGCCCTGGTGTCCGTTCCTTGGTCCAGCCCTGGTGTCCGTTCCTTGGTCCGGCCCTGGTGTCCGTTCCTTGGTCCGGTCTTGGTGTCCGTTCCTTGGTCCGGCCCTGGTGTCCGTTCTTTGGTCCAGCCCTGGTGTCGGTTCCTTGGTCCGGCCCTGGTGTCCGTTCCTTGGTCTGGCCCTGGTGTCTATTCCCTGGTGCGCTACTGGTGTCTCTTCCTTGATACAGCCCTGATGTTTGTCCCTTGGTCCAGCCGGAAGGTCGAAAGGGTCGGACCAAAGAGCGAATACCTGTACTGTACCGAGAAACGGACACCAGTACCGGATAAATAATCAGACACCAGGGATGGACCATGGAACGGACACCAGGGATGGACCAAGGAACGGACACCAGGGATGGACCAAGTAACGGACACCAGGGATGGACCAAGGAACGGACACCAGGGATGGACCAAGTAACGGACACCAGGGATGGACCAAGGAACGGACACCAGGGATGGACCAAGGAACGGACACCAGGGATGGACCAAGTAACGGACACCAGGGATGGACCAAGGAACGGACACCAGGGATGGACCAAGGAACGGACACCAGGGATGGACCAAGTAACGGACACCAGGAATGGACCGAGGAACGGACACAGGTCCGAACCAAGGAACCGACACTCGTACCAGAACAAGGAATGGGTACCAGGGCAGGACTAGAGAAACGATATCTGTGTCGGACTAAGGATCGTAAACCAGTACCGGATCAGAGAAAAAGCACCTGTACCAGAACAAGGAACGAAGACTACTGCCGGACCGGACATCTGTGCCGCACCAAAAAGAGTAGACCTGTGGTTTTTTTTTTAATGCCAAAAAAAAAAAAAAAACTTCATTTTGAACTCTTCAAATACTGGCTGTTTCACCAGTTCTCACTTAAGAACACTAGCTTCATATTCCAAATATTTTTCTAATTTCAGTAGAGAAATCGCACAAATTTACTCTTTTAGAGCATTTAAAATCAATAAACTTTTGCCGTATTTTGAACAAAAGCCTTTTGTTTTTTTTTTCCATATTGGTTATATAAAAATAATATTTTAAAAAACATTTTAGTTTGAATTAAGGACCTAGAATCTTATTTTAACATTTAAGCTCTTTGTGATCAAATATGGCTCTCAATATGATCAAAATGCGTCAAATAATTTTATTTCAGCATGCATTATATTTATACTTGCGATTCTGAGATCTCTTACATGTCGCAATTGCAATTTTAAATAGAAAACGATAAATACGTCCATGGACATAACTTAAGGAAGTTGTATCTTTTAGCATGTATATCGAGATTCAGACAATAACTCTGAAAGATATTACAGTGACCTTTATTGAAGATACACAAGATAACCAAGTTTGAACAAAAATGCCTCTGTTTCCTAAAAAAAAAAAAAAAAATTAATAAATAGACGGCCGGCGACATTAAAATATGGAATTTCCTTAAGTTTTGTCCATGAGTGTACATAAAAAAATACCGATATAATTTTTTCAATTTTGTTTCTTTATATTGAAATTTAAAATTTTTTAATATCAAATAAAATGATTTCCATGGCATAATATTTTAGCAAGAGAAAGATTAAAGTTTTTAAATGAATATTAAAATTCTGTAAAAAAAATAGGCACATCATAGATATTTCGTAAAATTCGATATAAGATGCATCAGAAAAGAAGAAATTGTATCATGTCAAATTATCATCTTTTTTTACCTCATTTTCAAAAGGGTTGTAGCGATATGAATCATTTTGAGTTTTACATTCATTTGGTAAAGTTTATGGTCATATAGGGAGAGAACTTACATTTGGTGTTTGCCCTCATCATTCCGTTCATCAATTAAAGTTATTGCTTATATTTGAGTTATGTTTTGTTTGTAGGCATATTTAAAGCATAATATGATGTTGGTTGTAGAGCATGGTAGTCTTGATGAAGATCTGGAGCTCAACAATGCATCAGCGCAACTTGAATTCCGGCGATGGCTCTTGGGACTAGGAATTTATTGGAATGTCTTGAACGGATTATTTGACCATGCCCTTTTTTAGAATGTCCAAGTCTAGTTTACACTTAGATCACTAAAATGTTATTTCTGAAGTCCATGTATCAAGATTATCTTCATGTTAGCGGCAACTTAACAAATCCATCAAATTCTCTGTAGTATGCACTGACGAGTACGTCAAGAGGATTCCTCAATCTTTGGCTGCAAGATGATCAGCATGACCATCAATTCCATTTCTAACAATTGTTGTCATTCAAGAATTACTACATTGATAAATGTTCTCAGCTTTTAATTCCAAATATAAATAATAGATACAAGATCATTCACCTTTCATACAAAAATAATTAAGGAAATAAGTTTACCTGGAAGTTCAAATATAGACAACCAAAAAGAAAATATAAAAACGATACTTTCAACTCTGCCAGAAAGTCTGCCCGTTTATATTAGAAAAAAGGCATAGCTTTTGTAAACTTTTGGGATTTTAAAAATTAATATTTACATATAGATTTAAGCGATTACTGTTATTTACCACAGTCGCATATATTTCGGGGATATATAGTTCCAATTTTTTCGAAGGAAAATTTACTCTTGCCAAGAGAGACTCATCTATAATTACTAAAGTCATTATCTATTCATAGAAATTTTATTTAAAATATTAGTTATATAATTTTATATAACTGCATATATACACCAAATGTTCGGATTATAACCTATTACTACGAAACTAAATTGTATTTTAAAATTCGGGCTTCGTAGTGCCAATCCTGAAGTCGTCCCCTATTCAAAGACATCTTTCATTTGTTGGATTCAATTACCTTGGCTAAGTGCCCTTCACATATTTCTTCACGAAATTCAATCCTAATGATAAAAGTTTTTGTAGGAAAGACAATATATGCTAGAGAATCACAAGTTCTAATTTTACTATTTTTGAATTTTCAGCCTGAAACTTTCTCAACTCCCCCAATTTTCTCCATTCAATCAATGAAACTTTCTCCAACCCAGCTTCCGTGATTTAAGTGAATTTTGATTGAACAATTTCCCCATTTAGGAAGAATTAATTGCCTAATTATTGTTAATTGGGTTGAGAGATATTTTCGTCTCGAAATTGGGAAAGGAATGGATCTAAAAGAGTTGTTCCAGGACTTCTGCAGTCTCTCAACATTTTTGTTCACCACTCCCAAGTTTGATAAGTGGATGTTTGTGTCGAGATATGTACGATATTCCGTGTTTAAGCTATACACAGGTTTTTGAAATATTGTTACAGGTGTTGGTCTAAAAAAGAACACAGTTAGCTATGATGGCGTGCTTCAAGACTTTAGCACATTCCCTTGGTTCAAACGAAGTGTGCATGATTCTCGCGACGCCTGAGTTCGAACAACTGTTGTTGTTTTGAAACCTAGAAGCGATACAACGTCTTTAGGATCCAAGATCTGCCGAGGGGAGGCAACATCGACACGGTTTGGCCGTAAGTTTGGCCTTAAATACCCATTTCTTTATTTCTCAAGAAGCCTCTGGGACCAAAATATTTTTGGTCGTAGAGGTACAGCCTGCAACACGCCGACGACGGCCAACAGCCCGAAACGCGTTCCTGGTTAGCTTTTCTTGATTAATCAAAAAATATGAATTGGCCAAATATCAGGGAACATGCTAAATCAATGTTTAGTTGATTTCTGTCCCACTAGATGGCGCTCTGCAATCTAAAATGTTCATGTGAACGTGGTCAAAATATGCCTTTTTTATTTTAATATATATACCAGAAATTTATAGAGAATTTATTTATTCTATTTATTATTATTATTTTTTGTATATATTTATACTTTTAATATATTTTTATTTATATTTATCAACACAACATATTGAATCATAATCCTTACTCATTTTATTTCTATATTATTTACCAGTCTCTTCATTTATTTGATCGAATGGTTATTTAATTATATATTTTTAAATTATTATTATTAATATAACAATCGTATATTGTACATATATTTTATATACAGTGAAATTTCCATCGGATAGTTTCTTACTTTGGTCTTGTATAGCGTGAGTGGATCACATACCCGCGTGATTTAATTTAAATCAAAGCCTTGATAAAGAGAGGCGTGTTGCCCCTAGAAATATTGGTTGAATAATAAATTTAGATCCAATATATGCCTTTTATTTATATACATATGTATATATTATACACAAAAGAAATTTTTTCAATTTATAAATTAGTTAATTGAATAATTGCTGATTAAAATAATAGTTGCTTCATTAAAGGCTACGTTTTATTAAGGACCTCTGATATTTTAAGCTCCATCAGCAGCTATCTAATAAAGCGTGTTTCAATCTATGCATTCTCAAACCTTAAATTTATTCCTATATTTATGCCATCTATCAATTTATGTCGCTTTATTGTTTTCAAAATAATAATGTACTTCAAAAAGCACATTTTTTATCATCTTTAACTGAGAGAAAGGGGTGGACTCCATATATACATAACTGAGTCCATAAATAATATATAACTGGGGGAATTTAAAATTAATTTTATCTTTCTGCCACCCCTTCGATATTTTAATATTTGCTGTAGTATCTAGGGAAACCAATAAAATACTAATTTCAAACGGTCCTAGGTCAAAATTAAATATTTTATTTTCGTAGATAGAAAGAAAATGAATATATCGGAATTTCTACGAGATGGAATACGTTTTAGAAATAGGTATGAAATTAGGAAATCAATGATTTCGATTTCACGTCACCTTTTATTTATTTATATATATAAAAATGGGAATGTGTGGATATGTAAATAAAAAATAATTTTGCAGATTTGTCAAATATTTTTTCAATTTAGATTTAATTTGAAATTTTCACTTAAAAGAGCAGAGATTAGCGTCGTCTACAAATGAAATTTTTATTCAGGTTTGTTTTATTTCGTAGTAATTTGTAGAAAATGCAACATCTTTTCGCATTTTTACAAGTTTAATATGCAACAATTGCATAACCTTTACCATTTTTAGAACGCCGTCTTTTGTTTGGCGCCAAAATTTGGTATCGTTTGGAATTGAATGCCTAATACTTTCTAAATTTGAACGATGAAATTATTATTATACAATTAATTATTTTTATCGTTAAAATTGTATAAAAAATCTGAAGAGACTTATATCTAACATTATATTTATCAGAGTCATCAATAATTTCTGTCACCGTTTGCTTTTATGAATGGAATAAATACCCAAATATGGCCATTTCTTATAAGCATCGGTGGTTCGTGGTACAATGCTCGCCTGCCACGCGGGCGGCCCGGGTTCGATTCCCGGCTGATGCATTTTTTTTTTACAATTTTTAAAACTCATTTATTTTATTATTAAAATATACAAGTATCAGATTTATCAATTCTGTCATCGTTTGCTTTTGTGAATTGAATGCTTTTACGTAATATACATAAAATACGTAACTAATATGACTGAAATTTTAGCAGTATGTATAGTAGAATCTGGAAAAACTTATATTGAATATTTCAGGTCTCTATCCCGAATATTCTTCGAGTTATTTTCAAATTTTTCAATTTGTAATATTATTTGCAATTTGAAATTGACAGGTTCTGGGCAAAAATAGTTGTTTTTTTTAGTCAGAAAATGATTATGACAATATTGCTGTATCATATTTGATTATCAGATACAAAATTATATCCTGAAAAATTCCAAAAAGCAGAGACCACGGGTGAAGCCAGTTCATTTTTAGTATGCAGGAACAAAATTCTAAAAGAAAAACATTCATTCGAGCAGAAGACACAAAGCCAGATCATCTCTTTATAAAAATATCGCTTCTCAGACACAAAGTTTGGAGCGGGACGTTTCACAAGAATGACATCCACGGCGCCAATTTATAATTGTAACGAATAGTATTTGAATAAAAGCATTTAATCGGGTAAAACCCGGGCGTTGCCCGGGTCATTCGGCTAGTTTATTAATATGTGCAAAAATATTAAGACTGAATTATAGCACATTATTATTATTATTTTAATTATCCCTAGTACACGTGGTATGATATGCCATGATAATCATGGTGGGTAGTTAGCGACTGCTTTTACTGTAAGAGCACCACATGTCTACACATGTGAAAAGCAGTTCGACTTTGCACTTACAAATGTGCCAGAGCCCCGTTTGATTACTTGCACTCGCTGCTGGGGTTGGACTTTCGCAAGAATCGAGGGGCCATTGGAGCTTTTTCTTTTTTAAATCAGAAAAAAGTGTCCAATGCGGGAATCGAACCCGGGTCGTAGTGGTCGAAAACCAAACGGTTTAACCAGCCTTCCATTGACCCCCTATTATTAGCACATTATAAATTTGAATGATGTTTCTCAGGATGAAATTGGAATGTTTTTCTCAAGGATTGGCAATATTCTCGCTATATAGAGTTTGATAGATCTACTCCTTCATATAAATAAATGTATATCGATTTCATAAATTTTCCATGGAAAAGAAGTTGGATCTTTAATAGCCTTCTTCCTCTTTTTACTTCATTGTTGTTATATTATGTATTATAAAGTAACAATTAATTTCTAAAGAAAAAAGGCATTTCCTTATCGTGCAAGTGAAATTTGCTGATGACTTGCGCCATCTGCCTGAATAAACTATTCATTATTTCGTATATTCTATTCAACAACAACAACAAAACACTTTATTAGGGCGTCTTGCCCTGTACAGATTCGCCGTGGAATTACAGACAATATTCAACACAAGAGAAAAGGGAGAGATAGAGTATTTACAATTAAGGTATGGTAAACAGGGTGACTTTTTTATTGTGCCCCTGTTCTTCTCTCTTCCACGAGTGCAATTTTATTTACAACCGCTTTTTGATAGTTGAACAGTTCTATTGCCCAACTTTTCTTATCTGAAACAGTTTTTATTAGCTTTATTGAGTTCAAATATTCTATTCGTAATTCGTATTTTTAATTATTCCAGATTTGGCCAAATTTATTCCGACAGATCGCAAACCATCAGCAACTTTCAGAACACGATCAGGAGAGATGCCTTTTTCTTCATTTATCTACCTTATCTCAGTACAAATTGTGTTATTTTTAAAATTAATTTCTTATTGTTTTGTTCAGGGAATCATTAAAAAAAAAAAGCTACGGTTCTCTCTAATAAAAGACTTTGTGTTTGGTGTTAAACTTTATAAAATTTTATTATTAAATATATATTTTTTTTTACATTTTGGTCTTTTAGATATATAGAATTGCTTGTTTTTTCCCTGTATATATATATATTTTGTTTAAATCTTTAAATAAAAAAGGCATATATTGAATTAAAATATCATTTATTTTACCAATATTTCAGTTGGCTGAACGCCAAACTTTATCAAGGTATTATAACATATTAAAGTGTGTCAACAACAAACTCAGCGCCACATACGGTCAAACACACCTTAACATGTTATAATACCTTGATAAAGGTTGGCGTTCAGCCAACTGAAATATTGGTAAAATAAATAATATTTTGATTCAATACAGAGGGTGTTTCCTTTCAAATGAAACGATTTCAAACGTCCGTTAGAACTTTATTTTTCGAACGTGAATTTTTTTCATGTGTTCTATGTGCTTCCCCTTCTTCTTGGCTATCTCCCTGCATCGGACTTTCCAAGCTGCGAACACTTCCTTGACTTTGGAGAGCGAAACATTCGACCACTCCTCTTGTGCGGCTTTCCAAAGTCCGGCCTCAGTTTTGGGACGTCGGTTGAAGAGCCGTTGTTTCAACATACCGAACCCGTAAAAATCCAGTGGGCTGGCGTCGGGAGACTTCACTGGAATGTCCGAGTTCCTGATAAAATTTAGGCCTAGGGTGTCCTTCATTTCTTGTAGGAACTGTTGGGTTTTGTTGGAGGTATGGGAAGAGGCTTTGTCGTGATGAAGGAACACTTTGTCCATTTCCCCTGGGTAAAGGTCCTTCAGTTGTTCGATGACAGGTTTCAGAACGCATTCTATATAGAATTCTGAGTTCACCTTCACCTTCGATGGAACCTTTATGAGCGGAAGGACTCCACGGCCAGTCATTACCCCGACAACCATGAAACCTTTAGGGAAAGTTTCGGAGCATTGGTGAACCCAATTATCCGGGACCTGATTGCCTCTTTTGATGTAACAGATCTTCCGGATTCCATTGCAATACGTCACATACATCCATGCTTCGTCCAATGTTGCAGTATATTCCGATCTGGAACCGGCCAGGTGTTCCTCGTAGAGCTTCCGGGCATTCGTTGCACGGTTTTTCATGTGGAAAGGGGTGAGCTTGTGAACCTTGCCTTTTCGTCGGGTATCCAGTTCCAAATCTTTGTGAATGATGTTATTTATCGTTTTTAGCGATGTTCCACACATTCTGGAAAGTTGGCGCTGAGATGGTGGATTTTCAGTAGTTGCTAGCCGCTTTACCTTGGAAACCGTGGCGGGGGTCCGCACCGGACGTGGTCGATCGACTTGAAATTTTTGCCCATTGGATTCAGCTTCCCTTTTCTTTCCGATGCCATTTACTACCCTACATATTGTAGCTTTGCCAACATCTAGTCCTTCTGCTTTTAGCTTTTTCACTATGACGCTATAACTGTTTCCTTCTTTGGAAAGGGTCCGAATTGTTTGTTCGACTTGGAGCGTTAGTCTCTCTCCCCCCATGTTGCAAAAATCATGATACCTGATGAAAATGAATTCTCCAGAAGATTCTAGATCTATTGGAACCAGTGTCGTGTGCAGCATGCCTGCACGTGCAAAACGCGAGCGCTCGAAAATCGTTTCATTTGAAAGGAAACACCCTCCGTATATGCCTTTTTATTTAAAGATTTATTTATGGATTGCTCTATTTTCAAAAAATATATTTATGTGTTTTACTAAAAATTTAAATTGATAAAAAGATTTTGAGTTGCGTAAAATATAGAAAAACTGGAAATTCTCTTGCTAGCTTATGACATTTTGATAGATATGTCCCAAATCTTATATATAGCGCAATACTTCTACATGAATAAACTGTAGCTCCACCAGAGATGTAAAAACATCAATACTTACCGTTATTCTCTCATTGATTCCTGAAATCTGTAGAAAACCGATAAGATTGGGTTTTTATTTACATATATACACATGTTACAAGCCATTATAATGATGATAGGTAGTACTGACTGCTTTTACTGTAAATGCGCCACATGTCTTCACATGCAGATAGCAGAGAGTTCGACCTTTGCATTTACAAGTGTGCTACAACCCTGTTTAGTTACCTGGTCTCTCTGGTAGAGTTGGACTTTTGGAAGAATAAAGGGCCATTGAAGAAATATTGTGTATTCAGATAGAAAGTTCACAATGTGGGACTCGATTTCCTGTCGTGGTTGTCGGAATTCAACGGTTCATACCGATATTCCACAAACCCCAGAAGCAGTCTATAATATCTACTAGGTGTTTGTTTTGTCACTAGATATATCTCCCGAAATGCCCCAAATGCGATTCCCAACCAGTTCTGAACATCTATTGAATTGTATCAAATCCTCCAAAAAAGACCTCTGGGAAAACCCCAGGACTATAATAGAAAAGCTGAGACAATGGGACCTAATGGAGATCATTTAAACGACTTGAAGAATAAGCAACAACAACGCTAGATATATCATAGGAGTAAAACCTTTGGATTATCTAGCCATATCAATCATTGGTGTCACTAGAATGACTGAATTTGTCGACGTTAAGCATATTTCGTATTTACATATTTCCATCAATTTTTAAAACGCTGAGAAGGTTCACCACTAACAAGCTAAGCCTTCTCATTCAATAACTTTTAACATTGCAGTAAGGTCTGTATAGAGATGAAAAGAAACACATTGCCAACAATATTAATTGTTGCAAATATTTTCGATAGAGATAACAAATAAATTTATTAATGTACAAGGTTGTCCCAAAAGTTCGTAAACACTTGCAAAATATTGAAATACCAATATTATTCGTCGTTATTTATAATGTCTTTATACTGTATTATGTATAAAGTAATTGTATTATGTATTATTATGTATTCGCCATAATAATATTATTCGCCAAGTAATAATAAAAACACGAAATTTAGGACAAACTTGTAATTATCAAATTTTAAATTATTTAAATAAACGAGAACAAGCTCTAAAGATAGAAACCTATGCATTTATTGCACAATAAACGAATTGAAAGCAATTTAATTTGCATACGAACCTTTTGTAATTGATAAATTATTTTAAAAATAGGTATATTCTCTTCCATAAAATAAGCCTTTGATAAACAAAAATAATTACTTCTCAAAGTATTCACACCCAAGAATGTACATCGCGTGTGTTGTAATAATATATTAATACTTCGTAAAGATAGAGGCTGCCTGGCCGGAATTCATAGTTCTTCAAGGTAAAGATACTTCGGCCAGTAAATCCTTTTATTAATATTGCTGGCCGAAATATCTTTAATTTTGAAGAAATATTAATACTTCACAATTTGAACCAAATACAGAATATATCCTCATATATCTATGCTATTCCTAGTATAAGTTAGGTGAATAAATCAGTAAATTATAGCAAGGTGAAAGAAGTTTCTCGAGGAAAAAGAGCAATAAAAGAAGAGGAAATATGGCTGGACTGAAAGATTCCATTTCGACCAGAAATTATTCTCGAGCGATTTGAAATATTTTCCATTCAAATTTGAGGATATTTCAGAAGTTCTATCCCCCCTTCGATATCAAGTAGTATTGTGTGGACATATATTGGTTCTATTACATCCACATTTCTTCCTCCATATTCTTTCTTACAAATAGTTTAATACCTTCAGGCTTTTGAATATCGAAACTATTCGATTATATATTGTTTTCAATCGTTGAACATTTCTCTATCTGCCGTTTTATTATATTTTATGGAAATGTCAGAGAAAAATATGAATTTATCAAATCATTTTAGGTTTTTATATTGATCGAAGCCCATCTTAACTCAATGTAGTGGCTTGAATGTTCAAGAAATGATAGACAGAAGCCATTCATTTTGTGATTTAGATAAATTATGACTTAGATGAACTTTTTAATAATACGAGCGCTAATCATTTATCACCTTATGCCCTGCTATCAGAAACGGTGAAAAGTAGACACAATGCAATAGATTTATAGAATTTTTGTGAGAAGGCGAGAAGGATGAGAAACATGTGTAAATAGGTTTCCTTTTTTTGTGGGCTCATGTTAATACTGAATTGTATATAGTACTTGATGTTCAATTAAAACCATTGCTATACTGGGAGAATCCTGTATGGGGCTTGATCCCTAATAAAGGTTTGTGTGTGTGACTTAGATAGATTCAGATAATTATGATTCAGATAAAGAGAGAAATAGCTACATAAGATATATTTACATAGTTAGCTACATGGGCATTGACTATTGTCACACACTGTCTGATTGGATTTACAGCTTTCTAAAAAAATAATGTTAAAGATTTAGAATTATTTGCATATACGAGCGTATATTATGAATACATTTAATTAATAAAATTAAACATTTGTATAATATCAAACTTAGAGAGATATAGGATTTTGTAAAAAAAGAAAGAAAAACGTATAAAATTTAAAAGCATTTATACAATTTCTCATTATTTATATATTTCAAATATATATTATTTTTAATATAAATATATATAATGTACTTATTTTGAAATAATATATTGTTTACATTTCGATATATAATAAAAGTGGGCTACACAAAAATGTGTGCATATACATAAATAGGATTTTAAAATAACAAATTTATCACATATAGGAGAATTTATTGGTATGAATAAATAAGAAAGCATTTCGAATATATAAAATGGAGCTAAAAATACTCGGAGAGATAAATTTATTTAAAACTGGGGACATGTGACAAGTGTGATCAGGCAATCCCCTCTTGTCTGGTAACTCCGGGAAATCCTCCGTTTTATTCCAGGGGGGCAGGTGTGAGGCTGGTTCGCCAATTTGAAGCCTGGGATATTGGAAGACCGAATTACAGATAGTCCGTATAAATAATTCAGTTGGTTGATTAAAATTCTTTCTTTGAGATGTATGCACTCCCACGTATTGTTTGTTATAAATACCGAAGGATCTATACACATCCTGGGATAGAGGATAAACCTATTTGTATATTTCACATGCTCTAGTCTTTAAGACAAGCCTCAATGAGAAGATTGTGTGCTCTTTCACAGAAATATATTTCAACGTGGAAAATTAGAAAAGACAAACTTCAGAATGACATAGCAATTTATTTAAAGCAAGAGCAAATTATAATTGAAAAAAGATAAGAAAAGAGGGAAGTTTACAGAATAACAAAATATAAAGGTCAAATTTGATACTCTGTTAATAAAATAATAAATACTTTTCTACAATATGATGAAGTTGTGTGAGAATGGTATTCACACATATACATAAAGAGATATATTTCCTTTTATTCATCATCCTTAATAAAGGAAGAAACGCCTCTTTAGATACATGTATACCATCCTTCCTTTTCACTTCAAGAGCTTAAATACCTTTTGGGTAATTTCGACCGATTTTATAACCCCTCTCGTAATATGTTAAGAGATCGAAGCCCTCCCCCTATACTGATGATAGTGATAGCTCTAAACCATGGTATACAGGTTGGATATTTGTCTGAATTTGCTAAAACCTTCTGAACTGGTGTTGTGTCTCATTCTTTATCATTGTTATTAAAGTCTTTTGCTAGAGTGATAAACATAATACATTGTTCTGATGCATAATAAAGAGAAAGGTGCTTCTTTAGGTACAGAAAATATATGTTTATTGATATTTTATATTGTCACGGAGATAAATAAAGCAAGGGCAAATTTGGGAATAAATAATTTATTATAAGGGGTGTTTATAGGGAGAGAGAGAGTGTACAACTTACCCCAAGTTAAAAGATAATCCTAATGTCAGCTACCGTCCCGTTTTCCTTATTTACAGATCAGCTTCCGAGAAGCCCTCACACCTGTGGTCCCCCCCGGGGTCCAGGGATGATTGACAGGTGTCCCATCTGGATGGAGCTACTTGACAATATTTTACATCTGGTGTCAGAAACCCATCTTGATCTCATGGTGTTATGGAGGAGGACTCTACTCGGATGTATCTATAGATACTGAAGATTTTATTGTTTAATATATGAAAGTAAGAGATAAAACAAGTTGGTCAAGGAGAGCAACTATGAAATATGGTCGAGGGTGTGAAATATAAATATGTTGTATTGTGGAGCTGACACCGTCGTTGGCTCCTCGTCCAACTTGCATTCATGGACCAGAAATGGGAGCGCATATCCTGAAAACAAAAGAATCCTACACACATAGGAACATGATTACCTCTGTTTGGGGCGGACCAGGGAAGGTGAGATGGAACTAAGGGTAAGTTCTGGGACCGCTGGTCAATCGGACAGCAGGACGACCTAACTTTACCTGACTCTTCTGCTCTTGGCTCAGTAAAACCAGCTTATATGATGATAGTGACGTCAAAGTGAGGGAATTCTGTCGGCTTTTAGCGTCGAAAAGCCAACCATGAACACTTTTCGGAGTATTGGCTCTCGTTGGATTCTCTCGATTTAACAAGAAATGTGCTAACCAAATGTTTAGTTGATTTCTGTTCCACTAGAAGACGCTCTGCCATCTAAAAAGCACAGAATATGCCTATTTTGTTTTTAAAATCAACATATGACCTTTTAAAATATATTTTTACTTACCTTTGCTCATGTTAAGTATATTTACGCAAATTTACCCTTAAAAACCTATTTCTCAGGAAGCCTTTAGGGACAAATATTTGGCCGTTGAGGTACAGCCTGCATAACGCTGGGTCTAAATGGTTAAAGTTGATCATATTGCCACGTGGAACATTAAGGAAGACAAACTTCAGGATGACACAGCAATTTATTTAAGGCAAGAACAAACTATGATCGATAAACAAAAGATAAGCAACGAGGGAAGTTTACAAAGTAGCGAAATATTAACATAAAAAAAGATACTCTGTTAATAAAATAATAAATACTTTACTCCAATATGAAAAGAGTAGGATGAATATTATGGAACAAGCCTAAATCAACGTTTAGTTGATTTTTGTTCTACTAGATGGCGCTCTGTCATCTAGGAAAGCTCAGGATATGCCTATTTTGTTTTTAAAATCAATACCTGACTTTTAAAAAATATATTTTTACTTATTTTTAGTCACATGTTAAGTGTATTTACTCAAATATGGCCTTAAATACCCATTTCTTGTTTTCTTGAAGCCTTTAGGGACAAATATTTGGTCGTTATGGTACAGCCCGTACCACGCCGAGTCTAAATGGTTAAAGATGATCATATGAAGAGAGAAGGCTGAAGTGAGTGATGGTAGATAAATCTATCGACCTGGCTAAATGGCAGTAACGACACCAGCCGTCAGCCAACAAGAGAATTTGGAACGTTGCGATATCTCGACCAATAAAAGACTACCTACTTTGTCTCTCTATTTAATAAATATATGGTTATATATAATAATCTTAGTATAAAATATTGGTTAGAATATGTAAAGGTTTAGTTAACCATAATTAGAATAGGTAGAGGGTGTGTGTGTGTTGGTTAGGAGGGGTGTAAAAATTTAGCTAATGCTAGTAGTTAAAGGATATAAAGTGTTAGGTAAAACTATTTAGGAGATATATAAAGGTTTAGTTAACTCTAGTTATAAATGTATAAAGGTTTAGTTAACTCTAGTTATAAATTAATATATAAAGGGTTAGTTAACTCTAGTTAGGAAGTATAAAAGGTTTATATAACACTAGTTAGGAAGCATAAAGGTTTAGTTAACTCTAGTTATAAATGTATAAAGGTTTAGTTAACTCTAGTTATAAATGTATAAAGGTTTAATCAACTCTAGTTATAAATGTATAAATGTTTAGGTAGCACTAGTTATAAAAGTATAAAGGGTTAGTTAACACTAGTTAGGAAGTATAAAAGGTTTATATAACACTAGTTAGGAAGTATAAAGGTTTATTTAACTCTAGTAAGAGGTTCCCGCTATCGCCCCTGTGGTGAGGAAATCTGGCATGTACGTGTGGATGGAGTGTCGACGAGATGCCTTTGTTCTGATGAAGGACGGGCTGGAGGTATCCTTGTTACCTGCGAAGATTGAAATACCATAAAATGCAAATACCATCCCTGTATATATCTATCACGGGATAGGTGATTCGAATGTTACAAACTGGGACATCGCAGTGAGAAATGTCCCCAAATTGATCAAAGTGTGAATCTCTCTCCTTCGCCTATCTACGCGGAACGCTGTCCGACTTCAGGGCGGAATATGACATCGAACCATACGACCCTCAGTGGGATTCGTCTGATGTAAATATTATTTTTTTTACATTTTCCTATATTGACCCTATATAATCTTATTTTGTTCTGAAAATAGATCAATCCATACTTAAATCATTAGATAATAAAAATGTATCAATCCAATATATGCCTTTTTATTATCGAAGTAATCTTATAAGAACGAATAATAAAAGTATATTCAATCTCAATCTAGTTAGGAGATAAAAAGGTTTAATTAACGCTAATTATGAGGTGTAATGGCTTAGTTAAATATAGTTGGGAGTTATAGGGAAAGTACTGGGCTACTGTCAATATAGAGTTATGTATAATTAGTGAGGTCATGTGGCGATAAAGGACATTATTCCGCCCCCACATGCAGATAACACTCCCACCCACCCACACACCCAGGTTGACGCTGCACTGCATTTCCATAAACATGTAGAACACAAGCCTCATTAGTATACATCTCTTTGGGATAAAGTAGCGAGAAATCGGGTGTATGTAAAGATGGAACATGGAATGGAAAGGAATATACGAAGTTATTAAAGTGTAAACTTTCTATAACTATCCAATGCGCAGAAAACTATAAAATATATATATAGTTTACAGACCACTTTAATTTTCGAGAGTTCTCCCTGTATCTCAAATGATTTTTGATCCTTCTTTGTCAGTTGATTTAAAACCTCAATTTTTTTATAATAAGAATCTTTACTTCTCGCACGCATGTAGAAAAGCCACAAGAAATCAGCATTAAAAATAGAGAGACTATATTACAGTAAGTAAAATGATATATTTCAAGAAATTCCCCATCACCATTTTTACATACACATCTCGGACTATGTAACTTGTTGTTCCCACAATAACCATCATGAAGATCATCGTATGTTAGATTTGAGGTCCGGTAGCGTCCTTTAAGGGATTAGTTCAACCTGGAGAAAACTGTAACATCCTGTCTGTATCCCGTATCGTGCGTGTTACCTCTGTAGTTTCCAGTAGTGAAATTGATCAACACAGCGCGCGAATAATACAAGTTAGCAGCCACTACAGCATCACCGTGTAGTTTCTTTTGATGGATTCTTTCAACCTGGAGAAAACTGTAACATCTTGTCTGTACCCTGCGTCGTTGTATCCCTGTAGTTCTCCGTGGAGAAAAAAAAAGTTGGTTAAAATATATAATTAAAACAGGGCGCGAATAATACAAGTTGGCAGCCACTACGGCATCACTGTGGTCATTCTATATTGTTTATAATCCTAGAATTGCTGAATCTTGTGAAAACACTGTGTGGCGCATGCGGAACATTACGTATATAGACGTATTTTTCAGCGATATACAAAGCAATAGGATAATAACTTAATTAATTAAACACGCCCCTCAATTCTCCAAACTTCCCAATTGGGAAAGTGGGAAGAAGTTTCAGTCCCAAATTGAGAGAACATGTCTCAGGAAGTCGAACAATCCATACTTATCAAAGGAAGACATTCAAAAAATAATCTAAGAGAAAAAGTTTCATCGAGGGAAGAGTTTATCTTTAAAAATATTATTTATTAATGAGCCCCCCCTACAAGACTATTTTAGTGAAAACACAACAATGTGGGCTTTTGACAAACTATTTTAGTGAAAATACAACAATGGGCTTTTGACAAACTATTTTAGTGAAAATACAACAATGTGGGCTTTTGACAAACTATTTTAGTGAAAATACAACAATGGGCTTTTGACAAACTATTTTAGTGAAAATACAACAATGTGGGCTTTTGACAAACTATTTTAGTGAAAATACAACAATGGGCTTTTGACAAACTATTTTAGTGAAAATACAACAATGGGCTTTTGACAAACTATTTTAGTGAAAATACAACAATGGGCTTTTGACAAACTATTTTAGTGAAAATACAACAATGTGGGCTTTTGACAAACCATCTTAGTGAAAACACAACAATGGGCTTTTACACAAACCATCTTAGTGAAAACACAACAATGGGCTTTTGACAAACTATTTTAGTGAAAATACAACAATGGGCTTTTGACAAACTATTTTAGTGAAAATACAACAATGTGTGGGCTTTTGACAAACTATTTTAGTGAAAATACAACAATGTGGGCTTTTGACAAACTATTTTAGCGAAAACACAACAATGGGCTTTTGACAAACCATCTTAGTGAAAACACAACAATGGTCTTTTGACAAACCATCTTAGTGAAAACACAACAATGGGCTTTTGACAAACTATTTTAGTGAAAATACAATAATGGGCTTTTGACAAACCATCTTAGTGAAAACACAAAAATGGGCGTTTGACAAACTATTTTAGCGAAAATACAACAATAAGCTTTTGACAAACCATCTTAGTGAAAATACAACAATGGGCTTTTGACAAACCATCTTAGTGAAAGTACAACAATGGGCTTTTGACAAACTATTTTAGCGAAAATACAACAAGGGGCTTTTGACAAACTATTTTAGCGAAAATACAACAATGGGATTTCTGACAAACTATTTTAGCGAAAATACAACAATGGGCTTTTGACAAACTATTTTATCCGATACACAACAACGCGGGCTTTCTGATAGAGTATTTCAGTGAATATCAAACCTTGGGCTATTTGAAAACTATTTTAGAGAGCTACAACAAGGAAGGATTTTAACAAAAATGGTCTTAAATTTACTTAGAAATTTAAAATAGAGAAGTAGTTCAGGTTTATGTTAATGAAAGAGAACCTCCTGGTGGTGCTACTGAGCGTTCTGTTGGTATTTCTTCCGGTAGATGGTACTACGCCATCAAGTAGCATTCAATTTCACGGTCAGGAGAAGCCTTCTTTTATTTAATCTTTTTCAACTTTTAATGGGTTCATGAAACTACAACTAAACCAGCTTTTATTTACTTTGGATTCACATTTAATTCAAGTACTCATGGTTCACACACAGGGCATGATAATCATGGTGGATAGTATAACAAATGTTTATGTGCTCCGCATGTTTGAATTTGTAATGATAAGAGTGCTAGAGTGGGATGTTTGGTTATTAGAACTTACTGGTGGGAGTTGTGGGTAGAAGGGAGGCCTCTGAGGCAGGAAAAAGTGGTTGGATAATTCGATCTCGGCTGATAATATTTTATCACAAAATATCTCTCTCTGCCAGACTTATTTATAGTCTATTTTTAGAACGCTAGTTGAGCCTGTGTTCACAATGAACAGATGTTAAAATATTACCTAGTTGTAACTTAATGAAATGTTAAAAAGAAATCAAACACTTTAGAAAAATAGTAAAAAAAAAAAAATTGAAATTGTGCTTGGTTCAGGTATATATATTAAGATAAAGCATCTTTTGATCGTGTAACTAAAAGTTTCTAAATGTAAACGAATCATTGGCCTTTTTTCATTACAGAAAATTAGTTGAATACATTCTCGATAAATCAAAAAAAGGTAACCAAGTATGCGCTTCAGGCTATTGGCCCTCGTCAGCATGGTGCAGGCTGCACATCTACGACTGAAAATAGCTCAAAATCAAAGAACATGTATGAAGGCCAAAAAGCATTGGAATACAAGACTACATAAACATAGTAAACAAGTAAAATTGAACCGAGACCAGAGTGAAGATAGATAATATCAACTAAACGTTACAAAGAACACCACTGCCATCTATCGGAATAACTCTCAACTAAACGCCGTAAAAGAGTGATATAAAAATACTGTCTCCCAACGTGGGTGTTCTACGTGAAGGAATATGATTGGAAGGTTACAAGTTGTCACCAACTTGTGTCAAACACTTGTCACCAACCTGTCACCCAGGGCGACTTCTGCTCCCATCTCACGTGCCCTCGAGCGTCCTGCTAGAATTAATGTCGCGGTGGCCGCCAGCCATTTATGTCACAACATTTATTTATTTATTACGTCACCTCAGCCTGCCACGGTGTGTCTCTTAGAGTGTTTCTATGTAGGTATGTTTATCTTATCCATAGCCGTGACTGTTCTTGCGGTGAAATGTGGTGATAGACAACTAACCATTTGCTAACCATACAACTGAAGGTTGTTGATGATCGGCTAATCTACCAGTCACCAGTAATGTTCAATTGGACAACCAGGAGAGAAATACCTTTTATCTTAATTGTTTACAACCATGTTTTGAGTAGTGTTCAATTGTACAAGATAGAGATTTATTTTAGCTTGTTTGTTTATAGCCGTGTTTACACCAATAAAAAAGTGAAATAAAATATTTTAAACATTTAGAAAACATTATAAGCAGTAAGAAATTCAAGATGACAAATCCCGATAGTTGTTAATAAATGATACAACGAGAAGCTTGAAGAGAAGCCTTACTTTTAATCAGCTCCCCAGTATCACAGGCTTTCGGACACGGATTCAACAGAATTTGAATAGATTGTAAAATAGAGAGAGTCATATAAATTATTCAAAATGAAACTCATCCTCGAATGCCTGATGTTTTTGGCCTCATAATGGTATAATTATAATATTTATAGTATTTTGTAGTAATTTTAAATAGAGTCTTTGAGGAAATATAAGTACGGGTAGAAACAAGAAAAAAAAATCATATATCTATATTACAAAAAAAAAAGACCGTTTCAATTGATGTATTTGCAGGTAAGTATTATAAATATATTTAGAAATCTACTATAGTCTATAGTACTATATATAGTATTATAGAAATCTACTAAATTTTTCATTTCAACTTCCAGTGCTCCAATACTAACCCTTCGATGAGAAAGGGAAATGATGATCTGGAAACATTATAGATAATCTAACAAACGAGAAAAAAGTCAAATATGCGACACTAACGCTGAGAGAAAAAGCATAAAAACAATTCTAAAGAACGAAACACTACATAGGAATGATAATATATCCAGATGGCACAAGAACCTATAGGACATGCAACAATTATCCTGATGTGGAACTAAAAACTACCTACCTACCTTGCAGAAAATTGACATGGATCTAGAACAGCAAATACACACACGCAAGAGAACATTGCGACTGCTGTGATAGAGATGTACGGAGATCTCTTTCATTGGACACGACAACAACATTTTCAAGTCTTTATTTCCAAAATATCGGGGGCCCGTGTTACCTTTCTCATCGAAGGGTTAGTATTGGAGCACTGGAAGTTGAAATGAAAAATTTAGTAGATTTCTATAATACTATATATAGTACTATAGACTATAGTAGATTTCTAAATATATTTATAATACTTACCTGCAAATACACTGGTCCGCATAATTAAAGGAACAACACATGTTTAAGAAAAAGAAAAGTTACATTAAGGGATATATATCAAGTTTTGGTATATTCAAAAGCTTCCATGAATTAAGAGAGTATGTAAAACAGAAAAACAAATAAAGTTGTTTCCAATATGCAAAATACCACCGTCTACGTTGACTCCGCCTCCACCACGTGCCTGAGTCTTTCTCAAAGCGTCCTAATTTTACGCTCCACTAGATTTTTATTGAACCTTTTTGTTTTTTAAAGTTTTCATGGCTTATAGGCAACATTTATTACAAGAAAAAAAATGGAAAGCTATTGGAAGGATGGAAGCAGGCCAATCACAGGCAGAAGTAGCAATATGGCTTGGAGTGACAAGAAACGTTGTCTCAAGGCTTTGGAAAAAAATTCAAACGACAGCTAATGTTGCCAGATCACCCGGACAAGGACGGCCAAGGGTCACAACGTTAAATCAAGACCGTTGTTTGAGTCTCCTTGTGCGTCGCAATAGAAGAATGACAGCATCGCAACTACGAAGTGACCTCAATGCAGCTACAGGAGTCTTAGTATCAACTGGTACAATACGCAGAAGGCTTCACAAGAAGGGCCTCTATGCTCGACGACCCATAATTTGTGTGCCATTGACACCACCTCAAAAGAGAGCAAGGAAAATTTGGTGCAGACAACATGTCGCCTGGAATCCAGATGAATGGGGGCGTGTAATGTTCACTGATGAGTCCAGATTCTCTCTAATCAGCGATTCTCGTCGTGTCTTTGTCTGGAGAGAGGTAGGGATATGGTTGAAAGGGATCCCTACAGAAGCCAAGGTTTTATGGTCTAGGCTGGAATCTTCTTGGGCGGTCGCACAGCACTCCATATTTTTCGGCAAGGAACCCTGACTGGACAGAGGTATCGGGACGAGATCATGGCAGCATATGTGATGCCTCAAGCATTGGAAATGGGAGAAAACTTTCTTCTAATGGATGATAATGCCCGTCCACTTAGGGCTGGTGTGGTCAACACTTTTCTCCAAAACCATGCAATTGCTCGGATGAATTGGCCAGCTCGATCCCCAGACCTAAATCCCATTGAGCATGTATGGGACAACCTAGGACGGCGGATCTCATCCCTCCAACCCCCTCCTAGAAACACTCATGAGCTAGAAACAGCCTTAACACAAGAGTGGGCGTTGATTCCACAGGAGCTGATAAACTTCCTAATTCTTAGTATGGGTCACCGATGTAGAGCCTGTCTATCAGTTAAAGGCGATCACACCCCATATTAACAACAATATCCAAGATATTTATGCACTGACTGCAAGAAGATCATTGCTTGACCGGCTAATTTGCATAAAATACGTGTTAGAATTCTTTGATTTCGAGTATTCTAATCAATAATGGAATAATAAATTTGTGTATATCATTGATAAATGTTCAATAAAATTTGAGATAAATGAAAAAAATATGTTGTTCTTTTAATTTTGCGGACCAGTGTATATATTTTTGATTCTATAAAAATAACTAAGTTACGATAAAAATTACGGCACAAAAGTTTGAATAAGGAATTTAAACGGTGATATATGAAGTTAAATACGCTATTATATGTCATTGATATTATTGAGATTTTAAAACCACACAAGTGAAAATACGTAAAATAAATTTTTCTTTATCCTATAGATGGCACTAGTAATCATTCCAAAAATCCCCACAGAGTATCGTCCTCTATGAAAAGATAAAGAGATTGAATGTGCCAAATATTGATTGCAGCCTCGAAAATTTCCGAGCAGAATTTATACTTCAGATTTAAAATTAATTTGAGAGCTTCATTCATTAATTTCATGGCTGGTGATTTAATTGAGATAAAACTTCATTAACTATCCACACTTAATTATTCACACACAGCAGGAGCCTTTCTCACACCAACGCTTTGTGCCAAATGTGTTCCATCACAGTGAAGACACTAAACGATATATTTCAGAATTAAAGATAACCTGTATTTGACAGGGAATTGTCAGAGAGGTTGTCAGTCTTATAAATACTGCTATATATAAACGCAGAAATATAATAATAATAATCAGTACTATAAGTAAATATTAACAAAATTTTGTATAGATAAATATATATTTTTTTCTGAAACTTTCTTAGTCTCTAATATATATATATATGGAAAAACAATAGAAAAAATAAAAAAATAAGTGGGTCAGGTGTTGATATTGAAAATAAAGAAGGCATCTCCTGACCACGTGCACATGGGCTTTTTAGATGGCAGAGCGCCATCTAGTGGAGCAAAAAGTTGATTTCTGTTCCACCAGATGGCGCTCTGCCTTCTGTAAAGCACATGTGCTCCTGGTCAGGATATGCCATTTTTAATATTGATTTCAACACCTGAACTTTTTATCTTTTATTTTTTTATTTCGTTTTTTAATATATATATAGATGGCGCAAGCCATTAGCAACTTTCATTTGTACGATAAGGTGATTCCATTTTCATAATTTATGCACCTTATCCCAGTACAATATTACATTTGTACTATTTTTTCACATTGTGTCGCGGTCTCACGCAATTCTGGCCTTAACTACCCGTTTCATGATTTTTCAGGATGCCTGAATAACCAGTTTTTCTGGTCGTTGAGGTACAGCTTGCACCACGACGATGAGGACCAACAGCCCGAAACGTGTCCGTGGTTAGCTTTTCTTGATTAATCAAGAATGGATATTTGGCCAATTCTGGAATAATTAAAAATCAACGAAAATAGTTGATATTTATTCCGATAGATGACGCAAGCCACCAGCAACTTTCAGTTATATGATAAGGAGATTCCTTTTTCATAATATATATATATATATATATAGCTTTCGAGTATAAGGGTTGTAGGGTGATTTATTGTATCGTATGTTTTTTTCCTGTAAAAGATCTTTCATGCCCGAAAGCTAGAAGAGATATGAATAAAAGGTTTTCAAGAAAGAAACTTTTACCTGGAAGCGCCAGAAATATTTAGCTTAATAAATCTTTACATTCGAAAAAGTCAGAAATATAATTTTATAATACGATCAATATATTTAAAAAGAAACTTTTCAAAATGTTCTAACAAAATTTATACTGCTTTAGTAACGAAATACTAAAATTACTATATATATTTTGTAAAATGATTTATTAAATTTTAAATTAAACCTTTCTTGACAGCCGATATTAAATTTTAAATTATATATTCACTTTATATTCTCAAAATGTTAATATTGAGTTAATATATAGTATAGTGTATGTAATATATCCTATATAAATATATATATAGAATCTTATTACTCAAAGGGAGAACGCCTATTAGAATATTTTAATTTATTCTATAATTAGTCAATTTAAATTTTGAAATGTTCGTCTCACAGACTCTACTTGCGATACTCTTCTCTGATTGGTGGAGATTCCCAAGACACATGACTCATTTCCATATACCCTTTTTTTGTTCGTTTGGTCCGAAACTCTTGAAAAGCGAGCAATTAATTAAAAATTTCGCTAATTGGTTCAGTTAATCCTTTTCTTAATTGGAGGATCTTTTGAAAGGATTTTCTATCACCGTATTTTGGACTTTTTTTTAAACCTAAATTTGTCACAGAATAGATTTCAATTAGAAGTTACGAAATTTTCTTTTGTCTTTTGTTTATTCTCATATATCTCTTTTGTAATCAATATTATATATATATATATATATATAATAGAGATGATTTTGAATATATTAAGGCGTTAAATGAATTGAGAGTATATTAATTATTATATTAGTTATACATGATAATATATTTTTTAAAATGACGATATTTCGGCTAGTAAAATCTTTTTATTACCTCGACGTTCTAATTTTTGTTTGCTCCTGACGAGGACAAAATAATTTTGTCGAAACGCCGAGGTAATAAAAAGATTTACTGGCCGAAGTGTCTTTAAGTTGAAGAACTATGAATGCCGGCCAGGCAGCCTCTATCTTTACGATAATTATATACAGTATATTGCGACAGTTTTGTTTATCAAATATATGTAAATATTAATTGAACAAATATAAAATATGTAAATATAATTAATTAATTTTTTTGTTTCTTTAGTTTTATTGGCTTTCCTTGAATGTTGAGTTATTTTTGTTTTTGTTACTTTGCTAAAAAGAATAAATATATATTTTTAGAATCTTCGTGACAATATTACTATTATTTTTAATTATTCCTAGTGTACACTTTGTACAGGCGAAGGATTATCATAGTGGGTAAAAGGTGCGACTGCTTTTACTCTAAGTGCACTACATGTCTACACATGTTAAGGGCAGTTCGACTTTTTGCACTAATAAGTTTGCCATAACTCCGTTTAGTTACTTGCAGTCACTGGTGGGGTTGAATTTTGCAAGAATTGGAGGCCCTTGAAGCATTTTTGTACCCGTGGTTCTTAGTTATATTTTCACGATTGATTAACTAAACCTTCTTTTTTCTTATTTCCACTCAATCATATTAGTATATCTAACTTTGACAACCATCATGACTGGGTGAAGTAGAATGCGTCTGCCTTTGTCATTAACTCCAAAGGAAATGGCCGCCTATGACATAAGGAACAGACGCCATGTACAGCTGCTCCTGACATGGAGTACAAACGCTGCTCATCCTGTAACCCTGGATTAGGAGCCCTTACAGGATACTATCAGCCGGGCCAGCTGAACCCAGGTTTTTTAGTGAGGTTGTTACTGCTCCCCCTCCTCCTTTTTCATCCGGGCTTGGGATAGGCAAAGAAACTAAACCTTAAATTTATTCAAACATTTCTAAAGCTGAACTTTCGGAGAAGTATATTCAACCTAAAGCTAAAAGGATAGCTAGATGGAGACATGCAGTTCAGTTTAAGGTCATCTTCATAATGGCTTTCGAATTAATAACCTTCTCCATGAGAAGGATATCAGCTTCATTTATATATAAGTCTGAAAATGAATCAGCTTAATTTATTGTTATTCAGGCTCAGCCTATCAACGCTTATAGTTGCATAATTGAGTCCTTTTTCATCATTACAACCAACAACATCAAATGGTCTACACACTTCACATCAATTTACATGTTTAATTGTTGAATAAACTAAAAATTCGAGAAATCATTATTAGCTTGAAGTAATTTCGAATAACATTTATCACATTTTATAAAAATAAAGGTCGCTTCTCCCATTTAAAATAGATGTTAAAACTATGAGTTCTTTTGACGGAAAGAGAGAGAGAGAGAGAGAGAGAGAGAGAGAGAGAGCGACCTATATTTTTATTGATCAATTATCTCTAGAAGAAAATTACATCCATTTTAAACTTAGGTGTTTATCTGAGATTTTCATTCTATTTGATAGTCTATCATATAATAGCTTAATATCTAAGGTTTGGGCTGTGTGTGCAGGTTTACATGGAAGGGAAGCTCTGTTATTCTGGCTGGAAGTAAATCTGTCTTGTTGGTCTCCAGCTGAACTCTGGAAAAAGAGTTCCTTGGCATCCAGAAACTTCTAGAAGACCCTCAACACTCTCTTATTCTATGTTCATAATTGTAAAAAATACTGAATTAATCTAGATTTAATTAGAATTATACTTTTCTTTTCGATTTTTTGATGCAAATAGTTTTCCTTTAGGATATATTAAGATGTGTAGTTTGGCTCATTAGTTTTCAATGCTTCTGATGGTTTCGCCAGTTTGCATATTCGCTTCCGATCATGCGTTATCGCGTGATATGAGGGCATCATAGATTGTCATTATATGTTAGGAGTCTCTGCCTCCGTTGGCGGAGAGTAGAAGAGCGAAATTAGTTGTAAAAGTGTATGGATTTAACATTCAATTTTGTACTTATATTTATTAAGGTGAAAACATCAGGCTTCTAATGATAATTTTCTTCATAAAATATTGTAATTCTCAAATATCTAGCGTCGAGCATGAAATCCCTTCTACAGGAGAAAGCACTATACAATAATAGAGAAGGGCTTTCATGCCCGAATCTAGAGATATGAATTTGAATTTTAAAAATAAACTTATCTTTGGAAACTTGATGCTTCCACCTTACTATTGTTAAGGAGATTAATTTATTCAATTTTGTTCTTATTGTAGAAAATACTTATGTTGTGTAAAAAGAAATGATTATTTCTTCAACCAGATCATTTTGACCTCGATCAGATGTTTAACAGGAGAAGCAGACACCTAACTCTCCAGACATTAATCATCTGAAATATTACGTGTAGAACATTCTTGAAGAAGAACCCTATAGACGTCCACACACAACAATGTGGATGGAATGTCCAATGTGTTGCTGCAATGTTCAATCGTAACATAGGTCATTTAATTGGGACACATATGGGTCTGATCACGTATTGAAACAGACAGGAGCTTTTTCATATAAAGGTATTTCGTTTATTTGTTCTTATGTATATGACGCCAAGTCGTATCTACTTATCAATGTGGAGTGTCCACAAATATTTAGATGTTTTCATCTTCGTTTTCAACAGTCCGCAAATACCACCCGGAATATATACGTAATGGAACAGTAGCTATTAATTCAATCTCAGCTGGACAGTAGGAAGTGAGAATGTATATCCATCAGACCGCTCTACTATTGTACCTGGCTTAGAGAACATTCATTGTGTGTTATTATAGTAGACACTTCTTCTTCTTTCTTATCTCCATACTGAGTGAAGTAGAATGCGTCTGCTTTTGTCATTAAGACTGGGAGCACTACTCAGTGGCAGGCCGACTTAGCTCCAAAAGAAATGGCCACCTATGACATGAGGAAAAGACGCCATGTGCAGCCGCTCCTAACATGGAGTACAAACGCTGCTCATCCTGTATCCCTGGATTAGGAGCCCTTACAGGGTACTATCAGCCGGGCCAGCTGAGCCCAGGTTTTTTAGTGAGCTTGTTACTGCTCCCCCTCCTCCTTTTTCATCCGGGCTTGGGACCGGCAAAGGCGGAGTTATAGTAGACACTGAAGAGAAATGTTTCGAAATTGTTTTTAAAACTTTACTTTCATTCACTATAACAGGCGCTGTTGTATTATACTTTATATTGAAGATTTGTTCTACCTTTGTAAAACACAGTAAAATCTCGAATGAATACATTAAGACGCGAATATTTCTTTTAACTAATAAATCAAACTTCTACTATCCTTACTGCGATCAAATAATATTGGGAGGGCTTGGCTTATCAGTGGTGAACCTTCCTAGCGGTTTCTCCAAAATCTCATTCTAACCAATTTTAAAGGAAAATAAATTTGTTAATCTGAAATTTCGTTAAAAACTCAAATGATAGGTTTAACTATACAAAACCTTTATATAAAAGAAGGTATAATATTAAATTAATAATATTTAATAATTTCAAAAATATATATTAGAAACAATATGTAAATAGTTTTTGAGAGGTTATATATGTATCAATATTGAATTTTTAGAATTTTTCCTACGTTACAAGCTTTCGTGGGATCTCTTTTATCAAGTGAAAAGAAATACACAATTTCATTTTGTTTAACAAAGGGGATTCCACGAAGGTTTTTACATAGAAATGATAATAAAAAAAAAACTTCAAGTTGAGATTTATTTTGTTGTTATAATAATATTTTATCTTTTATCTTACATTCAACATGTTAACATCTATTACCTTTGGTGGATGCTCTATTTAAATGATCCAAAACATGATACATTAGTGTGCCATATGTTATTAGAAATTTAAACTATTTTTGTTGGCTCATCATTGATAAACCCTATCAACGGTTTCACCAGTTTAATCTAACATACCTCAGTAATATTTAATTTTGATGTTTTTCTTTTATACTGATACTGTTATGAAAATTCGAAACTATTATAGACGCATATGATTCTTTTTAAAAATAAACAAATTTCTATTGTCCTTACTGCAATGGAAAAATTAATGGGAGGGCCTGGCTTATCAGTGGTAAACCCTTTCAGCGGTTTCGTCAGTTTAATCTACCATACCGCTGTTATATTGCATTTTTCGATCTTCCTTTTATAGTGATACTGGTGCTAGACTCTTGGAATAAGTACTTTAGATGAACTATGGACATAAGCTTTGAGGACAGTAGAATTACATACAATTATAAATATATAATATGATGAGCAGGGCCCTCCCATTAATTTTTCCATTGCAGTAAGGACAGTAGAAATTGTTTTATTTTTGAAAAGAATCATACGGGTCTATAATAGTTTCGAATTTTCATAACAGATGGCGCGCTAATGCTTCATAATGATACTGTAGCTAGACTCTTAGAAAGAGTATTTTAAATGAACTATGGAAAAGACATTTTTGCCAAAACTTCAGGTCTTTCTAAACCATATTTTAAGATATAGCCCATTATCTGACGTCTATCCACTGTGGATTTAAGACCAAACCACATGTAGGACAAAGATTTGCTTGATCCCAACCTCTAACGACAAATAGGCTTATATCCTCTAAGACCCTATAGGATTAACAACCCCGACTTCGGAGTTCCAAATACACAATTCTTACTATATGATAAACTAGAGGAAATAATAATTTTCTCTCATTTAATACCATATTTAATAAAAGACCATGATTTTTATAGTAATATGTTCATTTATATTTATTTATATATAAAAGAGCGTACTTGGATCTGTAAAAGATAAAAAAAAAAGAAGAAAATATTTCGAGAAATTGGTCCCTCTTCATTAATTTATTGCACAATTATTTATTGCAGATTGTTTATTGTGCGATTAATTGATAAAAAGAGAGAAATTTCTGGAAATATTTTGAGAAAAAATTGTTTTTTATTCTCCTTTACAGATCCAGTTACGCATTTTTTATATATAAACTTATATAATGGATCTTCTTTTAACTCAAATTATATTTATTTATTAAATTGTGGCGAAAAGATATAATTATTATTTTATTATTTTAATTTGATTATTCATTGAAAACATTTAATACAGAATATTACTATGAATTTGTGAAATCATCATACATGGTACTTAACTTGTTTGTTCAATACTCTCTAGCTGTATATATAGTTGTTTTGTTTGATAATTGTCGACTAGTCGTACTGACGTCATCAATAAATACATCTTAAGATATTCCAAGACTTCTACGCTACAACATATATATAAAGTAGAATTAAATATAATTTATATGAAAGATAGTTGTATTAGAGAATGAGTAATGATAATTAAAAACAAATTATAAAAATATTACTTTTAGGGTATCAAAAAGGTTTTTTAAATTTAAGTAACAACATAGGGTTATAACAAGTTCCCGCTGTAGCCTCAGCAGTTACGCGTCATGTAAGCAGAACATAGAAAAAAAGGAAGAATTGAAGGATTAGGATAAGAAAAAGATCAAAGACAGAACCATGTTATCTTTTTATCAAACATTTAAAGTTATATATATAAAGGCCAAAATGTTGTTTGTAGATTGTACATACACAGTCTAGCCATAAATTCTGTTACAAACAATTTTATAAATTAAATGATTAAGAACAAAAACTAATGGAATATATATATATAAATATATACAAGCATTCAAAATGTTCTCCCTTATTTTTGACACAGGATCTCAAACGTTCGGGCCACTGATCTATGGTGGCACGCACCTTTTCTAAGGGTATTTCTTCCATTGCTCTCACCAATGCTTATTTCAATTTATCCAAATTATGATATCTTTTATAGCACACCTTCTCCTCTAAATATGCCCACAAGCTGTAATCAAGGGGGTTTAAATCAGGGCTTCCAGAGGGCCATTCATTGGCCTTTATGAACTCCGGAACATTCGTCTCCAGCCATTGTTGAGTTGACTTAGCTTTGTGAGCAGGAGCTGAATCTTGTTGAAATATCCAATGTTCTCCATTAAACATTTTTGTATTCAGAGGCTTTACTATTTGTTACAAAATGTCTTATTTATAGTTTTTAGCAGTATTTTTTACCCCTTTGGCACAGAAGTGGAGTTCTGTTACACCTTGGTAGCTAACTCCCCACCAAGCCATGACAGAAGAAGGATAGTGACTTTTTCAAGTCTTCTGACTTTCAAAGAAGCTTCTAGAGAGCTACGAGCATATATCCTATCATTCTGACGATTAATCTTTTCCTCGACAGTGAAAAATTTCTCGTCTGTGAAAAGGATTCTCTCATGCCTCCGACCATCATGCTGCGCCAACAACATTTTTGTTCTAACCCTTCTAATATCTCTAAGAGCAGGGGTTATCAAATGACCTGTGCGTCGTTTGAAAGCTCTCAGTCCAAGGTCTTCGTTGATTATCCTTTAAACTATCTTGGAGCTAAATTTATCTGCTTTGCTAAGATCTTTTTTTGCAGTGTGGATTTCGACGAATTCTTTCGCGAATGGCTTTTATAGCTGCTTGCGTTCGTTGCATGCGAGGTCGACCAGATCTTTCAAGGTCATCAATAGTGCAAGCCTTGTTGAACCTTTCAATGATTCGATAAACAAATTGACGCGTAATATTCAAATTTTGTAAAAGTTTAAAAAAGGTGAAAGATTTTGGCCTACCTTGTGTAAGGCTATTACAACTATAGGGTTTCTTTAATATCCAAACCCATTATCAAAAAACAAATATATTTCGATTTTTTTTCTGAGCACGTGTGCACGAGATATTCAAATAACAACAACTGTATTTTGAATACTTAACGCGATCAAATTAATATTTTATCACTGATTTGGTTTTGTAACAATATTTATGGCTAGACTAAGTATATCCCCCCCGCATTTTATATATATGAGAAGACTCTTCATTAATTTAATATTGAATATATATAAGGACCAATATATATGACACACCGTTTCAGATCATAGTAGGAGAGCGTATGTTGACAACTTAAATAGGAACCTCTGATAATGATGAAGGTAATTGCAACGGATTTAAAAGGTGGAATTACTGGTTGTAAAGCCTCGGACTTGATTCATTAACGAACACTAAATATAAATGTATCAAATATATATGTTAATTTTACATTTATAGTATTAACTTTCAATTTGAATTAATATTTCCCGTGCATGCAAATATTTTTGTCCATAAACTGTTTATTTATTCTTTGTATTTTTTCAAGTTTATTTTCTTGTTGTATTACTAGATCAATAAACATTGTTCTTCCTTCTGCTATCTATTTCTGTTTTACATATTCTAAGTATAGATAGTATGGTGAGTAGTTAGCATTCATATTTTACTGTATAAGATAGAATAGCATTGTTGTAGTTTGGCTTATGAAATATATATATGTAGTAATGTGTGGGGCCGACAACACGTCACAGTAGGCTCCTCATTCAACATGCAGTCATGGGCCAGAGCGTACTAGCCTGAAGATAAATGAAGACCACACGCATATGAACATGGTTACTTCGGTTTAGAGGGAGCAACACACCCAGGGAGGTGAGATGGACTATGAGAGTCCTGGAATCGCTGGTTAATCTGACAGCATGGCGACCTGGCTGCTGTATATACTGTGTCTGTGGGCTCAGAAGGAACCCAGCTTATATGTTAATGATGACGTCAGAGAGGGAGGACCTTTTTGGGTGTCTGTGTCTAATTAAGAACTGGCCTGCTAGATATTTATGTTCTCTCAGCTTCTTGTACAATGTCAATCATCTATTATTCAACCTTACTGGGTGCCGCGCCCTTCTTTTCCGGTGGTAGATTTTTTTTAACGACATCTTGAAGTTACACCAGGCTTGGTGTTTCTATGTAGAACATCCCTATGCACAAAATTATATATGCACAACAAATATAATATGATATATATATTTCAACCTTAAAAATATATTATCTGATGTTTCGGTCGCTCATCGTCTCTCTTCTCAAGGATCAAGTCTAACAGGAAGATCGTTAAAGACAACTTCGTGTAAAGAATTCTGCCTTGGAAAGGACAACTGTGGAACGCCGAGATATCGTGTAGTATATTTTGTAGGTTCGTGAGATTTTATAATTAATTTTACTTTAAGTCCACCAAATGTACACATTTACCAAAATACTTTTCAATAATTTGCACTTCTCGATGGGAGATTGGGCTTGTGCAAACATCTTTGTGCATATATCAAGAATATGTAGTTTAGGCCACTATAGATAAGTACTATAATTTTAAATTCAGTTTTTGAGCGCATTTCCCTAAGGAAACATCGCTTCAATGAACCCGATACTTGCAAATGTTCCCTTTATCATAAATACAATTACCCAAATGGAGCTTTGACACCTTGTAAAGGTGAATTATCTGCAAACTAGAAGAATAAATTCGGTGACAAAGCCACAGCACAAACTTTGACAAAATCAGAACAGCCACCTGAAAAAATATTATTTTAGGCTATGGACCTCATCAACCCATGGTTAGCTTTGATTTCATGGAATTTACAAGGATTTCAAGAATCTTTATAATCTGTCATTGACTGAAAAAAATTACCAGGACAAGTCTCTGGCTGAAATGTATATTTTGAATGATAGAAACTTTTGATATATGAAATGAAATGAAGTACCTCCGTCAAATTAAACTCCGTAAAAGATAGATGGCACATAATTTTTGAGTATATTTTTACGGGAGAGGTGCACGGAACTGGAAAGATGACCAGGACAAGTCTCTGGCTGGATGTATATTTTTTCCTTGATAAAATAATTTGATTTATAAAATGATATGACAGTTCTTCCGTCAAAATAAACTCTGTAAAAGATAGATTTTTCAATTAAAATAATTTTCTACTGCCCTTACTGCAATGATAGAATAATGGGAGGGCCTGGCTCATCAGTGGCAAACCCTCCTAATGGTTTCGCCAGTTTATAATCTACAATACTAATAAACATATTTCAGATCGATATATGCTTTTGGTAAAAAAAAACCTGTAGGGTTAAATCTCTTCCTATTTTTATCTACAAAAGAGCATCATCATCCTTGCAGAGATCCATTAATGAAATAATCAACTATCAGAAACGTTTTATATTACCCATTTTTACTTAACGCTGTTGTGGTTGGTGAAGAAATGGCTTAAACAGCCGATTTTTCGACTGCAACGATTTGTGATCGAATCAGCATTGGGGAAACTTTTATCTAAATAAAAGAAAAATTGGATGACCCCTCGATTATTGCAAAAGTCCATCCCCATCAATGTGTGCAAGTAACCAAACGTGGTTCTGACACATTTGTAAGTGAAAAATTTGAAAATCTTTCTACATGCGTAGACATGTGCCTCACTTGTAAAAACAATCGTTGATTACCCACCATGATTATCATGGCCTGTTTATATCACGTATATACTAGAGATACTGAATATAGAGCAATCCATAATACATTTATATTTTTAAAATAAGGCTTATTTTGGATTTAAATATGATTATTTATTTACCGATATTTCGATGGATCAATCTTCCATCTTTTACGAGGTGTTTTGCAGTGAAGCACGCAGCAGGTCGCGCGCCCAATAAGCTTAGAAGACGTCTAGTGGCTCACCTGGGGCGCGCGACCTGCTGCGTGCTTCACTGCAAAACACCTCGTAAAAGATGGAAGATTGATCCATCGAAATATCGGTAAATAAATAATCATATTTAAATCCAAAATAAGCCTTATTTTTAAAATACTAAAGATAATATATAAAATAATAATAATAATAAATTAACACTTTTGTTTTTTAAATCCTTATTTTCTAATATCTTTTTTTTTAAATTGATTTTAAAAGGTATTTCAATTTTCTTCGAAGTAAAATACTGTCTTCTAATAAAATTCAATATATAGGATTTTTTATATATGTAGAAATGCTTTGAATTTGATGTGTTCAAGGGAATTCCATAAAACTTTGATTTTTAAAATATATTTGATATAAAGGAAGTTAGAATACAGTTATATTCAAACGAAAATAGAAATCAAAAGATGATTTATTTAAATTAGCTTTATGGACTAAATATAAGCTCGACTATAGCCCTCGTGTGGCAGAAGTTGGAACTAAAATTGGTTCGGGTATTAATTTAAAGATACATTTGGGTGTTTTAGTAAGTCTAGTATTGTTTATATATTGCTATAAATTTCACCCACGTGACTCTCTTCCAACGTGGGATGAAAATAATAAGTCAATTTTAGTTCCAATTTCTGCCCCTTGAGCGCTGTAGTCGATACACTATTGGGTCCATAAAACTCACTTTGACGAGTTGATTTCTGTTCAACATGATTTATTTCATAGAGTCAATTTCCTATAGATTGTGTTAATATAGAGATGATATTTTTCCGATTTATTTTCATTATAATTTTTATTTTTTTAAAGTTTTTTTAGAGACACTAGCACTTTATTAACATTTTTATTTACCTAATTCTGTTACTTTTATCATTTTTTAATTATTTCTTATTTATTTAAACATATTTAAATATACTTTTAAAATTTGAGATAGCACAAATTATAATTGTTTTCAAAATAAAATCGATAAATATAAACTATTTATCTTGGTTTAAAGAAATACTTTTAAACTCCATGATTTCGGGAATGATGCAATAAAACTTTGCTTCATTTAGATGTCCCATGATAAGAGACCATTTACTTCAGCGATCATTTCTATTAAATCAAAAATGACTTGTATTAAAATAATACAAAGACCAATATTCCTCTTGTTGGTTTATTGTTTCAATATTTCTACCACTGAAGTGTGAATGTTAGCATGTTTTCTTTGAACTTTCTTCTAGAAAGAACGAGCTGACTCACTTCGATTCAATTCGATTTTTTTCAAACAACAAAAAAGAATTACAATAAGATTTAATGCGATTTTATTGTATTTATTACAGAAAAGAAAAGAAAAAGAGACTATTATTAACACAAAAGAAAAAAACAACAACAAAAAGAATGATTATAAGTAACAATAAAATTCTATGAATATGAATTATAATTAATTTAAAAAATACAATAATAATAATTAAAAAAACCTAACAGTGAACATTGCGTAAAACAGTGTCCCGATAAACCAGAATATCTTTCTCTCGATATATATGTACCTAAAGAGGCACCTCTCCTTTTAATTATGCATCGAAACATTATGTTTATCATCCTGGTAAAACCTTTACTAGTGGTGATAAAGAATGAACCACAACACCAGGTTTGGAAAATTCAGACAAAAGCCAACCTGACTTCCATTGTTTTGGACAATGTCCCTCATCAGTACAGAGGCGGCTTCGATTTCATAGCATTCTACGAGAGAAACTATGAAATCAGTTAAATTTACCAAAAAGGTGTTCAATCTGGTGAAGAGGAAGGAAGAGATTTATAAACTTAATTTAAGCCGCGAGAGGATAATATTGTCGCGGAGATAAATAAAGCAAGGGCAAATTTGGGAATAAATAATTTATTACAAGGGGTATTTGTAGGGAGAGAGAGTTTTGTACAACTTACCCAAGTTAAAAGTTAATCCTAATGAACGGCGTTAGCCACCGTTCCGTTTTCCTTATTTACATATCAGCTTCCCCCCTCCCGGGGTCCAGGGATGATTGACAGTTGTCCCATCTGGATGGAGCTATTTGACATTACTCCCTCTTTAGAAAAAACAGCGACCCGCTGATTAGCTTGTCTCAGCCCTTGTTCTGGAAGGAAATCTATCACGGCCTGTGTTCCCTAGCAGAATGGAATGTTGTTCTTCAGGGTCCAGGTAGGGCTTCATCCGAATGACATGAACGATATCCTTGGATTTTCGTGATCGGGGAGACGGGTCCACGGGCTCTACTTCATACGTAACTTCTGAAAGCTTCTTGGTCACCTTGTAGGGACCGAAGTATCTCTTCAGTAGCTTTTCTGAGAGCCCTACTTTTCGGATGGGAGTAAAAACCCACACAAGATCATCCTTCTGGTAATAGACTGGAGTATGTTTCTGGTCGTAAAGTCTACGGTCTTTCGCCTGTGATTGTAGAAGACGTGATCGGGAGAGTTGACGCGCTTCCTCAGCTCTGGTCACAAGTTCCCCAACGTAGTCGTCAGAGATCTCATCTGGTAGGTAGGGTAGTACGGCATCGATGTAGGTCTCGGCCTCGCGGGCGTGGACAAGAAAGAACGGAGTGTAGCCGGTCGCCTCCTGTTTAGCAGTGTTGTAAGCAAAAGTCACGTAGGGTAAAACTTGGTCCCAGTCCTTCTGCTCGACACCTGTGTACATGGACAACATGTCTCCCAGAGTTTTGTTGAACCTTTCAGTCAGGCCGTTGGTCTGGGGATGGTAGGCCGTTGTAAATCTGTGCACAATTCCGCACAGAGCATTGATCTCTTTTATTACTTGAGAAATGAAATTTCTTCCGCGATCTGTTATCATTTCTCTAGGAGCTCCATGCTTCAAGATAACATCTTCAACCAGGAACTTAGCTGTTTCGATTGCTCCTCCGTCTGGGATCGCTTTCGTTATGGCATACCTTGTCATATAATCGGTGCACACAATGATCCAACGGTTTCTATCTTTAGAAACTGGAAATCTTCCAAGGAGATCGACCCCGACCTTATAGAATGGCTTTTCTACGGGCGGTATGGATACAAGTTGTCCAGCCGGACGTCGAGGTAATTTCTTCCTTCGTTGACACTCCCGACAATGGCTTACATATTGGCGAACAGTTCTATAAAGGCCAGGCCAATAGAATCGTTTCTTGACTTTGTCATACGTTCGGGCGAAACCCAAATACCCAGCTGTAGGAGCGTCATGTAAATCTGCCATAACTTCCGATCTTAAGTGCTTAGGGATCATCATAAGCCAGGGTCTTCCAGTTGTGCTATAGTTTTTCTTGTATAATATGCCGTCGATAATGCTGAATTCCTTTCTGGTGTAGCCCGAGTTTAAATTATCGATTATTTTAGCTAAATCCGGGTCTTTAGTCTGCTCTATATCGACGTTGGTTAGTGACATCACAGCACTTGGTGGATCGTTCTCAAGCGGGCTCCTTGACAGACAATCGGCATCCTTATGTTTGCGTCCGCTCTTGTAGATAACGGTCACGTCAAATTCTTGCAACTTCAGCGCCCATCTTGCCAAACGGCCAGAAGGATCTTTCTGCCCTACCAACCAACATAGAGAATGATGGTCAGTGACAACCGTGAATGGTCGACCAAACAAATATGGGCGGAATTTGCTAATAGACCAGACTACAGCAAGGCATTCTTTTTCCGTTGTAGAATAGTTATTTTCAGCCTTTGTCAAGCTTCTAGATGCATAAGCTATAGGCCGCTCCTTTCCACCTTGTATTTGTAGAAGAACAGCTCCAATACCATGTCCGCTTGCATCCGTGTGTAGATGGGTATCAGCGGATTCATCAAAGTGTCCTAAGACAGGTTCTGAAATTAGAGCTGTTTTAAGGACTTCAAACGTTTTCTCTTGAGCTGCATCCCAATAAAATTGTTTTTCAGTCTTCAGTAGGTCATGCAAAGATCTAGCTTTGTCGGCAAAGTTCTCAATAAATCTTCGGTAATAGGAACATAATCCAAGAAAGCTCCTCAGTTCAGAGATATTCCTTGGCCTCGGAAATTTAGAGACGGCTTCAACTTCATCTGGATCTGGATGAATTCCATTGGCGTCAGCAAGGTGTCCCAAAATCTTTATCCTCCTTGATCCAAAAAGACACTTTTTATGGTTCGAGCTTAGTCCAGCTTTCTGGATGCAGCTTAATACAAGTTGTAGACGACGTAGATGTTCCTCAAAGGTAGGTGCGTAAACTACGATGTCGTCCAGGTAGCAAAGGCACATGTTCCATTTAAGACTGCCCAGAACACTATCTATCATCCTTTCAAACGTTGCTGGAGCGTTACAAAGACCGAAAGGCATTACTTGGAATTCATACAACCCATCTGGAGTGATGAAAGCAGTTTTCTCCCTGTCTTTTTCGTCCACTTCAATCTGCCAATACCCGGACCGAAGATCCATCGTGGAGAAGTAACTAGAGCCGGCTAAACTATCCAAGGCATCGTCAATGCGTGGCAGAGGGTAAACATCTTTTTTTGTTATCTTATTTAATCGACGGTAATCTACGCAGAATCTCCAGGTCCCGTCTTTCTTTCGAACTAGAATAACTGGAGATGACCAAGGACTTTCAGAGGGCTTCACGATGTGATTTTCAATCATCTTGTTCACTTCATCTTGAATTAGTCGTCGTTCACTTGGTGCTACTCTATAGGGCCTCTGTCTGATAGGAGAGTGGTCTCCTGTGTTTATCTTGTGCTTCACAGTACTGGTGGGCTTAATAGAAGTACTCCCAAAGTCAAATATGTCGATAAACTCGTCAAGGCATGAAACAAGCTGTAACCTTTGAATTTCAGACAGCCCTGGATCTAGAGTAAGGTTTATCTTCTGTGACCATTCACGTGACTTTAGCTGCGTTTCTTGTAACTTATCGCTGGATTCAATAAGACTGCAGATATTCCCATTCTCATAACTTTCCATGGTGCACATATTCATTCCTGATGGAATCAGTTGCGGCCAAGACGCTCCATTCGCCACCCAAATGCTACCTCGGCCGTGTCGAAATGTAACCAATGAGTTTGGTATAAGAACTTCTTTTCTTAATAATAAGTCCTTAGAAGTTGAGACTAAAACATCTCTAACACCGCATACTTCTTCGTTTATCACACTGATCTTCTTTATTGATTTAGGCGGGATGACAAAGTCGTCGGAAGCAAACAATCTCTGGTTTTCCTCCTCTCGAGATTCCAGGACGGAGGTTTCCCCGAGATGGAGTTCATTTCTGCCACAATCAATGACGGCTTCGGTGGCCTTGAAGAAGTCCCATCCGAATATGATGTCATGGCTGCATTCCACCATAACAACGAATTCAAAGGATATCTTCAGACCATTAACTTCTATGTTCAGGACACATTTTCCTAGGGTCTCTATTAAATTTTTATTTGCGGCTTTAAGAATGGGACCTGGTTCTTTGAAGAGAGGTGTCTTTAGTTCGCGTCGAAATTTGTCTGAAATAACAGAAAAGTCGGCTCCTGAATCCACCAATGCTTTAATTTTGCGTCCATTTATTTCGACCATAACAAAATTTTCTTTTAATTTAGCGGCGATATACCCTGGAGGATTTTCCTCAATGGCGACCTCACCCCCGTTAGAAGCCGCTCCACTTAGTTTTTCACATTCTGAGGCTTGGGAGAACGGCTGAAACGACGGGTTGGCGACTGGGATTGTCTTCGGGCTGGCGACCTTGCGCGGCTTGGATGTGGGGAAGAGCTCCGGTAGAAGTACGTCGAGGTTTGGGGCGTTACATAGTCGTCGTCGGCGTCATATCTCGGGGGTCGACTCGAAAATCCAACATTTCTTCCTTCTCCGCCATTCCTTGTCCTGGCTTCAGCGAAGACCTGCCGTCGTTCCCTACAATAACGGACGACATGTCCGGGTCGTCCGCAGTGGAAGCAGATAGGTTTGTCGTCGTAGGTTCTCCAATGTTCCGTCTTCCTGGGTTGGGTTGGTCGGTCGATATTATAATAGGGCGTTCGTGGTTGTTGTTGTACCACGTTGACTTGTGGTCTGGTAGGTTGTAGAGCACGGCTGACCTCTTCCCTCACAGTCTGTTCCAGGGCGTTCACCTCTCGGAGAGGATTGATCACTTCAGGTGCCGAGAAAACCTTTTGTATCTCTTCTCTAACGATGCGGCGAATTAAGCCGGCCAAGTCGTCTGAGTCGTCAACACACGAAATGGGCATTACGTTTGACAACCTGGCGAATTTCGTACGGCCGATCCGGCGCTGCTTGACGGTTGTCAGATGACGGCAGAACTTCAGGATCTCATCTACCGTCTTTCGCCACCAATACCTGGTATGTGTCCTCCGAAATTCCCTTTATAATGTGAGCAACTATCTCACCTTCTTCCATGCGAGTGTTCACCTGGTGGCAGAGACTAAGAATCTCCTGGATGTATGACTCGCTGGATTCTTCGGCCTTCTGTGCTCTTGACTTCAGAACTTCCTCGGCGCGTCGAGCAGAATCCTCCTGCAGTCCGAACACACCGCGGAATGCGTCTTCAAAGCTTCTCCACGAGTTGAGTGATTCTTCGTTATTATCAAACCACCTTCCAGCAGTTCCGTTCAAGTAAAATACGACGTTGGCAAGCTTCATGGTCTCGTCCCATCTGTTGTACTTCGAAACTCTCTCGTACTCTTTCAACCACTGTCCAGGGTTTATATTTCCATCTCCAGAAAAGGTAGAAGGATCTCGTTGGCGTTGACAAGGGAGGTAGGATCCGTTAACAGTAGGTCTGTGGTCGTCTTCCATTTCTATTCGTTGTGGCAAAGGTTGAAGAATTGGTTCACGTCCCTGTAGACGTCGACTTCTTCGAAGTTCCGTCACGTTACCCAGCGTCTCCACCAAAATATGTCGCGGAGATAAATAAAGCAAGGGCAAATTTGGGAATAAATAATTTATTACAAGGGGTATTTGTAGGGAGAAAGAGTTTTGTACAACTTACCCAAGTTAAAAGTTAATCCTAATGAACGGCGTTAGCCACCGTTCCGTTTTCCTTATTTACATATCAGCTTCCCCCCTCCCGGGGTCCAGGGATGATTGACAGTTGTCCCATCTGGATGGAGCTATTTGACAATATTGATGTAACATAAGAGACACTTTTCAATATTGGATATCCCTTTATATTGTAAAAAAATATTTATTATTTTATTAACAGAGTATCATTTTTTTTGCTTATATTTTGCTACTCTGTACACTTCCTCTTTGCTTATCTTTTGTTTATCACTCATAGCTCGTTCTTTCCTGAAATAAATTGTTGTCTCATCCCGAAGTTCGTCTTCCCTAATTTTCCATTTGGCAATATGTTCCTTGTTCCAAGAGTAAAACAAAAATACATACAATATTGTATAGCAGTTTAATATAACTATCAACGTGAGGGAACACATTCTCAAATCAATCAATCTCTGATTCACTGACTGATAAGAGCTTTATCTCCATGCACGACCAGTTCTACAGTTTCACAGAATATATCGTTAACTTAGTAGACACACAGTGGTTTACAATACAATATAATGCGGCTTATGATTGTAGAACGCCATTTGAAAATTATCCCGCATGTGTTTCTTTTGAACGAAAAATCGAAATTTATTTTAAGGAGAAATAACGATTATTTCTAACCTTAGGGATTAAGTATGAAAGGATGAATTGTGAAGAGTAATGATAAACGGAAAAATAAAGTGTCCAGGGATGGGAATCGAACCCACATTATTCCGCTTACCGGGCAGATGCCATGTCCACTAGGCTACACAGTGGTTGTTATGTTTTCTCACCCAGACTTTGTGTGGCTGATTATACCTATTTACTCTTTGATACTTTCTACCATTTCTCTAATGTATATTTTATTCTCATGCTCCGGGACGAGTCTATAAAAGACATGGAATGTCTTAATTAAAGGTTTTGTTGAATGGAAGACGCTAGTACCCCAAGAAGTCTAGGTCCCCTTTTGCTCTCGCCTTGTTTCACAAATTCACAAATTCAATGGAGGAATCTCCAATCTCCATTCTGTCACCCCGGAAGCCCTGAACTGGCTGAAGGCCTTGCCTCTCAGACTTTAATGACCGATATGTCCTCACTTCTTTTTTCTAGATTTGGTTCATTTTGTCTCCTCTCTAATTGTAAATACGCTGCTGTATCACCTCATAAGCATAAATAAATAACACGGTCCTGAGGTTTTCACACCCATATAGAAACTATCCTGACCAGGAGCACATGTGCTTTTCAGAAGGCAGAGCGCCATCTAGTGGAACAGAAATAAACTAAACATTGATTTAGCCTATTCCCTGAAATTTGGCCAACCCAATTTCTTGATAAATCAAGAAAAGCTATCCACGAACGCGTTTTGCGCTGTTGGCGCTTGTCAGCGTGTAATAGGATGTACCACTGCGACCAAAAATATTTTTGGTCTCAGTGGCTTCTTGAGAAATCAAGAAATATTATTTTTAATAACAACACCTTACCTTTTTATTTTATTTTTTTTTCTATTGTTTTTCATATAGGAAATATTAACTTTTATGTAGTCCCTTATCACTCCACGATACGTAACTCACCAAACTTAGGGGAATTCTTCACTCGACAGCAACATTTGGAGTTAACTTTCATAATTTACATCATATCAACACTGATTCATCACCTTCATGTGGTAGTATATATTGTTGCTCTTTTTCATGCTGTAATTGGCTGATTAAGGTCACGTGAGAGTGAACTGATCGTCTCTGATTAGCTGCTCGCTGTCACATTACTTTAGTTTTAGTTTTTTTTCTATTTTCAATCGAAATTATTGACAAGAAGTCAATAAAATTTGTTTCAATTGTCAATTGTCACATGACCTTAACCAGCTAATCATAGCTTGAATAAAATGACACCGTATATGCATTATGGTGTTTGCTATATGTATATGTTAATACGGTGTCAATGGAAACTGATTATCTGATAATGCCACTTTATATTTCATTAACCAATCAGCGCGCAGTGTTTCTTTAGCTCAGCGCGACACTTACTATTGAAATTCTATTTTAAATATGAAATCGCGGTTTCGATTTTAGAAAGTTCTATATATATTTTGTAATATAAAAATAGTGTTGTGTATTGCCATTATATATGTATTTCTAAACACCCAATTCACATCAGAGTTGTATTCATGAAATAATTGAGATATTGGAATTATTTATTATTTGCATCATAAAAAGATCCGAAGCTCATAGTTTGGTAATGGGAGATTCTAGTGACATACTTATGTCTGACATACTTGAATATATATAGATTTTATTTCATCTATACATTAAAGGTTGATTTTTTCTTCAAATGTGTCGCCTCGCCTATGCGAGTGGTTAATATACTTATTCCATTATTTAGTTGAAGGAAAACTTTAGAAAAAAGCTTAGAACTGTGTGTCATTTCAGAACATTTCTCATTGAACTGGCTAATATTCTGGAATTATAATTTTCAAAAAAGGTTTAAAATTTTAATTTAAAAGGTAAATCTCGATATGTTTTATTGTACAATTCTGTAATTATTTACTTATATATGGATCACACATTAGCTTATAGGTAAATTTAGACAGAAATCTTACAACTTCTATATCATGGTTTAGACCTCTCTGACCTCTATCAATACAGAGGTGGTTATAATTTTTAGATATCCCTCTGTTAGAGTTATAAAATTGTTAGTTTCTCACAAAAAATTGTTTTATAATAGTGAAATTCATTTTGATTTTTGAATAAATGTAGACGGTTTGTAAATATAAATATCATCTTTCAGATCATGTTTTTTTTTTGAAGATCATTTGTTGGTTAGAAGTTGATTAAGAAAAAATATAGTCACATCAACCAATAATTTATTTAACTCTCGAAGTTTCAATGACTCGCTGTTACTCTTCTCAGGGAAGAGAGAGAGAGAATGATTATTTTGAATCCTATTTCTACTTAGAGTTTTTATAATTAGTTGTTTATTATTATCCCTTGTACACATGGTACAGGCCATGATAATCATGGTGGATAGTAGTTGGCGACTGCTTTTTACTGTTTATTTATGCTTATGAGGTGATACAGCAGCGTATTTACAATTAGAGAGGAGACAAAATGAATTAAATCTAGAAAAAATAAGTGAGGACATGTCGGTCATTAAAGTCTGAGAGGCAAGGCCTTCAGCCAGTTCAGGGCTTCCGGGGTGACAGAATGGAGATTGGAGATTCCTCCATTGAATTTGTACAGCGGGCAGTCATCTAGTATATGGGACATTGATTGTGGGACGTTGCAGGCACAATTTGGATCTTTGGTGTAGCCCCATAACTTCATCAGCTCTGCACACCTTCCCTGACCTGTCTGTAAGTTCACTACATGTCTACATATGTGAAATGAAGCTCGACTTTTGTACTTACAAGTTTGGGGTTCTTGCATACTCACTGTTGGCTTTTGTGAGGCTATGAAATTATGAAGAGAAGATACAAATGGGGCCCTTGGCAGTGCCTGCCTGGTGTATGCGGGGTGAAGGGAGATCGTCGTGGTCGCTTCTGGTGCGTGACCTACAGAGGACCAACCCTTTGATCTGACCAAGACTCCACTTCATTATTGGACTTCTGCAGAACCTCCTGGCAAGGAGTAAATAAACATATCTCAATAAGACCATCTCATCACACTCACGCCATCTATGGACGCAATAAAGAATTAATCGCGCTCTACTCACTGTTGGCGTTGAACATTTGTAAGAATCATGGGACATTGGAGCAATTTTTATTCAGAAAGGAATTATCCAATCAGGGATACGATCATGAATCGATGCTATGGACGGTGTACACCATTCGTCCATTGACCCTCACACATAATAGTAAAGTATATTGATTTAAGGCACTTTTTGATAAACAATCACACTATTTATTTCTATTTATAGATCTGTGTATATATAATGATTACGCTTATGAAAAAATAATAGAAAAAATAATAAAATAAAAAGGTCAGGTGTTGATAATATAAAAATAAAAAAGCATATCTAGACCAGGAGCACATATGTTTTATATTTTTTCTATTATTTTTCATGAAATTAATCGTATTTACCCAAGTTTGGCCTTAAATACCCATTTCTTGGTTTCTCAAGAAGCCTGTGGGACCAAAAATCATTTTGGTCGCAGTGATACAGCCTACTACACGCTGACGAGCGCCAACAGCGCGAATCGCATTCGTGGATGGCTTTTCTTGATTTATCAAGAAATTGGGTTGGCCAAATATCGAGGAACAGGCTAAATCAATGTTTAGTTGATTTCTGTTCCACTAGATGACGCTCTGCTATCTGTAAAGCACATGTGCTCTTGGTCAGGATATGTCTTTTTTTTTTTAATTTTTAATGATTATGCTATGATAAATAAAGAAAGATACATTTTAACCTTCAAAATGCAACTATCTTGCCAATATCCCCAAAAGATGCACCTATAAATATATCTTTTTAATTTGCACTATTAATTTATATGTAAAATTTCTTCAATAAATTTAATTTATATATACCAACGTAGAAAAATATATTGCTCAATAAGAAACCAATAAAAAATAACTAAATAAAAATATTTTATTTTCTAAAAAAACTAAAGGTCAAACTATTTTTTAACGCAACAACCATTGAGGTTACAAATTTGTCAAAAGAACAATATTTTCTAAGAAAATTTCATCTTTAAAAAAAGATAAAGAAAGCGAAAAGAGTTGCAAAACAAAAAACTTTTATGTTTTTGATTGTTCTTTCACAATGGCGTCGTGATATCTTGGCCAAAAGGCACAGGAAGTATATATTTTTTATCTATAATTTTACTTTCTTTGATGTACTTATTTCCTTTTGTCCCTTGAGGGTTGTGTTAAAGTGTGTTGCTGTTAGACTTTTTCCTTCTTTGTCAAGTTTCAACTGGCCGACGATGTGATTGGTTACAGGGTGAATTTGACAGCTTTGTCGCGCATGCGCGGATATTTCTTAATGCCTTGTTGATGCAGACGAAATTTTTTTTTATCTTATGAAACAATATGTGTCAATTTTCAAAATATATTTTACTCGTAGATAATGTGTGGCTTGATAGTTAACATTTAACTAAATTAAACCTAAATGGTTCTGAATATTAATATTCATTTTTAAATTAGAGGATATTTAAATATTTATTTATTTCAACACACAAAACGCGATATCCCGGCTAGGGATAAATGCGTCGATTTACATTTTTTTAAAAGAAACTGTTATTAACTTTTAAAATAGAGAAATCCATAAATAAATCTTCAATTAAAAAGGCATATATGCCTTTTTAATAAAAGTTATAAACAAATTATACAAGAAAAAGTAATTAAAAATAAAAAAAGAGAAACAATAATATATATTAGGAACCTGAACCTTCCAGGTTAGAAAGATAATCATAAATATATTTACAAAAATAGTTAAACCTATGATAATTCTCTCTGCTATTTACAAATTGATAGAGATCTACAACATTGTTTATTGTCTGTTGTCTAGCGCTAAAGAAGAGTGGAGAGATTGATCTATAAAATAAAGATCGCCCCTCTCCCATCAAAATAAACGCTGAAAAAGCGTCATTTATTGTCCGTCACCGCAAATTAGTGGACTGGGTGGGAAAAAGTCTGGTAAACGTATCACAAAACATAATGAATGGAAGGCCCATGACTTATATCAGCGACAATCCGAATGATCTTGTGACAATATCATCTTCCATGTTTCTACAAGAACAGACAGATGTCGAGTTTCCCGACTGTCAGACTCTTTTTCTTCACCCTGGGGACGGTGACAAAGCCACAACACCAGCTTTGGCAAACGTCCTCCTGGCGACCATGGTTTCAGGATAATGGCGTTGTGGACTTTCCTAACGAGCTGTGCGCAGAAAGGATAAAGACAAAATGCCTAGTTTCATGCATTTTTAAAGGGCAATAGATTAGAGGGGTTTTAAAGGTAATCTAAATCCAATATAGGGTAACATATTAAATCTGACAAGTTCGTTATCAATTGATTGATTAACTACAGCTTCTCTTAAGTGACTTTATTATTTATGTTGTTGAACTGAAGCCCATTAAATAAAGCCCACATCGATAATTATCCAAATATTTTAAAAGCAATTAGTACAACCTCATTAATATTCATGAAGAACTAATTCAAGATTTATCCTCAAATTGGATTGTCAATTTTCAATCTTGTTCAAAATTACTGGCCTTCTCTATTAATATACATCGTCTGCATGTTTTTCCTTTTCTTTTGGTAACTTTTAAATTATCGTTTGACGAAGAATTATTGCGTTGGCGGGAAACGTCATTATTCATCCACCATTTTGAAAAATTGTACTTTTTGGATTTAAAAAGTAACTTTGTGAATTTGCGTGCAGATTTTTTTTTATGACTTATTTGTTTTAATTATTGTTTGAAAGCTTAGTCGCCTTTCTAGCATAAATGACAATGCGATAAAATGAAACATATATTGGTTAAATTCGATGAAAAATAATATAATAATTATATAAATTAATAATGAGTAAGTTAAATGAACAGAAATGTGTTAAATTTGCTAAAACCCATTGCTACAAACTAATTTCTACTGTCCATATTACGAAAATTAGGCTAAATTAAATATATATATAAATTATAAATATAAAAATCGCAAAAGAAAAAAAATTCCTTAAAATAAATGAAGCTCGGTAAAATTCGATTAAATAACCAAAATATCATAAAGAAAGCAAAAATCAGTTAGATTCAATAAAATAAAAAATGACTACAATGCCATCATATAGTAAACAAAATTCGGTTAAATTTGATATGTCCAAAATCGATCAATGTAAGCAGAAATCACTTAAAATCGAGAAATATGAAGAAAGAATAAAATTAGCTGAATAAACAGAAGTCGGTTACAGCCACAGACTAATTAGATGTCTATACTGAAATTATAAAATAAATTCGAACTTCCAATTATTCCTATAAATTTCAAGCTATATAAGCAGAATACCCAAACAAAGAATAGTCTGGTAAATTAAACTGGTGAAGCCGCTGGCAAGTTTCACCATTAATGAGCAAGTTTCACTTGATAGTTTCTAATATATTAGTTAATTGTTCAAATTTTAAATTAGAATTTAAAACACACTCTCTCTCTCTCTCTCTCTCTCTTTCAATTTTTACTTTTAAAAAAATCATATTATTTATAGACAACTGGATATATCAGTAATATTGATAACTATTTTTTCTATTATATATGCCGTCTTAATTATTATGAATTATTTATATTCAGTTTTATATATTTCTATTTTATAAAATATCGATACACAAAAATATTTAAAACTTTTAATAATATATATCCATAATAAAAATTAAAATGCTTTAAATATTTTTGTTTCTAAAAAGTCAAAAATATATTGATTTTAAACAGTATATTATCACTAAAATATATCATTTTTTCTCTATATATCAAATATTAAAAATTATTTTTAATTTTTCAATGATAATAATCAATAAAAATAATTATATTTGTTTTTAATTTTGTGTAGCAAACGTAGTTTAATGAAGAGATTTTGGCGCCAATAATTAGCACGTCAGACGATGAAAATCGATAAAGACGTTAATGAGCTCAATATTTACTTTTAAACTTTTTAAATATCGGATTTCTTCTTTTGGAAGTTTCGCTAAAAGCTGCGTTTTAAGATGTCAGACGAATGTGTTAATTAGGCCGTTTTTTATTTAAGTATTTTACATACATTTTAAAGATGTTTTAAAAAGTAATTCTATAAAATAATTAATATTTTTAGTTATATTCTCTTGTAGATAATTCATTTATTTTAAAAGTACAAGGTGCGTTCATTAATTTACAGGACTGCTCTGTATCTTTGAAAAAATAAAACAAATAAAAAACTAATTTAATATTTTTCGAAATATGCCCCTCCTGCCTCAATACACCTGTTCCATCTTTTTTTTCAATTGTCGAAGCAGGAGATAAAATCACTTTTTGAGAGGTTCTTCAAGGTTGCCTTCGATTCAGCTTGTATCATATCAACGTTGTCAAATTTCCTTCCTTTTAACTTCATTTTCAATTTAGGATAGAGGAAAAAGTCATTGGGGGCTAAGTCGGGGGAATAGGGTGGATGAGGGATCTGTATGGTTGAATACTTGGCCAAGAACTGCAAAACAACATGGGCTGTGTGCGGCCGCGCATTATCGACGTGAAGTATCCAGTCATTGTTTTGCCATCTTTTAGGTCTTTTAAGGCGCACTGCCTCCCTTAAGCGCCTCATTATCCCCAAATATACCTCTTGATTAATTGTACGCCCGAAAGAAATAAATTCATGTCGAACCAAACCATTAATATTAAAAAATGTAACAAGCAATGTCTTGACTTTGGATTTTGTAAATCTTGCCTTTTTGGGTTTCGGTTCCCCTCTTTCAATCCATTGGCTGGATTGACGTTTGGTTTCTGGGTCATACTGATACTCCCATGTCTCATTCCTGGTAATGATTTTTTGCATCCATTCTGGATCGGTCCGAGTCATTTCAACCATGTTTTCGCAGACATCCATTCTAACCTCCTTTTGTTCCTCTGTTAGAATCCGGGGAACAAATTTTGAAGACGTCCGGATCATGTCCAAATATTTTGTTACTATTTGATGACACAGTCCTACAGATAGTCCAGTCTCTGAAGATAAGTCTTTAATAGAAATTATTCTGTTAGATTTAATTAATTCCTTTATTTTGAGCTTGTTTTCCTCCCAACGTAATGATCTTGGACGCCCAGTATGCTGATCATCGTTTACCTTTTCCCGACCTTTTAGGAAGCGTGAAAACCATTTAAAAGTTCTTGAACGGGATAAAGCTGCATCGCCAAAAGCTTCTTTAATCAATTCATACGTCTCAGTAGCACTTTTTTTCAATTTAAAACAAAACTTAATGCAGATTCTCTACTCTTCGAAAATGGCCATTTTAAAATTAGAAATGCGAACCTTACAAGGAAGTTGTTTTGTTTTATTTTTAGATCGGCGCGTGCGCCACGAGACTCGTGCTTTCAGTCAGGTGTGGTCGAATGTCCAATATTTAACGCTGTATTAAAAAAATTTCTTTAGCTTTTTTATTTATTTTATTTTTTAACCAGTCCTGGAAATTAATGAACGCACCTTGTATGTTGAGTTTTTTTTTAATTCTACGTACGGCAGTTTCTGATAAATATCCTAGTTATATGGATGGCTTCATAGCTAATTGAAGAGATAGAGTCTCAAAATATGATTAAAACATTTTATCAACAACAACGACAAAAAATGTAACTATAGCGCACTACCTAATTGTTTATAATCTAGGTTCCTGGAGCACAGAACGCCAACTACCCGGGGATTCAAGCTCACTAGTATGGACTAGTGTTAAGCGCTTTTACTGGCGTCCTGTTTTAATTGCTGAGTTGAACCAGTTGACCATGAAGTTCAATGCTGAGGTTGAGTCTGGAAGCCTTGCCATAGATGTAGAATTGAGATGGGTCAGTCCAAGCAGGATAGCTGTTTGCATCCTATGTCTCAGGAATGCTGGACAGCAGAAGAGAAGATGATCAACTGTCTGTGGCTCTTCTGAACAGTGAAGGTAAGTTGGGTCTGTTCAAATATATCCTCGCATTTAATTTATAGATAAAAATATGAATTGCTCGATTTCAATACACAACAACAACAATAGCTTTTATTGGGCACACGTGCCATACAGGATATCCCGGTAGGAAAAAAATAAATAAATAACAAATTAGCATCATAGTTATATACAAATAGTGGGTATTGACCTCGACCAATTATCGAGTTGGATCCGGTATCTGTGCTAAATATTTTGATTGAGCTGATTTCTAGTATTTATAAAAAGCGAATGCAAAGGGTCTGGATTTTATGACTTTTGCCATTAAAACATAAGGCGAATTGCTATTATAGCCGGTGTCTTGACAAAGAATTTCTCTTTCTTCTTCCATTGCCGTACAGTAGAACATGTAGTGTGGAAAATCGAGACTAAACTCACCGTTGCATAAGGTGCATTTTATGGTCTTAGTTTTCAATAGTGAAACATGATTAATTCTCTGTACTACAAAAAGGCTTCTTACTTGTGCAATGGTTCTCTTTAAGGTTAGGGGGTTATTGTCATTCAGATAGAATTCCATTGTAGGTGATGAATGAAAGTATTTATAGTGAGAGTAGAGTACTGATTTTCTTATTCTTACATAATCCAGCTGCAAGGACTGATCGGTTGCCGTTCTAATAATTAGGGGATGTATCTCTGTAGAACATTGAAGTCTGTACTTCCAACAAGCCATGAGAAGCCGGTGTTGTTAAGTAGCTCTGTTATACTTTTTACCAGTCCGATATTCTGTTTTGAAGAAATTGAAATGTCCCACAAATGTGCCAAACAAATTGAAGGTAGCCTGCTGCCGTCCATTTTCAGAATTCTAGTCCAGAATTTTAAAGTTAGTTTTTTCACTGTGATATCAAGAGAGTGTTTTCCTGTTTCGGCTCTCAAAATATAGCCCGGAGTATAGCTTGGAAGGCACAGAAAACCTCTGAGAAAGGTATCCTGGATTCTATCTAAGGTTAAGGCTTGATCATGTGCCCAGATTGGTGCCGCATAGAGTAAGACTGTCAAGATCATAGAATCCAACAATCTCATACTTGCATGGAAGGATTTGAGCTTGGACTTCAGAATAATCTCCCCCACAGCACCCATCGCGGCCATGGTCCTGCATCTATAATGTAAGGCAACTTGAGTGAAAGAAATCGAAGGGGTGAGCGGTGATCTGTCATCGATCTGCCATTTAATATTGTCAGTAAACTATTGTCGAGGAACTCAACAACATGGGTTGCATTTGGAGAGATAATCTTATCACTGGAATTACGCTGTGAGAAAATATTTGAAGAGAGCGCAAATACATTGTGAAAACCGCCCATAGATCCCGTTCGAATGTTAAGGTCACCCGCCAGCGTTATTTCATAGCCACATAATAATCATTCCTCAATAAACCTAGATTTCAATATGTATATACTTATATATTAAAAATACTTATATATGAAAAAGAGTAAGGAAAAAATAGGAATATATATACAGTAGAACCTCCCTCTAAAGGTCAACATCTAATTGCAGAGCCAAAGTGTCCTCTTACCAAAAGAGGTGTCCTTTTAGTGGAGAGTTGGAAATTAGTAAAAAATGTAATTTCATCAATGCTAACTGTCCTTTGTGGAGAGGTGTCCTCTAGCTTGAGTGTCCTCTCATGGAGGTTCTACTGTATATAATAAAGAACGAATGTTTCTTTTACATATAAAAACTTCTACTGTCCTTACTGCGATGAAAAAATATTGAGAGAGCTTGGCTCATCAGTGGTGAACCCTCACAGCGATTACACCAATTTAATATACCAGACCACTTCTTAGAGCTCTAATACTGTATTGGACGATTCTGCTTATAAAGGCTGCAATGAAGGGTGGAATCTTAGAAATGGTATTTAAGAAAACCATGTAGTTGTCTATATAACAAAAAAAAAAACACAATGCGAGGTCTTAAAATCCAATGTATATAAGCTTGTTTCCAATGCTAAATCTCTTGCTGTTAGACATATCTTAAATATTTATTTAACTTTTAGAAGAGAAGGTTACCCTCAGAAATAAAAAAAAATATATATAAAATTTCATTTACTCGCTGTTACATTTGTTTACTCTTCATAACTTAAAGAACTACAATGTCGTCTAGTTTTGACGTCTATATTGACGGGAGAGGGGCCTTCGTAGATTTTAAAGAACCACATTATCAGTAAAATCCTTTTATTCACGATCGAACGTTGTGGCCCATTGTATGCATTACATCCCAAACACAATGTGACACCAGCCATCTCATAACACTCTTCATAACTTAAAGAACCACATTGTAATAACCGCTTTAAATAATATAAATATATAAAACATAAGATAGAGAAAAATATTCGAAACTATTATAGACGCGTAAGATTCTTTTTGAAATTAAACAATTTCTACTGCACTGATTGCAATGGAAAAATTATTGGGAGGGCCTGGCTCATCAGTGGTGAACCTTCCCAGCGGTGATGAGCCAGGCTCTCCCATTAATTTTTCCATTGCAGTAAGGGCAGTAGAAATTGTTTAATTACAAAAAGAATCATACGCGTCTAAAATAGTTTCGAATTTTCATAACAGATGGCGCACTAGTGCATCATAATAGAGAAAAATAAGCATCATTTTGTTATGACACACTAAATATATATATTTAAAAAATAGGCCAAGATAAAAAATATTTGTTATTAATTTCCATTTATATTCAGAATATTAATCAGTTCACTAACTAAATAAAAATATTTTGAAGCACATCTAATTAAATCAAGTACAACATGAGAGAGAAAAATGTTGAAAAGTGGCGCAAGTTTAGACAGTATGTAAATAACGCCAGGGGGCGCTATAGAACTTTTTGTGTCAAATGTGATATTAAGTTGAAGAGGCAGCTTTTAATTTTGTCAACTTTTTTTTTTGGTGAATCAGATTTCCTCAACACTTGACGCCAAGGGCAAAGTAAATAGAGATATTTTTATCTAGTAGAATTTAAAATATCGTTTGAGATATCAGTTGAAGATACTCAGGTACCATCTGATTGTCAATGTCCAACCGTATGTAATGGGTAGATATGCGATGTACCAAAATAGAAACAGTCGCAAACTTTGCTATGATCATCGTGACCATTACCATGTGTACTTATGTAGGATGAGAAAAAGTAGTAAAATCATAAAACTAAAATAAATATCGATCAAATTTGATCATATACAGATATAATAAAAACTATATGGCACTCTGCCATCTAAAAAGCACATGTGCTCGTGGTCAGGAGATGCCTTCTTTATTTTTAATATCAACACCTGACCCACTTATCTTTTATCTTTTATTTTTTATATTGTTTTTTCATATAGAGATATATTTTTACAATAGGCTAAGGAAAGGGGTCGGACACCTGCGGCTCGCGAGTCCCATGCGGCTCTTTGAAGCTGCTAATGCCAAGCGTAGCTTAATGGTTAGGTGTGCGGCTTCGTATTTTCACAACCTTGGTTCGTATTTTTCTTTGAAGCTGCTTGTAGTACTCGTATAAATAAGAACTTTATTTATTCCAGTAATATTTATTGTTAGCAAGAACAATTTTGTGGCTCTTTAAAAACTTTGAAATTTTGTAAATTGTAATTTTTGACTTTTCCGACTCAAAAGGTTGTCAAACCCTGGGATAAGATATAATATGATTTTGGATTATCCTTGGATAATGTCATTCTCGATCATTTCTTGCCACCCCCCATTCCCAATGTAGAAGAAGTGGGTGAGAAATGTCTTACTATGAGATTCTTAGAAGATAGAATAATTCCTTGGCTACTCCACATGGAGGAGGATGGACAATGCCTTAGAGCGGCTAAGTCAGGAGGAATAAGACACCAAGATAAGTCACCAACCCCATCCCAATATGGAGTAGGACATTCACTTGTTGAAGTTGGAAACAGCCTGTGGATGAAACTACCATTAAGTCAACAGCATATGGATGCGGAAGAAATCAAGGAGAAACCACCTCATTGTCTTTCCCATGGAAATCCTCAATGAGAGGACCAACTGTACCGAGGTAGCATCTTACCATCAGACCATGGCTCCAGGTCAATCACTTTGGAAGATCCTGATTGAGAAGTCTCGCCGACTAAAGACTGATATTTACCTGGAAAATATCATCGTAAAGATAGAGGCTGCCTGGCCGGCATTCATATTTCTTGAAAATAAAGATACTTCGGCCAGTAAATCTTTTTATTACCTCGACGTTTCGACAAAAATATTTTGTCCTCGTCAGGAGCGAATAAAAATTAAAATTTTTACAGAAAATATCGTTAAGTTAGTAGACACACTGTGGTTTATATTACAATATGATGCGGCTTATGATTGTAGAACGACATTTGAAAATTATCCCGCATGTGTTTCTTTTGAATGATAAATCGAAATTTATTTTAAGGAGAAATAACGATTATTTCTAACCTTAGGAATGAAGTATGAAAGGATGAATTGTTAAGAGTAATGATAAACGGAAAAATAAAGTGTCCAGGGATGGGAATCGAACCCACAGTATTCCGCTTACCGGGCAGATGCCATGTCCACTAGACTACACAGTGGTTGTTATGTTTTCTCACCCAGACTGTGTGTGGCTGATTATAGCTATTTACTCTTTGATACTTTCAACCATTTCTGCCATGTATATTTTATTCTCATGCTCCGGGACGAGTCTATATATGACACGGAATGTCTTAATTAAAGGTTTTGTAGAATGAAAGACACTAGTGCCCCAAGAAGTCTAGGTCCCCTCTTGCTCTCAGCTTGTTTCACACGTTCCTGAGGTTTTCACACACATATAGAAACTATCCTGACCACGAGCACATGTGCTTTTTAGATGGTAGAGCGCCATCTAGTGGAGCAAAAATAAACTAAACGTTTATTTAGCTTGCTCCGTGATATTTGGCCAACCCAATTTCTTGATAAATCAAGAAAAGCCATCCATGAACGCGTTTCGCGCTGTTGGTCCCAATGGCTTCTTGAGAAATCAAAAATTGGGTATTTAAGGCCAAATTTGCGTAAAGACGCTTAACACATGAAAAAACAATAGAAAAAAATAAAAGATAAGTGGGTCAGGTGTTGATGAAAAAGCACATGTGCTCGTGGTCAGGAGATGCCTTTTTTATTTTCAATATCAACACCTGACCCACTTATCTTTTATTTTTTTCTATTGTTTTTTTTTCATATATATATATGGCATAATATATACTCTTCCAGGAATAATAAAGCCAACCTACAGACAACCCAGAGAGAGACGGTCCTGTCACTTAAGACACCAGCGACATTCCAAGGGGCGACCCCTTCGGTCCGTCAGTTAACACCTCGGGACTTTTAAGACAGTTGGGGATTGTGTGCGACACGAACGGCCGCCCGGCTGTGACGGTCCCGTCTCCCTCTCCTGGTTGTCTAGGTCCCTCTTTCAACTTGTGATGTGTTTATTTCTCTTCCCACTGTAGGAGCCGCCTGTCCTTGACGAGCCCTGAATGGCGCTCTCCGATTGGCTGGCGAGGGATGATGCAACCACCACGCGGCAGACTTTGTTTTTCTTGTTGTTCCAATACACTCGCTCTTTTGTTTTGCTAATTATTGTATTGGAGCGGGTCGCTCCTTAATAAATATAAATAATAATTAAATAACTAAATGGAATCTCCTCTTTCTTTATCCCAGTAAGGACGCCTACGGAAGCCAACCGAATTTCAGAAGCGGGATAACCCTAAAGAAAGAAGAATTGTGCTGGAGTGTTCAAGCAGCAACAAAGGACGCGCGACGCCATGTTGGATTAACCTAAAGAAGAAGCTGCAGCACACGAATGGTATGTACGTAACCTTACTACCATTTATTTGAAAGCATTTTAAAGTAATACCTGTTGTAAGATTTAGGTACTTACAGCTTGTAGGAAGGCATGAGGACGTTGATTATTATATGATAATAATCTTTATTATCCATTTAGCAAGAAAGACAAAGTTATGGTAGCGAACAGTTATTGAAGTATAGAGAAGAAGGTAAACAAAAACAGTTGTGATGATGATAGGTCCAGTGTGGCGCTAGCTGTCGTAGCATTCAGTTATCCAACAAATCCCCGGCATGAATGTGGAGACATCACGAGGTTGTAGCGTAACTTCTCAAATGTCGGCCTTGGTAGCGGCTTGGTCAGAATGTCCGCCTTCATGTCGCCAGTTGGGCAGTAGACCATTTTTATCACTGTCTTCTTCTGAAGATCCTTCAGGTGATGGATCTTGGTTGCGATGTGCTTGGTTCTAGAAGACACTTTTTCGGATGAACATATCTTGAGACATGATTGATTGTCTTGGTGGAAGTAGATTGGAGCTTTCTGTTCCAGTTCGATATCCTTTAGCAAGTCGAGAAGCCATAACAGTTCTTGTGAGGCTTCAGCTGCGGAGATAAGTTCCGCTTCGGTGGATGAGAGAGATACGCAACCTTGTTTCCCAGTCATCCATGAGATGGGGTTTGATCCCAGTAGGAACAAGTTTCCGCTTAGTGATTTTCTGTCGGTGTTGTCGCTTGCCCATGTGGCATCACTGTATGCTTCCAGTGTGGGAGGTTTTTGGTTAGATATGCGTAGCTCGAGTTCTTTAGTAGTTTTTAGATATCTTACGATTCTTTTTGCTGCATTCCAGTCACGATTTCTAGGATTCTGGTTTCTGCTGCTGAGTATGCAGACTGGAGCTGCGATATCTGGTCTGGATACTACGCTTAGGTACAATAGTGAGCCTATCAGTTGTTGGTATTGGACGTTGTTTGGCAGAAGTTTTTCATCAGATATACCGGGATATCCGCTTTCCATGGGAGTGAAAGTAGGTTTCGCTTCTTGGAGATTGTACCTTTCAACTAATTCTTGGATTTTATTCTTTTGGCTCAGAAGGAGTTCACCTTCTCTGTTCCTTGAGATTTCTATACCAATGAATTGAGTGGGGTCTCCAAGGTTCTTTATTTCGAATTCTTTTTCGAGAGTTTTTACAGTGTTTTGGATGATTATCTCGGAATCGCTTGCGAGGAGCATGTCATCCACATATAGAATCAAGTAGATGGAATGGTTTTCTTCATTCTTGGTGAATAGGCATGGGTCTACAATGCTCTGTTTGAAGTTATTTTTAATTAGAGTGCTTGCAATTTTTGTGTTCCAAGATCTTCCAGCTTGTTTTAGACCGTAAATTGCCTTCTTTAGTTTGCAGACTTTGTTTGTTTGTTTTGTATGGAGTCCTTCTGGGAGTTCCATGTAGAGTTCTTTATCTAGGTCGCCGTGTAGGAACGCTGTCTTGACATCGAGGTGGATCACTTGCATCCCTTTGTAGACTGATGCAGCTAGGAAGGCTCTAATTGTAGAATGCTTCACAATTGGTGCAAAGGTTTCTTCGTAGTCTCGGCCAAATTTCTGATTGAACCCTTTTGCTACGAGTCTGGCTTTGTACCGCTCTATTTCTCCTTTGGAATTGAGTTTTTGTTTATTGGTCCATTTACATCCTATGATCTTTTTGTCCTTAGGTAGAGGCGTTAGTTCCCATACATTGTTCTTCTCAAGAGAATTTAGTTCTTCGTTCATTGCTTGTAGCCATTTTTCTCTTTCTATTTTTGGTAATAGTAGGACTTCCGAGTAGCTGGTGGGTGTCTGAATGTCTTGAGCTTCAGTTTTGTACAGCATGTAGTCATTTCTTATGGGAGGTATTCCCTTTGTTGGTCTCGTGGATCTTCTTTGTGTGACCACTTGTGTTCCTGTGCTTGTACCGGGTTGAAGGTAATCCTCGGTTTCTGAGTCCTCAAGGTTTTCGGATTGTGTTCCTGGTTCCTGACTTTCCTCTGCATTACCAATATGATTGGAGGAAGTTAGATCTGTACTTAGTACTTGTGGTGAAGTTGTTTTTGTGGAAGCGAGGTGAAACCCATTTTCTTTTTCTATATATTTTACGGATCTGCTGATTGTGATGTTGTCTGTATCGTGCAGGATTCTGTATCCTTTGCTTCGATCATCGTATCCAAGAAAGATCCCTTCGATAACTTTGCTATCCAACTTGTTTCTTTTTATCTTGGGAATATAGGCGAAGGCTTTACATCCGAATCTTTTTAGATGCTTCAGACTGGGCTTCCTGTTGGTCCATAGTTCAAATGGAGTCTTGTCTGTAGCTTTCGAGGGTATACGGTTGTGTAGGTAATTAGCTGTGGTAACCGCTTCCGCCCATAGAGACTGTGGGAGTCCTGAGTCAAACAGCATGCATCTTGTCATCTCCATTAGTGATCGATTTATCCTTTCTGCTACTCCGTTCTGGGCTGGTGAGTAGGGGACTGTTAGTTGATGTTTGATTCCGCTTTGGTTCAGGAAATCTTCGACTTGTCGGTTTACGTGCTCACGACCGTTGTCTGTCCGTATGGTTTGGATATTTTTTCCAAATTCCGAGTGTGCTGAGATGACGTAGTCTTTTATTTTTTCATAGACTTCGTCTTTTCCTTTCAGGAGGTAGGTCTTCGTGTATCTGCTGTAGTCATCAGTGAAGGTGATGAAGTATCTCTTACCGCTGAGAGAGTTAGTTGGTAATGGACCGCAGATATCACTGTGGACAAGTTGAAGCGTTTCAGTTGCTCTGTACTCTGTCTTCTTTGGAAATGGGGTTTCGGTGAGTTTTCCTTGAATGCACTGAACGCAGTCTGTGCTGTGCGAACAGTTATTTCGACTTAGTCCTCTTGCTAGGTTCTCATTTCGAATCTTCTTAATTGATTCTATATTTCTGTGTCCTAGTCTGTCGTGCCAGAGCATGAGGCAATTTTTGTTCTTGCAGTGGTTTTGTTTTGCAACATTTGCTTTGAATGTGCGAGTTTGGAGGTTGTCATCCAGGTGGAGTCGGTACATTCCATTGTCAAGTATACCGTTCGCGAGGGCTGTGTTGTCTCTTTCGATGGTACACCAATCTCTGTTGAACGTCACTTTACATCCGTTGGAGGTGGCCGCACTCACTGACAGAAGGTTGTCTGTTAGTTCCGGGATGTAGAGAACCTTTGTGAGAAGTAAGGTGTCAGTCTTTCCTTGGGGTGTGATGACTTTGATTTCTCCTTGTCCTATCCCTTTGACCTGCAGCTTATTGCCATTAGCAACCACAACATTTTGTGTTTGTTCTCTGTTAAGTTCAGTGAAGAAGCTTTCATCGTACGCCATATGAGATGTGGCTCCAGAGTCGACGAACCAGTTGTGTACACTTGCTTCTCGTTGAGTGCAATTGAGAGCTTTTGGGTTAGGTCCTTTTGTTGTTCTCTGATTTGTTGATTGTTCTTGGGTGACACTCGACTGATTTGTGTACTTTGGTACGTTTCCTCTTCTGAAGTTTTCATATTTGTACTCTTTGTTGCTGTTGTTTCGCTTTTGATAGTGCCAACATTCTTCTTTGGAGTGGTTTGGTTTGTGGCAGAAAGAACAGAATTTCTTCTCTTTTTCTCTTCTTTGGCTTGAAGCTCCGTGGAGGCTTTTTAAGGCTTTTGATGCGGTGCTTTCGTCTTTCGAGCTTTCTACTCTGCGTGTGTGTTCATCAAGGAGTTTGTTCTTGGTGAATTCAAGCGTTAGCTCGTCATCAGGTTTTGATTCCAACATCGTGATGAGATTGGAGTAGCTCTTTGGAAGCGAGCAAAGCAGTATAGCCGTGATGTGAGAGTCCTTTAGTGTTTCGCCAATGGTTCGCAGTTTGTCAACTATTTCCATCATGGTAGTGATGTGCTGTTGCATGTCTTTGTCTTCTTCGAGTTTTAAGCTGTATAGCTTCCTTAGCAAATAAATTTTTCCTGAGAGTGTTTTTCTTTCATAGATATTTTTAAGAGTGTCCCAGGTAGCTTTGGCTGTTAGTAGGTTTTTGACATGCACTATTTGTGAGTCGGCGATGCTTAGATTAATGATAGCTCTAGCTTTTGAGTCTTTCTTTTTCCATTCGATTTTAGGTTCATCTGGAATATTTTCGGTGACAACTTCCCAAAGATCTTCCTTTTGCAAAAGCATTTCGATTTTGAAAGACCATAGTGAGTAGTTATAGCCGTCGAGCTTATCTAGGGTTACATCGTGGCTCGGGAGTGACGCCATTTTTGCTAAGCCTTTTTTCTTTGTCTTAACTCGTTAGTTGGATTTCATGCAATATTCAGTCTCATAATCTAATTGTTGTAAGATTTAGGTACTTACAGCTTGTAGGAAGGCATGAGGACGTTGATTATTATATGATAATAATCTTTATTATCCATTTAGCAAGAAAGACAAAGTTATGGTAGCGAACAGTTATTGAAGTATAGAGAAGAAGGTAAACAAAAACAGTTGTGATGATGATAGGTCCAGTGTGGCGCTAGCTGTCGTAGCATTCAGTTATCCAACAATACCATTTTAAAGTATTTTAAAGAAAGTATTTTAAAAAGTAAAGTGAAGTATTTTAAAGAAAGTATTTTAAAGTAAAGTATTCTAAATAAAGTATTTTAAAGTAAATTGAAGAAACAAATAGAAGTATTATCGCAAAGTATCGCGATATAAGTGTTGTCCCAAAAGTACTAAAGAAAAGTTGATTCCGTTTAGAGAAATAATCAAAACAGTACGTATCCGGTTTAGTTAGTTTTATTTAATTATTTTTGTTTTGTTATACTCTATCTTGTGTTTGAAAAATATGACTTATTTAGCCAGAGCAAAGAAATGCGATTTGAGCAAGTTGGCGTATGAACTCGGCGAGGTAGTACCGCCAGAGAGCAGGATCGTCGACTTAAAACACCTTATCCTGAATAGTCAATCTTACGAAGAAGAATTCGCAAAGCAACTGTTGGAGACTGATCGAGGAACGGGAACAAACAGCACGAACAGAGCAAGCAGAACGAGCAGAACGGGAACGAAAAGAACAAATGGAATTCGAGCTCGAGAAGCTACGCATCCAGACTGTGCATGGAAACAGCGATCCGTCTCGCGGTACCAGTAATAACGCGCATTGCGAGATACGTAAACTGATGCCCAAATACGAATCGAAGGACAGTGATTTGAGTTTCTATCTAATTCTTTTCGAACGACAGGCAAAGCGACTAGGGTTGGATGAAGACCAATGGGCGTTCAGTCTTCTAGGATTACTACCTTACGAAATGACGCAATTAATCGCTCGGGAGACAGAAGGGCAAAGCGGCGATTATAGATTCGTGAAAAGGTTGCTCCTAAAACGGTACAAGTTGAGCCCCGTACAGTTCAGACAAAAATTCGAGAAGCACGATAAATCTCAAGAGGGTTCCTGGAGAGACTTCGCTTTCGAATTGCGAGGGTTTTTCAACGAATGGATCGAAGGAATGAACGTGGAAGATTTCGACGCTCTAAGGGATTTGTCCGTCACTAACCAGCTAAAGAAAAAGGTTCCAAATGTGCTGCGTAATCATCTCATTGACGATTGGACCAAGATAAACAACCCAGATGTGTTGGCGGGTAAACTGGACGAGTACGAAAATGTTCGCGCCGAGATGGGACCTCCGCATTGGAATTCAAAACACACCACACCACCGTCGTTTCAGCAGAGATCTACGAGATTTCCTAACCGAAGCGAAGTTAAAGAGACTGAACAAGGAACGAATGTTTCGAGTAGAGAGGCTGCAAGGAACGAAATCAGTGAAAAGTATCCTAACACCTCGAGGAGAATGGTCAACCGTGCAATCAGAAACGACAAGGGAGAACCGAAGTGCTTCAACTGTAATCAGTTTGGACACATTGCCAGAGACTGCCCAGTACCCAAGGCTACGTTGACATGCCGAGGATGCGGTCAAACGGGGCACAAGGAAAGAAATTGCACAACACCCAAAGAAGGACTAAAAGTAGCCAACCTGGAAGTCGAAGGACTGAAGACTGTCCCGCCAGATGTATATTTGAAGGACGCCAAGATCGACAACAAGGAGACCGTGAAAGCAATGATAGACACCGGGAGCAGCAGTTGCCTATTGAGAGAATCGGTCGCAAGGAGGATCAACGTCGACATCGAACCAGACTCGACTAGTTTGTACGGCAACGGTAACCAGACCGCACCAGCTGCCAGGACCGTTGGGAAGACGACAGTTGACCTGGAGATTGATGGCGTCGTCGGAAAAGAAATCGCTGTATTCATTGTTAACGATGATGCCCAACCTTATGACCTACTAATTGGAAGAACATGGCCAGATCTGCCTTACGTATCCTTCGCCAGAATCGGTAAGGAACTGCTTATTGGCTATTCAACCGAATTTCTGTTTGCCAATCTGCAAGAAGAAATCAAGTCGCGTCGCGTTGAACTGAGAGCAACCGAGACTGTTCAGTTGGGGAGCGACTGCATTAACTTTGCAAGTGCAATCACAGACGAGGTAAAGGACGGCTACGTATTGTTCACAGGAGTAGACGACTGTGTCAATTCTCTATTGGAAGTGGTCGATGGAAAGACGACCGTACCCATCATCTCAGTTGGCAAGGGCAACTTGAGAGTAAAGAAAAACCAATGTATAGGTCGAGTTGAACTGCTGAGCCCTGATGACATTGTTGTTAACCTGGACGTTTCAGAGGATTCGTTTCAGACTAAAAGTGAAGAGAAGAGGGAAGGACAGGACCAAATGAAACGAAAGCGCCCCATAGTGCCTGAGGACGTCAACATCAATCATTCTCTGACTCCGAAAGAGAGACAAGAAATCCTCGACGTAGTGAATGAATATAGAGACAGTTTCGCTCTTGGTATGAGTGAATTAGGGTGCACCGATGTCACCAAGATGGACATTAAGGAGGTTGATGGAAGCAAGCCAGTCTGTCTGAGACCGTACAAGACGACTGCAAGTGAACGCGAAGCAATCAGGGAGATTGTCAGAGAGTGGAAGGACAATGGAATAGTAACGGAAACTAGATCACCCTACGCTAGTCCCGTCCTACTTGTGAGAAAGAAAACTGGAGATCATCGTTTGGTGGTGGATTATAGGAGACTCAACATTCAAACAGTTAAGAACAAGTTCCCTTTACCGAGGATAGATGACCTTCTGGAAGGCCTACGGAATGCGAAATTATTCACCACTCTGGATCTGGCGCATGGATATCTGCAGATACCACTGACTGATAAGGCAAAACTAAAGACAGCATTCATCACCCCAGATGATACAGGTCAATTCGAAAGAATGATTTTTGGACTCGCCAACGCACCAGCAGAATTCCAAAGACTGATGCACACTGTTCTAGGTCCGCTGCTGAACAAGAAGGCATTCTGCTATCTCGACGACGTGATTATCCCGGCAAAGGATTGGCGGGAGATGATCGAAAGGTTGAGGGAAGTACTTGAAAGAATAAGATCAGCGAAGTTGACGCTGAAACTCTCTAAATGTGAGTTCGGAAGGAGGGAAGTTGAGTTCCTAGGGTATGTCATCAGTACAGGCGGACTTAAGCCAGGCCCAAGAAAGATCAAGGCGATAGATGAATTTCCAGAACCCAAGAATGTCCACGACATACGACGCTTTCTGGGACTGACGAACTTCTTCAGACGATTTGTAAAGGACTTCGCGAGGAAAGCAGAACCGCTAAGCAGACTTACAAAGAAAGGTACACAATTTGAATGGAAGGAAGAACAGCGAAAGTCATTTGGAGGACTTCGAAATGATCTGGTCGAATATCCGGTACTAGCTCATTACAACCCTGAACTTAAGACAGAAGTACATTGCGATGCGAGTGCTGAGGGACTAGCAGGAATGTTGCTACAGGAGGACGAAGACTACAAATGGCGCTTGGTCTACTGTGTGAGCAAGAAGACAACAGAGGCTGAGAAGATGTACCATTCAAGCAAATTGGAATTGATGGCGATAGTGTGGACCTTGGATCGACTACGTCAGTTCCTCGTCGAAATCAAGTTTACAGTGGTTACAGATTGCCAAGCACTGGTCTACATGAACGCGAAGAAGACTTCCTATCCTCAGATAGCACGATGATACAATCTGATTCAGGAATACGATTTCGACATTCGGCATAAACCAGGAGAGAAGATGGCCCACGTAGACGGAATGAGCAGAGCTCCAGTCGACGACCCTAGAGACACGATGGAGGAAATCGTGGAGAAAAACCTCGAAGTATGCTTCACAATCACACTGGAAGAACAAATCATGATGATTCAGCATTCCGACCCTGAATTGAGAGACCTGATTCAGATCTTTCGAAAGGACCCGTGTGATAGAACAGTAGGAGAACAAAATAGAATTAACGACTACAGCTACAAGGGAGGCAGACTTTTCCGCATGGTGAAAAATGGAGAAGAGGAACGAGCCCTGCATGTTTTACCCAAAAGTATGAGGAAAAGTTTAGTTGTTAAATTCCATGATCTAATGGGACATTTTGCGGTTGATTGACTGTCAACAAAATTAAGGAATTGTACTGGTTTCCTTCAATGAAGAGGTACGTTCGACGCCATGTTGCTAGGTGTGTCGAGTGTTTATTTAACAAAGTTCCCGGTGGAAAACAACAAGGCTTCTTACACCCCATTAAGCCAGGCAAGAGACCGTTTTCCATCGTACATATGGACCACGTAGGCCCTTTCGTGAGAAGTACAAGAGGTAACCAGGAACTTTTAGTGATTGTCCATAATCTGACAAGATTTGTCCGATTAAGCCCTGTAAGGAATACATCGACGCAGAACGTTCTGAAGGTAATGAAAAGTTTTGTGAATGATTTCGGACTACCCGACAAGATCATCAGCGACAGAGGGTCATGTTTTACCTCAAGACAATTTGAAGAATTCTGTCGAGGAAATGGAATACATCATACACTGAACTCTACGAAACATCCGCGAGGGAACGGGATGGTCGAAAAAGTGAACCGAACAGTATTGTCCACAATAGCAATCGGTATCGAGGATCCGCGACGGAAGGATTGGGACCTAAAGATCAAGGAGGTAGAGCGAGACCTGAATAATGCGGTGAACAAGACGACGAATAAAACACCGTTCGAAACACTCCACGGCTATTCCCCTCGATTCCACGACGGGATACTTAGAAGATTAGCCGACGAAGATATGGATCCGTGGACCGAGCCGGAGAGAATTCAAGAGAATGTGAGAACCCAAATTGAGAATAAACAAGAAATCATGAAGACGTACTACGATAAGAAGAAATGCCGTACACTCCAATTCGAAGTAGGAGAAATTGTAGTGATGAGGCATGTACCCAAAATGACTGGTGAACCAACCAAGGCGCAACCCAAGTATCGAGGGCCTTTAATAATCACCGAGGTTCTGCCAAGCGACACGTACAGAGTGACTCAGCTAAGCGAAAGAACCGGTGGACGGTTCTACACGACAACGGCCCATATCAGTCAACTGAAGTCTTGGCACAGTGAAGAAGATGATTCAACTACAGAAGAAAGTCCGGACGAGGAGTCAGAAGAAGAAGACACCCTCCGACGCAACCCACGACGTTCCTGCAACGCAAAGTTCAATCGAGGACGATTGGAATCCAGGAATAGCCGAATGTAGGAGCCGCCTGTCCTTGACGAGCCCTGAATGGCGCTCTCCGATTGGCTGGCGAGGGATGATGTAACCACCACGCGGCAGACTTTGTTTTTCTTGTTGTTCCAATACACTCGCTCTTTTGTTTTGCTAATTATTGTATTGGAGCGGGTCGCTCCTTAATAAATATAAATAATAATTAAATAACTAAATGGAATCCCCTCTTTCTTTATCCCAGTAAGGACGCCTACGGAAGCCAACACCACCTTATACCATATATACGATAACATTTCTTGATTAATCAAGAATGGGTATTTGACCAATTCTGGGATAATTAAAAATCAACGACTAGTTGATGTTTATTCCGATAGATGGCGCAAGTCATCAGCAACTTTCAGTTGCACGATGAGGAGATGTCTTTTTCTTTCTTTTTTAAAAATAACTTTGTTTTTATTTAATAATATGCGAGAGAATTCTAACACAATATTATTTTAAAGTGAAAATATCAGGCCTCCAGGGAAAAGTTTCTATTAAAAAAAAATGACAAATCTCTCTAGCTTTTGTGAACGAAAACCCTTCTACAGGAGAAAATATTTTACATTATATCGAGCCAATAGTTTTTTTTCTTTCACACATTCAGGTGTGTATACGCTTTTTTATATAGAGCTAACTAAATTTAATTAAAAGCAGTATTAGTATATTATTAAATAAAACTTCCATACAACTACATATATGAGAAAATACTATTGTGAACACCAGGTAGCTTTATTTCCTATTGAAGCTGTTTTGTTTATTTGAAATAGTGGTTCCTAGATTACGAGTAGCTAGTGTTTATTTGCGACATGACTGTAATGCATGGATCTAAGGTTGAATGTATAACAAACAATAATATTGTCGCGAAAAAAAATGATTAAATAGGCTTCCGAATTACTTTAAATATTTATTTAATCAGTTATAGGAAAGATTTTAAATATAGAAGTTACTATGTACATGAGCCAAATCGACCCAGCAGTTATAGCAAGAGGGGAGAACTGAGTTTTCTACCTTCCACGTGGCGCCACTGTTTTCCCCGAACGGTCCGTCCAGTACAGGTAAGAGGGAATACCAGGAAACTGTCCTCCTGACAATATTAACGAAATCCCCGAATATTTCTGTGATAAATAAATCACAGGTGATAACTCTGAACCAAGAAAAAATAAAAGGAGTACATTTATCACGTTATATATAGAGAAGAGCATAATTTTATTTAAATTAATATTATGGCGAAGAATAATTAATTAATTAATTTAATTATTCAATGAAAATATTTGGAAACAGATTTATTATTTTATATTTGTAAAATCATCATTTAATTACCCAGCTTGCTTGCTCGATATTCTCTAGTTGTAGATAGTTTGGTTGATTTGTTAATAATTGTCAACTGGTCGTGGTGACGTTATCAATAAATATTTTCACATCTCTCATGATTTCTACGCTACACTATTTATAGAAATAACCGTTAATTCAAAGTATTTTCATGATTTGGGAAAACAAATTGTTCCTGTGGAGAAACTGAACAAACTGCTCTTCACCTTATCTACGACTGTCCGAACTTTACAGAAGTGAGACATCGTTTGTTCTCTGATTTAAATGATCTAACTCTTTCATCTCAGCCACTTTGTCTATATAAATTTTATGAACTCTGTAGAATAATACATGTAAATTTGTAAATATTTAATTCTAAGTTCTAATTTGTTTGTTGTTTTGTTTCATCTGTATTAGGCGCAAATATTTCAATATTGCACCTGGTTAATTAATAAATAAAAAATAATAATTTAGAGATCTAAATTAAGGTTGTTCACAATAAAAAATATTTTGTTTGTTATTTATACCTATTTACGATAAGGTGAGTTACCAAAATATCTCTAGATCCAAAAATAAGTTCAAGGAAACAGTTGAGAACAAAATTCAATTTATTATCTCAAATTGGATTGATCTTGATGGGATCTGACGTTTTGATGGATCCTGTTGGGAAACGTAGAAATGTATTCTAAATATATATTCTTTCTTCATATTATTTATATATTCTTTTGTACATTTATAAGTGATTTTATAAAAAGCTTTAGGCAATATCTATTTTATTCCTCTCGCGATATTTTGTATAGGAATAAATGTTTTATGAAATAGAGTTCTAATAAGGCTAATAAAACAAAACCCTTTTAACCTAAGGCCGGTCTATAGTCAAAACGTGTTTTAAACTGCCATGTCATAAACACATTCCTTGTATTAAGCGTAAATTTAATGACATTTCTTATGAAATAATTTTAATGAAACATTTATATTCCTTGTGGATATTATGGAATAAATCCCACCCTAGACTGACGAGGGCCATTAGCCCGAAACCAAGGTCTCTAGGTGGACGCTTTTCTGTTTGTCAAAACTAGTATTGTGGCTTTGTCACCGACCCGAGGCCTGGCTTTAACGTCTATTTTTAAGGGAGAGAGAGGAGACCTTCATCTTTATAGATAATTTTTTTCCCGGGGCAATTCCATGTATAGTCATTATTAATTCCTTTGGTCACTTATAGTTGTGAGAGATGGACTCTCAGAAAAGAAGAAAGAAAAATATTTGAAGCCTTTGAAATGTGGACATGGAGAAAGCTATTCAGATTGTTATGGACAGATAAAAGGGCAAATATTTCAATCATAAATGAAATAAATCCTGGTAGATTTTTAGAGAATCTCAAATAGATAAACAAAGACTGACTTACTTCGGAAATATAATGAAAGGAAATGTCTTAGAAAATATGTTTGGAAAAATTGAAGAATAAGTTAGAGAGGAAGACCTGCAATAAGCTGGCTAGAAGGAATCAAGGAAGCTACCGAAAAGTCACTGGATGAGCTAGGAGTGATGTTCATCAACAGATCAAAATAAGAGAATATTTAGCCATATAGGCCATATAGTTCATATAGTCACCCCAAAAGTCGAACTAGATTCGATGGACACAAAGAACAACAATTTTACATATAACATAAAGTGAAAAAATAGTACAAATATGATATTGTACTGGGATAAGGTGCATACATTATAAATTTAAACGCGTTCGTGGTTACGTTTTTTTTTTATTAATCAAGAATGGGTATTTGGCCAATTCTGGAAAAATCAAATATCAACGAGAATAGTTGATATTTATTCCGATAGATGGCGCAAGCCATCAGCACCTTTCAGTTGAACGATAAGGAGATGCCTTTTTTATAATATAACATAAATTTGCGTTAGGATGATTTTCATGTACCAAAAGAGGCACCTCTCACTCTAATTGTGCATCAGAACGATGCAATGTGTATCACTCTATTAAAACCCTTATAAGTGATGAAAAATTGAGCCACAACACCAGTTTTGACAAATTCAGACAAAAGCCAACAACCTGTATACCATAGTTTCGGGTTATGGCCCTCATCAGTACAGGGACGGCTTCGATTTGATAAAATCCTATCAGAGTGGTTATGACATCGGTCGAATTTACCAAACATATACATAATATGATGCATTAGCACGCCATATGTTCTATAATACGAAACTATTATAGATGCGTAAGATTTTTTTAATAAATAAAACAATTTTTACTGTCCTTACTGCAATGGAAAAATTAATAGGAAAGCCTGACTCATCAGTGGTGAACCCTCCCAGCGGTTTCGCCAGTAACTGGCGAATACATACATAAATAAGAGAAATATATATATAGGAATACTAGTTCCAAACATATATTGTGAAATCAAAATTCGAAACTATTTTAAAAGCGTAAGGGAGGGTTCAACACTGATGAGCCAGGCTCTCCCTTTAATTTTTCCATTGCAGTAAGGACAGTAAAAATTGTTTTATTTATAAAAAAAATCTTACGCTTTTAAAATAGTTTCGAATTTTGATAACAGATGGCGCGCAAGTGCATCGTAATAAATTGTGAAATATTATTTTTACGATAAAGTGATATATATAAAAAACGACGAAAAAAACATTTCGTTATAAATGTTATGCTATTAAAGCAAGTAAGAAGGATGAATCCGTAACCAATTTAACTTTACATATAATTTATTATTATAATAGCAATTATATAAAACAAATCTTGGTATATATGTCTACATGAAAACAACAAAAACAATAATTATTATATACATACAAGGTCCTTTGCAAAGACGAGCTCATCTACAGCCATTGTTACTCTGTGTAATATTCCAACAATAAGAACTTTTAGATGTGAGAAATCACTTCGGTTCAATATATCTCTCTATTAAGAAAGAGGCATCTTCTTATTGTGCAACTGAAAGTTGCTGATGGCTTTCGCCATCTATCGGAATAAATATTTATATTCATAAATAATCCTAGATATGCAAAATTAGCTTATATATGTGTATATACACGTCTTCTTGAAATTGTTTCCATTATTTCTGTAGAAGGGCTGCTTGCGCCCGAAAGCTCGAATCGATTTTACCAATAAAGAAACTTATTCTTTTTGATTCTATTCGTATTATAATAAACTATTCTCGTTGATTTTTAATTCTTAAAAGAATCAACGAGAATAGTTGATATTTATTCCGAAAGATGGCGCAACCCATAAGCAACTTTCAGTTGCACGATAAGGAGATGCCTTTTTCTTAATATATGCACCTTATCTCAGTACAATATCACATTTGTACTATTTTTTTACATCTCCTATATAAAGTTGATATCAATTGATTCAAATCTCCTGGGTATCAATCAAACAAATGCCACAGGTTTCTGGTGATGGGTTTCTTTATCTTTATTGAACGTGTTCTCGAGATTTCAGGCATCTCTTCCCTTCTACAGGAGTACGTAGAAACATACGCTACAGCGTTTATACGTTAACTGCTGTACTCCAGTAGATGGGCAGAGATACCTGAAATATCGAGAATACATTTAATAAAGATAATAGAAACTCATCTTCAGAGATCTTTGGAATTTGTTTGATATAAAATTGATACAGGGTCCATTATGAAAGTAATGAGCATTTACTGGCAAAATACATTTATTGATCGTAATTTGTGCAAATGTTCAATATTCTTCAAAATACATTCCTCCTGCATCAATACACTTGCGGAGACGCGTTTGCAACGCCTGAAAGGCACCCTGAAACTCCTCGACAGGAATGCTTCTCAGGAACGTTGTAACATGGTGTTGGATGTTTTCCACGGTTTCCCAATGTTTTCCTTTCATCTCTCTCTTGAGTCTAGGAAACAAAAATAAGTCACATGGAGCTAAGTCGGGACTGTAAGGGGGGTCAGGGATCAACGGGGTGTTGCTCCGGGCCAGGAAGTTGGTTATGATGAAGGCTGTGTGGCTGGTGGCATTGTCATGGTGGAGCTTAACCGTGTCTTTAATGTCAGTCCTCACGCGTGAGATCCGGCGTTTCAATCTCCTGAGCACCTCCAGGTAAAAGACTTAGTTTACAGTTTGTCCCTGCGGTACAAACTCACAATGGACTATTCCTCGGATGTCAAAGAAGACAATGATCATCGTTTTGATGCGCGACTTGCTCATTCGCGCTTTCTTGGGGCGTGGGGATGATTTTGTGTGCCATGCACAGCTCTGCCTTTTCGACTCTGGGTCGTATTCAAACATCCAGGATTCGTCTCCGGTTACTACAGAGTTCAGAAAGTCCGGTTCATTTTGAATCAAATCCAACAATTCTTGACAGCGCAAAACTCTAAGTTCTTTCTGGTCTTGCGTCAACACTTTCGGCACAAGCTTCGCACAGACCTTACGCATTTGCAGATCCTCGGTCACTATCCCATGTACCACAAATGTGGACATGTGTAATGTGTCAGCAATTTGCTGGATGCTTAATCGACGGTCGGTACGCAAAACTTCGAGCACACGATCCACGTCCTCGTCAGTTCTGGCCGTTGTTGGGCGTCCTGAACGGGGTTCGTCGGCGACCTCCTCCCGGCCCTCCTTGAATGCCTTGTGTAACTTCCCAGACTGTGATCTTGAAATGCAATCGTCCTTGAAGGCTTTTTGCAGCATCTGGAATGTTTCAGTTGCATTTTTTCCAAGCCTCACGCAAAACTTTATGGCGTATCGTTGTTCAAGCGAACGCTCCATCGCGCTATGTTACAAAAGTTGAAAACACACTTCAAGCGGAGGCATGTATCTCCCCTCACACTGCTCGAACTCAACTGACGACCGGATAGATTGAAAGGGCATATCCCTCCACCACATTTCCCACGGTTTCACCGTGCTGCCATCTATCGTCGCGTCACAATAACATTATGCTCATTACTTTCATAATGGACCCTGTATTTATGTAAAAATTACCGATTTAAGATTAAAAAATGGTATTTTATACCAATATTTCAAAGTGTCTAGTTAAATTTAAATGAATATACAGTATTAGAGACCAATATTTCAAAGTCCAAAATTAATTTTTAATTGATCGTGTAATTAAGATCAATATAATTTACAGTTCCTAATTATTTTCTAAATTTTATGGTAATAAGGAACCAATATATATATAATTCAAAGTCCCTAATTATTTTTAATTGATTGATTAAATCAAATAAATTATAGAGTCCATAATTTATTGTTTAAATTACAATAAAACACAGACTTCGAGGATGAATTTCCTATTTTTTATTAAATATTTATCAGGCTTTCAGGTAGTGTGAACCCTTTTACAGTAGTATTTAAACGAAATTAATCTAAAATGTTAGTTTATATATATAATATATATAAAAAAAAGATTTCTGTTGATTTTAGAATATTTTGAAATATACAGAATTATTAGCTGTTGCTTGATTCTTGTTACCCCTGAGTATTTCATGATGTGTTTGCAGTCATGGTAATAATCTTGAAAGTATGTTAATAAAATATAGTTTTGATCAGTAATTGCTTTAATTGATCTAAAGGAATATATTAAAAATACAATTTGATAAAAGTATTGCCTGGCTTAAGGCGTGATATTCAATATAATATGTATATATCTTTGTAGAAGGATTGGCACTACCCGAAAGCTTGAGAAGTATTTAATAAAGGGTATGAAACTCGGAGCCTGTGTTTTATTGTAGTTTATATTTCAGAGGATTCTTCCGTTATTCTTTGTTTAGTTGTTCACAATTAAGGGACCAACAATTCAGTTTTCCAGTTCATAAAAAAAATTAATCACATTTAAGACCAAAGTGTTTGGTGATTCACTCATTGTGAAAATATATTTAAAATTGAGATAGGTTTTATTAACGATTAGTTTACAATGTATTTTTTTAAATAGATAATACTACATTCTATAAATGGAATTCAAATTCAGGTG
>CP092866.1:45338355-45351150 GCA_030710605.1 Cordylochernes scorpioides
TGTTTCACTCTCCTCTCGAAGGCCGTTATGAAATCAAAGCCACCTCTGTACTGATGAAGATCCTATCCCGAAATTCTTACTTGGTTGGCTTTCCTTGTTAATTCGAGAAATGGTATTCCGGAAATAAAAATTTGAAATATCAATGTGTAGGCGTGATATTTATTACGATAGATTGCACTCTGCCATCAAGAATGTCTAGTTGCATGTGATCAAAAGATGATTATTCATCATTGATAACAATTTACACTCATAGACGAAACGTAAGGAAGTAGAAAGTCTTGTTGGGCCACATGGTCCCTCCATATCTCCCTCCTTCAATGCCTTCCTCTACTGAGGGTGGGCCACATGGTCCCTCCATATCTCCCTCCTTCAATGCCTTCCTCTACTGAGGGTGGGCCACATGGTCTCTCCATATCTTCCTCCTTTAATGCCTTCCTCTACTGAAGGTGTCCACATGGTCCCTCCATATCTTCCTCCTTCAATGTCTTCCTCTAATGAGGGTGGGCCACAAGGTCTCCACATATCTCCCTCCTTCAATGCCTTCCTCTACTAAGAGTGGGCCACATGGTCCCTCCATATCTTCCTCCTTCAATGCCTTCCTCTACTAAGAGTGGGCCACATGGTCCCTCCATATCTCCCTCCTTCAATGCCTTCCTCTACTAAGAGTGGGCCACATGGTCCCTCCATATCTCCCTCCTTCAATGCCTTCCTCTACTGAGGGTGGACCACAAGGTCTCTCCATATCTCCCTCCTTAAATGCCTTCCTCTACTGAGGGTGGGCCACAAGGTCTCCACATATCTCCCTCCTTCAATGCCTTCCCCTACTGAGGGTGGGCCACAAGGGAAGGCCACTTTTTTATTTTTAAGGAGACAGAGACAATTTTGTTCACACTTGGTTATATCATGTGTCTTCAATAAAGATCAGTGTATCAAACATCTTTCAGAGTTATTGTCTAAATCCCGATATACATGCTGAAAGGTACAACTTTCTTAAGTTTGGTCCATGAGTATAGATATAGAAAAAGGTAGCAAGGACACATTGCCTTGGAGAATGACACAGAAATTCATCTTAATACAAATCAATAACGCGTCATCTATATAGAATGAATGATTAGATGTAATTCTACTGTCCTAAAAGCTTATATCCATAGTTTGCTTAAATACCATTTCTAAGATACCACCCTTCAGTGTTGCATATATAAGCAGAATGATCCAATACAGTATTAGAGCTCTAAAGAAGCGGTCTGGTAGATTAAATTGACGAAACAGCTGGAAGGATTCACCACTGATGAGCCAAGCCCTCTCAATATATTTTTTCATCGCAGTAAAGACAGTAGAAGTTTGATTGATGTGTGAAAAGAAACATTCGTGTCTTAATGTTTTCGTTCGTTCCAGAAATAGATCTATTTCTCAACCATCCTAGAGAGTGATAGGAACCACAAATCGATCTGTTGCCATCGAATGGACAAATTTTCTATTTCCAGAATTCTATGGTGGCTTCACTGTACGGTTTCATAGACTTGGAGATATTAATTACACTTCTATATACAGCGTGCGGTTTCACTGTTAATTAATGCAAATTGAAATTTTAATTAGATATGCATATAAGACGTCATTTCGTTGCTATGCGGCATCTTTGACTGTCTTATTACCGTAACTGTTGTAAGTTTGTGGCTGTGTGTCAATGGGTAGCAACAGTCTCTTGATAAATGTCTGTTATATGACATCAGTTGGTAACGAGATGTTCCTAAACCGCAATGTTTGCTTTTTGTTGTTGTTTGGAGAGCTTTCAGGGATATATTGTTCTTTCTTAACTAACCCCCCCTCATTTTAATATCGTAGAAAGCTGACGTTTGCTGGACATGTGATGTGTGGATCATTAAGAGAGACACTGCTGACAGTTCTGGAGGGAAAGATAAATGAGAAGAAACCGCATGGAGAAAGATGGCGAGAATATATGGACGACCTGAATCAATGGACTGGACAACGCACATACGAGGAGATAAGCAGATGTCGGGAGATATGTGGAGACCATGTGGCCCAACCTCAGTAGAGGAACGCATTGAAGGAAGGAGATATGGAGAGACCATGTGACCCCCCCTCAGTAGAGGAAAGCATTGAAGGAAGGAGATATGGAGAGACTATGTGACCCATCCTCAGTAGAGGAAAGCATTGAAGGAAGGAGACATGGAGAGACCGTGTGACCCACCCTCAGTAGAGGAAGTCACTGAAGGAAGAGGATAGTCAATAGAATCTATTTATCTGTGTGTATTTATATATTTATCAGTTATTTTTCCATTAAAAAAATATATATATTACATTTCTTAAGGCATAGAAATATTCGAAAGCTTTCCAGAAATGAGCAACAAAAGGTTTTTCATTGAATATTTTATTCAAACAGAGAATTTAATATATATTTTAAAGAATAAAATTTATCGAATAAATAAAAGGATTCTTCAGCAAACATACAAAGCTCACATAGACTCTTTTAGCTCAGTTTTTCCTTAATAACTTTTAAAAGAGAGAAGCCAAATATATATGTGATATCCTGGGACCTCTCGGACCAGTGTCACCTGATGCTAGATGAGCCTCGATGTCACCGCTACCGTGGAGTCGTGGGGAAGGAGACACAGCTTGACCAAAGGTGAAATAAGCAAACAGAGATTCCACATAAGAAGCGGCTGTCGTCAAGAAAGAAAGGAAAGAGGAGGATTCAGGAAGAGAAGGATTACCTGGCGATCGATGTGATGTGGACCAAGGCTCTCGCTGACGGAAGAAAACGTACTAACTACTTAGATTTGGGAGCTTCCTTTTATAGCTTCCACGGGTCCAGGCAGGTCACTGCCCTTTCTGGTGTAATAAGGGGGGAAAAGTTACATCAGCCAAGAGTTTCATGATCTCGCAAAACTTGGACTGGATTTCTGAAGCCTCGTTTCCTATTCGTATTAGGCCTGATTAGTTTTAGACTTAAGTTTCTCCTGTAATTCTCCTTTCCTTCTATCTGTACAGTTGCTATACTTTATTACAGTCTTAAGCGGTACAGATTGATGTTATTTAATGTTTCATAGTTTCAGTAAATAGCAAGTTATGCACAATCACGTGGTGACACATGTGGTATTACATATTTGGATATATTACAATAATTCCATGGTTTTTTAAATCATAATATATATATAACAAAGTTGCGGGAGGTTGATATCCATATACCAAAAGAGGCATCTCTCCCTTTAATACAGATTTAATACAGATGCATAATTAAAGGTTTTTTGGTACATATATATATATATATATACACTCATGGACAAAATTTAAGGAAGTGGAAGTCTTTAATGTCACCTGTCGTCTTTTTTTTTTTTTTTTTAGGGAGTCAGAAGCAATTTTGTTCACAATTGGTTATCTCATTTGTCTTTAATTAAGGTAACTGTGTATCAAATATTTTTCAGAGTTATTGTCTGAATCCCGAAATACATGTTGGTAGGTACAGCTTCCTTAAGTTTTGTCTTTGAGTGTATATTGGATGATCCTTATTTCTGAAACAAGAAATTTCGATATAATCATTATCACAGCGCATATTCTCTTTTATTGAATGATAAAAAAGATTTCAACCACCACATATACTTATGTGTGTATGTATACACATATATGTGTATATATGGAAATTTTGCCGGGAGGATATTGATCTAAAGAGACAAATTTTGACGGGAGAGGCAACCTTTGTCTCTTTAGATATATATATATATATTGGCATCTACCACACCACATATATATTGACAAAGGCCAGGCTCATCAGTGGGGATCTACTGGATCTACCACACTGCTTCTTAAAGCTCTAATACTGTATTGTACAATTCTGCTTATATATGCGACATTGAAGGGTGAAATCTTAGTTATGGAATATTTACGAAAACTAGTCGTAAGCTTTCAGAACAGTAGAATTACATTTAACATGGCAGTAAGGAGACAGTAGAATATTTGTTCTATTTGTAAAATAAACATCCGTGCCTAATAGTTTTATTTATTATATATGAGGGTCGGTGGAAGGATGGTCTAAACTGTTGGTTTTCGACCGCTACGACCTGGGATCGAATCCCGAATTGAGCACTTTTTTCTAATTAAAAAAAATGCTCCAATGGCCCTCGATTCTTGCAAAAGACCAACCCCACCAGCGAGTTCAAGTAACCAAACAAGGCTCTGGCACTTTTTTAAGTGCAAAAGTCGAACTGCTTTTCACATGTATAGACAGGTGGTGCATCTACAGTAAATTCAGTCGCCAACTTCTACCCTCCATGATTATATATATAATATCTTAGATGGCGCGTTATATTGCTTTATCTTCAATAACAGATTGCCTAAGAGATTTTAAACATATCGTTAAGGAGGATATTAAGGGAGAAGGTGCTAGAATGTGTCAACTTCCTTGTCGCGACATCCATTCCCCAGGTGTCAGAGCAAGCTAAGCTGGAGAGAGGATTCTTTAATGGGATTAACTAATAACAAAGTTAGGAGATCTCCCGGGGAATAAATCTTGTTAGTTAGTATTGATGGTTGACATCCTGGTGTGACAGAGCTGGCTGCGACACTTCTGTAGGCCGAGTTATTCAACCCCGTTTATTCCTTATTACACAATTCCCTTGATAAAGGTGTCTGTAAGTCACTGAATCGTCGTATTAACCATAGATAAGTTGGTTGATGTGACACTAATATTCCATCTGTAAAATGATTATATTTTAATTTATAGGACTTGTATTTCTATAGGTGTTGAATTGTAAATGAAAAATATGTGTAAAGACTTGACTCATCAGTAGTTTGAAGGCTCCCAGCGATTTCGTCAATTGATTCCATCGGAGTTCGCTCTAACTATTGTATGTTGGTTCTACTTAAATAATCTGTACTCTATGTTTATTCTTGTTGTGATGGTGTTCAATGAAATTATGGAAAGATGCTTCTGTAACTGTAATAGTTCCGTTTCAAGTAAAGCTTCTCCGCTTAAAGAAGAGACAACAAAAGCTTGTTTGGTAACATAAGTATAAACACTTTTTAAAAAACTATAACGATTTATTACAATGAGTTTCCTTTTCATTCTAAAATTCTATCTTTCAAGCGATAACTGCTCTTCAACAGACCTATTTAAAAACATTGATTATTTCTTACAAGAAATGTTGTAAGAAACAGTCGATGTTTTAAAAAAGCCCGTTGAAGAGCAATTATCATTTGAAAGCTAGCACATATTGAAATAAAAAAGGAAATCATTGTGAGAAATCGTTATAGTTTTTTAAAACGCTTTTCATAAGTTTATGTTGAATAAGTAAACACTCCGCACTCTCTCCAGCTTAGCTTGCTCTGACACCTGGGGAATGGATGTCGCGACAAGGAAGTTGACACATTCTAGCACCTTCTCCCGTAATATCCTCCTTAACGGTATGTTTAAAATCTATTTAGTAATCTGTTATTAACAATAAAGCAATAACGCGACATCTAAGATATAAAACTATTAATTATCCAACACCATTTCTTTTTAATATCTCGTAGCAATATATTTATTAACACAGATTGTCAATTTTGATATTTATATTTTTATAATCTACAAACTTGCTTTTCTGGTATTTTATAAATATCAATTTGTTTTCTTTCCCCTTAAACTGCCATCCTGGAGTTCCCTAACTTTCTACCAGACGGTGCGGGTTCTGTGAACTGAAGCTGGGAAACTTGCTGACCTCGTATTGTTGATACAAACTCTAGACAACTAGGATCGAATCCTCGCATTGAGTACTTTTTTCAGATTGCTCAATTAATCCTCAATTATTTTACAAGTCCAAATAGCATTGAGTTAAAGCAACCGACCAGGTCTCTAGCACCTCGTAAGTACAAAAGTCTAACTGGGTTAAACCTATGTAGACATGTGGTGGTAGTGTTGTTATGCTCTTCATTGGAAAATGGGTGCCGTTGCCTTGTTTGTCATCTTGGAAATGGACAAAATGTGGTGATGTACTTAGAGTGTAAGGATTAGCCCATTCCTACCTCCCATGGTTTCATGGCTTAAACCATGTCTATATAATCCAATAAGACAATTGATGCTATCAGAAGTTTGGCTCCAGTTTAATAACATTATATCTTGATTTCTTTAAAAATAGACACTTCGGCCAGTTAAAGTTTTATAGAAAAATTTTTAACGCCTTGTCAAATGTTTTTTTTTTTATATTTCTCCTGACGAAGACAAAAGATTTTTGTTGAAACGTTCAAAAATTAAAACGTTAACGACCGAAGTGTCTATTTTTTAAAAGAAAATTGAATGTCAGCCAGACAGCCTCTATCTTTACAATCACATCACGAGTGTAATAAAAGCATAAGCAGGATTGTATAGAAGATATGTCCATTGTTATTCAATACAGTAGATTCTTGCACATATATATATAGCCACAAACTTCTATAAACTCTTCATTTATATGAACCTTTTTGTTGTTCCAGCCGCATTAACCATTTTTTTCTTGATTTCTCAGGAAACCTCTGGGACCAAATATTTGGTGATAGAGGTACATACTGCACCACGCTGACGAGGGCCAACAGCCCGAAGCTCGTTCATGGTTGGTTTTTCTTGATCTATCAAGAAAATGGATTATCCAAATAACAGGTGCCAGGTTAAATCAATGTTTAGTTGATTTCTGTTCCATTAGATGGCGCTCTGCCATCTAAAAAGTTCTTGTCAATGGCCAGGATATGCCTATTTTGATTTTAATATATATATTAATGAACGAAATAAGAATATAGTTCTAATCAAGAACAACAACAAAACCTTTATTAAGAACACTCTTCCCATACAGGATTCTCCCAGATAGGAAAACATAAATAGTAGTTATCTACAGAAAGTGAAGATTAATATCGACCTTTCTTCAAGTTAGATCCATCATCTGTGTTGTGCCTATTGTCTGTGCTGTGTTTTTCATATAGTTTCAATCTCAAGGGAGAGAAAATAGTAAATTTTCAATATTCGTGATATTGTTGCATCAATTTTAATGCGCCCTGCATTTATTCAAAATATTCTATGATATTTAATATTTATTTAAAACAGATTTTATTTAGATTATCCTTTTTATAGTTTCATTCCTTTTGTAATATTTTATTGTACATATATCTTGATTGCTTATTGGAGCGAGAGCCAGGACCGAGAGGAAGACTGCGGATCACGACCTACGAGGAAGACGACGAATAAATAAACACAATAACTTTAAAAGGTAATTTATTTTTATTTACTTTTATTTATTTGCTTTGAATATGTAAACCCGCTCGGGAAATGTGTATAGCACCAAGAAGGAAGAAACCAAGGTCGACGACCCTGCAAAGCTGCAACTTGGTGTAACAATATGTTTCGTTTTTCTATGTGTGAGCATATATTTTGAACAAATTTAATAAAACATTCATGAGAGAATTTTTAATTAGAAGATTATTGAGAGAACAAGTTTCTAGTAGAAAAGTTTTGATAAAAGTTTTTATTGAAAAGTTACAAGAGATAGTTAAGATTATTAATTTCTTCAAAATTTCTCTTCTTTTATGAAAATCTCTATTGTGTGTGAAAGTTAGAATTGTTGTAAATTTTGCCGGGAGGGAGAATCTATCATTAAATGAAAATACAAAAGGTAGCTTTAGTTAAAAATTGCTACAAATTGGCACCTTTTGTTATCGTGGCTTTGCCAGTGACCCCCGAGTCCTCTCTAGCGCTTGTAGAGACCATCAATAGATGGCGCAGTTGTTTGGCGCCTATTTTATAAAGAGAAAATCTTTTGTTTTCTTCTTAATGGAATTTATACAATGTTATTTCATTCATTTACTATAGATATAATTATTTGAGACCGGATTTTTGTGTGGCACATATACTTTTTAAATTATTATTTCATTTTTATATCACAGGATGTTTAAAACGTGTAAAAACGTTTTTATCTTTAATCTATCTTGATTGTTTTCTCTCTCTCTCTCCTCTCCACTTCACGGCGCGCAACTCCCGCCACGCCTCGGACCTAGTGGCCCTCCTGCGGGACGCCAAGCAGGCGGTGGACGGCAAACTGCTGCAACTGGCCGAGCGCCAGAGCTACCGCTTCAACTACGACGCCAACTACTACTACAACAACAAGTACTAGGGTGGTGGAATAAACTGGACTTTGTTTCTCTCTCTCTCTCTCTCTCTGTCTAAGTTGCAGAGAGGAGGATGGTTTTCATGTACCAAAAGTGGCGTCTCTTCCTTTAAAAATGCATTAAAACAATCCAATAGTAGACACAGATTAGCTTTTTGTCTGAATTTGCTCAAATTGGTGTTGTGTCTCATTCTTTATCCCCACCATTACGTTTTTACTGGAATTATAGAAAAATATGTATTGTTTTAATGCATTTTAAAAGGAGAGGTACCACTTTTGATTTATATATATAAAGTTCAAAAAATATATTTCTCAAAATATTACTAACATTATTAATGGCATATACACCCTATAACAAAAATATCGATAAACCAAGAAGGAGTTGTCCGATTCATATGAAAATGCATATACAAAGACGTTTCGACCATACATTGCAAATGATTGGAATTTAGTGGCCGATTTATGCAAAGCAAGCGCTCCAGCGCATCTTAAATTCGCATCCAGGAGGAATATTCTAGGCTCAATATTCGGTGCGGCACAAGCTGATTTCCAAATTTTCCGTTTAATATTTCTGCAGTAAGCTTATTTCTACTGTATCAATGCCTCGTCGAAAGATTCGTGTTCATTACGAACATATGTCAGAGTTTGTAAGAGGTCGTGTCATTGGATTGAAAGAGGCTGATTGGTCAAATCGACTAATCGCGTGACATCTGTGTCGAAGTGACGCGGTTATCAGACGATGCTGGTAAGAGTGAGTCAACAACGCAACGTCAGAACGGCAGCGGTCGACCAAGGGACACAACAGAACGGGAGGACAGAGCGATTGTCAGAACAGCTGTCGCAGCACCAGATTCGGCGTTATCTACCATCCATCGTGTGACCAGCACACAAGTGTCCAAAATGACCATCAACAGACGACTGAGAGACTCTGAGAAACTATTTATGACGCACGTAAACTTATTTTTAATATAAAACAATTTTCTACTTCCCTTACTGCAATGATAAACATTTATATATACATAATATAAAAAACAAAATATTTCCTATTATAGTAGCTTGTATATAAACAATAAAATTAAAGGAAGGTTGGGTCTCCAAAAATAGTCATGACAGCCTGGTCCCATTTCACTTTACATAGCGGGACTTCAAATCTCCTACCTTTGACCCTGGTTGTGAACACTTCGGTTATAAGAAGAGCCTGGGGCTCATTAAAGATAGTTGGGTTTAGGTATCAAACGAGATGTCATCTCACTGGACAATCTCATTGGTTGAGCCGCGCCAGCACTTCGTTTCTAGGGCCGAAGCCTTCCTTATCACTTCTAACCTGTGGAGTGTTTGTTCTCCATGTAATACCACACATATATAGTGTGAATGCCCATGCGTTTATGAGTGAAATCTGATAAAATCTCAACATTTATTTACAAAGCTTATTCAATAGCGGTTTTGATTATAGCGTGTAGCAAACATTTAAAGCAAAAGGTTGTTGTAATCTACGCTGACAATTTCTATGTTTCGGAATTTGCAAAGCTCTATTAATAATATCGATAATAACAATGTAATTATATATAATATTAAATATCCACTTCTCTCTTTCTCTTAAATTAAAGCCCCTTTCTGTATGGAGGAGGACTCTTTGTCGTTGTCTCCTGGACTTTACATAACTGTATATAGTTTACTCTTTTATTTTATTTTATATACATATATATATATATATATATATATATATGTGTGTGTGATGAAGTACTGTTGACTCTTGTAGAATCCTGTCGACTAAATATGTGATGAGGTATCCAGTCGACTTAAACTATGGTGTGAGTCCCTGTCAACTCTCGCTATAGTGTGTTGACCGAGAGGAACAGTCAGGATAAGGAGTTTTCCAGTACCTCTCTGCACCTTGTAAGACCTTCAACAGTTCTCACAGAGTACAGGCAGTCGTGGTCGAGGCAGAGTGGAAAGCTTGGGGATGTCCACACAAAAAACGAAGACACAGTTGCACTAAGAAAGTTCCGTAAACAGATAGAGTTGAGCTAGGAGCGAAAGATGGAGATAGAAGAGTTCTTACTGGTCTACATGATGAGGTGGACCTGGGGTACAACCGACGAGGGCTTGCGCTGATGGTGAACTGACTGTATCAAGTGACTGTATTTTTGGCTAGGACGGAGGCTTTATATACCTTTTCTGAGAAAGGGAGTATTGCATTTCAACAGATGCGAAGAGCGTGGATCGTCTGGCGAAATTCTAAACTGGCGCCGTGGCAGTTTCCATCTTTAGACCTTGTTGTGGGAATTCTAAATCTATCTCGATTTTAGACGTTTTTGGCCTTTTTCTTTAGCTCAACTCTTAATCTATTACAGATTTTTATTTATTTATCCTCAATTTGTACAAAGTACATTACATATGATGATGTAATGACACATGTCAATAATGCGTATAATCATTTACAGATGTGTTTCAATTATACAACATGAAAATCTTGTTAAAAGTTATATACAATATGGGGTTGTTGGCTTAAATTACCATATATATCAATCTATTTTTATAATTATTTTATAATACCACCATTGACTTGTGTATGATGTCAATCAAATATTTTTATATCTCAATCTCTCGCAGTCCACCGGTGGCGGAGTCTTTCCCGAGGTGGGCGCCACCAATGACGACATTGTATATATATGTATGTTTATCAATTATCTTTATCTATTTATATCTATTTATTCATACATTTATCATTATATAACAATATTTATTCATATTTATATTTATTCTGTATTTAACCATATATAATCTTATATGGACATTGTAATAAATCAGTTTCAATCTCAATCTCTCTCAATATCGTTCTTTTTTCCTTTTTTTGTCAACGTTTGGTTGAACCTCTGTCATCATTGTCAAGGAAACCAATTGTATATCTCTCGCCACTTTAAGATACTGAGAACATTGAAATTAAAGAGAAAAAGAAAAAGATTCAAGTGTATATTTATCTTATTATACAAAAATTCCAACCTTCTACAATGTTTTTTTTTATATAACTTGATTATGATAACAATTATAATTAAGGTAAACTCGTAATAAAGTTTAGAAGAGGTTGGGGGGTTGACTCGTCAAGTTTAAGTGTTATGCTAATTTAAAATGTTGAGATTTGTTCTCTAATGGGGCTTAGGCCTAATGTCGTGTAATTGGTTAACAAGGTTAGGTTTAATGGCAACCTGAGGGCTGCAATTAACAATTCTGCTACTTTGTTCTGGAGTGGAATGGTATTTTCTTTAATGTACGGACGGATTTTTTGGAAGATTTATTTTTATATAAAATATCAATCAAAACTTTTTATGTTTATTGACTTAAATTATTCATAAAATGTATATTTTTGTTTTGAATATCATTTGTTGGTTGGGAGTTTGTTTAGAAAAGTTATGACCACATCAACTATTTTTTTAATTAACTCCTGGCATTTCAATGACTTCCTGTCATTCTCTTCAGGGGAATGATTACTTTGAATCCTAGTTCTACTTATATACATATACCATTTTCTAAAAATACATTTAAAGCGTCACGCATTTTTCTAAGTTCTTATTTATTTCTCGATCTATACAAATATTTGAAGTTTTGCATGTGTTTTAGAAAATCGTGATATATATAAGTATATACAACAACAACAACAAAAGCCTTTATTTAGGGCATTCCGCCCCATATAGGATTCGCCGTATTTACACATCAACAAGAGGAGAGGGAAGAGGAAACATTTACAACAAAATAAGGTTTGTCTCACATTCAGTTACCTATTTACAGATAGTTCATCCTCCAGTATCCTTTGCCCTGTATTCTTTCTCATGCGCCCAGCTTCTGTGCAGAACTTAAAGTATCTAACAATCAGTAATTCATCATTCAGAGCTGAAGAGAGAAGTTGACATATACGATGGTATCTAAATTGAACAGAGGTAGGGCTTGGGAAAATTTCAGTACGCTTTTCTGTTAAGAGAGGGCATTGGAAGAAATAGTGAACCAAATTATCATCCATGAGATCCTTACAAAGTAAACAGTTCCGGCCATTTTCTTTCCAGAAGTCTTTTCTTTCTTCCCTGAAAAATTGCCATAAAACTATGTTGTGCAACTAGTCTTTTATATATAAGTATATATAAAAATTTATAATACAATATAATGCGGCTTATGATTGTAGAACGACATTTGAAAATTATCCCGCATATGTTTCTTCTTAAAATAAATTTCGATTTCGAAAAGAAACATATAGAAAAATATTATATTTTCTAAGTTTAAACATACACAAACCCCCCGATATTCTCTTTAATAGTCAATTAAAAGTACGTATTTATTATTACAAAATTGCTTTGTTTATAAAATAAACTGCCTCTGTATTATTGAATTTTATCAATTTCTAAAATGGCAGATATATGGTGTTTCTAATTTAATTTTGTGATTATATATATAGAGATATTTTACAATAGGCGCGCTAGGATATTACGTATGCAGTAATGAAATTACTTGACTCGACAATCTTGCCTCACATGTTATACACCGCACCCTTCTGGAAACTTGACAGAATAAAAGTAGTTGACCAAGTTCAGAACATCTTTCTAAGACGCTACCTGAATTTACCAAAATATACTCCGGGCTTTATGTTGAGAATGGAGTGTGGACGAGTATCACTGGAAGTTGT
>CP092866.1:45351250-45381129 GCA_030710605.1 Cordylochernes scorpioides
ACTTCCGCCGTAGATGTCGATGATAATTTACGATAGATCGCCACTCCACCAGCCGCGTTGGTATCTGAGTTAGGTCGATTATTTTCCCTGGATACGCACTCATAACCCTTGATTGGAGTTGGTTCACAAGTGTCGCGCATCCACGTTTCAGTCAATACTAAATAGTCTGATCGTGGTATCACTGTATCTGTTTCAATGTCCGCGGCATGGGCACTTAAACTTTGACAGTTGATGTTCGTTACAATAAGTTGTCCAGCGTCGGTTGCGTCGTCACAGAATTTTACGGCTTGTTTGGTAATTGTGTCTAGAGTGTGTCCACGAAGTCGTAAGTATTCATTGCGAATATCTCGAGTAGTCTGTGAGTCGTTTCCATCTCGGCCATGTTTGAAAACCAATGGAGAGTCCTTTTCTGTTATGATGTACAATCCGTCGATACTTGTGACGCGGCTCATGGCTACATATACCAATTGCTGTGGTTGTTTTGAGGAGTACTTGTAAACAATTGTAGTAAACGTCCCACCCTGGGCCTTGTGGATCGTAATTGCACAAGCAGGCATGCAAGGAAATTGTTTTCGCTTGCACTTCACTGTTTTTGTCAACGAAATGTTTACCACTTTCTTGTGCACTGGCACCCAATCGACGGATAAGGTGTTTGGTTTGCTGTGCACATGTGGTCGACATTTGATTTTTGCTTTGGTACCCGTATTTTTGTCTTCAAACTGGAACCATAGAGTGGCGATTTCATCTTCATCTGGCGGCAGACTTGTGCTGGTCGATGGTCCTCCTGGAGCAGAACGGTCATCTGCATTGGCTGGCTGACGTTCGATGTATAGCAAAACTCCAATAGCCCCATTTACCAATCCATCGGCGACGTCTATGTTAGATGTAATCATGTACGGATATCCTACTGCTAATGGTAACATGTATGGCAATCCGTCGGTTTCTGCAACCGACATCTTGTGAAGTTTCTCTTGCTCCCGGCTCTTTTCAGAATTGCTGGAATACCCAAGCATAATATCAGTGGCGATACAGTTGTGTGCGTTTTGTTTTGCTAAATAAATTTGAAACTATTTAAAATTTGTAAATTAATAATTAATTAATTTTAAAACTAATAATTTACTTAACACTATCAACATTTATCAATTGTATGACATAACCTATAAACTCAGTTTCTCAACTTTTGTGTCAATCTAACAATTAATCAATCAATCATAGTTTACGATAATGAAATATCAGTGTACAATTATTTACCTTTATTGTTGTAGTTGTTGTAAATGACGAATCTAAGCACTCCACATTTTCACTACAGACACAGCTGACGATACTTTAACCACACGTGTGAACTTGTATTATGACGCTTTCTTGTTTTTCCAACGCCAAGAACGTTCGAGAATGACAAAGACAGAGACAAGCATGCGCCGATTCAATGCGCCTAATTCTCTAGCGCTGCGCGCGCAGCACTCTCGTTCGGTGACTCATCGTAACGTTACCGGGCGTTACACTTTTTCATAAGTGACTCCCAGCCGCAACCTAATTTAAGACGTTGTCACGTCAAAAAGGCATATCCTACCAAGAGCACATGTGCCTTTCACATTTTTTCATGTGTTAGGCGTATTTACGCAAGTTTGGCCTTAAATACTCATTTCTTGGTTTTTCTTAAGAAGCCTCTGTGACCAAATATATTTTTGGTCGCAGTGGTACAGCCTACTCCACGCTGACGAGTGCCAACAGCGCGAAACGCGTTCGTGGATGGCCTTTCTTGATTTGTCAAGAAATTGGGTTGGCCAAATATCAGAGAACAGGCTAAATCTATGTTTAGTTGATTTCTGTTCCACTAGATGGCATTCTGCCATCTGAAAAGCGCATGTGCTCCTGGTCAGGATATGCCTTTTCTTTTAAATATATATATGTGTGTACAATTTCTTTCTCCTTTAGTTTCTTGTATTCGTATTACAGCCTGTTGAAAGACATTAGTATCCGATGGCTTATACCTCTTCACTAAAGAAACTTGTCGCCGTCAGATTTTATCACTTCTTAGCAATGATATCTGGCGATTCCTCTTGTTGTAGTTCATATTCTTATATATAGATGGCGCGATAATGTCAAGAATGTTTGTAGAAAAAAGAGCCCCACTCCCTTTAGAATAAAGATTCGGCCGATTTACTAACTCTGTTTCCCTCTCCTCTCGAAGGCCGTTATGAAATCGAAGCCACCTCTGTATTGATGAAGATCCTATCCCGAAATTCTAACTTGGTTGGCTTTCCTTGTTAATTCTAGAAATGGTATTGGCAAATTTCCGGAAATAAAAATTTGAAATATCAATGTTCAGGAGTGATATTTGTTACGATAGATTGCACTCTGCCATCAAAAATGTCTAGTTGAATGTGATCAAAAGATTATTGTTCATAATTGATAACAACTTACACTCATAGACGAAACTTAAGGAAGTAGAAAGTCTCGTTGGGCCACATGGTCCCTCCATATCTCCCTCCTTCAATGCCTTCCTCTACTGAGGGTGGGCCACAAGGTCTACACATATCTCCCTCCTTCAATGCCTTCCCCTAATGAGGGTGGGCCACAAGGGAAGGCCCCTTTTTTATTTTTAAGGAGACAGAGACAATTTTGTTCACACTTCATCTCATGTGTCTTCAATAAAGATCACTGTATCAAATATCTTTCCGAGTTATTGTCTAAATCCCGATATACATGCTAAAATGTACAACTTCCTTGAGTTTTGTCCATGAGTATAGATATAGCAAAAAGTAGCAAGGACACATAGCCTTGGAGAATGACACAGAAATATATCCTAATACAAATCAATAACGCGCCATCTATATAGAATGAATGATTAGATGTAATTCTACTGTCCTAAAAGCTTATGTCCATAGTTTGCTTAAATACCATTTCTAAGATTCTACCCTTCAGTGTAGCATATATAAGCAGAATGATCCAATACAGTATTAGAGCTCTAAAGAAGCAGTCTGGTAGATTAAATTGACGAAACAGCTGGAAGGATTCACCACTGATGAGCCAAGTCCTCCCAATATTTTTCCATTGCAGTAAGGACAGTAGAAGTTTGATTGATGTGTTAAAAGAAACATTCGCGTCTTAATGTCTTCATTCGTTCTAGAAATAGATCTATTTCTCAACCATCCTGGAGAGTGATAGGAACCACAAATCGATCTGTTGCCACCGAATGGACAAATTTTCTATTTCCAGAATTCTATGGTGGCTTCACTGTACGGTTTCATAGACTTGGAGATATTAATTACACTTCTATATACAGCGTGCGGTTTCACTGTTAATTAATGCAAATTGAAGTTTTAATTAGATATGCATATATGACGTCATTTCGTTGCCATGCGGCATCTTTGACTGTCTTGTTACCATGGCTGTTGTAAGTTTGTGGCTGTGTGTCAATGGGTAGCAACAGTCTCTTGGTAAATGTCTGTTATATGACATCAGTTGGTAACGAGATGTTCCTAAACCGCAATATTTGCTTTTTTTAGAGCTTCCAGGGCTATATTGTTCTTTCTTAACCTAATCCCCCCTCATTTTTATATAATCGAAAGCTGACGTTTGCTGGACATATGATGTATGGATCAATAAGAGAGACACTGCTGACAATTCTGAAGGGAAATATGAATGAGAAGAAACCGCATGGACAAAGATGGCGAGAATATATGGACGACCTGAATCAATGGACTGGACAACGCACATACGAGGAGAAAAACAGATGTCGGGAGATATGTGGAGACCCTGTGGCCCACCCTCATTAAAGGAAGGCATTGAAGGAAGGATATACTGAGAGACCATGTGGCCCACCCTCATTAGAGAAAGGCATTGCAGGAGGAAGATATGGAGAGACCTTGTGGCCACCCTCAGTAGAGGAAGGCATTGAAGAAAAAGGAAAGTCAATAGATTCTATAATTCTGTGTGTATTTATATATATTTATCAGTTCTTATTCTATTTAAAAATATATATATTACATTTCTAGAGGCATAGAAATATTCGAAAGCTTTCCATAAATGAGTAATAAAAGGTTTTTCATTGAATTTTTTTTTCAAACTGAGAATTGAATATATATTTTAAAGAATAAAATTTGTCAAATAAATAAAAAGATTCTTCAGCAAACATACTAAGCTCACATAGATTATTTTAACTCAGCTTGTCTTTAATAACTTTTAAAAGAGAGAAGCCAAATATACATGTGATATCTTGGGACCTCTCGGACCAGTGTTACCTGACACTAGAAGAGCCTCGATGTCACCGCTACCGTGCAGTCATAGGGAAGGCAACACAGCTTGACCAAAGATGAAATGAGCAAACAGAGATTCCACATAAGAAGCGGCTGTCGTCAAGAAAGAAAGGAAAGAGGAGGATTCAGGAAGAGAAGGATTACCTGGCGATCGATGTGACGTGGACCAAGGGTCTCGCTGACGGAAGAAAACGTACTAACTATTTAGATTTGGGAGCTTCCTTTTATAGCTTCCACAGGTCCAGGCAGGTCACTGCCCTTTCTGATGTAATAAGGGGGGAAAGTTACATCAGCCATGAGTACCATGACCTCATAAAACATGGACTGGATTTCTGAAGCCTCGTTTCCTATTCGTACTAGGCCTGATTAGTTTTAGACTTAGGTTTCTCCTGTAATTCTCCATTCTTTCTATCTGTACAGTTGCTATACTTTATTACAGTCTTAAGCGGTACAGATTGATGTTATTTAATGTTTCATAGTTTCAGTAAATAGCAAGTTATGTACATTCACGTGGTGACACATGTGGTATTACATATTTACATATTCCATGGTCTTAAATCATTATATATATATGTGGTAACCGAGGGTCAAAACAGTAGTAACCGAGAGGGACAGTCAGGGCGTGGGGAGTTTTCGAGTACCTCTCTGCACCTTGGAAGACCTTTAAAAGTTCTCACAGAGTACAGGAGGCAGTCGTGGTCGAGGCAGAGTGGAAAGCTTGGAAATGTCCACACACAAAAAAACGAAGAGACACAGTTGTAGTAGGAAAGTTCCGTGAACAGATAGGAGTCGAGCTAAGAGCAAGATGGAGAAAGAAGGTTTCTTACTGTTTTACATGGTCGATGAGGAGGACCTGGCTACGGCCAACAAGGGCTCACGCCGACGGTGAAGTGACTCTCTAAGTTCGGCTGACACCGAGGTTTTTATATACCATTCCCGAGGAGGGGGAGGGAGATATGTGATAATTTGGACTTTGAACGTCTGCGGCATTCTGCACCCTTTGACCTTGATGGCAACGGGCTGCCAAATTCCTCTTTAGGGTTGATTTCTATTTCTCTCTCGATCTCTTGCTTAGCTCAGCTCTTAATCTATTACATAGTTTTATTTATTTATCCTCAGTTTGTACAAAGTACATTACCACAAAGCAATAACGCGCCATCTATACATATAAAATAAAAGGACTTAAAAGCGCGAATGTTTCTTTTATACATTAAACGAACTTCTACTGTCCTTACTGCGATGAAAAAATATATTGGGAGGGCTTGGCTCATCAGTGGTGAACCCTCCCAGCGGTTTCGCCAATTTAATCCACCAGACCGCTTCTCGGAGCTCTAATACTGTATTGGATCATTCTGCTTTTATATGTTACACTGAAGGATGGAATCTTAGAAATGGTTTTCAAGTAAACTATGGACATAAGCTTATAGGACAGTAGAATTACATTCAAATATTTGCTTCGAGCAATGCTCTTCAGCAAACTATAAAGACAAGGCCAGTTAGGAATAAATTAACACATAGCAATAACGCGCCATCTATACATATAAAATAAAAGGACTTAAAAGCGCGAATGTTTCTTTTATACATAAAACGAACTTCTACTGTCCTTACTGCGTCCCAATATATTTTTTCATCGCAGTAAGGACAGTAGAAGTTCGTTTTGTGTATAAAAGAAACATTCGCGCTTTTAAGTCCTTTTATTTTATATGTATAGATGGCGAGTTATTGCTTTGTGTTAATTTATTCCTAACTGGCCTTGTCTTTATAGTTTGCTGAAGAGCATTGCTCGAAGCAAATATTTGAATGTAATTCTACTGTCCTATAAGCTTATGTTCATAGTTTACTTGAAAACCATTTCTAAGATTCCATCCTTCAGTGTAGCATATAAAAGCAGAATGATCCAATACAGTATTAGAGCTCCGAGAAGCGGTCTGGTGGATTAAATTGGCGAAACCGCTGGAGGGTTCACCACTGATGAGCCAAGCCCTCCCAATATATTTTTTCATCGCAGTAAGGACAGTAGAAGTTCGTTTTATGTATAAAAGAAACATTCGCGCTTTTAAGTCCTTTTATTTTATAAAGCACATTACATATGGTGATGCAATGAAACATGTCAATCATGCGTATAATTATTTATAGATGTGTTTCTATATACAACATGATAATCTTGTTATAAGTATTACACAATATAGGGTTATTGGTTTAAATTACCATAGATGAGCCCCGGGAGTGAAAGGGTTTATCCGGGTTTAAACGGGTAAAGCCTCTCTAGCACAGGTAAGTAATTAAAATTCATTTTAATTAATTTAAACTGTGAGGGTTAAAAGGGCTATAACAAGATGTTTTGTTTGGATATATCTGCAAATTATAAAAAATAAAATTTATGTTTAAAATTTAAAAGTTATGATATTCATTATAAAAGAGAAATTTAGATAAAACCTTTGTTTGATAAAAAAAATATATATATAGTGATGTTCTAAGAGATTGTTGGCGGGCGTTGGAAAGGGTTAGGAGTTAAAGAATATGCAATTGTAAGTATTACACATGCAATCAAATACTTAGATTCAGGTGCAAAGTGAGGATATAGACTTGTGCGTCTTCCTAAGCAATGTTTCACCTGTGATCCTGTATAAGGTTACAGTGCTTTGTCACAATTGTAGGGTTATTGGGTTGAAAAGTTGTTGAAGAAAAAGTTGTTCATTAATATGATTGTGAAAGGGGTGAAATAGAGAACCATGCTATAAGTAGAATTGTTGTATCGACAGTAGGTGATCTGACTTGACTTAAAATGAAAGGTTGATTGTGGTCCGCTAGAGCTAAAAATATTGTGAGTTGTGAACGCTTTGTGCATGCGTTGGTGTTTGTGCTCTGTGGATGATTGAAGTAAACTTTTGAAGCGTGTTCAAGCCAGAAGTTGGGATTTTTGAATCTGGGGAACTGTGTTCAAGGAGTTTGTTGAAATTACGAAATCAAAAAATTGTCAATCAGTAGTGTCGTCTTTCTACGTTGATGTGAAGCAATGACTGAGAAGATACTAGTGTAAAGTACACTGAAGTGGTTAGAGAAATATATTGTTGTATGCCCGAAAGTTAATGATAACATAGTCATTTTATATAAAGGTATAAAAACAAATATAAAATGAATAAAAATATAGCAATATCATTGTGGTTGAATAAAGTTTAAGCGAACAAAATCAAACATGTAATATATAAAAGTAATAATAATAAAAAATTAAAGTGATTTTTGAAAACAAATAAATGTTCTGTAATACTAAAATAATGCTATGAAAAATAAAAGTAAAATTGATTTTTTTTAAATAATGTTGGATTAGAAACTTGTGATTATATAATTGAAAGGTAAAAATAAAAATATATATTTTATACAAAAACAGAATATAATTAAAGATTATTACAATGAGTAGATGAAGGTTTAGTGTTTCATCTAAAAAGAAGTTACAAATGTGGTGTGTAGGTTTTATAAATCGAAAATTGAGGAGCGCAATTTATTGCTTGGATTGGCTACTAAAATGTTGTGTATTGTGATCTCAAGTTAACATGTAAAATGTTTGATATGTAGAAAAAATTAGAGATTTACACAGGATTAAAATATCAAAATGTTCAATTTAAGGTAGGTCTTGTTCAAATTCAAATATCTAAATGTTTAAAAGTTAGGTTAAGATATCGACTGCCAATGCAGCAAAATGTGTGGAATAAAAGAATGTATAGGACACTGCCTTAATTTATTGGAGGCGAGTAAGGGGGAGAGTGGCAATGGATTTAGGTGACGCTGGAATGGTGTCTCGAGATATTTAGTCTATCGTCACTGGGGCCTCTGGTATGTTAACTAGCGGTGTCCATTTTTACGACCGTGGTGCGATGTGTATTGTTTTTGAAGGGGGAGATATGGGGGTTGTCTACAGCGCACGAGCGTTAAATTATTTCTCCTCTAGTTTGGATCTGGTGGGTTCAAAGATTATATTGTGTGAAAGAGAGTAAGTAAGTAAGTAATACAGATCCAAATGGGTTGTTGTAGTGTATGTAGATAGAATAGGTTTTGAATTTAACGGGAAATTTTCTGGTCGCTACTTGAGGTTTGTTTTAAAACGATCGATATTAAATAAATCTGGATTAAAATGTAGGAATGGCTGGGAATTTTGAGGCGGTATAATTCGGAATAGTTGCGTCTCGAAGATATCTGGAGTCAAATGTTTGAATTCACTGAGATATACATCTTGAGACATTCGCTGTGGGTTTTGAATAAATCGGGTTTGTGGAGGTGTAATGTACAGAACATTCTCTGTGTAATATTTTAATTTATTGGCATGTATGGTGTCACTGTCTCTATTGAGAGGTTGATTGGGGCGATCTATTCGAACGACATTGTGTGAGATTATTTCAATTATTGTGTATGGTCCAGTAAAATATGGTGCTAATTTGCCTGTGTCGGGATGTCTATAATTTTCGACCAAAACAAGATCATTCACTTCGAAATGTGGTGTTCTGTCCTGCTTATCAAATGTTTCTTTATCTTTTTATGCTTATTTTGGGTACGAGAGCGTGCTATCTCTCTAGCTCTAATTATTTCGGGGTATGGGTTAAGATGAGTTCTTAGATCTGGGGGGGGACAACATTGAACATTAAATAGGTGGGTGGAAAACTTGTGGCAGAATGGGGTGTGTTATTAGAAATTTGCGGATTTTTTTGAGGTAAAAGCGGGCGCTCTGTCAGATAACAGACGTTTTGGAAATCCTTGTTGTAGTACAGTTTTGAGGGTTTTAATGTACGTTTGGGTACTGGTTTACTGGTTAAACTCCCTTTGAGAGTGGTGAAAGCTTGTTGGCAGTTTTATGGTGTATTTGAAAGAGGTAGTTTTCTCGGTGTTCGTAAGTGTTGTGTTTCGACGTTGTTGCGGACTTAGTAAAAATTATTATTCAATGATGTCAGGTTTAGATGTGAGTAAAAGTGCGACTTTCGACGTGGACACGCTTTGGGGTGAGAAGTGTCACAGGCATGAAGGCGTCTTTGTGGCCTGTTAAGTGAGAAAATTTGTTGTGATGCGCTGTGTGACACGAGTGAGTGAATTGAATGGAAAGGTGTCACGTGAAGTCGTTGGTTTTGGTACAGCATCTAACTTGTTTCACCATGAACAACAAATTTACTAGTCATGGGTGGTGGTTGTACAAAACACATCGAGATATTTTGGCTGTTAGTGGATGTGGCACGTTTAGTGGCGACGATATGAAGCTTTTGTGGCTCGAGATTGATTTGTTGCTAAGTCGCGCGCTAATAGATGGTGGCCAATTGGAGAAAGTGATGGGGGAGTGTGTTGAAGTTTATTGAGAGATATGTGTGGATGATTAATAATTATGCAGGTAAAAGGAAAGGACGAGGGAGTGAAACTATGTTGGATTTTTAACTTGTTTTGGGGAAGGACAGTTACTTTTATAGTTGTGATTTTGAAGATATTGTATCTTTCGATTTTTTGTAATTCAAAAAAATCCATTTTTTTTAAATATATTTTTCAAAAAATATATTTTTTTAAATCGATGATTATGGTAGCGCGAAAATTATCCTTGTAAAATGGCAATGGCGTGATAGTGACTTATAATTTGAATGGGGCGTTTACATAAAATAGTGAACATAACAATGATTTTTGCAAAGTTTTGAGTATATAATTAAGAAATTGGTGTTTTGGTATAAAAATAAGATATTAAAAAAACACACAAATAAGTTTAGAATTATGATTCGAGTAATTTAAAAATTAATGCTTTTTTTATGTAAAATTGAAAGTAATGAATTAAAATTTATAAGTTGCTTAAAATAAAGTAAAAATTGATAAATGAGGGTGGAATATATTTAAAATTTGAATTGAAATGATATAAAAATGGTAAAAATTGATTTAAAATGATTACAGTGAAAATAAACATTAAATTTATGGAGAATCAAGTTGTGAGAATGAGAAGAAAGTTACATAGGTTTTAAAAACTCACAGTTTTGAGGATTGTTCAGTCAGGAGACTTGGTCTTAACTTCTGTTTGGCGACGGCGGCATGTCGCATGGAAGGTGGTTGCGTTGTAAGGTCGAAGGTGGGAAACTTCTCACCGGCTTATTTTGCGGGATCCTCTGCTGTGTCGTTGGAGGGGGAGATTGCTTGCTCCTGATATATAGTCTCTTGTTGGGAGAGAGATTGATTGGTCGTTTCGTTGGAATGGCGTGCTTGTTCCTCCATCCTTGCTTTTCCTCGCTTCTATCTGGACAGACTTTCTATCTTCTTCGTTGTGGTCTCCTTCGTTGTGGTCATCCTGTCGACTCTCGCTATAGCTGTGGTAACCGAGGGTCAAACCAGTAGTAACCGAGAGGGACAGTCAGGGCGTAAAGAGTTTTCCAGTACCTCTCTGCACCTTGGAAGACCTTTAAAAGTTCTCACAGAGTACAGGCAGTCGTGGTCGAGGCAGAGTGGAAAGCTTGGGAATGTCCACACACAAAAAAAAAACGAAGAGACACAGTTGTAGTAGGAAAGTTCCGTGAACAGATAGGTGTCGAGCTAAGAGCAAGATGGAGAAAGAAGGTTTCTTACTGTTTTACATGGTCGATGAGGTGGACCTGGCTACGGCCAACAAGGGCTCACGCCGACGGTGAAGTGACTCTCTAAGTTCGGCTTAAACCGAAGTTTTTATATACCATTCCCGAGGAGGAGAGGGGGGAGATATGTGATAATTTGGACTTTGAACGTCTGCGGCATTCTGCACCCTTTGACCTTGATGGCAACGGGCTGCCAAATTCCTCTTTAGGGTTGATTTCTATTTCTCTCTCGATCTCTTGCTTAGCTCAGCTCTTAATCTATTACATAGTTTTATTTATTCATCCTCAGTTTGTACAAAGTACATTACATATGTTGATGCAATGAAACATGTCAATCATGCGTATAATTATTTATAGATGTGTTTCTATATACAACATGATAATCTTGTTATAAGTATTACACAATATAGGGTTATTGGTTTAAATTACCATATATACAAGGTGGGATCAATAAATAAGGTGAATTATAATTTATTTAAAAAAATAAGAACGATATTAAAAATTAGGACTTGATTTATTCAAAATAATCACCTTGGCTTTCTATATATTTCTGGCAACTTGTAAATACCCTCTTTATAGGCACTCTTAGGAAGCGTGTGAAAGAAATCTTGCACCACTTTCTGGGCATCTTAATCCGAGTCAAATCCCTTTCCCTTTAACTCCTTCTTTAGTAGTCCAAAAAGGAAATAGTCAGAGGGGGCTAGGTCTGGACTATATGCAGGATGTTCTAAAACTTCAAAACCTAATTTAATGATTGTGGATACAGTTTTACATGATGTATGCGGCTTTGCATTATCATGAAGGAAGAGAACACCTTTACTAAGCTTCCCTCTTCTTTTGTTTCTTATACCGGGCTTTAGCTTATTTACAAGAATGTCACAATAAAGGTTGCTGTTCATACGTTGCCTTGAGGATAAAAAAATCAACATCCAATGTCCATCAACATCCCAAAATGTTGTTAACAAAACTTGACCAGCCGAACGTTGAGACCTGAAGAACATGTAATTCGTCCATTTTTGAACTCGTTAACCCATTTATAAATGTTTTTTTCGAGACAAACAAGACTCACCATAGATATTTTTCATTCTTTGGCATATTTGAGATGTTTGAATACCTTCTGCATTCAAAAAACGAATAACTGCACGTTGTTCAAGCGTGGTGCAATCCTTCAAGGGAGCTTCCATTTTAGTTTATTTATAAGTCTCGCGCCGCGTGTAGGAAAAAATAACAGAACACCTTAAATAGTCTCTCGATGTTATATTTTAATATTCTGTGGTTTAAATTATTTTTGCTTTTTTAATTTTTAAGAAATAAGATAATTCACCTTATTTATTGATCCCCCTTTGTATATATATGGAAATTTTCGCCGGGAGGATATTGATCTAAAGAGACAAAGGTCGCCTCTCCCGTCAAAATAGACGTCAAAACTAGACGCCATCTATTGGCCGTCGTCGCAACTAGCGGCCTCGGGTCGGTCACAAAGCCACAACACCAGCTTTGGCAAACTGAAAAGCGTCCACCTAGAGACCATGGTTTCGGGCTGATGGCCCTCGTCAGTCTAGGGCGGACTTTATTCCATGAGATCCACACTGGATCTAATGGAATCTTGACAATCTGCCAAAGAGGCATCTCTCCCTTTAATACAGATGCATAATTAAAGTTTTTTTTTTTTTGGTACATATATATATACACTCATGGACAAAATTTAAGGAAGTGGAAAGTCTTTAATGTCACCTGTCGTCTTTTTTTTTTTAGGGAGTCAGAGGCAATTTTGTTCACACTTGGTTATCTCATTTGTCTTTAATTAAGGTAACTGTGTATCAAATATTTTTCAGAGTTATTGTCTGAATCCCGAAATACATGTTGGTAGGTACAGCTTCCTTAAGTTTTGTCCTTGAGTGTATATTGGAAGATCCTTATTTCTGTAACAAGAAATTTCGATATAATCATTATAACAGCGCATATTCTCTGTTATTGAATGATAAAAACATATTTAAGCCACCACATATTTATATTGCATCTACCACACCACATATATATTGACAAAGGCCAGGCTCATCAGTGGGGATCTACTGGATCTACCACACTGCTTCTTAAAGCTCTAATACTGTATTGGACGATTCTGCTTATATATGCTATACATAGAACGTTAAAATCTTAGTTATGGTATATTTACGAAAAGAATAGTCATAAGCTTTCAGAACAGTAGAATTACATTCAACATGGTAGTACGGAGACAGTTGAACATTTGTTCTATTTGTAAAAGAAACATCGTACCTAATAGTTTCATATCTTATATATCAGGGTCGGTGGAGGGGTGGTCTAAACCGTTGGGTTTCGACCGCTACGACCTGGGATCGAATCCTGCTGTTAGAAATATATATTTTATAATTGTATATTTTATAGATTTTCCCCTATTATTATTATATATTTTTATTTTATTTTTGTTACCTCTTTCTCTTAATGGGTGGAAAGGAATAAAGAATGGATGGAGCAAAATTAGTAAACAAACAAGACTTCGCCCCCCCCCCCCCCATCCCATGCGCGAGCACCTATGCGCGGTGACGAAGAGGAAAAAGAAAAAAGGAACAACCGGCAGCACTGGTGTATTGGCTCGTGGAAATACGAGCTCCCGGCGTCAGAAGGAATGAGTAGCCACGTGATCAAGGGAACCAAAGAAGATAAAGAGAGGAGAGGCATTATAGAGTTGCCAGCTAGCTCTCTACCTGGTTACATCTTTGCTTTCCCGCTCTTGACATGCCTCCTGCCAAGAAGAAAAAGAAGGCCTACAAGCCCGTCGTGAACCTCGCCGACCTGGAGGGGGAAGATGAGATGGTGATCTCACGCAACTGCAGCATCCTGAGCTCCTTTGGCCATCCTGCCCTGAAATCCCTGCATGAGGACCTGATCCGCTACATCGTCTCGCGGACTGAAATGATCAAGGCCCTCGCTGTTGAAGTAGAGAACCTCACTGACACCCTCGAGTCCTTCGCAGAGCTGGACGAAATTGAGGAGGTCAACAAGCCCAAGACTGCTTGCCGCGGCACTCAAACCTGCCCTGCTCCTTTCTGCAATGAAACCAGCTCCAAGACTGACCCCACTAAGCCTGCCACTCCTTCTACTGCTGACCTCCCTGCCAAGAAGCCTGCCTCCACCTTGCCTGCTCCTGCTTCAACCAAAAGGAAACAGCCTGAGGCTCCCAACCCGCCTGCAAAAAGATCTAACCTGAAAGGTCTTACAAAACCTGCGCCTTCCCGCGTCTCCAAGCCTGCGGCCGCCCAAGTGGTCCTCCATGGAGAAAAATCGGCGGCCCACACAATGGTCATCTCTGATGACCCACAGGCTGACCCAAGGGAGATGTATAAGGCTGTCCGCGCTTCCCACACTCTACCCCAAGGCGTTTGGGCCTCTCTGCGCACCAAGGGGAAGCTGGTCCTCCACTCCAGCAATCCCGACACCATCCCTGAGGTGACAACCTCCCTGGCCAGCAAGCTGAACGGAATGAAGGTCCGCCAGCAGAAGGAGATCCTGCCAAGAATTTGCCTCTTCAAAGTGGATGAGGAAACATCCAACTCCACAATCGAGGAGACCTTCCTGGAAACCACTGCTGTCAGCAAACTCCCTGGGGAAAAAGTGGTGCGCGGGGCGCACCGTTCTAAACCAAGAAACGGGACCTGCACCGCCTTCATCGAGGTGGACATCAAGACCTTCAGAGCCCTGGGCATTCGCGGAAGGATCGTGGTGGATGGAGTAATCCTCAACTTCGAGGAGTCCATCCGCGCCCGAGTCTGCTTCCGCTGTTGTGGCTTCGGCCATAACTCTGCCCAATGCACCAGAGCTCCTAAGTGCTTCCACTGCGGTGAAGACGGCCATGAAGGCCGCGCCTGCCCCTCCATTGCCGACCAGCGCACTTCCAAATGTGCCGACTGCTGTGCCAAGGGCCTCCCAGACAAGCACGAGGCGAGAGCCTCAAGCTGCCCCATCTTGAAGTCTAGAGCCCTCAAGTTCTAGGCTTCCAGGACCTACTACCTCCTCAACTGGCCTCCATCCCTGCTTCTCACTGCATCAAGGCGCTGTTTCCCTGACCTCTCCAGCTTCCTCCACCCCTGCGATGACACCTCCACTGCCAGATCCTAGGATCCCTTGCCACCAGTTCGCGTTCTGCAGCCATTGTAGGGTTAGAAGACCTTATTTGATAGGCCAATTAGCCCGGAACCCAAAGACGACGATTATAGATTTGCGCACCAATTAAGTGGGTAGCGATATTGTTTTCCTGCTGTGGAACTGAAGATATAATTAAAGATATATTAAGATATAATTTCAAGTGAAGAATTCATAATCTGATTGATCGAAAGAATTGAAAGTATAGTATTGAAAGATAAGTATTTGTGAACTTTGAAAAAGATTTGCCTTTCCAACCCTAGTTACTTTTGCTCTCTATATTATTTGTTTATCTGTATATTTATTTTGTACCACTTGTTTTTTTCTAATTTTAAATATATCTATTTTTTTGGCCAATTTGATTATCACCCTTTTTATCTAATTTGTTTATTTTGATGACCAGTCATTTTTGATAAGCAAAATAAAAGATATATTTTTGCCCATTTTGTTAATTTGCATTTCCACAACTTGTGCAAACACAACTGGTAAATCTATATTTTTTCAATCTGGGTAAGATTGACCTTCCCCCTTTTTTTTCAAATTCAACACCCGCATTGGCCACTTTTTCTAATTAAAAAAAATGCTCCAATGGCCCCCGATTCTTGCAAAAGTCCAACACCACCAGCGAGTTCAAGTAACTAAACAAGGCTCTGGCACATTTTTAAGTGCAAAAGTCGAACTGCTTTTCATATGTGTAGACATGTGGTGCATCTACTGTAAATTCAGTCGCCAACTCTTCTACCCTACATGATTATATATATTATATATTAGATGGCGCGTTATTGCCTTATCTTCCATAACAGATTGCCTAAGAGAGTTTAAACATACCGTTAAGGAGGAGATTACGGGAGAAGGTGGTAGAATGTGTCAACTTCCTTGTCGCGACATCCATTCCCAAGGTGTCAGAGCAAGCTAAGCTGGAGAGAGGATTCTTTAATGGAATTAACTAATAACAAAGTTAGGAGATCTCCCGGGGAATAAATCTTGTTAGTTAGTATTGATGGTTGACATCCTGGTGTGACAGAGCTGGCTGCAACACTTCTGTAGGCTGAGGATGGAGTAGTTCAACCCCATTTATTCCTAATTACAATTCCCTTGATAAAGGCGTCGGTAAGTCACTGAAACGTCGTATCAACAATAGATAAGTTGGCTGATGTCACACTAATATTTCATCTGTAAAATTATTCTATTGTAATTTATAGGACACTAGACGGGTGACCCGGGCTTCGCCCCGGGATTGACCCGTGTGCATATCTACCCGAGTGATATATATTTAGATAAGATTCTTTTTATAATTGTTAGGTATTAGCATTATTTATTTGTTTGCATCAGCATAATTTAATCTAATCTTTGATAGAGGGCGCTCTTCGTGAGCTAAGTAGAATAATTTGAATATATAGTTTTAATAATTGATTTATATATTTTTTAAAATAGCCTATCGTCTTCCCCGTATTTTTTTACCGATGTATGGAAATTTTGGTTTGAATTAGTGAACTACTGCGAATTTGTATACCGGACATACAAACAAACATACAAACATTGATTTATATATATATAGATGTATTTCTATAGGTTTTGAATTGTAAATTAAAAATATGTGGAAAGACTTGACTCATTAGTAGTTTGAACGCTCCCAGCGAATTCGCCAATTGATTCCATCGGATTTCGCTCTAACTATTGTATGTTGGTTCTACTTAAATAGTCTGTACTCTAGGTTTATTCTTGTTGTGATGGTGTTTAATGAAATTATGGAAAGATGCTTCTGTAACTGTAATAGTTCCGTTTCAAGTAAAGCTTCGCCGCTTAAAGAAGAGACAACAAAAGCTTGTTTGGTAACATAAGTGAACACTTTAAAAATACAAATATTTCTCACAATGAGTTTCCTTTTTATTTTAAAATGGTAGTTTTCAAGTTATAATCGCTCTTCAACGGGCTTAATTAAAAACATGGACTCTTTCTCATAAGTGTTTACACTTCTTGTAAGATATAGTCGATGTTTTAATTAAGCCCGGTGAAGAGCGATTATCATTTGAAAGCTAGCATATTAAAATAAAAAAGGAAACTCATTGTGAGAAATCGTTATATTTTTTAAAACACTTTTCATAAGTTTATGTTGAATAAGTAAACACTCCGCACTCTGTAGGTTGATGATGGAATTATCCAACACCATTTCTTTTTAATATCGTAGCAATATTTATTAACAGATTTTCAATTTTGATATTTATATTTTGCTAATCTACAAACTTGCTTTTCTGGTATTTTATAAACATCAATTTGTTCTCTTGCCCCTTAAACTGTCATCCTGGAGTTCCTTGGTGACGGTACGGGGTTCTGTGAACTGAAGCTGGGAAACTTGCTGACCTCGTATTGCTGATACAAACTCTAGACAACTAGGATCGAATCCCCGCATTGAGTACTTTTTTCAGATTGCTCGATTAATCCACAATTATTTTACAAGTCCAAATAGCATTGAGTTAAAGCAACAAACACGTCTATAGCACCTCGTAAATACAAAGGTCTAACTGGGTTAAACCTATGTAGACCTGTGGTGGTGGTGTTATGCTCTTCATTGGAAAATGGGTGCCGTTGCCTTGTTTGTCATCTTGGAAATGGACAAAATGTGGTGGTGTACTTAGAGTGTAAGTATTATCACATTCTCTCCTACCTTTCACGGTTCCATAGCTTGTACCATGTGTAGATAATTCAATAAGGCAATTGTTGCTATCAGAATTTTGGCTCCATTTTAATAACATCACATCTTGAGTGTAATAAAGGCACAAGTAGGATTGTATAGAAGATATTATTTTAGTTATTCACTACAGTAGAGTCTTGTACACATATATAGCCACAAACTTCTATAAACTCTTCATTTATATGAACCTTTTTGTTGTTCTTGTTTTGTTCCAGCCGCATTCGCCATTTTTTCTTGATTTCTCAGGAAGCCTCTGGGACAAATATTTGGTCGTAGAGGTAGATACTGCACCACGCTGACCAGGACCAACAGCCCGAAGCTCGTTGATGGTTGGTTTTTCTTGATCTATCAAGAAAATTAATTATCCAAATAACAGGTGCCAGGTTAAATCAATGTTTAGTTGATTTCTGTTCCACTAGATGGCGCTCTCCCAACTAAAAAGTTCTTGTCAGCGATCAGGATATGCCTTTTTTGATTTTAATATATATATTACTGAACGAAATAAGAATATAGTTCTAATCATCAGCAACAACAAAACGCCTTAATTAAGGACACTCTTCCCACACAAGATTCTCCCAGATAGGAAAACAGAAATAGTAGTTATCTACAGAAGGCGGAGATTAAGATCGACCTTTCTTCAAGTTGGATCCATCATCTGTGTTGTGTTTATTGTCTGTGCTGTGTTTTTCATATAGTTTCAATCTCAAGGGAGAGAAAATAGTAAATTTTTCAATATTCGTGATATTGTTGCATCAATTTTAATGCGCCCTACATTTATTCAAAATATTCTATGATATTTAATATTTATTTAAAACAGATTATTTAGATTATCATCATTCCTTTTTATAGTTTCATTCCCTTTGTAATATTTTATTGTACATATATCTTGATTGCTTATTGGAGCGAGAGCCAGGACCGAGAGGAAGACTGCGGATCACGACCTACGAGGAAGACGACGAATAAATAAACACAATAACTTTAAAAGGTAATTTATTTTTATTTACTTTTATTTATTTGCTTTGAATATGTAAACCCGCTCGGGAAACGTGTATAGCACCAAGAAGGAAGAAACCAAGGTCGACGACCCTGCAAAGCTGCAACTTGGTGTAACAATATGTTTCGTTTTTCTATGTGTGAGCACATATATTAAACAAATTTAATAAAACATTCATGAGAGAATTTTTAATTAGAAGATTATTGAGAGAACAAGTTTCTAGTAGAAAAGTTTTGATAAAAGTTTTTATTGAAAAGTTACAAGGAAGAGTTAAGATTATTAATTTCTTTAAAATTTCTCTTCTTTTATGAAAATCTCTATTGTGTGTGAAAGTTAGAATTGTTGTAAATTTTGCCGGGAGGGAGAATCTATCATTAAATGAAAATACAAAAGGTAGCTTTAGTTAAAAATTGCTACAAATTGGCACCTTTTGTTATCATGGCTTTGCCAGTGACCCTCGAGTCCTCTCTAGCGCTTGTAGAAACCGTCAATAGATGGCGCAGTTGTTTGGTGCCTATTTTATAAAGAGAAAATATTTTGTTTTCTTCTTTATGGAAGTTTATACAATGTTATTTCATTCATTTACTATAGATATAATTATTGGAGACCGTATTTTTGTGTGGCACATATACTTTTTAAATTATTATTTCATTTTTATATCACAACATGTTTAAAACGTGTAAAAACGTTTTTATCTTTAATTTATCTTGATTTTTTCTCTCTCTCTCTGGATCTGCAGGCCTGGCTCTTCGGCGTCGGCCTCCATCCCGAGGCAGTGAAACTAACTTGGCGAATGCTACCATCTACAAGTGCCATCTTGGTCTTGAGTTGGGTAATGCCAGCCAACACCTCGACCTGCCCACTCTGTGGGAAAGAACTCTCGCAGTCCATCGGTGGCGGAGTCTATCCCGCGTTGGGCACCACCAATGAAGACTGTATATATTTTATATATATGTATATTTATCAATTATTTTTATCTATTTATATATATTTATTCATATTTTTATCATTATATAATTATATTTATTCAAATTTATATTTCTTCTGTATTTAACCTTATATAATCTTATATGTACTTTGAAATAAAGTAGTTTCAATCTCAATCTCTCTCTCTCTCTCCTCTCTAAGTTGCAGAGAGGAGGATGGTATTCATGTACCAAAAGTGGCACCTCTCCCTTTAAACATGCATTAAAACAATCCAATAGGGTTTACACAGATTAGCTTTTTGTCTGAATTTGCCAAAATTGATGTTGTGTCCCATTCTTTATCACTACCATTACGTTTGCACTGGGGGGTACATACACTACATAACAAAAATAGACACACCAAAAAGGAGTTGTCCGATTTATATGAAAATACGCATACAAAGACGTTTCGATCAAACATGCGAATGCTTGAAATTTAGTGGCCGATTTACGCAAAGCAAGCGCTCCAGTGCATCTTAAATTAGCATCCAGGAGGAATATTCTAGGCTCAATATTCGGTGCGGCACGAGCTAATTTCCAAATTTTCTGTTTATATTTTTTTGCAGTAAGCTTATTTCTACTGTATCAATGCCTCGCCGAAAAATTCGTACTGTTAATAACATATATCAGAGTTTGAAAGAGGCCGTGCCGTTGGATTGCAAGAGACTGGTTGGTCAGATCAACTAATCGCGCGATATCTGTGTTGAAGTGATGCGGCTATTAGACAATGTTGACAAGAGTGGGTCAACAACACAACGTCAGGATGGCAGTGGTCGACCAAGGGACACAACAGAACGGTAGGAGAGAGCGAATGTCAGAACGGCTGTCGCAGCACCGGATTCGACGTTATCTACCATCCAACGTGTGACCGGCACACGAGCGTTCAAAATAACCATCAACAGATGACTGAGAGACTCTGAGAAACTATTTATGACGTGCGTAAACTTATTTTTAATATAAAACAATCTCTACTTCCCTTACTGCAATGCTAAAAATTTATATATTTAATATAAAAATCAAAATTTCCCCTATTAGTAAACTTGTATATAAACAATAAAGTTAAAGGATGGTTGACGACCCCAGAAATAGTCGTGACAGCCTGGCTCTATTTCACTTTACATGGCGGGACTTTAAAGCTCCGATCTTTGACCCCATAGGAAACTTGTGTACGATGTCAATCAAATATTTTTAAATCTCAATCTCTCTCTCAATCTCTCGCAGTCCACCGGTGGCGGAGTCTTTCCCGAGGTGGGCGCCACCAATGACGACTTATATATCTGTATATTTACCAATGATTTTATATTTTTATCTATTTATTCATACATTTATCATTATATAACCATATTTATTCATATTTATATTTATTCTGTATTTAACCATATATAATCATATATGAACATTGTAATAAATCAGTTTCAATCTCAATCTCTCTCAATATCGTTCTTTTTCTTTTATTACCAATGTTTCGTTGAACCTCTGTCCCCATTGTCAAGGAAACCAATTGTTTATTTCTCGCCACTTTAAGATACTGAGAACGTTGAAAATAAAGAGAAAAAGATTCAAGTGTATATTTATCTTATATATAAAAATCCAAACTTCTATAATGTTTTTTTTTCTATAATTTGATTATGATAACAATTATCATTAAGGTAGACTCGTAATAAAGTTTAGAATAGGCTGGTTGTTGACTCGTCAAGTTTAAGTGTTATGCTAATTTAAAATGTTGAGATTTGTTCTCTAATGGGGCTTAGGCCTAATGTCGTGTAATTGGTTAACAAGGTTAGGTTTAATGGCAACCTGAGGGCTGCAATTAACAATTCTGTTACTTTGTTCTGGAGTAGAATGGTATTTTCTTTAATGTACGGACGGCTTTTTTTGGAAGATTTATTTTTATATAAAATATTATTAAAACATTTTTATGTTTATTGCCTTAAATTAGTTATATAATGTATATTTTTGTTTTGAATATCATTGTTGGTTGGAAGTTTGTTTGGAAAAAGTTATGACCACATCAACTATTTTTTAAATTTAACTCCCGAAGTTTCAATGACTTCCTGTCATTCTCTTCAGGGGAATGTGATTATTTTTAATCCTATTTTCTACTTATATACATACATACACGGTTTTCTAAAAATACATTTAAAGCGTCACGTATTTTTTTAAGTTCTTATTTAATTCTCGATCTATACAAATATTTCAAGTTTTACATGTGTTTTAGAAAATCGTGACATATATATAAGTATTAGTAAATTAAATTTAATTGTCATCTATCGTCAATTTACTAATATATTTGTTATGAAAACATATTTTGCGGAAGAGCTTTGCTCGATGCAATACCTTGAAATTATATGTATGTACCTCTACAGACCTATAAGCTTATGTCCATAGTTCACTAAACACCCCTAAGCTGCCTTCCATAGAAAATACAGGGTATATTCCAAACCAATCCAATACAATAGTAGAGCGATCTAGAGATTAATTTAGCGAAACCGCTGAGAGGGTTCACTACTGATGAGCCAAGCCCTCTCATTCAATAACTCATATCATTGCAGTGAGGTCTGTAGAGATAATATTTGATGATATTTAAAAGAAGCGCATTGCCAGTAAATTTATTTGTGTAAAAATTATATATAAGTATATAGAAAATTTATAATACAATATAATGCGGCTTATGATTGTAGAACGACATTTGAAATTATCCCGCATATGTTTCTTTTTAAAATAAATTTCGATTTTTCTTTCAAAAGAAACATAGAAAAATATTATATTTTTGTAGTTTTAAACATGTACAAACCGATTTTCTCTTTAATAGTCAATTAAAAGTACGTATTTATTATTACAAAATTACTTTGTTTATAAAATAAACTGCCTCTGTATTATATAATTTTATTAATTTATAAAATGTCAGATATAAGGTATTTCTAATTTAATTTTGTGATTATATAAAGAGAGATATTTTACAATAGGCGAGCTAGAATATTGCGTATGCAGTAATGAAATTACTTGACTCGACAATCTTGCCTCACATGCTATACGCCGCACCCTTCTGGAAACTTGACAAAATAAAAGTAGTTGACCAAGTTCAAACATCTTTCCAAGACGCTACCTGAATTTACCAAAATATACTCCAGGCTTTATGTTAAGAATGGAGTGTGGACGAGTATCACTGGAAGTTGTCTTCTTTAAACAAATTTTGATATTTTGGGTGAGAATCTGAAAATTGAAGAAAGCAGGTTGCCACGCGTTTGTTTGACACACCTCTGGACATTGTACAACCATCAAAGAGCAGGCTGCAACTTTGTTGAAAACCTGTCAACTATTTTAGACTCAAAGGGCTTTTCATTCTTGAAAGGTTGTACGGACTATACTGTTATACAAACTGAAATACCCTGTATTATTCGAATAGCAGCTGAACAAAGTATTCAAAACGACAAAGAGCAAATCTTAAATACCTCTCATTACAATCACTTCAAACACTTAAAAAAATTCAATAACAGCAGAATTATATATATTCACAAATACTCTTCTGGCAATTAAAAGACTTATTGCGCAATTGAGACTGCTATGGGTGTTCTTTCCAGAAAATCGTTCAAAGCACTGGATAACTGATTGTCCTTTAACTTGTGATCTATGTAATAGCAGAATTTAAAATAAAATCATGCATATAAATTTGGTTGATTTTATTTGGAGAAACATAGAAAAGAACTATTGGGCGACTTATCCATGTCTCAATCCGATAGTCAACAAATTTATAACTGGATGAATACAATGACGTTTGATCAAAGTCTTCTCTTTGGTTTATATAAATTCTACAAGGTCGCAGTCACCGTTCGGAGGAGATTAATAGAATTGCCGAATGTCGTGGTCCATTTGGATGAGGAAAGCAAAGACTAAAACGCAGCTGATTCCACACTCGCCTTTTCAGTGATACGCTAACCTATGTACGGTGGATTCTGTGGCCACTGGAGATGAGTCGGACCTAGAGGCTGTTGGGCTCTGGAGTATAGGAGCTCCATCTATGCTTCCTTCCTGTGGTGAATCTGTATAAGACCGGTGGTGTTATTAAAGCTGTATGTGTGTGTAATATTTCTGAATAACCAATGAATTTGTTGTTAATTTTTCAATCGTTAATATTCAATAATATATCCTAATAGAAAATAATGAGAGTAAGGAAGGCCAGGTAGAGTTAAATCGACGTGACTCATCCAATTTTAATTTTTAACATCTTATGGTTAGTTTTAGTGGCTTCCTCTGCCATTTTAATGCTCAATTCGTGCTTCCTACAACGTTTTGTATTATTTAAATGATGCGCCATATTTTAAAAATGAAAATTATTTAACTTAAGAAAATTCTTTTTAGAATTTAAACATTAAAAAGAAAAAATATATATATATATTTTTTAAAAACACATTTTATGGTTAATTTTTTTAAATTTCATAATTTTTGTTCAGGTGTTAAGGTGCATTTTATATCAATAAACTCTTAAATTATAAATTACTATGAGGACACATTTTTATATAAATATAATTTTATAAATTATATATGCTTAATACAAATATATTTAGAATATAGGATAGAGAGAGAGAGAGAGAGAGAACTTTTTTTTTTCTCCTTTAATATTCACACATCCCTTATAAAAACTTATTATGTTAGTAAATTTTATAAAAATATTTTCATATACAAATTTCCCCTCCCCACCTCATTTATATATTTTTAAACATTATTTTAACTGTAATATAATGACGCTATGCGGCGCTGAGTTTGTTTATACAAAATGTGACATTTATACAAAGGTTGGCAATCAATGTCCTAACTAAAATATTAACAAATAAATATTTGTATTCAATCCAATATATGCATTTTTTATCATCTAAATAAATATACAAGTATATAACGACCTAAGGAATACAGTTGTATATAACGAACATTGTTGGTGTTCTATGATTGTGGTATTGAGAGATGTTCCTTTCTGTTTCCTGACATATATAGCTAAGAGGTTATTGCATTTAATGAAGTATATGACTACTGTTTGTTTGGGATGTTACTTATTTATCTGTTTGTTATGGTGATTGAATTTCTGATCATATTGTCAATGGATGGTGGGTTCTTATACATTATGTATACCCGATATCTATATCCACAAAATACAGAAGAGTCTATAGTTTATGTCGCTATATGGGATTATATATGTATCCATGGGTTCTCTCTCTTGCTATAAATATATTCATATATAAATAAAGGCATATTCTGACCAAAGGCACATGTGCTTTTCCGAAGGCAGAGCGCCATCTAGTGGAACAGAAATCAACTAAACATTGATTTAGCTTGTTTCCTGATATTTAGCCAACCCAATTTCTTGATAAATCAAGAAAAGCCATCCATGAACGTGTTTCGCGCTGTTGGCGATCGTCAACGTGGAGTACGCTGTACCACTTTAGTTTAGTTGATTTCTGTTCCACCAGATGGCGCTCTGCCTTCTGAAAAGCACATGTGCTCCTGGTCAGGATATGCCTTTTTTATTTTTAATATCAACACCTGACCTTTTTATTTTGTTCTATTATTTTTTCACATATATACATATATATTGTTTATTTATGTGTTTTGTTCATGGAGATGTAGGAATGTTTCGGTATAAACTCTGTGGAGTAACCTCTGCTGTTTAAGTTTTTGATTATGGTATGTGCTTCGCTTTGTTTCAAAACGGGTAGGGAACAGTGACTACCGGTTCTTTTAGTGAGTGTCTTAACTATAAAATTACAAAAATAAAAGGCATAAGAAGCCGCAAGTCTTTAATCAAGTCAATAAAAAAGTTATGACGTCTTATGCCTTTTTAGTAATTTGTTCGAAATCCGAAAACTTGTGATAATGTGTGTCTTAACTATTGAAATCTCCTGACCCGTGTGATTGAATATGCATATAATTTGTAATAAAGGTAGACCTATAATATATACAGCGCTGTGAAGTTTGTTGTGTGTATTCATCAGTAGCATATCTAGGTATGGTACAGTACATTATATAGCATCCATGAAGATAAATGTATTTTAAGGTGATATTGATCGGCTGTTGGCAACATATCGAATTGGCGTCCAAATTCTATGAAAACATTGTCGATGTATCGACAGTAGATGTAAATTCCTGCTTAATGTGGTTATGAAGACCATCGGTGTGTCGTCGACATTACAGCTGCTGCGAAAAAGAGATGTTGTTGCTGTTGTCGTGTTCAATGTTTCCATACATCTCTATCACAGCAGTCGCAATGTCCTTTATCTTGTGTATGTAAAGTTCTGGGTTCATGTCAATATTCTGCAAGGCTGAAGACATTGCTGGACATGAGAATATATGGGGAGATGTTAGTTATACACTAGGAGAATTGCTACATATCCTGTAGCTTCTTGTGCCATCTAGATATATTGTTATTCCTCTATAATGTTTCATTCTAAGTCTTGTTATTGTTTTTTTTTTATTCTTCTCTCAGCGTTTATATCGCATATTTGACCTTTCCTTCTCTTTTGTTACGAGAGATCCGCTGTTTGTAAAGTTTGTTGTTGGAAGTCTGTCGCACAGAGAGACTGAATAGCTACGAGAGGAGAGACGGATTGCTTACTAGGGTCAACATTTTCGTTGATGAGAAAGTAAACCTTTCAACTTTTCCAAAAAGAGGTCGTGAGCAATCAAACGCCATCTATATATACAATCTAATCAATCAGATATATGTAAATAAATGCACTCTAATATAAATTATTCAAAAAATGACTAACTACCTTGTCGAAATAGATGCTAAAATTGTGCGCCATATATCGGCTGTTTCTGTAATCGTAGCAGACTAGGGTCGTTGACAAAGCCACAAGACCATCTCTGGCAAATTCAGAAACTCCACCTGGAGACCATGGTTTCGGGCTAATAGCCATCTTCAGTCCAAGGTAGGCTATAATTTAATGAGATACATAAGGCATTTAAGATCTATCCTCCTCCTCCTTCAATGCCTTCCTCTACTGAGGGTGGGCCACATGGTCTCTCTATACCTCCTCCTTCAATGCCTTCCTCTACTGAGAGTGACTGGCCACATGGTCTCTTCATACCTCCTCCTTCAATGCCTTCCTCTACTGAGGGTGACTGGCCACATAGTCTCTCCATACTTCCTCCTTCAATGCCTTCCTCTACTGAGGGTGACTGGCCACATGGTCTCTCCATACCTCCTCCTTCAATGCCTCCCTCTACTGAGGGTGACTGGCTACATGGTCTCTCCATACTTCCTCCTTCAATGCCTTCCTCTACTGAGGGTGACTGGCCACATGGTCTCTCCATACTTCCTCCTTCAATGTCTTCCTCTATTGAAGGTGGTCTCTCCATACTTCCTCCGCCATCTTCTTCATCTCCTCGTGTCGTCCAGTCCATTGTTTTAGATCGTCTGTGTATCCCTGTCGTCTCCTTCCCCTCGATCTCTTCCCCCGGAGATTTCCCTCCAACACTGTCAGCAATGTCTCTCCTGCTGATCCGCGCATCACATGTCCAGCAAACATCAGTTTTCGTTGTTTTATCAACTTTATCAGCTGGCGTTCTGTACCCATTCGATCGAGGACTTGATTTTTTGTTACCATGTCTGTCCAAGGAATTTTGAAAGCTCTTCTGTAAAGGTAGGTCTATAGAATTTTTCAAATAGGTATGTATCTGGCCAAATGAATAGGCGTCAATTATAGGACACAATTTTCTATCAATATTAAAGGTACGATACAGTTTTATAGTGTTGGTATATACTTACGGAAAAAAACTTAAGGAAGTTGTACCTTTTAGCATGTATATTGGTATTCATACAATAACTCTGAAAGATATTTGATACACAGGGACCTTTATTGAAGATACACGAGATAACTAAGTGTGAACAAAATTGCTTCTGTCTCTTTTAAAAATACAGACAATCGGCTACATAAAAGACTTTCCACTTTAAATTTTGTCTAAGAATGTATTTTTGTTAAATATTATAAAAATAAACGAAAATATTTCAGTTTTTACCGTCTTTATTTGGTCCTAACTGAAAACATTCGAGATATAATTTAAAATCCCCGGATTTATTCCCTCTTACCTTTTATTTTAATTATTTCCTGCTACAATGGTGTTTATATAAGTCGTTATTTCAATAGCGTTTTCCAGATATTTATTAAAAAATAAAGAGCGAAATATATTTTCTAATTCATATCCTCTTTTTTTTTTCAATCTATTAAACGTGTGTTTATCTACCAAGTAAAAGGAGAGTTCATTTTATTCGCTAAATATACATATATGCACTCTATTCAAATATATAATTAATTTCACACATTTAAAGCGCATATGTTTTTTAGGAATAGAAAAATTTTCAATATAGAATATGTGCAAATAAGAATGCACACTATACATAAATAAATAAAAGCTGATCTAAAAATGCATATATCCTTTATTTATACATTTTTGAAAATAATTTGAAGAATTAATTCGCTAAAGATAATATATATTATTATTTTGAGAAAGTTTTTAATTTTTAAAAAGTGAATATATATATTTTTGCGAAAATTATTTTCCTTATCTTCGATATTAAAATAATACAATAGGTTTCTGGAGATGATTTTCTATGTATTAATGTAATCTCAAGCTTTCGGTCGTCTCTGGCCTTCTACAGGAGTATATAAAACAAATAATAATAATTTATTTATATTTAGGAGATTTTTATTCTTTATTTCGACTTAGAGCGCTATGTCCCCCTAGGGACACTTGCACTTTAAAGATAAACAAAAATTTTGAAAGAAAATAAAGATATTTTAGATATGTACAGAATTAGTATGCAAGTTAGTTAGATGAAAAGATTAAAATATATATATAAACACAATTGATATATCATAAGGTGGAATCCTCTGGTGTATAATAAGCAGCAAACATAAATAAATTCCGAGGATAAGTTTCTTTTATTTCAAAAATAATAGTCTTCGAGCTTTCGGGCGTAAATAGCCCTTCTTCAAGAAAATTAATTTAAAATTACTTCCTATTTTCTTGAAGAAGGGCTATTTACGCCCGAAAGCTCGAAGACTATTATTTTTGAAATAAAAGAAACTTATCCTCGGAATTTATTTATGTTTGCTGCTTACAATTGATATTTGTACAAAAGGTTGGTATGCAAATTTTGTTGAATGAAATCAAGTGTAACTCCGCCTTTGCCGGTCCCAAGCCCGGATGAAAAAGGAGGAGGGGAAGCAGTAACAAGCTTACTAAAAAACCTGGGCTCAGCTGGCCCGGCTGATAATACCCTGTAAGGGCTCCTGATCCAGGGATACAGGATGAGCAGCGTTTGTTAGGAGTGGCTGCACATGGCGTCTATTCCTCATGCCAGAGGCGGCCATTTCTTTTGGAGCTAAGTCGGCCTGCCACTGAGTAGTGCTCCCAGTCTTAATGACAAAGGCAGACGCATTCTACTTCACTCAGTGTGGAGATAAGAAAGAAAGAAGAAATCAAGTGTATGAATCTTCGATATTACTCAAGCCATATTTTAAGATCTAAAATTTATATAACCTCTACTTTGTTTTAATTAACACTAAGCAATAACGCGCCATCTATACACATAAAATGAAAGGTTTTAAGCATGAATGTGTTTCTTTTATATACAATGCAAACTACTATTGTCCTTACTGCGATAAAAAAATATATTGGGAGGGCTTGGCTCATCAGTGGTGAACCCTCCGAGCGGTTTCGCCAATTTAATCCACCAGACCGCTTCTTAGAGCTCTAATACTGTATTGGACGATTCTGTTTATATACGTAGCACTGAAGGGTGGAATATAAGAAATGGTATTTAAGAAAACTATGGACATAAGCTTATAGGAAAGTAGAATTACATATAAATATTTGCATCTAGCAATGCTCTTCCGCAAACAATAAGGACAAGGCCAGTTAGGCATAAATTAACATAAAGCAATAACTCGCAGTAAGGACAGTAGTAATTTGTATTGTATATAAAAGAAACACATTCGTGATAAAATCCTTGTTTTAATTGTAATTTTTCTTATATTTCCTTTTAAGAGTGTCACTATAAAACATTTAATTATCCAAATATAACTTAAAGCTAAAATGTTTTTTTCATTACAACATATTTTACACAAGCTTTCCAAAGCGTTTTTCTAAAAGCTTCTCTGATAAAACTAGAGAATGGAGAGATTATAATTACACAAGAAAAATATACATACATTGATAGTTTATTGAATCAAGATC
>CP092866.1:45389191-45418764 GCA_030710605.1 Cordylochernes scorpioides
TTATTTTCCTTTATCTACCGAGCTCTCTAGAATTATATTTAGGACTCCAGACGGGGACATTTTGTTGGCGATATTATTTATATTTTTGAGGCTTAATACTTTCTGAAAGTTGGTATAGGTGTCAGATCTAGTTGCCTCTCTTTTTTTACAATGGAGAAAATAAATAGCAACTGCCTGGGAACATTTTGTATCCAAGGAGACTTTCACCGCTCAAATTCTTGTTGGGCTTTGTTTGATAGGGATACGAGGGTGGTTCAAGAAGTAATCATGTTTGGAATGAACACCCATCCTCCCCAAACAAAATCAGAAAAGTGAATCACTGAACGGTACTGCACTTTCTCCATCTCAACCCCCCTAAATAACGTTGGCGCGTTTAAAGCGTGCCAGTAATTGGCGGTAACAACAACGATTTACTTTAACAACGCCACCTATGTCTCTACCAACAGTACTTATTGGAATACCCTCGTATGTCAAGAGAAAAATATTCTATAACTGCATTCAACAACACGGGAAGAAAATTACACTCGATTATGGATATAAGACCAGCAATTCTCAATCCTGAAGCCCCAATACTATTCTAGTAGAGTAGCTAAACACGGGTATATGAAATATATATTGTATTCAAGGCCAAATAGGAATTCCATATAAACATAATTTCTGAAAACATAACATCTCTCGCCAAAAAAAAAACGGCGTCTATTTTGAGAAGGGAGAGGCGACATTTGCTTTTATAGATCAATTTCCTCGCGGCAAAATTTCCATCTCTATATACTTCACACGCGACAGAGAAATCCGAAAATATCCCATATCTCACGAAGCAATAAAAAAGTCTTATGTCTTCACTCAACATATTCCAAGAAAATCTCCGAATCTGTAGATCCCCGACCCACCTGTGCGCACGCAACGGCGACAGCAAGGAAATGGTCTACGAGTACATCAGCAGATGGCGCTGGGAGAGAATCAATGAACGAGAGACAATAGACACCATAGAGAAATAAGCCGATTATGGCTTATGTACTGTTGCACCAAGTTGCAGCTTTGCAGGGTCGTCGACCTTGGTTTCTTCCTTCTTGGTGTTATACACGTTTCCCGAGCGGGTTTCCATACTCAAAGCAAATAAATAAAAGTAAATAAAAATAAATTACCTTTTAAAGTTATTGCGTTTATTTATTCGTTGTCTTCCTCGTAGGTCGCGATTGGTCCAGGTCCTCTCTCGCTCCAATAACCAATCAAGATATATGTACAATAAAATATTACAAAAGGAATGAAACTATTAAAAGAAATGATGATAATCTAAATAATCTGTTTTAAATAAATATTAAATATCATAGAATATTTTGAATGAGAGTGTAGGGCATATTAAAATTGATGCAACACTAGAGATGCTGGTTCCGACCCAGCTGCATAGAACCCCAATATAAAAATTCCGAAGTATGACGGGACAGAAGACCCTCGCCTATGGATAGAATCCCTTCGAAGAGATTGGTTTCCTCTAACATTTTGGGCAGACTACATAATTGCCCGTTATGCCGCCATGAACATGACGAAAGGTGCCAAAACCTGGTTGAATTTGCACAAAGCTAGTTTCACGAGTTGGGAAAATATTAAAATCCGCTTCATTCAGGATTTTTCTTTGGACGCAAATAAAGAAGAATTAATAATGAAGCTTAACAGAATGCGCGCAACATTGGAATGAACCAGCAATCAGGTTCGCGGAAGACATCCTAGTGTTGTGCCACAAGGTTGACCCCGCAATGGAAGGAAAAAACCAAGGTCGACGACCCTGCAAAGCTGCAACTTGGTGCAACAATTGGTTGGTACAACAATTGAGGGTTTCAGGTTAGTTTCACTGAGCAAAGCAATGTCTATTGAGTTATCCTTTAAAAAGTGCAATAATTCTTCTTTCTTTGATCTGATTCCGTTACAATCCAATCAATATTTTAAAAGGTAGTTTGCGATTCATTGTAGGTATGTTTTGATTACCTGCATCAATTTTTCTCACAGGTCCTTAGTATCAGAACAAGGAGTTTTTCTTTTTGCAACCTCAGCATTGCTTTGGTTCTGTTTTTCTACCATTTTTGGCAGTGTTCCAGGTATCTTTGAAATCTGAATTTGGTTGTTAGATTTGTACTGACCAGGGTATCTTGGCTGTTGCTTTTGTACTCTTGGAAATTTTGGGCATCCGCGGTAATTGGCAGTGTGAGCTTCTTCAAGTCTTTTTCAATCTGTTGATATTGGTTGACGTCTTATATAGGCGATATAAAAATTTGAATGCATTCAATTCAAGAGTAACGCAGAATGGTTCGCGCATAGGTGGCGATATGTTGACAGCGGGAGGAATCGCGAAACAAATATGGTCTACCAATCACTTTATCTCTGATCATTTTGCTATGTCTTAAATAGGATGTCTTGAAAAATTCCGCCAAATAATATTGTAGCGTATTTGAGTCACCACAAATTTGTTAGAGCAACGAAATCATTAGATCCACAATCGGCGGCTCATAATTTGGATAAATAGCTCCAAATTGAATCGAGAGCTAGGTCATTTCTTTTTAGAAGCCTTTGCGCCGCAAATTCAAAGGTAGATCTTGAAAGATTGCATCATAACAACTCGTTAAAAAGTGCATAAATATTTCTTTACTGCCATATATAAAAATATAACGTCTAACTTGAAAAGAGAGTTATTAAAAATGGCTTCAAAAGGTATCCATTGTTGTACTATAGCGAATAAAATTTGAAAAAAAAAAAAAAATTTTTTTTATTGTATATATTACATGGGCATAAAGCTTATATAATGTACTATGTATTCATAGTAAGGCAGGACTGTTCCATGTTAACCGTGATTTCATCACCAGATCGAGTGTTTCTAGGAAAATACTATGATAAAATAGAGAAACTAGGGATATTACTGAAATAGTACAATACATTAAATAATTCGATAAATACATTTGTAATGTGTTTTCCAAGTAAAAAAAATTGAATGATGATTTTTTTACCTCCCATTTACAACAGAACATTTAATAGAAAGTTTTCCAACATATGCGTTGTTTATTCTTCACAACAAACCAGACTTCCATCCCCGCACTCTTCCATCGTTAATTCTACCTGTCAACATTGCTGTGCGTACAAGGATTAATCCATAGAGACATTAAAGAACCCCAAATCAATAAACTACAGTGTACAGTCGTCACCCCCTCATATATATCCATCTTTCTATTATAAACTACTAGACGAATGGCCCGGGCAACGCCCGGGTTTTACCCGAGTGCGAATATATTTTAAAAACGTTTTAATCTTCATCTAGATCTTCATCTTGTCTACACCTTGTATACATCTTGCTTCCTAGGGTTGCCCGGCAACGCCCGGGTTTACATGATTAAATGTATTATTCAAACACATTAAACATGTGCCCGTTGGCTGCCAGCGAGTAAATGTCGGCGCCCGTTGACTCCCGGCGAGCAAGCGACCGCTCCCGTCGGCTGCCGGCGGGCGAGTGGCTTCCCGGCGCATGCGCGCGCCCGTTGACTCCCGGCGAGCAAGCGACAGCTCCCGTCGGCTGCCGGCGTGCGAGTGCCTTCCCGGCGCATGCGCGCGCACAGGGAAGCCACGTGTCGCAGGCCGTCCAATGGGCGCGCCCCGCCATCAGATTCCACCGCGTTCTAGATGAGCTATTTAGAATAATTTGAATATATAGTTTTAATAATTGATTTATATATTTTTTAAAATAGCCTATCGTCATCCTCGTTATTTTTTACCTATGTATTGAAATTTTGGTTTGAATTAGTGAACTACTGCGAATTTGTATACCGGACATACAAACCAACCAACCAACAAACATACAAACATTCATTTTTATATATATAGACTAGCGGACGTACCCGGCTTCGCCCGAGGTTTTACCCGAGTAAAGGTTTGTCAAACGAACATTTGTTAAAACAATTCTCTATAAACTTATATAAAAAAAAGATATATTTTGATAATTTGAAACTCGTAAATTTGAATCTCTCGATAAAGTGAACATTTTTTCCCGGTCCCTGTGTGCCGTGTCATCCTGAATTTTGTCTTTCATAATTTTCTACATTACAAAAGCATCGTTTTATCTAGTGAACATATTTTCCCGGTCCCTTGAAAAATACTCGATAAGTTGAATAAAATCATGGTCGTGAATCTCTCGTTAAAGTGATTATTTTTCCCCGGTCCCTGTGTGCCGTGTCATCCTGAATTTTGTCTTTCCTAATTTTCTACATTACAAAATCATCGTTTTATCTAGTGAACATATTTTCCCGGTCCCTTGAAAAATACTCGATAAGTTGAATAAAATCATGGTCGTTTATGGAAGAGATGGACGTAGTTCCCGGAGGTCACCCGCCCCCCGCGCGCCAGGCCGGAGGTCACCCGCCCCCTGCGCGTCAGGACCTCTTGATCCCTCTGATTGGTCGGTGGGAACTTGGACTGACCGGCCGGACGGGGGAGGGGGGGCAGACCTAAGCCTATCTCCGTCGCAAGGTGGCGCTGCTTGCGAGGTAAAGCTACAAATCTGCAAATAACTCTAAGGATATTAAAGATATTCAAGATATTATTTTTCGTAAACCTTTCCGGGGATATGCCTAATAATATCCCAAATTTTCACGGCGATTGGATGTATGGTTTTTGAATCCATAGAGGACACACAGACATTCAATTTTACATATATAGATAAAGCTTTGAAAATATAGAAATCCATATATAAATCTTTAGGCAAAAAGTAGAAAGACATGTATAATTTTTATTCAATAATAATTTTATTCAATTTAATATATGCCTTTCTATTATCTAAAACCATAAAGTGTACAATAATATTTTTCAAATTTTAGACATTTAAGTGTTTTATGATAAAAATCATCAATTCTATTTTTTTTCGGGGTGTAAAAGGTTCATTTTAAGACCCTATTCAATCCCTAATTACAGAGATGGTCTTTAGTTTCAATAAAAAGAGTACACATAAAATACGTTTATTTTTGGTATTCAGAATAGTAAAATTCTCTGCAATACATATAAGTATTATCTACGGCTTCCGTGGATGAGTTTCTTGTTTTTTTATTTTGTATTCATCTCAAACTTTCGGGTTTTACAAAACTTTCTATAGGAGTATACTCCCTTAGAAAGGTTTGTGATACCCGAAAACTTGAAAATATACAATAAAACAAGAAAATCAACCTCGGAAGCCGTTTTGTTTATTACTTATATTTGGTATGCCTTTATCTACACTGTGTGTGATACGTGGCTAGAGAAGAAGGACAGAATCATCATTAATCCAGACAAAGACAAAAACGTAGACGCTTGCAATAATAAAGGAAGGCTTGCTTAACGTAATTTGTGTTTTTTTCCTCTCCCGGGATATTTGCTTTCTCAATACCTGCTAATCCAGTTACAGGACGCCGCCCAAACAGTCGCCGAACTGTTGTTGTCCCAACATCTGGAATACAAACACTGTGGTTCTTTTACACTCGATAGAAAATACCTTCATGAGAGTAAATATAGAGATAGGAATAGTTGTGAACGTTGCCGTATTTTGTGTAAATATATAAATAAGGATAAGTCCAAGAAAAATACAGTCATAGACAAAACTTAAGGAAGTTGAACTTTTTAGCATATAGATCGGGATTCAGATATTAACGCTGAAAGATATTTGATACACAGTAGCCTTTATTGGAGATACACGAGAGATCCAAGTGTAAACAAAGCTTTCTGTGTCTCCTTGAAAAAAAAAAAAAAAAAAACGAGAGAGAGACCAGCGATATCAAAGACTTTTCAATTCTATAAGATTTGCCCATGAGTGTAGTATTGTGCTCTTAACTATAGATATCGGCAGCCAAGAATTGGGTTGGAAATCTGCAGGGTCGCAAGTTCAACCCCACCAGTGAGCGCCAAAATAGAAACCTAGCCCTGGATACATTATTGATTTTATTAAATTAAAACATATGTGGTATGAAAGAAGAAATATCACACTAAAGGTTGGAAGTGACAACGGAGGGCCCAGGCCCAGAAGAAGACGTGCTGGCGCGGCTCGAGAATGAAGACCGTCGTTCAGCGCGACGATCACCTAATCCCGACTGTCGTTACAAGTCCCCAGGACTTCTATTTATTGCTGGGGTCAGGAGTTCGGACTTTAGAATGTCCTTGCCATTTTGAGTGATATGGGGCCTCACCGTCACGTTTTCCTTTGGGATTGTTCAGCCTTCCTTTGGATTTATTGGTTACATACAATTTGCATATACATTTTTTTTTTATTATCCCTAGTACACATGGCACAGGCAATGATAATCATGGTGGGTAGAAGTAGGTGACTGCTTTTACTGTAAGTGCACCACATGTCTACATATGTGAAAAGCAGTTCGACTTTGCACTTACAAATGTGCTAGAGCCCTGTTTGCTTATTTGCACTCGCTTGTGGGGTTGAACTTCTGCAAGAATCGGGGGCCATGGAGCATTTTTTTTATTCAGAAAAAAGTGCCCAATGCGGGAATCGAACCCGGGTCGTAGCGGTCGAAAACCAATGGTTAAGAACATCCTTCCACTGACCCCCTTATATAGTGTGGCATATAAAGTGAATATATTGACTTATATATATATATACTATAAAATTTGAATATTAACTTTTCAATTTCCCTTACCGTTGTGTTGTGGAAATCTATGTTTTGAGGATAAAATTCGTCACTGCTATCAGTTTTATAGGCATGGAGGAATACTTTCTACAATTAGTGAACTGATGACGAAAAAATATCTGTGAAGACTTGGCTCATCAGTGGTGAACCTTCCCACCCATTTCGACAACTTAATCTGTCATATCGCTGTAATTTTTATATTGTTACTTATTCTTTTTAATCTTTATAAGACATTTAAACTTTTTTGTGACGCGTATGTCTATTTAATAAATAAATAAACTTTATACTGTCCTTACTGCATTAATAAAATAATAAGAGGACCTGGCTCATCATTGATAAACCTTCCCAGTGGTTTCACCAGTTTAATCTACCATAACGCTGTAATATTGCATTGTGCTGTTTTACTTTTATACCGACACTGAAGCTAAACTTCTTGGAAAATGTTTTTTTTTTAAATGAACTATAGATATTAGCTTTTTGAGGACAGTAGAAATACTTAACATTCTCCCATTATTTTATCATTGCAGTAAATGCAGTAGAAAATTGTTTTATTTTTTTTAAAAAGAAACATACGTGTCAAAATAGTTTCAATTTCTTACAAGAGATGGCGCGCTAATAATCTTTGGTTCACTAATTGTACAGAAATTCGTCCTATATTAGATTTGAAGAAATAGCGCTGAATAATTCCATGTACAACATATAGATGGCGCTATACAGTCTCTTTAATATAAATTGAATAATATACAACAACAAACAACAGAAAAAAGCTTTATTAAGACCTTTTGGTCTTATACAGATTCTCCGAGCAGAAATGTAGAGTACATGCTTGAATAACCATAATTGTACCAGTAATTAGTTATTTACAGTGTATCAAATAAGTGGGAAAAAAGAAAGAAAGGGCTTAGCATAAACTTATACAAGCAGTCGAGAACAAGCCGTTCTTTTACTTAAAGAAAAGTTCTTAGTAGGATTGACAGAAATATATATAGTTATCGGGCATCTCTATACAGTTTTATACATGGATGGATTATGGGTAGAGGGGTGTCTAAAGTCGGAATATAAAGTCTTAGAGGTTAATTAATTTGTCCATTCACCCAGTTGTTCAGTAGAAGCCGCTGGGTTCATTAAGTTATTTCGAATATCACTCGCAGCTTTATAAAAGGTCTTCTTCTTTCTTCTTTCTTATCTCCACACTGGGGAGGGTAGAATGCGTCTGCCTTTGTCATTAAGACTAGGAGCACTACTCAGTGGCAGGCCGACTTAGATCCAAAAGAAATGGCCGCCTCTGACATGAGGAACAGACGCCATGTGCAGCCGCTCCTAACATAGAGTACAAACGCTGCTCATCCTGTATTTCTGGATTAGGAGCCCTTTTACAGGGTATTATCAGCCGGGCCAGCTGAGCCCAGGTTTTTTAGTGAGCTTGTTACTGCTCTCCCTCCTTTTTCATCCGGGCTTGGGACCGGCAAAGGCGGAGTTTTTTTTATAAAATGTAAAATGTTTAAATCTCAGTCAGCCAGCGCAATATTCAGTCATTTGTACATTTGGTGAGAGTATGGTTATAAATCGAATAATATAGATGAATATTGTTCTGAAAACAGAGCAATCCATACTTAAATCATTAGATAGTAAAAAGGCATTAATTGGTTTGAATAAAATATTTATTTGCCAATATTCGGCGCTGAGTTTGTGTATACAAAAATGTAATGCCTCGATAAAGGTTGGCGTTCAGCCAACGGAAATATTGGCAAATAAATATTTTATTCAATCCAATCTATGCTTTTTTATTATCTATTAGATGAATATATCTTGTAGATAGATGTTACCTGGCCAGCATTCATATTTCTGTGAAAAATAGACACTTCGGCCAGTTAGTTTTTTTATTTTCTCAACGTTTCAACAAAAATCTTTTGTCTTCGTTAGGAGAATTGAAAAAAAGCATTTGGCAAGCCGTTAAAAATTATTACCAAATGCCTTGCCGCTTTGTCAAAGACTTTATTTTTATTTCTCATGACGAAGACAAAAGATTTTTGTTGAAACGATGAGAAAATATAACTTTAACTGGCCGAAGTGTCTATTTTAAAGAAATATATGAATATAGATTATATTTTTAAAAGGAGGTAAATGATCCAATTTAGGATAAATAATATCAGTATAATAGCGTCTCCTATCTAATTCCATGTACAGAGAAAGTATGAGAACATGTCTAAGAATGGATATTTCCACAATGGACAGAACACCAGGGAAATGGATCCCGGGAGGTATCGACTTTGCATTCTTCTCCAAGAAAAAGGAAAAAAAGAGAATCGCAGATTTTTATCTGTTCTCATCCCAGAGATTGCGTTTGCATTTAAAATGCCTCGCACATTTCCATGAAAAGAGTTAACTTTGCAACATTCTTTTTATATGCCTTTCCTCGTCTCTTGTCGTGCGGTTTTATAGGTGGATCTCTCTTGTCGTAAACCTGAAGTTGAGGAGGACCGTTTCAACACGTGCTTGGGGAGTGGATTACACACCTCGCTTGTGTTTTAAAACTTTGTCTTTTTTTATCCCTTTCCTCTGTGTATGTGTTTTTTTGGGAACGCCGTGATTAAAAATATTCATGCAAATCGTTGACTACCTCAGTGTATAGGTGTATAAAGTACTATTGGATATGTGTTTTTTTGGGGGACGCCGTGATTTAAAATATTCATGGAAATCGTTGACTACCTCACTGTATAGGTGTATAATGTACTATTGGATATGTGTTTTGTTGTTGATGTTGGAGATAACCCAATGGGGTCTGTACATACACATTGAGATGTATAAAAATAAATGTCACCTCTCCTGTTAAACTAAACAACTATGCCATCCTTGCAAGCTATCAGAATCGTGTCAGTGACTACAGCTACAGTTGGATCTCATGAATTCACAGCCTATCTTGGACTGACAAGAACCTTGAACTCGCTGTTTTGATAATAAACACACTTATTGCGAACGGTATTTTTGACCTTTTTATAATACTATATCGCAATTTTCAAACAATTTAATTGTTGAAATCTGTTAAGAGAGATCTCAGAGGAGTTCTCCGATAAAAAAAATCTCAATAGGTTTCGCTCTGACATGAAGACGACAACGGTAGAAATTGTCTGACATCTCAGTTATCCACGAATATGAATTTTTGAGAATCGATTCCAAAAGATCAAGTTACAGATAATGAATGCGCCATACTATAGCCACACTATAAACACTCACTCATTTACGACTGAAGACTTCTTGCTCTCCAATATTCCATTTCGAATAAATGGAATCCTTGAACAACAAAGGGTATTCTTTTTCTTCTCAGAAGCTGCTCAGAATATCGGAAGAAAGGCTGTTGCTTAAAATGTGAGTTAGGCGGGAATGAAGATATAGGAGAAATTGGAAGTTCTTACATACCTATATCATTGTAATATGTGAAAGATTTACAAAATTTTCTTTGATTCACTGGCCCATGTGTGAGAGGCTTTGTCTATCTGTGAAACTTCAATGATCCGAATTGGATTAGTAGTCTTCATACATAAATGTCTTTGAAACTCTCAACTCCGTTTTTTACAAATTTGTATGTGTGTGGATTGAACTATATTTTAAACTAGAATTTAATGGATTTTCAGTGAAATAATAATGTTGATAACTTATTAAATATCGATATCATATCAGGAATCTTAGTCTTTGTTATGTCTTTATATTTAAATTAATGACATTTGTTTACATGAAACATCTTTTGATTAGAACATAGAAGATGATAAAACAGAGTATATAAAATAAATGATTAACAATACACAACAGTCTTAAATAGAGAATCATCTTTATATGCGCCTCACAGCGTCCAGGTGTGTGGCTTGCCCTGAACAAAACTCTCTATTTTTTTAAAATTAGCTAGCGTTGTGTGGGTGTGCAAATTGAGCTTAGATAAATTCAAAATTCTCCGTTTCATGTACTACACACAGGCTATTGCGCTAGTTATAACTAATAATAAAGCAAGTTCATTCACAAAAAACAACAACAACAAAAAAACACTTTGTTGTTTAAAAATGAAAAGATAAAATTTTCTCTTAATATTTTCTTTTTAAATAATTTCCTCCCTTATGTATGTATCATATGTAAATAACTGTATTAAAAAAATATATATTTTATCTTTTTGTTTTCCTCGGGCTTATAAAAAAATCTGTATTTGAGACTCTGAATATCTTAAAATTAGGGTTTCCTGTAAATATAATCTTTGCACTATTGTCATTAAATGTAAATAGCTTCTACTTTTTATCTCCTTATTCATATCGTTTTACATACTCCATATCGAATCCGTGACTCTGGTGTCTTAATAAAGGCTTGTGTGTGCGAATCCCTTTTCTAAATTTGAATGAAATGCATATTATTTGTCTAAATATATATGTATTTGTTCATAAAAGTGAGAGTTGTTTGTAGTACACAATTATATCGCCACACCACCGGGTTTTGAGGAATAGAACAAAGTGTTGTCAACAGGGAGTCAGGTGTCGTCCTTCATCTAAGCCAGACGACTGTTAGCACGTTCACCGGAAATCTTCTGCCGCTATAAATATCACGTGACCTTCCTGACCAATAGTTTACGAGTGATCAATAGCACGTATTGCCGGTTGGTCTCCATAAATTTGTATCCGGTTCTTTATAGACATGGTCAAACTCCCATGATGGACCTGTACAACCTCTGGTGTAACGATCACTTCTTGGACAGACCAGGAAGATTGGTGTATTTTGGACTGTCTCTCACTGGATACCGGAACGTTCTGTGCAGAGAATATCATCAACAAATGACATTGTTTCGGTGCATTCAAAAGAGGAGAGAAGCACTTTTTTACACATGAATGTCATTCTATCATCAAACTATAATATACAAGATCGTCCTACCACTTCACCTGGTAGAACATCTTTTTGGCAACTTCAGCCGATGTCATTATTCTTCTCATAGAATGTTATGAAATCGAAGCCACGCCTGTATTGACGAGGGTCATAGCACGAAGCCATGGTATACAAGTTGGCTTATTTGTCTGAATTTGTGACAGCTAGTGTTGTGATATATTCTTTGTCATGAATCTGGTTCTTCTGCGCAAAGAAGAAGTATGAAGTAGGGAATGTAGGGTGATATATACGATGCGGACCTTGTGACCCCCGGGTTGTTATGGTACTGTGAAATCTTACCTTGGAAAATGGCTGGTCAGCGGGTTAAACCTGGGATGCCAGCAGGTGGAGGTCTGTTATAGAGGAAGATCAGAGTAAATGATAGAACTGGTATTCTATATACAGTTACGAGCGTCATTCTTCATCAGTCATCTCTGTCACCGTTTGCTTTTTTTTTTTTTGGAATGGCGCCCTCCTATTGGTCGGCTACGATCACGCCACCTTCCCCCCCCCCCCCCACTCGCCTTTTCGTTTTTGTAACCATTGTGTTGGAGCGGGTCGCTCCTTAAATAAATGCATATATTAGTTAATAACCAAATGGAATACTCTCTTTCTTTTTCCCAGTAAGAGACGCCTACGGAAGCCAACAGTACATAGACAGATAAAGCACATAGGCTATAGTTATTAACTAATATATGCATTTATTTAAGGCGCCAATTTATAATTGTAACAAATAGTATTTGAATCAAAACATTCAATCGGGTAAAACACGGGCGTTGCCCGGGTCATTCGGCTAGTCAGAATATATCCATCAGATGTGTGGCAACATTGTCAGGTTAGGCGGCTCTTGCGGCCACCTCACCGAGGTCACAAAATTTTGAAAAATGGTGGAACTTAGACTAAACTTCAAACAATTGGAGCTGAGCCATCGATGCCTAATTGTTGTTGTCAGTGTCCATCAAGGTAAGTTCGAATTTTGGCAACTATTTGAACAAATATTCTCCAAATTGATCTTCCGGTAAATTTATTGACCCTACAGCCAGCTCATTGAAGGACTTTCTCTCTTTCTTCTTCCATCATCTGCTCTCATTAGTTGTCCAAAGTAGGCCAGCAACGTTTGCATATTTGTAATTCTAGGAATCTTACCAGGATTAATTTCATTTAAGATTGAACTCTACCAAGAATACTATCCCTAAGTACACTAGCGTGCTGGCTTCCTTGATAAAGAAAGAGTCTCAACCATCCTTTATACCAGGTCTATTAGTATGAAACGCGAAAATGGGCGCCAGAGGCCGCTGTGCAACTTTATTTGAGCAGACGGTGGCGCTGTTGTAGGCGTTTTGTTCTTTGACTCAGGTGGCATCAGCACGCGTGCAGTTTTAGAAAAATTCAAATCGTGAAAAATTTCTGAAGCCCGTGGAAAATGGCGATTTCCGAGCCAAAAAGTGCCCATTTGCGGGAAGTTTTGTTGTTGCCTTCAACTGGAAGAAAAGTGCCACTGAAGCCCACCGAATGCTCGAGGAAGTTTACAGCGACCACGCTCTGAGCAAATCGCAGTGTTACAGGTGGTTTAAAAAATTCCAAAGTGGCGATTTTGAACTTGATAATGAACCACATGGAAAACCGCCCCAAAAGTTCGGGGACGCTGAACTGCAAGCTTTTTTTGGATGAGGACAGTACCCAAATGCAGGAGAAACTCGCAAAACAGCTCCAGGTGTCTCAAGGTGCTGTTTCTCTACGTTTAAACAGCCTCGGAATGACCCAAAAGCTTTCCAGATGGGTCCCCCACGAGTTGAGCGAAAGGCAGCAATAACGGCGTCTGGTAACCTGCGAAGGGCTGCTCGCCAGGCATGAAAAGAAGTCATTTTTGCACCGAATCGTAACTTCTGATGAGAAATGGATCCACTTCAGCAATCCTACGCGCCAAAAGTCGTGGGGCCTGCCCGGCCAATTTCCAAAACAGACGCCTAGGCCCAATCGCTTCGGAAAAAAGGCAATGCTCTGCATATGGTGGGACCAGACCGGCGTAGTATATTTCGAGCTCCTGAAACCTGGCAAAATGGTCAATACTAGACGCTACGAACAACAAATGCACAGTTTGAGAGAGGCGTTGAATGAAAAAACACCGGAATGGCGTGAAAAGCACAACAACCTGATACTGCAGAATGACAACGCTCCAACCCACAACGCTACGGTGGTCAAAAACACCATAGAAGATTTGGGCTGGAAACTCTAACCCCACCCGCCGTACTCACCAGTCTTAGCGCCGTCGAACTACCACCTTTTCACATCTTTAGGACACGCCCTAAAAAAACAGGAATTTTCGAACTCAGACATACTCCGAAAATGACTTGTTGACTGGTTCGACTCAAAAGGAATAGCAATTTTCAGACAAGGAATTCGAAAATTGCCAGAAAAGTGGTCCGAGTGTATAGCTAATCAGGGCAGTTACTTTGAATAAAAAATCTTTTGTTGTACGGAATTGGTGAACTTTTGAATTCACTGAAAATTTTCGCGTTTCATACTAATAGACCTGGTACATAAATACAGCTAGAGAATTAACACATACAACATCGACTAAATTATACAAACCATATGTCGTGAGAATTCTATATACAGTTACGAGCGTCATGCGTTCTTCATCTCTGTCACCGTTTGCTTTTTTTTTTTGGAATGGCGCTCTCCTATTGGTTCGCTACGATGGCGCCGCCAATGCGCGAGACACTTTGTTTTTGACTTTGCCCCCCCCCACTCGCTTTTTGGTTTTTGTAACTATTGTGTTGGAGCGGGTCACTCCTTAAATAAATACATATATTAGTTAATAACTAAATGGAATACTCTCTTTCTTTTTCCCAGTAAGAGACGCCTACGGAAGCCAACAGTACATAGACAGATAAAGCACATATGCTATAGTTATTAACTAATATATGCATTTATTTAAGGCGCCAATTTATAATTGTAACAAATAGTATTTGAATAAAATCATTCAATCGGGTAAAACACGGGCGTTAATGATCCAACAGGTCCACGTGTCTAAATTAAAACACGGGCGTTGCCCGGGTCATTTCTACATTACTGTAATGTAGAAAATTAGGAAAGACAAAATTCAGGATGACACGGCACACAGGGACCGGGAAAAAATAATCACTTTATCGAGAGATTCACGACCATGATTTTATTCAACTTATCGAGTATTTTTCAAGGGACCGGGAAAATATGTTCACTAGATAAAACGATGATTTTGTAATGTAGAAAATTATGAAAGACAAAATTCAGGATGACACGGCACACAGGGACCGGGAAAAAATGTTCACTCTATCGAGAGATTCAAATTTACGAGTTTCAAATTATCAAAATATATCTTTTTTTATAAGTTTATAGAGAATTGTTTTAACAAATGTTCGTTAGACAAACCTTTACTCGGGTAAAACCTCGGGCGAAGCCGGGTACATCCGCTAGTCTATATATATAAAATTGAATGTGTGTGTGTGTGTGTCCTCTATGGATTCAAAAACCATACATCCAATCGCCGTGAAAATTTGGGATATTATTAGGCATATCCCCGGAAAGGTTTACGAAAAATAATATCTTGAATATCTTTAATATCCTTAGAGTTATTTGCAGATTTGTAGCTTTAACTCGCAAGCAGCGCCACCTTGCGACGGAGATAGGCTTAGGTCTGCCCCCCCCCCCCCCTTCCCGTCCGGCCGCCGGCCGGTCAGTCCAAGTTCCCACCGACCAATCAGAGGGATCAAGAGGTCCTGGCGCGCGGGGGCAGAGTTGGTGACACAGCTGTGCAAAGTAGACAAGAAAAAAGCCTCGCGGGTGACCTCCAGGAACTACGTCCATCTTCCATAAACGACCATGATTTTATTCAACTTATCGAGTATCTTTCAAGGGACCGGGAAAATATGTTCACTAGATAAAACGATGATTTTGTAATGTAGAAAATTAGGAAAGACAAAATTCAGGATGACACGGCACACAGGGACCGGGAAAAAATAATCACTTTATCGAGAGATTCACGACCATGATCTTATTCAACTTATCGAGTATTTTTCAAGGGACCGGGAAAATATGTTCACTAGATAAAACGATGATTTTGTAATTTAGAAAATTATGAAAGACAAAATTCAGGATGACACGGCACACAGGGACCGGGAAAAAATGTTCACTTTATCGAGAGATTCAAATTTACGAGTTTCAAATTATCAAAATATATCTTTTTTTATAAGTTTATAGAGAATTGTTTTAACAAATGTTCGTTAGACAAACCTTTACTCGGGTAAAACCTCGGGCGAAGCCGGGTACATCCGCTAGTATATATATAAAATTGAATGTCTGTCTGTACTCTATAGATTCAAAAACCATACAGCCAATCGCCGTGAAATTTTGGTATATTATTAGGTATATCCCCGGGAAGGTTTTTGAAAAATAATTTCTTGAATATCCTTAGAGTTATTTGCAGATTTGTAGATTTAACTAAATGATGATGATTATTTATCAAAAGTAAGATTTACTACCTATTAATTGCGCACAAGTCAAAGTTAGTTTTATCATTTATCTACAACATATAAATTGGGAGAATAGATAAAATGATGATTTTGTAATGTAGAAAATTAGGAAAGACAAAATTCAGGATGACACGGCAATTTATTTGAGACAAGAATAATGATAATTAATATTGATTTTATTCAACTTATCGAGTATTTTTCAAGGGACCGGGAAAAAATGTTCACTTTATCGAGAGATTCAAATTTACGAGTTTCAAATTATCAAAATATATCTATGTCATAATTTGTATATAATTAAATGCAACCCCGACCCACTATGTATATATCATGTATGATGTTCAAAGACTTAATAAAGAACAAGGTAACTGGAGGAAAGAAAGTAACAAAAGATATAGGAAGTAAGACTAAAGCTGGCACGACTATTTTGGCACCCCTGTGTCAACATTGCAGGGGCAGAGACCGGACGTCTCTAGTGACAGCAGAAGTTATTTTAGCCAAGATGCACTCAATACTTCCGGCAAAAACAGGACGTATCTAATATCCGTCGAAGCTATAAGCGTCAAGATACCCAATACTTCCTGACGAAATCGGATATACCAGGCAGGCCATCTTTCATCAAGGAGAGCCGCCGGCCAATTAGGGAGGAACCACTAAGTAGGTCAACCAATAGGAAAACACCATGTGATCATATCTCAACCAATCAGAGAGAAACTGAAGCTTGGTGTTAAATCGAAAAGCAAGAAATGTCAGTTACGCTTTGGCTCCCAAGGAGGTGACATCGGCTCTAGACCTCTTCCCCCCACTCAACTCATAGCTAAGTACAATCACCACCATGTGATCAGATAAGGAACAATCAAACCCGCTCCTTCTCAAGCTTTCTTCCCTCCAATCCAGTTGCCTTTTATTTTCAAACCTCATCATGTGTCCTGATTATTCCTAACTGTGTGCTTCACTTACCACTCAACGACTGCGTTTCAACCAAATCTCACCATTCGCATCCAACAATAAGAAACCCCGCAACGATATTGCCACAGAACGGTTAAGTCGACAGGATTCTACAATAGTGTAATAACAATTGCATCATCATATTACACTAAGTCGACAGGATAAAGATTATGGAACTTAATCAGGATAAAGATTATGGAGCTTAATCAGGATCAAAATGGAAATTAACCCAGACACCAGCAAACCAAAAGGCAATGACAAACCAAGAAAGAACAAACTGGCAACGAGCGGAAAGAAACTGACAACGAACGAAGCGACAAGACACACCCTGGCGACGGTAATTTTAGAACTGACCGCCGCGCTACAAGGGCCAAGATCCCCACAACTGGAAGCGGTCTTCCGGAGCGCCACCCTCGGGACAGCCGACGCCCGCACCGCCGGTACGTGTCCGAACAACCTGACGTCCACCGAGGAGTCACCATCCACCATGCCGTACCCGTACACACGGAAGCAATCCACGCGACACGGGCCCAGTGTACCGACAACGCGATCCACTCGAATGGAAGCAGTACAAATGACTAGATTTCCCTTTCAATTGCGCGGACAGTGCAAAAAGTCCCGACCCGGTCCAACAGATAGTCCCAGCCAGCCACACCAAGCCGAAGACGCCACAGTGGAGACTTTTCGAGACCAAGGTAGGCAATCCACCCAATGACACCATCAAATTGACTTTGGACTTGTATCTGACCCAGGACCTACCATGTACCTTTCTAATTGAACCAGACGCAGGTTCGAACATATTGCCGTATCATTTATACAATAGATTAAAAGCACAACTTCCCAACTTAAGTATTAAAAAACCTTCCCTTGATCTATCCACCCTAAATAGTTTTACGAAAATAATAGGACATTTAACTTTCCCTCTGACAATAGGCCAAATAACCCGTAGAGAGAACTTCCACGTGGTAAATGCATCCTTGCCATTTGGAGTCCTTACCTTAAGAGCCCTTTATCAATATAAATTAAAACTAAATTATAATCGCGGCACTATTTTCCAACTTGGCGTCCCATTGTCTAATACTATCTACCACTTTAAACATGTGTCAAATGAATGCAAGCACGGGCTAGGCCAAAACCTGTCCCAAAGGACTCGCACAGCACCCAAAGCTTTCACACATGGAAACCCTTGCCTGTATTCATTGCCCAAACCCCAAATATTTACATGCCACCATTCTAATCTCACACCACACAACTTTTCATTCAACCCAATTGCCAATATTTTATGCCCACCACATATAAAGCCACCACGACTTCAATCTACAATTCCAATAATGCCCAAACAAGTGTCCGTACACCGACACAGCTCACCCACTTACCACGCAAATATACCTCACAACATACACGCACCCATACGTCACCACACAACAAACACGCACAATCCGCACAACAAACGCAACACGCGCGCCAAAAGACAACAACAACGACAAATAAGCGCATGCACAACCGTTAAGAATAACACAATCATCCCGTCTACACAAAACATAGAAAAAATTCACGCCACCAAACAACCACACAATCGAAAAACATTACGATCTTTCCTAAAAGCTGTGAACGTCTTTAAAGAGTTCATTCCGGACCACGCCCGCTTGCGGACACCACTTGTCAACCTTCTAAAAAAGGATGTCGTGTGGGTCTGGGATGACAAATGCCAGAAAGCGTTCACTAACCTGAAAGAAAACCTTACCACACACCCCACATTACACCTTTACCAGGAAGGTCTACCATGCCAGGTGTACTGTAACACCTCAACATTCAGCATTACAGGCGTTCTTAAACAAGTCTACCCTGATGGGAAGACATACACCGTTCAACATTTCAGCCGATCTCTGCGTAGTCACGAGCGAAATTATTCAGACTTGGAACTACAATGCCTAGCCATTGTGGAAAGTGTGGATAATTTCCGCACCTGTCTAATGGCCAGAAAGTTTACAATATTTTCTGACCATCCCGCATTGCAGTGGTTGAAAGAGATCAAAGCTCCGTCAGGCAGATTGTTTCGATGGAGGTTACGATTGTCAAGATACGAATATGAGGTCCGTAGCATAAATGGAGTACAACAATATGAAACGGGCGTTGGAACTCGTATCCCATTTTGTGGCTTTCTAGATGCGCCACTCATACAGAGCCAACAGTCTTCTCCACCGGGAAAATCTCGCGTGACTATAGATCACAATAAACTGCGCACCGTCTCCCGAAAAGGAATACTTAAAACTATAGTCCCAAGTTCACTTACAGCCAGACTTCTTAAGTCCGTACACACACAACACCACCACCCAAACATCTCCAAGATGACGAGGCTCATCTCAGCACAATATTATTGGCAGAACATGACACAAGACATCGCAAAACAGGTAAAAACCTGCCCCCCCTGCCGATTCGCTAGAAGAATCGATGAATACAAACAACCTGCACGTAAAAATACCGACACAGGTACCCAAACAAAACAAAATTCGTACATAAAGCACAGCGTACACACAACACAAATAATGCCAAAATTACCACATCCACGTCAGAGAAAAGATCACACATCTCAACCTAAACCAATTACCGCCGACATATCTCTAATAAAACCATTGACGATCAAGCAGGAGAACTGTAAACCTGACAACCAGCTCAATCATATCACAACACTCCCTAAAGATATCAAACAGGAAAACTGCGAACCTACCAATCATTCAAATTCTACAACTCACAAGGTTCAAGCAAATATTTCAGAGTCCCCAGTTACAAAAATGTGGACGAACATGGGACAATATCCTATCTTTCATCTGATTTTTATCCTGTGTTTGTTACTTCTGCCATACAACTGTATCCCAATTTTGTTCATTAAATACTTGTTTATCTATGCTATGCCCGATCAGAAAATCTTCGAACTACAAGAGGTAGTTTTTAATTTAGGACAAGCATTTTTTAATTTTGGACAAACAGTTTTTCATTGTGGACAAGCAATTCTTCATTGTGGACAAACAATTCTTCATTGTGGACAAGTATTTATAAAACTTCTCATAATTTTAGGAACCATCTTCGCAGAAAATCTAAATAAACTCCGAAGAGATAGCAGTAACTGAAAAAATGACCAACCGATGTCGGAGAAGCCGTACTCCAAAAACAAGCCCCGAGCCGCACCAAAAATAAATAGACGGCAGGAAATGAGATTTGAAACACCACGACAGGAAGTATAGTCCGCGGAGGTTAAATTCGGCCTCTGTAAACAAAGCGGAGCGCCTTCGTCCGATCTCCAATTTCATTCCCTCTCGTTTACCCGACACACCCCACTTCCGTATCTCTAATTACAATGAGAAGATCCCCTATTGAGGTCGACTGGGAACCTCACTATGCCACCGATTTTTTGGATTCCAGTTCGAGTCTACATATCGATTTTTACCACCCAACTCCACATCCACGAAACAACACCTAGAACTAACTCACACATCGCTTACACAACAGACTTCTAACATTTTTTCACAACACACACACAAAGACAAAAAATTACACATAAAGGTTATATAGATTTCCATGTCTCCTGTACACACAGCATAAACGCACTTGAGGACTAGAATCACGTTTGTCACCTAAGTGTCGCTACAGACGAGACAAAAAATTTATAGGGCATAATTGAGCAAGTAAAACATTTATAGGGCAAAATGGAGCAACCAATACATGTAGATCAGGGCATGAAGATACCAAAGGGTTCCAACCAATACACCTTATTTTTCATATCAATCATTTTCATTATTTTCTCTCAATTAAAATTTAAATATTTAATCAATTTAGCAATTTATTCAACTTATTATCAATTTTAATCATTAACTATCATTTTATTTACCAATTAGTTTATATTATCATTTTCATTTATCAATTATCATTCTATTTACCACTTGACTTATATTGCCACAACTCAATTATCAACGAAAACTCACTGACTTTCGATTAAACTAAAAACATTAAATCACCCTTTGTTGTTGAAATCTTTTTATTTTTCATTTTTCTTTTTTCCAAGCACTCTACTTTGATTTCGCTCAAAAAACTTTTATTTTATTTTTATTTTTGATTTCTCAAAAGACCTTATGAAATTTCCTCGAATTCCTTTCCAAAATTCAAGCAAAAAAGTAATTAGGCATTTTTCCTTTTTTTTCTCACCACGCACCAAGCATTCACTTTGATTTCTTCCAACTTTTTATTTTTATTTTACTTTGATTTCTCAAAAGACCTTATGAAATTTCCTCGAATTCCTTTCCAAAATTCAAGCAAAAAAGTAATTAGGCATTTTTCCTTTTTTTTTCTCACCACGCACCAAGCATTCACTTTGATTTCTTCCAACTTTTTATTTTTTTATTTTTGATTTCTCAAAAGACCTAATAGAATTCCTTCGATTTCATTCCCAATTTCGAGCTAGAATATGGTTAGGCATTTTTCTTTTTTTTTTCTCACCATTCAACCAAACACATTCAATTTTGATTTCATTCAACTATTTTTATATTATTTTTATTTTGATTTCAAAGCCTAAATAGAACCCCCTCGAATTCATTTCTTAACTCGAGTAGAATTCGTTTAGGCGCATTTTCTTTTCTTTTAATCCACTATGTACCATAACATTCCTTGATTTCTTACAATTAAAAATTTTTGATTTCTATTAATTATACTCAACCAATATCATCAACACCATTCTATTTTACTTTTATATTACCAGCAATGTTTGTATATAGCCCCTCCATACCCACAACTAATTTTCCCACAAAATTATTTTTCACTTTACAGAATTCTCTCAGGCTAACCCCTTCTTGAATTCGTCACATGTAGGGGGCGCATCTGTCATAATTTGTATATAATTAAATGCAACCCCGACCCACTATGTATATATCATGTATGATGTTCAAAGACTTAATAAAGAACAAGGTAACTGGAGGAAAGAAAGTAACAAAAGATATAGGAAGTAAGACTAAAGCTGGCACGACTATTTTGGCACCCCTGTGTCAACATTGCAGGGGCAGAGACCGGACGTCTCTAGTGACAGCAGAAGTTATTTTAGCCAAGATGCACTCAATACTTCCGGCAAAAACAGGACGTATCTAATATCCGTCGAAGCTATAAGCGTCAAGATACCCAATACTTCCTGACGAAATCGGATATACCAGGCAGGCCATCTTTCATCAAGGAGAGCCGCCGGCCAATTAGGGAGGAACCACTAAGTAGGTCAACCAATAGGAAAACACCATGTGATCATATCTCAACCAATCAGAGAGAAACTGAAGCTTGGTGTTAAATCGAAAAGCAAGAAATGTCAGTTACGCTTTGGCTCCCAAGGAGGTGACATCGGCTCTAGACCTCTTCCCCCCCACTCAACTCATAGCTAAGTACAATCACCACCATGTGATCAGATAAGGAACAATCAAACCCGCTCCTTCTCAAGCTTTCTTCCCTCCAATCCAGTTGCCTTTTATTTTCAAACCTCATCATGTGTCCTGATTATTCCTAACTGTGTGCTTCACTTACCACTCAACGACTGCGCTTCAACCAAATCTCACCATTCGCATCCAACAATAAGAAACCCCGCAACGATATTGCCACATCTATTATTCTTTTTTTATAAGTTTATAGAGAATTGTTTTAACAAATGTTGGTCAGACAAACCTTTACTCGGGTAAAACCCGGGCGAAGCCGGGTACATCCGCTAGTAGGTTTATAAACGTCTCCTGTCGAAGTCACGGAACAGAGCCATTCCAAGCCGATCTAGAAAGTATTACATCCAGAAGGAACTTGGGGAATGTCACGAAACTCGGCCTGTATGTAGATGCTATTACCTAGACCTAATAAGTAAAAAACACATTTGTACCCGCATTTATCTATTACCTTATATCACGTGTATCTATTCCGTATATCACCCTGAATTACCTACTTCATACTTCTTCTCTGCCCAGGTAAACCAGATTCATAACAAAGAATATACCACAACATCTTTCTCTCTCAGCTGTGACAAATTCAGACAAATAATTACAACAAAAAATATATATTTAAAAGATGCTAAGAAAGCGACTAGAAACTGTGAGACCGCCTCTCTATTTGCATATAGCAAATGAACGAACATTAGGTCCAAAAAGAACATTCAACCGTTCAAAAATACATAAAAATAATTCAACATCATTCAATTACGCGCTACAAGAATTTAATATGAGCCAAATTCTGCTTTTAATTCAACTTTTTCTGGGTGTAACGCTTTCTAATTCCTCCCGTGTAGGTTTCCTCCTCCAGTGTGAGAATTAACCGACTTCAACTGTATTCTTTATCTCTTATCGGGTTGAGATTTATTTAGGGAAAAAAACACACGGAATCGATATCGGGAAAATAGAGAAAAGTGTACAAAATCGACCGGGAATTGTGATTTAGCTGAAAAAAAGTGGTCTCTATTAATAACTACTTTACTGAATAATTAGGAAATTTAAGTCGGAAGGAAATCTATAAATGACTAAAAAAAAAAGGATACATCTTTCAATAATGTCGTTTGTGAAAAAACGTATTTCTACAAACTTTACTGCAGCGGATAGAAATGGCAATGTGAGGCGACATTGCTTATCAGTGGTGAACCCTTTCTGTTGGTTCGCCAGTTTAATCCACCAAGCCACTCGGCATACATTGTGTGTAGTTACTATTCTATATACAGTTACGAGCGTCATCATCTCTGTCTCCGTTTGCTTTTTTTTTTGGAATGGCGCTCTCCTATTGGTTGGCTACGATCACGTGGCTACGATGGCGCCGCCACTACGCGAGACACTTTGTTTTTGACTTTGCCCCCCCCCCCCCCCCACTCGCTTTTTGGTTTTTGTAACTATTGTGTTGGAGCGGGTCGCTCCTTAAATAAATGCATATATTAGTTAATAACCAAATGGAATCCTCTCTTTCTTTTTCCCAGTAAGAGACGCCTACGGAAGCCAACAGTACATACACAGATAAAGCACATAGGCTATAGTTATTAACTAATATATGCATTTATTTAAGGCGCCAATTTATAATTGTAACAAATAGTATTTAAATCAAAACATTCAATCGGGTAAAACACGGGCGTTGCCCGGGTCATTCGGCTAGTATAATATACGTGTAACTGTTGAAACCTGATCTAGAGACCTCAATGCTTATATTCTTCCTGGTCATGTGGCCGTTTCTTTGTTCTGAGGAAGCCACTAGTTGAGCGGTCTGGAGTTTAAATATGATAAACTGCTCTATGAGCGTCTACCACACTGATGATCCAGGGCCTTTTTATGACAATTTCTTCTCTTTTTTTAATTGAAAAGATATATAATTTCTTTCCCGTCAAAATTAATGCTAAAAATATGCGTCATCTATTGGCTAATTCTGCAGTCTTAGCGGACTCGGGTCGGTGACGCAATACCAGCTTTGGAAAATTCAGAACCTCCATCTGGAGACCAAGATTTCGGTCTAAGGACCTCCTCAGTCCAGCGTGTTCATCAGAAGCCTGCTCTAAACTGATGAAGGCTTTCTCCCGAAACCACAGTTTCAAGGTGGGTGTTCTTTTTATTGTTTTTAATTTGCCAAAGCTGGTTTGTGAATTGTCACCGGCCCTAGTCCTCTAGATTGCAAAGCCGGTCAATAGATGGCACTTAGTTTTAACGTTTATTTTGACGGAAACGAAGATTTTTCTTCTGATTATGTGTGTGTGATCAATATACTTCCTGAAAAATTCCAGTGAAGAATGAAGATTAGTTCTTCAATTACGCCCTCAAAAGAGTAGCCTTATAATTTCTTATCATTTTCAACGATATAATTGTGCTATGTGTGATGTATAGATATAATTAAATAGTATAAGAATATAATTCTTATACTATTTCATACAATAAAAATATATAAATTACTTTATTTAAATACATTCATCATTCTATAAAATCACAACGAAAATAAATGGTGTCTGGAAAAGTTTTAATTTCTACGATTTATTTTTCTATTCACTGATAAAAATATATAACTACGGCGCAGCCATTTCTGTCATTAATCGCTCTTAAAGGCATATGATCTGACAAATGGCTCCCTCTAGGAAAGATTTACGAAGATTTTTCTAGAAGTCAGAAGAAATTAAAATGGAAAGCCATTTCTGCATGCAAAGCTTCCAGCTAATTCTTAGGCACACCTCAAGAGGCCCAGGGCTAACTAGGATTGATCGTGTGAGCTCCCCTTCAAAAAAGGAATATCCTCATGTGAATTTTCGTCTGCACGCCTCAGCAATATCAATTTGTCCCACAGATTTTCTATTTGTAACTTTTTAAAACCATTTTTTATTCCTGTTTGTCCAATATTTCCTTTGTTTTAATTCCCATATGATCATTTTTTACTCTTCCAACTATTTTTTTCCAATATTTTTAGGTGATGATAAAATTGGTAAAATCAGTTCGACTATCAATTTATATATTTTTTGTACTTAAATCAATCAATTTAGTGAGATAAAATTACATTTATCTTCATTCAAGCATTCAACACTCTTTTATTTATTTTGGGAGAAAAATCAAATTTGTGATAATATTTTTATTTAGAATTTTTTTATTTTCTATTTTTCTATATATATTTTTTACTTTTTAAGTAGTGATGCGTAAGGTATCTTAAAATGTGTGTGTGTCAAAGAGAATTTACTTCAATATTCAATAATTGTAGTGAAGTTATTTGAAGATATACCAAAATCTTTCACAAAACGTTTCTCATGTACCTTCATGGACAAAACTTAAAGAAGTGGAAAGTCTATGATCTCGCTTTTTCACACTTGGTTATCTCGTGTGTCTTCAATAAAGGTCACTATGTATCAAATATATTTCAGAATTATTGTTTTAATCCCGATTTAAATGCTAAAATAAGCAACTTCCTTAAGTTTTGTCCCCATGAGTGTATTAAAGAAACATAAAATAAAGATACTGCGAAAGGTTTTGATATCACTTTTATATGAAGAATATATATTTAATTGAAACATCAGCCCGTCCGTGTAAAAGACATAGTGGTATCTCGACGATACACCATTGCATATACGATGCATTGAAGCATTATGCTTATCACCACAATACAAAACCTAAAGGCGGTGATATATAATGAGTCACAACACCAGTTTGACAAATTCAGACAAAAGCCAACAACCTGTATACCATGGTTTCAGGCTATGGTCCTCATCAGTACAGGGGCGGCTTCTATTTCATAACATCCTACCAGAGAAGTCATCAAATTTGATAAGGTTTTAATGCATTTTAACGGGAAAGGTTTTGGTATTAATATATGGACAAATATGAAAGAACTATCGCTAAATATATTTTGTAATAGAGAAAAATATTTATTATTTTATGATAATTTTTCAATTTGAATTATATCCCTGGTTACTCATCATATTTCTTTCTTTGACTCTCTGTTCTTTGATGTGAATAGGATGTAATAGTGTTTTTAGTCAAAATATATTGTCTTGTTTTTCTGAGGTTTTATCTTTCCTAATTTTCCTACGTGACATTTTGATGGAGATGCTAGGTAGGATAGGGAAGATAAACTGAAGATAGCCGAACACACGTTAATGTACTGTAGATTTTATTTTGCTACATCTGTCTCCAGCGCCGTGTTAAAGCCAAGACTTCCCTCCAAGAAGATCACATCTCCCATCGATGCTACGACGACAAAGCGGCTCTTCACGACACAAGTATAAAGGATGCAAAGCTACTGGGCACCAACTCTCAAGACGCCGAGGGAATCCTAACAGAAACATATCAGATTCATGTCAGAAGCAACAAGGTTTGCAAGCTCTGGGTCACAGTTTCCATGGGGAAGAAGTCATGTAACAAAATATCTCGTATATATTATAAACAGATAACTAATTTGAATATCTGGTTTCTCAGCAAAGTGTTTCTTTGTCCACTTCGACTTTATTAAGAGAAAGTTACCTTCAAATAATTAAAAAGGAAGATGTAATTTGTAAATTCTGCAAAACTGAAAGCATAAAAGAAATTACCCACTACATCTCTGAATGCATTATTGTTAACGAGGAACGGAATAAGATCTTAAAGAACATTATCCAAGTCTATGTGAACCCAGTTCAGCCAATCTGAATAATGTCCGAGAAAAAATATATAGCGATAAAATTGTTTGTTGATAAAATTTTCATAAAGCGTTAGAGAACAAGATAATCTCTAAGAACTAAAATTACAGAACAATTTCCATCCATAGTTAATTTATATAGTTATGTTAAATACTTTGATTTCCTTTTCATTTTCCCTTCTCTCCTTTGTTTATGTTTTTTTTTACCCTTTCTCCATGAAAATGATGTATGGCGAGTCCTTACAGGACGGAAATGTCCTAATAAAGCAGTTGTTATTTCTTTGCCTCTCTATTTTTTAAATATAAATTACTTGTATATATATTTTTTTACAAAAATAAATAGCCTTGTTATCCATATATTCGTCTTTTCACATTTTTTTTCTACGTGCTATCTCTAATATTATAATTATTCATATAAAAATATAATATATATATGATCTAACGAAGGTATAAAATATATTCTATGTAATATATATCCCTGGTATATATATAAAAAGAACCCTTCCATCAAACACATAGAATAAAAAACTAATCACTTTAAACGATCAAACTCCACTTCAAGGACTGAGGCTAAACTAAGGTAAGGATGTCAAAAAATATTTGGCCACGAAAATAAATGATCCACTTTATAAAGAATTAGAAAAAAATAGGTTTGATTAATTACGACATCACGCTTGATTAATTTTTAACGCAATTTTCTGCCCCGTACATTACCGGCCTTGTTAAACAGGGCCACGCTAATGTACTCTTTATTTCATGCATTTTTTAACTATGACAAGTTCAGGACTTTGCTATAATATCACCGAATCTCTTTGTTTGGTTCTATGCTGTGAGGAATATAGAAATTATGATGAAATAGGAATTGGAGAGAATTAGTGATTTTTTTAAATGTATTTATTAATCAACCAGGTGCGTTTATTGAAGTATTTGCGCATATTACAGAGGGAAAAAAACTAAACAAACAATTTTATTTTGCTTATCCCTAGTACACGTGGTACAGGCTATGGTAATCATGGTGGGTTGTAGAAGAAGGCGACTGCTTTTACTGTAAGCGCACCACATGTCTACACATGTGGAAAGCAGTTCGACAGAGCCCCGTTTGGTTACTTGCACTCGCTGGTGGGGTTGGACTTTTGCAAGAATCGGGGGCCATTGGAGCATTTTTTTAAAACAGAAAAACGTGTCCAATGCGGGAATCGAACCAGGGTCGTAGTGGTCGAAAACCAAACGGTTTAACCAGCCTTCCACCGACCCCCCAAAACAAACAAATTAAAACTTAGAATTAATTATTTACAAATTTACATGCATGAATCGACAAAGTTCATAAAATTAATATAGACAAAGAACTCCGCCTTTTCCGGTCCCAAGCCCGGATGAAAAAGGAGGAGGGGGAGCAGTAACAGCTCACTAAAAAACCTGGGCTCAGCTGGCCCGGCTGATAGTACCCTGTTAGGGCTCCTATTCCAGGGATACAGGATGAGCAGCGTTTGTACTCCATGTTAGGAGCGGCTGCACATGGCATCTGTTCCTCATGTCAGAGGCGGCCATTTATTTTGGAGCTAAGTCGGCCTGCCACTGAGTAGTGCTTCCAGTCTTAATAACAAAGGCAGACGCATTCTACTTCACCCAGTGTGGAGATAAGAAAGAAGAAGAAGATATAGATAAAGTAAGAGAGCTAAACCATTTAGAACAGGGAACAATCTCACTTCTGTAAGATCGGAGAGTCGTAGATAAGGCGAAGAACAGTTCGTTCAGTTTCTCGGCCATTAAAGCTAGAGATTTGTGAATTTAAAAAAATTGTAAAAATATTTTTTTTACTGGAAGCCTGATACTTTCACCTTAATATTGATACAATGGTTTTTTTATTGAAAAGATTTGATGTCGAATTTGCATATTTCCCATTTAAATAATTCAAAACTCCAAATACATTTTATTCTATAACCTCAATTAAGAATCCAAATTTAGTTCGTTCTAAAAGAGGTCGTTTACTGTTTGTTTTCTTTGCCAAAGTATATCTCTAAAAGTCAAGTTATAATTTTCTATTTATGTATATATAGAGGAAACAGTAGAAAATGCAAAAAGAAAGGCTCCACATGAGGCTCCAAGCATAGCCCATATATTTATCTTGCATAACTATAAGCCTGATTTAAACTATTCTAAATAATTAGAAAGTTCTGGAACTCAGTTAAATATGATAAATGATCCCCGAATATGGATTAGTTAGAGCGTGGAATAGTTAGTTAGATCACCCTCAAGTAAATAATCATTCATTCTCTTCTCACACAGAATATTCATATAAAATTTATTGTTGTTGATTTATGCATATATTTATGCAGTGCTAGAAGACCTATGTCCATATAGTTTCCTTAAAAACACCATTAATTCCATAATAAATGTAGATGATACTGTTGCATCAATCTTGATGCGCCCCTACATTTATTAAAATTAT
>CP092866.1:45426772-45467430 GCA_030710605.1 Cordylochernes scorpioides
ACAAAGCTTGTGTTATGGCATAGTCACAGACCCGAGTTTTCTAAATTGTGGAGACGGTCAATAGATGACGCTTATTTTTGCATTTATTTTTAGTCTTTTTTTTTTTTTAATTAACAGAAAAATTATAATTTTCGTATCGATGTTAATAGATGTGAATCTCCTGTACATGAATTAAATAAGACAACAGGTTTCTGGATATGCGAGTTTCTTTTCATTTTTAATTGCAATCTCAAGATTTCGGGCTTTACCGCCTTTCTACAGAAGTATAAAAATGAACAATGATGAAACGCTGTTAGATACTGTTAGTAAGTTAACACATAGCAATAACGCGCCATCTATACATATAAAATGAAAGGATTTAAAAGCACGAATGTATCTTTTATACACAATACAAACTTTACATTGTTAGTAAGGTGGACGAGTGGGTAACACCTTCGATTCCCGACAGTCATGAACTGGGATTAAATCCCACGTTAACATTTTGTTTAATATGTGAATATCCTTCACATATTATTCATTGTGTCAATTATCATAAACTAGGTTGCTCTTGTTGGGCGGTACCTAATAAAGTGATTTTGGAATACTATTAGTAAGTAGTAACTAGCCTCCAGTATAAGGGCGGTAATGCTCAAAGCTTTGATTGCAATAAAAGTGAAAAGAAACTCATACAGTAGACTCTCCTATAACGCGAGTTTTTACAACGCGATTTCGTACAATGCAATAAAAAAATTCCGACAAATTTATTTATACAACGCGAATTTTCGTATAACGCGTTATAAAATAAAATGCGGAAATTTCCTTATTGACAACTGTACAATATATTTGCATATAAAATAATATAACATTTAGTTTTGTTTTAGTATATAATTATTTTTCATATATACATCATTTTATACAATACATTTTTACATGATATTTGTCACTAACAATTTACCCTAACAACATTCGCGTTATACAAGTTTTATTTCGTACAACGCGAATTCCTATAACGCAATTTCATACAACACGGAACACATTAATCGCGTTATAGGAGAGTTTACTGTATTTATAAACCTGTTGCCTTATTTAATTCATAAATGTTGTTAAATGCTAATAGAATAAAATATTCGATACAGATACCAAAATAATACGTTGACATCTAAGCCATGATGTCACTCCTCATCAGTGGAGATAAAAAAAAATATTCAATGATACTAAAAAAAGGCTTTGTTAGAAAAATGCCAACCGACAACCCTGTCAGCATCTTCGAATATTTTATCATTATTTGACCATATGTAAATACAATTTGGCATGGTAATATACTTTCACGTGCATTTCAATATTGAGAGAATGATTGGGCCGCTTGTGTGAAAGGACAGATATTGATTTAAAATGTGATTTGCATAGCGTAAAAATTCGTCTGCGTAGGAAAATAAAATAGGCTTAGTGCAAGTCGCATAAGGCCGCACTGTAATATTGATGTGTGAAGCTATTGGTCGAAAATTGTCACATGACTGCTTAAAATTTAGCACATTATGAATCATATTCCAAGTATTCCACGTGGTACAAGTCATGATAATCTTCGTGGACAGAAGATTGTGGCTGCAGATACTGAAACTACATATTCATACTTGGACAATCAGCTTAACGTTTACAGTCACAAGGGGGGTGACTGGTACTCACTCCTTTAATTCATTGATGAAGGGGGTCGGTGGAAGGATGGTCTAAACCGTTGGTTTTCGACCACTACGACCCGGGTTCGATTCCCGCATTGGACACTTTTTTTTCTGAGCTAAAAAAAATGTTCCAATGGCCCCCGATTCTTGCAAAAGTCCAACCCCACCAGCGAGTGCAAGTTACCAAACGGGGCTCTGGCACATTTTTAAGTACAAAGTCGAACTGCTTTTCACATGTGTAGACATGTGGTGCACTTACAGTAAAAGCAGTCGCCTACCTTTACCCACCATGATTATCATGGCCTGTACCACGTGTACTAGGGATAAGCAAGAAAAATTCATTTATGAGTAGAAGTAAGAAAATGTTTCTCTTTCAAAGTTATTTTTTAAAAACGGCGAGTTTTCTTCAATCAATCCTAGATTGGCCCATTGAATAGCCGGAGAGTTTTCAGTTTTGTTTAATAAATAAACGATATGCAAGAAGCTTATCGTTAAGATTTGTTTTCTAAATACCTTTGAATTACTGAACTTGTAAATATCGTTGGACGTGTGCAATGATCGAGGGTTCATTGAAATTGTTTATTCATTTTTTTAATTGTTAAATACAAATATTTATAAATCTATAGTCTCCTGGTTGTATGAAGTGGGCAGTTGATACTCTCTATTGAGGGGGTTTACTCTTTCTTCTCAATATTTGATGTTGTCTCTCTTTACCTTGAGAGACGATCTTTATCTAGTGTTTAGGCCAGCTACTTGAACAGCTCGGCAATTCCCAGAAAGAGGCTGTAAGGACGACTATCAACTATCCAAAACTTAAACAGAACTCATTTTTATTAAACAGCACGGTCAATTTATACATTAAAAGAAATTTACATGCCAATTCATACTTCCAAAGAAATTTACATACTTTTTTTCTCTTAGTTTTTAAGTTACAAATATATTTACATAAATAAAGTTGACTACTCTAGTAGTCGTAACACTATATGACCACCGTTACATATTAGTAAACCTTAGAGCATAGTTATAACAATAGCACTTGAAGCCATGATTTTATGTTGTTATAGCCACATGTGCTGTTGTTATAACTATCGTTACAACAATGGATACTTAAAACTTGGGGCTTTAGAATTGCGATGCTATAACAATTTTGTTATCTTATAAAAAGAGGTGATTATAATAAAATTCCACTGTAAACCAGAATTCTGAAGAAGTAAGAAAATGAAGCTCTCTCTTGTAATGAAAAAGTCTTATATTAACCAATAGTTGTGTGGGATGGTTGCGTGCGTGTTGGTGTGGCTTGTGGAAAGGCCGCTGATAAAATTATAATTATTTTTATAAAATAAATTTATTTAAAGCCAGAAATATATAAAGAGAAAAGAAGTAACGGCCGTTGGAAGCAAGCCTTGTTGTTGTTGACGACGCGCGTGGCCAGAGAGTCCCAGATTCCGCCCCGCGCATGCGTATTCAGGTGTTCTCTCAGCTGCGCCGTCATACTACTGCCCGTATGTTTAGTGAAGCTTTGTCCCAGTTCGCGCTCGCTGGAGCAAAGTGTGGTCGCCACAGATGTTTATTATTTTATTTAAAATGTCTTAGTAGTGTTGATAACTATGAATGGTATACACGAAGAAAGCCAGCAGGAACTTAGAAACAGCGCCTCTCTTGACAAGTAATTACAGTGAATCGATGAAACTTCGAAGAAAATTTGTAATTTAAAAAGGCAAATAGTTGTTAGTGTATGACTCTCTTTCATTACAAGAATTTCCCAACCAGTAAACATGGTCTTTGCCCCTAGAGTGACTCGTCATTGAAAAATTAGCCATTTATCAATAGCAAACATTTTCACATTATTCAAACCAAATTTATTTTTATTATAACAGCCATTTGTAGATAATATTAAGAAGGTTTGTCTTCTAAATCATAAATACTCATTGCGGCTCCTACAGTTCAATATACCAAATCGATATAACTATTGTATTTGATCAATAGTTTGCATTGAGAGAATTGCAGAAGAATCTATCGTCTGTAAAACATTTCTTTAGTGTCGTATAAAGATAGGAGTCCTTAGACGAGAGTACTGTCTCCACTCAGTACGAGTTAGATAGGCTAGCTTCCCTTTACGTATAGAGAAACATTTAGAGGGCAGAGAGTTTAGCTTCACTTTCTAACTATTGTATTGTTCATTCTGGATGTATGGATATATAGTGGATATGGAATCTTTCAACGCCATTTAATTTTTTAAATAAAGGACGGGTTTCAATCATTATTGAACTGAATATGAAAAAGAGAATTGGGAAGACGTGGTTCATCAGTGGTAAATCTTGCCAACCATTTATCCAATTTAATCTAACAGATCTAAGCTACAACTATTCTATGTTGCTTATATAGTATCTGTCTTTGTAGTTTTACTCTTGGTGATGGAGTTCAACGAAACTATGGGAAAAAATGCTGCTGTTACTGTATAAATTTCACACATATTTGTTTTGTATTGTTCATTCTGCTTATATACAGTTTGTATTTTAGTTATCAATGTCACATATTTGTCATAAATTAAAGTAGTTAAGAGCACAATAAAGTACTAAATGTAAGTATAGGTACGTTCTTTCATTACAGATTATTTAATTTCATTTTAAATAACAGAAATATAGAATAAAATATTACCGCGAGCCTAAACACGTCATATAAAAGATAGATGGAGTCACAATAAATCAAAACACTTATATTTCCATATTGGGGCGCCTGAGGGAATCGATCAGAAAGAAAAGACCGTAAAAATGGTCCCGTCAAGATTGGTTCCTCCTTCATGACAACGCACACAGCCCATTCAGTATTCGCTTTTTTGGTCAAAAACAACACCCCTCTCTTACCTCAACCCCCTTATTCTCCCGTTTTAGCTCATAATGACTTTTTACTTTAACGAATGAAGACATTAAGACGCGAATTCTACTGTCCTTACTTGGATTAAAAAATATTGGGAGGGCTTGGCTCATCAGTGGTGAACCCTTCTAGTGGTTTCGCCAATTTAATCTACCAGACCGCTTCTTTAGAGCTCTAATATCGGTAAGGAAAGTAGAAGTTTGATATATATTTTTAAAAGAAACATTCGCGTCTTAATGTCTTCATTCGTTGAATAGAGATAGCGCATTATTGCTTTGTATTAACTTTTTACTTTATCCTGAATTGAAAATGATCGAAAAAGGGAAGAGGTTTGACAGGAAAGAAGAGATAAAAAGAAAATCGCTGGATGTCTTAAGAAACCTTACGGCGGACGCAGCTTGTTTCGCTAGTTGTGGGTAAAGATGGAGGCGATGCAGAAGGATCATACTTTGAAAATTATTGACAAATATTTATAATATTACTTGGTGAAATAAAGTTATACTACCAGCCCCCGGGAACTTAATGACCATGCCTTGTATTAAACGCATTTTTTATCATTTCAAGTTTAAAAGATCGCTAATAATTTTATTCGTAGATAAGGTTGGGGTGAAAAAAAAAATATTAACAAAAAGTGTGAAGAGATAAAATGTGATTAATTAACAAAGGTTTTTAAGGATGCAATGATTTAGATTTTTTTTTGTAAATAAAAATTACTTCAGAAAGAGGCAAAAATGTATTGTTGTTTCATTGTCTCACACCCACATTGTATGGATTATCAGATATTTCTAAATGTAAAATAAATAAATACACAGAAAAAAAGCTTGAAATTTAACTGATAAATAGATATCACACTGTAAAAATATAATATTATATACAAATTATTATTATAAATATTATGATGCATTTGCGCGCCATCTGTTATCAAAATTCGAAACTATTATAGACGCGTATGATTCTTTTTAAAAATAAACAATTTCTACTGTCCTTACTGCAATGGAAAAATTAATGGGAGGGCCAATCAATGCAGTAAGGACAGTAGAAATTGCTTATTTAAAAAAAAATCAGGCCCTTCCATTAATTTTTCCATTGCAGTAAGGACAGCAGAAATTGTTTATTTTTAAAAAGAATCATACGCGTCTATAATAGTTTCGAATTTTGATATTATAAATATCAATTTAATATTATAGCGGGGGGGCGACTTATTTTGGAAGCGTAAAAAAAATAATAAAAAACCATATTGAAAAAGATATTTCAAACTGAATTTCAAATTATTTTACATTTTTTCCTTTCCGATAGCGGAGAAAAATCACAGAATAAAAAATAATAAAACGTTCCTTAAGGCTAGGATTACATAATCTAGCAACACTGGAGTCACAGAGAAATCAATAATAAAAATACTAAACAAGAAGTGAGAGCTAGAAAATAAATCACAGAGTATATCCCTATTTTACGCAGGGTTGCCGGATAAATCTGTTCGTAAATCCCCTCCTTCTCTCTGAGAAAAGAAGAATAAAGAGTTGGTGGCAGGTTTGGTAGTAAAGTTGCGGAGGGAACGCTGCAAGTTGTGTTTATGCCATAAAGCGTACGATTGGTTCGGAGGGTTATAAAGAAGTGATGTGACCCTTGACATTCCACCAACTCTAATTTCTTTTGATGACCCATTGCCTTGGTGAGAGAACTTTACTCACAACTCACTTGTGTGGAGATAACCAGTTTTTCAATATCCTATTTCCTCTTAACAATTGCCACCATTTATCTAGGATGTCGCGGAAATGTTTTCCTATATATATTTTTTTTTAATGGCAGGAAAAAACCTCTTCTTATTGAACGGTAATACAGTTTGGCCGGAAAGATGAAAATATCGTTAGAAAATTTGTAAAAATAAGATGAATAAAAGACATAATGTGTTTGTAATGCCTCTTCATCAAGACTGAACTGAGAGATCCTGTCTGGAGGAAGACAAGGTGGAGAAGCCTCCCTCCCTGAGATCAAATGTATATATTCTATCATCAAATTGTGAATAATATCATTTATCTCTTTGTTCACTTTCTCATTAATATTTTTAACTATTAACTTACTGTGAAAAAATAGTACAAAAGTGAGACATTGTATTGGGATAAGGTTCATAAATTAAGAAAAATGCATCTCCTTATCGTGCAACTGAAAGTTACTGATGGCCTGCGCCATCTATCAGAATAAATGCGTACGTGGTTAGCTTTTCTTGATTAATCAAGAATGGGTATTTGCTCAATTCTGGAATAATTAAAAATCAACGAGAATAGTTGATATTTATTCCGATAGATGGCGCAAGCCCCCCATCAGCAACTTAAAGTTGCACGATAAAGAGATGCCTTTTTCTTAATTTATTAACTAACTGTTGATAAAATATTTTGAATTGTCAAAAAAAATTCTCTTCATTGATACTGTATATAGCTGATGGCCATTTATCTTGTTGATACTTTTTATGTCTTTCTTGGACTCCAGGACGTATGTAATACAAAATAAATAGCTTCTGTTGTACTGAACTATATAATAATTTCATTTAAAATATAAAATCGCGCCATCTATTGGTTAATATGAACACTTTAAATCGCCGTTTTGTAACGAAATTCTTCGAAGTTATTTCCTTTATGTTAAGTAAAAAGTTTCTCTTAATATTTTAACTGTTTCATCAGCAACTTTCAGTTAAACGATTAAGTTTAACTGAAAGTTGCTGATGACTTGCACCATCTATCTAAATAAACAATAACTGTTGGTTAATTTTTGTTTATAATCCAGGATAATAACGCCAAATAATATTTCCTGATAAATCAAGAAGAACTAACCAAGTACGTGTTTCAGGATGTTGGCCCTTGTCAGTGTCGATGTATGACAACGACCCAGAAAATCTGGTCTTGGAGGATTCCTGAAAAATTGAGAAATTTCCTTGATGGTTGGTGGCTGCCTCCCAAGAGCTTTTATTTGGGCTTGAAAATCATACACTCTGGTTAGTAGCCCGTAAAACCATACTCTCTTTCTCTCCAGGGATCCAACAATGACGACTTGTATATATTTATATGTATATGTATCAATTATTTTTATCTATTTATATCTATTTATTCCTATATTTATCAATTATATAATCTTATTTATTCATATTTATATTTATTGTATTTAACCTTATATAATCTTATATGGACATTGTAATAAATCAGTTTCAATCTCAATCTCTCTCTCCCAAGAGCTTCTATCTGTGATGTTGTTCTTAACCAATAAAAATCACACACGGAGCCTGGACTATATCTACTGCTGTTTGTCAGATATCTCTCTAAAGTAAACTCATCGTACAAGATCCATATTCTTGGGAACCAGTTTCGAAACCTCTTAGACATATCTTTTTCAAGATACTCAAAAAAAAAAAGCTTGAACCCAACCCAACCCCAAGATAATTTAGAAATATTTTTTCCTCCCTTGTGATAAGATGGATAAAAATGCATTTCAAGTCAATGATGCTATTTTAAGGATATTCAATAGCGCCATTTGAATTACATAAAAATTTCTTCATATTAAGTATTCTCAATACTTACAGAACTTTTCGTCATATATATTGTTGCATCAAGTTGCAGCTTTTCAGAGTCATCGACCTTGGTTTCCTCCTTCTTGGTGTTATACCCGTTTCCAGAGCGGGTTTCCATACTTAAAGCAAATAAATAAAAGTAAATTACCACTTAAAGTTATTGTGTTTATTTATTCGTTGTCTTCCTCGTAGGTCGTGATCCTCAGTCTTCGTCTAGGTCCTCTCTCTCTCCAATAACCAATCAAGATATATGTACAATAAAAAATATTGCAAAAGGAATGATACCATAGTATATAATCTGCTTTAAAACAAATATTAAATATCATAGAATAATTTAAATAAATGTAGGGCGCATCAAGATTGATGCAACAGTATCATCTAAATTTATTATGGAATTAATGGTGTTTTTAAGGAAACTATATGGACATAAGCCTTCTAGGACTTCAGAAATATATGCATAAATCAACAACAATAAATTTTATATGAATATTCTGTGTGAAGAGAATGAATGATTATTTACTCGAAGGTGATCTAACTAACTATTCCACGCTCTAACTAATCCATACTCGGGGATCATTTATCATATTTAACTGAGTTCCAGAACTTTCTAATTATTTAGAATAGTTTAAATCAGGCTTATAGTTATGCAAGATAAATGTATGGGCTATGCTTGGAGCCTCATGTGGAGCCTTTCTTTTTGCATTTTCTACTGTTTCCTCTATATATACATAAATAGTAAATTATAACTTGACTTTTATAGATATACTAGCGGACGTACCCGGCTTCGCCCGAGGTTTTACCCGAGTAAAGGTTTGTCTAACGAACATTTGTTAAAACAATTCTCTATAAACTTGAAAAAAATATATATATTTTGATAATTTGAAACTCGTAAATTTGAATCTCTCGATAAAGTGAACATTTTTTTCCCGGTCCCTGTGTGCCGTGTCATCCTGAATTTTGTCTTTCATAATTTTCTACATTACAAAATCATCGTTTTATCTAGTGAACATATTTTCCCGGTCCCTTGAAAAAATACTCGATAAGTTGAATAAAATCATGGTCGTGAATCTCTCGATAAAGTGATTATTTTTTCCCGGTCCCTGTGTGCCGTGTCATCCTGAATTTTGTCTTTCCTAATTTTCTACATTACAAAATCATCGTTTTATCTAGTGAACATATTTTCCCGGTCCCTTGAAAAAATACTCGATAAGTTGAATAAAATCATGGTCGTGAATCTCTCGATAAAGTAATTATTTTTTCCCGGTCCCTGTGTGCCGTGTCATCCTGAATTTTGTCTTTCCTAATTTTCTACATTACAAAATCATCGTTTTATCTAGTGAACATTTTTTCCCGGTCCCTTGAAAAATACTCGATAAGGTTGAATAAATTCATGGTCGTTTATGGAAGATGGACGAAGTTCCCGGAGGTCATCTTGGGCAAGCTCCCGCGAGGCTTTTTTTCTTGTCTACTTGGCATAGCTGTGTCACCAACTCTGCCCTGATTGGTCGGTGGGTACTTTGACTGTCGGCCGGCGGCCGGGCGAATCCATTCTTGCACGGGGTCTGCCCCACTCCAAACTTTTGGCAAAGCACTTTCTAATTAAATATTATTGTCTTAAATAATCTTTAAGAACAAAAAGTATAATAATTGAACGAAAGGCAATTATAGTAATATATTATACTAAACTAAATGATGTAAAAATAATTATACATGAAATTTGAAATAAGTTTTAGAAAAGTTATCGTTAAGTCCACGGGAAAAGATGTAGCCAAAACAAATAGGTTTTTAACAGTGACACGTGAGCACCCGCCTCGAGACGCGCTCCTCTCTCCTAACATTACTCCCCCTCTTGAAAAAGCCTATCTCCGTCTCAATGGTGGCGCTGCTTGCGAGTTAAAGCTACAAATCTGCAAATAACTCTAAGGATATTAAAGATATTCAAGATATTATTTTTCGTAAACCTTTCCGGAGATACACCTAATAATATCCCAAAATTTCACGGCGATTGGATGTATGGTTTTCGAATCCATAGAGGACACACACACAGACAGACAGACAGACACACAGACATTCAATTTTATATATATAGACTTTGGCAAAGAAAACAAACAGTAAACGACCTCTTTCAGAACGAACTAAATTTGGATTCTTAATTGAGGTTATAGAATAAAATGTATTTGGAGTTTTGAATTATTTAAATGGGAAATATGCAAATTCGACATCAAATCTTTTCAATAAAAAAATCCATTGTATCAATATTAAGGTGAAAGTATCAGGCTTCCAGAAAAAAAGTTTCTTTTTACAATTTTTTTTTAATTCACAAATCTCTAGCTTTCATGGCCGAGAAACTGAACGAACTGTTCTTCGTCTTATCTACGACTCTCCGATCTTACAGAAGTGAGATTGTTCCCTGTTCTAAATGGTTTAACTCTCTTACTTTGTCTATATCTTCTTCTTCTTTCTTATCTCCACACTGGGTGAAGTAGAATGCGTCTGCCTTTGTCATTAATACTGGGAGCACTACTCAGTGGCAGGCCGACTTAGCTCCAAAATAAATGGCCACCTCTGACATGAGGAACAGATGCCATGTGCAGCCGCTCCTAACATGGAGTACAAACACTGCTCATCCTGTATCCCTGGAATAGGAGCCCTAACAGGGTACTATCAGCCGGGCCAGCTGAGCCCAGGTTTTTTAGTGAGCTTGTTACTGCTCCCCCTCCTCCTTTTTCATCCGGGCTTGGGACCGGCAAAGGCGGAGTTCTTTGTCTATATAAATTTTATGAACTTTGTCGATTAATGTGCATGTAAATTTTTAAAATAATTAATTCTAAGTTTTAATTTGTTTGTTTTGGGGGGGTCAGTGGAAGGCTGGTTAAACCGTTTGGTTTTCGACCACTACGACCCTGGTTCGATTCCCGCATTGGACACTTTTTTCTGTTTAAAAAAAATGCTCCAATGGCCCCCGATTCTTGCAAAAGTCCAACCCCACCAGCGAGTGCAAGTAACCAAACGAGGCTCTGTCGAACTGCTTTCCACATGTGTAGACATGTGGTGCGCTCACAGTAAAAGCAATCGCCTTCTTCTACAACCCACCATGATTATCATAGCCTTTACCACGTGTACTAGGGATAAGCAAAAAAAAATGTTTGTTTAGTTTTTTTCCTCTGTAATAGGCGCAAATACTTCAATAAACGCATCTGGTTGATTGATAAATACATTTTAAAAAATCACTAATTCTCTCCAATTCCCACTTTCATTATAATTTCTATATTCCCCACAGCATAGAACCAAACAAAGAGATTCGGTGATATTATAGCAAAGTCCTGAACTTGTCATAGTTAAAAAATGAATGAAATAAAGAGTACATTAGCGTGGCCCTGTTTAACAAGGCCGGTAATGTACGGCGCAGAAAATTGCGTTAAAAATTAATCAAGCGTGATGTCGTAATTAATCAAACCTAATTTTTTCTAATTCTTTATAAAGTGGATCATTTATTTTCGTGGCCAAATATTTTTTGACATCCTTACCTTAGTTTAGCCTCAGTCCTTGAAGTGGAGTTTGATCGTTTAAAGTGATTAGTTTTTTTTTTATTCTATGTGTTTGATGGAAGGGTTCTTTTTATATATATATACCAGGGATATATATCACAGAGAATATATTTTATACCTTCGTTAGATCATATATATATTATATTTTATATGAATAATTATAATATTAGAGATAGCACGTAGAAAAATGTGAAAAGACGAATATATGGATAACAAGGCTATTTATTTTTGTAAAAAAATATATACAAGTAATTTATATTTAAAAAATAGAGAGGCAAAGAAATAACAACTGCTTTATTAGGACATTTCCGTCCTGTAAGGACTCGCCATACATCATTTTCATGGAGAAAGGGTAAAAAAAAAACATAAACAAAGGATAGAAGGGAAAATGAAAAGGAAATCAAAGTATTTAACATAACTATATAAATTAACTATGGATGTGGAAATTGTTCTGTAATTTTAGTTCTTAGAGATTACCTTGTTCTCTAACGCTTTATGAAAATTAAACAATTCTATCGCTATATATTTTTTCTCGGACATTATTCTGATTGGCTGAACTGGGTTCACGTAGACTTGGATAATGTTCTTTAAGATCTTATTCCGTTCCTCGTTAACAATAATGCATTCAGAGATGTAGTGGGTCATTTCTTTTATGCTTTCAGTTTTGCAGAATTTACAAATTACATCTTCCTTTTTAATTATTTGAAGGTAACTTTCTCTTAGTAAAGTCGAAGTGGACAAAGAAACACTTTTCGGTTTTGCAGAATTTACAAATTACATCTTCCTTTTTAATTATTTGAAGGTAACTTTCTCTTAGTAAAGTCGAAGTGGACAAAGAAACACTTTGCTGAGAAACCAGATATTCAAATTAGTTATCTGTTTATAATATATACGCGTAATATATTGTTACATGACTTCTTCCCCATGGAAACTTTGACCCACAGCTTGCAAACCTTGTTGCTTCTGACATGAATCTGACATGTTTCTGTCAAGGATTCCCCCCGGTGTCTTGAGATTTGGTCCCCAGTAGCTTTGCATCATTTAAATTTGTGTCGTGAAGAACGGCTTTGTCATCGTAGCGTCGATGGGAAATGTGATCTTTTTGGAGTGAAGTATTGGCTTTAACACGGCGCTAGAGACAGATGTAGCAAAATAGAGTCTGCAGTACATCAAGGTGTGTTCGGCGATCTTCAATCTATCTTCTCTATCCTACCTAGCATCTCCATCAAAATGTCACGTAGGAAAATTAGGAAAGAAAAAACCTCAGAAAAACAAGACAATATAGTTTGACTAAAAACACAATTACATCCTATTCACATCATAGAACAGAGAGTCAAGGAAAGAAATGTGTGTGATGAGTAACCAGGGATAATTCAAATTGAAAAATGGTCATAAAATAATAAATATTTTTCTCTGTTACAAAATATATATTTAGCGATAATCATTTCCCATTTGTTCCTATATCAATACCAAAATCTTACCCGTTAAAATGCATTAAAACATTATCAAATTTGATGACACATCTTGTAGGATGTTAGGAAATCGAAGCCGCCCCTGTACAGATGAGGGCCAAAGCCCGAAACCATGGTATACACGTTGGATTTTTGTCTGAGTTTGTCAAAATTGGTGTTGTGACTCATTATATATCACCACCTTTAAGTTTTGTACTGGGGTGATTTGAAAAATGCATTGCTTTAATGAATTTTTAATGGGAGAGGTGTCTCTTTTGGAACAAGAATATCCCCCTCCCACTAGATTTTGTTATACATATATATTATATAGAAAATAAAGTCTCCAGGGCTAAGTTTCTTGTTCAAATTTTATTCTCTAGCTTTCGGACCTGTCAGTCCCTCCACAGGAGTATCACGACAACATATATTGTTGCTTATGTTCCGTTGATCGAACCATGACTCTATCATGAACAAGACCAGAGCGACTAGTCCTTAAACAATTTACATTTATCAAGCAATGTCACAGGTTTCTCGAAATAAGTTTTTTTTATCTTTATTGACGTAATCTCGAGCTTTCGGGCAATTCTGCCCTTCTACAGGAGAACATAGACATACGCAACGGCGTTTATACGTTTCTATGTACTCCTTTAGAAGGACAGAGATACCCGAAAGCTCGAGAATACGTTCAATAAAGATAAAGAAACCCATCTCCAGAAACCTGTGGCATTTGTTTGATTAATATCGAGGACATTTAAATTAATTGAGATATATTGAAATTTACATTTATACATTCACAAGGTAATTATTTATAACTTTCTTCGTTACAATCCAACACAGAAAATATCAACCTATTATTTACAATAGAAGAACTTTAATCCAGTTCAGAGGTACAAATTTGTTTTGATGCTTTTTTAAACTGGGAAGTTCTTTTTGTACCTAATGTTCGTTCATTTACTATATGCAAATAGAGAGGCCGTCTCACAGTTTCTAGTCGCTTTCTTAGCGTCTTTTAAAGAAATTTCTGTTGAAAATGTTGAGTTGTGCGTGATTTCAGATAAGTTTAGTGGTTTATGTTTCAGTAAAATATAAATTCTTCATTTAAAAAGTAATATCAAAATCGTTCGCAATACCTTTATTTTAAATGTTTCTTTAATGAATATACACTCATGGATAACACAACGACAAAACACTCAAACATCAAAATAAAACACAAAACAAAAACGACGAACACAACACACAAAACAACAACAAAAAAAAACACAACAAAAACTAAATCTTAAAGAAGTTATACTTTTTATCATATATATCGGGATTAAGACAATAACTCTATGAGATATTTGATACACAGTGACCTTTATTGAAGACACACGAGATAACCATGTATGAACAAGCGAAATCATAGACTTTCCACCTTCTTAAGTTTTCTCCATGAAAGTACACAAGAAACATTTTGTGAAAGGTTTTGATATTTTTCAAATAACCATTCATTACAATTATTGAATATTGAAGTAAATTCTTTGACAGAGCGAGAGAGAGGGAGTTTATGATACCTTACGCATCGCTACTTAAAAAGTTAAAAAAAAAAAAAATAGAAAAATAGAAAAGGAAATAAATCCTAAATAAAAATATGATCCCAAATTTGATTTTTCTCCCAATAAAAGAGTGTTGAATGCTTGAATTAAGATAAATGTAATTTTATCTCACTAAATTGATTGATTTAAGTACAAAAATATATAAATTGATAGTCGAACTGTTTTTACCAATTTTATCATCACCTAAAAATATTGGTAAAAATAGTTGGAAAAATAAAAAAAATGATCATATGGGAATTAAAACAAAGGAAATATTGGACAAACAGGAATAAAAAATGGTTTTAAAAAGTTACAAATAGAAAATCTGTGGGACAAATTGATATTGCTGAGGCGTGCAGACGAAAATTCACATGAGGATATTCCTTTTTTGAAGGGGAGCTCACACGATCAATCCTAGTTAGCCCTGGGCCTCTTGAGGTGTGCCTAAGAATTAGCTGGAAGCTTTGCATGCAGAAATGGCTTTCCATTTTAATTTCTTCTGACTTCTAGAAAAATCTTCGTAAATCTTTCCTAGAGGGAGCCATTTGTCAGATCATATGCCTTTAAGAGCGATTAATGACAGAAATGGCTGCGCCGTAGTTATATATTTTTATCAGTGAATAGAAAAATAAATCGTAGAAATTAAAACTTTTCTAGACACCATTTATTTTCGTTGTGATTTTATAGAATGATGAATGTATTTAAATAAAGTAATTTATATATTTTTATTGTATGAAAAAGTATAAGAATTATATTCTTTTGGTTAATTATATCTATACATCACACATAGCACAATTATATCGTTGAAAATGATTTTTAAAAATTATAAGGCTACTCTTTTGAGGGCGTAATTGGAGAACTAATTTTCATTCTTCACTGGAATTTTTCAGGAAGTATATTGATCACACACACACACATAATCAGAAGAAAAATCTTCGCTTCCGTCAAAATAAACGTTAAAACTAAGCGCCATCTATTGACCGGCTTTGCAATCTAGAGGACTCGGGCTGGTGACAATTCACAAACCAGCTTTGGCAAATTAAAAACATTAAAAGAACACCCACCTTGAAACTGTGGTTTCGGGAGAAAGCCTTCATCAGTTCAGAGCAGGTTTCTGATGAACACGCTGGACTGAGGAGGGACTTAGACCATAATCATGGTCTCCAGATGGAGGTTCTGAATTTTCCAAAGCTGGTGTTGCGTCACCGACCCGAGTCCACTAAAACTTCAGAATTGGCTAATAGATGACGCATATTTTTAGCATCAATTTTGACGGGAAAGAGATTGTATATATTTTTAATAAAAAAAGAGAAGAAATTGTCATAAAAGGCCCTGGATCATCAGTATGGTAGACGCTCATAGAGCAGTTTATCATATTTAAACTCCAGACCGCTCAACTAGTGGCTTCCTCAGAACAAAGAAACGGACACGTGACCAGGAAGAATATAAGCATTGATGTCTCTAGATCAGGTTTCAACAGTTACACGTGTATTATACTAGCCGAATGACCCGGGCAACGTCCGTGTTTTACCCGATTGAATGTTTCGATTCAAATACTATTTGTTACAATTATAAATTGGCGCCTTAAATAAATGCATATATTAGTTAATAACTATAGCCTATGTGCTTTATCTGTCTATGTACTGTTGGCTTCCGTAGGCGTCTCTTACTGGGAAAAAAGAAAGAGAGAATTCCATTTATATATTAACTAATATATGCATTTATTTAAGGAGCGACCCGCTCCAACACTATAGTTACAAAAACCAAAAAGCGAGTGGGGGGGGGGGGGGGCAAAGTCAAAAACAAAGTGTCTCGCGTAGTGGCGGCGCCATCGTAGCCACGTGATCGTAGCCAACCAATAGGAGAGCGCCATTCCAAAAAAAAAGCAAACGGAGACAGAGATGATGACGCTCGTAACTGTATATAGAATAGTAACTACACACAATGTGTGCTTGGTGGATTAAACTGGCGAACCAACAGGAAGGGTTCACCACTGATAAGCCATGTCGCCTCACATTGCCATTTCTATCCGCTGCAGTCAAGTTTGTAGAAATACGTTTTTACACAAACGTCATTATTGAAAGGTGTATCCTTTTTTAGTCATTTATAGATTTCCTTCCGACTTATATTTCCTAATTATTCAGTAAAGTAGTTATTAATAGAGACCACTTTTTTCAGCTAAATCACAATTCCCGGTCGATTTTGTCCACTTTTCTCTATTTTCCCGATATCGATTCCGTGTTTGTTTGTTTTTTCCTAAATAAATCTCAACCCGATGAGAGATAAAGAATACAGTTGAAGCCTGTTAATTCTCACGCTGGAGGAGGAAACCTCCACGGGAGGAAATAGAAAGCGTTACACCCAGAAAAAGTTTAATTAAAAGCAGAATTTGGCTCATATTAAATTCTTGTAGCGCGTAATTGAATGATGTTGAATTATTTTTATGTATTTTTGAACGGTTGAATGTTCTTTTTGGATCTAATGTTCGTTCATTTGCTATATGCAAATAGAGAGGCGGTCTCACAGTTTCTAGTCGCTTTCTTAGCGTCTTTTGATTTTTTTGTTGAAATTATTTGTCTGAATTTGTCACAGCTGAGAGAGAGGGGTGTTGTAGTATATTATTTGTTATGAATCTGGTTTATCTGCGCAGAGAAGAAGTATGAAGTAGGGATGCAGGGTGATATACGGAATAGATATACGTGATATACGGTAATAGATAAATGCGGGTACAAATCTGTTTTTTAATCATTAGGTCTAGGTAATAGCATCTACATTCAGGCCGAGTTTTGTGACATTCCCCAAATTCCTTCTGGATGTAATACTTTCTAGATCGGTTTGGAATGGTTCTGTTCCGTGACTTCGACAGGAGACGTCTATAAACCTATTCTCACGGCATATGGTTTGTATAATTTAGTCGGTGTTGTATGTGTTAATTCTCTAGCTGTATTTATTTAAAGGAGATGGTCGAGACTCTTCATTTATCAAGGAAGCCAACACGTTAGTGTACTTAGGGATAGTATTCTTGGTAGAGTTTTATCTTAAATGAAATTAATCCTGGTAAGATCCTTAGAAATACAAATATGCAAACGTTGCTGGCCTACTTTGGACACCTAATGAGAGGAGATGATGGAAGAAGAAAGAGAGAAAGTCCTTCAATGAGCGGGCTGGAAGGGGTCAAGAAATCTACCGGAAGGACAATTTGGAGAATATTAGTTTAGTTAGTTGCCAAAATTCGAACTTACCTTGATGGACACTGACAACAAAAATTAGGCATCGATGGCTCAGTTCCAATTGTTCGAAGTTTAGTCTTAGTTCCAACATTTTTTAAAAGTTTGTGACCTCGGTGAGGTGGCCGCAGGAGCCGCCTAACCTGACAATGTTGACACATATCTGATGGATATATTCTGATGCCAGTTCTGTCATTCATTCTGATCCTCCCCATAACAGATCTTCACCTGCTGGAATCCCAGGTTTAACCCGCTGACCAGCCATTTCCCAAGGTAAGGACTTCACGGTACCATAACAACCCGGGGGTCACAAGGTCCCCACCGTATAGATCACCCTACATTCTCTACTTCGTACTTCTCTCTTCGCAGATGAACCAGATTCCTAACAAAGAATATACCACAACACCAGCTAACACAAATTCAGACAAATAAGCCAACTTGTATGTCATGGCTTCGTGCTATTACAATACAGGCATGGCTTCGATTTCATAACATCCTACGAGAAGAATTATGACATCGGCCGAAGTTTCCAAAAAGGTTTTTACCTGGTGAAATGGTAGGACAATCTTGTATGTTGCAGTTTGATGATAGAATGATATTCATGAGTGAAAAGTGCTTCTCTCTCATTTTTTGAATGCACCGAAATACTGTCATTTGTTGATAATATTGTCAAGCGGTTCCAACCACGAGAGGCCCCATGGGACGCCTGCCAATCATCCCTGGACACCGGGTGTGAGGGGTTCTCGGAATCTGGTCGGCGGGGGGAGCTAACGTCGCTCATTAGGATTATCTTTAACTTGGGGTAAGTTGTACACTCTCTCTCTCCCTATAAATACCCCTTATAATAAATTAATTATCCCCAAACTTGCCCTTGCTTTATTTATCTCCGCGACATATTTTGGTGGAGATGCTGGGTATTTGGGTTTCGCCCGAACGTATGACAAAGTCAAGAAACGATTCTATTGGCCTGGCCTTTATAGAACTGTTCGCCAATATGTAAGCCATTGTCGGGAGTGTCAACGAAGGAAGAAATTACCTCGACGTCCGGCTGGACAACTTGTATCCATAGCGCCCGTAGAAAAGTCATTCTATAAAGTCGGGGTTGATCTCCTTGGAAGATTTCCAGTTTCTAAAGATGGAAACCGTTGGATCATTGTGTGCACCGATTATATGACAAGGTATGCCATAACGAAAGCGATCCCAGACGGAGGAGCAATCGAAACAGCTAAGTTCCTGGTTGAAGACGTCATCTTGAAGCATGGAGCTCCTAGAGAAATGATAACAGATCGCGGCAGAAATTTCATTTCTCAAGTAATAAAAGATACCAATGCTCTGTGCGGAATTGTGCCCAGATTTACAACGGTCTACCATCCCCAGACCAACGGCCTGACTGAAAGGTTCAACAAAACTCTGGGAGACATGTTGTCCATGTACACAGGTGTTGAGCAGAAGGACTGGGACCAAGTTTTGCCCTATGTAACTTTTGCTTACAACACTGCTAAACAGGAGGCGACCGGCTACACCCCGTTCTTTCTTGTCCATGCCCGCGAGGCCGAGACCTACATCGATGCCGTACTACCTTACCTACCAGATGAGATCTCTGACGACTACGTTGGAGAACTTGTGACCAGAGCTGAGGAAGCGCGTCAACTCTCCCGATCACGCCTTCTACAATCACAGGCGAAAGACCGTAGACTATACGACCAGAAACATACTCCAGTCTATTACCAGAAGGATGATCTTGTGTGGGTTTTTATTCCCATCCGAAAAGTAGGACTATCAGAAAAGCTACTGAAGAGATACTTCGGTCCCTACAAGGTGACCAAGAAGCTTTCAGAAGTTACGTATGAAGTAGAGCCCGTGGACCCCTCTCCCCGATCACGGAAAGCCAAGGATATCGTCCATGTCATTCGGATGAAGCCCTACCTGGACCCTGAAGAACAACATTCTATTCTGCTAGGGAACACCAGCCGTGATAGATTTCCTTCCAGAACAAGGGCTGAGACAAGCTAATCAGCGGGTCGCTGTTTTCTCTAAGGAGGGAGTAATGTCAAGCGGCTCAGCGGCTCCAACCACGAGAGACCCCATGGGACGCCTGTCAATCATCTCTGGACACCGGGTGTGAGGGGTTCTCGGAATCTGGTCGGCGGGGGGAGCTAACGTCGCTCATTAGGATTATCTTTAACTTGGGGTAAGTTGTACACTCTCTCTCTCTCTCCCTATAAATACCCCTTATAATAAATTAATTATCCCCAAACTTGCCCTTGCTTTATTTATCTCCGCGACAATATTATCTGCACAGAACGTTCCGGTATCCAGTGAGAGACAGTCCAAATACATCAATATTTTCCTCTTCTGCCCGAGAGGTGATCGTTACACCAGAAGTTGATCAGGTCCATCATGGGAGGTTTGACCAGGTCTGTAAAAGAACCGGATACAAATTTATGGAGACCAATTGGCAATACGTGCTATTGATCACTCGTAAACTATTGGTCAGGAAGGTCACGTGATATTTATAGCGGCAGAAGATTTCCGGTGGACGTGCTAACAGCCGTCTGGCTTAGATGAAGGACGACACCTGACTCCCTGTTGACAACACTTTGTTCTGTTCCTCAAAACCCGGTGGTGTTGCGATATAATTGTGTGACTACAAACAACTCTGACTTTTATAAATAAATACATATATATTTAGACAAATAATATGCATTTCATTCAAATGGGATTCACACACACAAGCCTTTATTAAGACACCAGAGTCACGGATTCGATATGGGCGGAGTATGTAAAACGATAAGAATAAGGAAATAAAAAGTAAAAGCTATTTAAATTTAATGACAATAGTGCAAAGATTATATTTACAGGAAACCCTAATTTTATGATATTCAGAGTCTCAAATACATATTTTTTTATAAGCTCGAGGAAAACAAAAAGATAAAATATATATTTTTTAAATACAGTTATTTACATATGATAAATACATAAGGGAGGAAATTATTTAAAAAGAAAAGATGAAGAGAAAAAAATTTATCTTTTCATTTTTAAACAACAAAGTGTTTTTTGTTGTTGTTGTTGTTGTTGATGTTTTTTTTTTTTTTTTTGCGAATAAACTTGCTTTATTATTAGTTATAACTAGCACAATAGCCTGTGTGTAGTATATGCAACGGAGAATTTAGAATTTATCTAAGCTCAATTTGCACAACCACACAAAACGATAGCTAAATTTAAAAAAATAGTAAGTTTTGTTCAGGGCAAGCCACACAACTGGACGCTGTGAGGCGCATATAAAGATGATTCTCTATTTAAGACTGTTGTGTATTGTTAATCATTTATTTTATATACTCTGTTTTTTATCTTCATCTATGTTCTAATCAAAAGATGTTTCATGTAAACAAATGTCATTAATTTAAATATAAAGATATAACAAAGATGTGTTATTCCTGATATGATATCGATATTTAATAAGTTATCAACATTATTATTTCACTGAAAATCCATTAAATTCTAGTTTAAAATATAGTTCAATCCACACACATACAAATTTGTAAAAAACGGAGTTGAGAGTTTCAAAGATGTTTATGTATGAAAACTACCAATCCAATTCGGATCATTGAAGTTTCACAGATAGACAAAGCCTCTCACACATGGGCCAGTGAATCAAAGAAAATTTTGTAAATCTTTCACATATTACAATGATATAGGTATGTAAGAACTTCCAATTTCTCCTATATCTTCATTCCCGCCTAACTCACATTTTAAGCAACAGCCTTTCTTCCGATATTCTGAGCAGCTTCTGAGAAGAAAAAGAATATCCTTTGTTGTTCAAGGATTCCATTTATTCGAAATGGAATATTAGAGAGCAAGAAGTCTTCAGTCGTAAATGAGTGGGTGTTTATAGTGTGGCTATAGTATGGCGCGTTCATTATTTGTAACTTGATCTTTCGGAATCGGTTCTCCGATTGATATTCGTGGAAAACCGAGATGTCAGACAATTTCTACCGTTGTCGTCTTCATGTCAGAGCGAAACCTATTAAGATTTTTTTTCCGGAGAACTCTTCCAAGATCTCTCTTAACAGATTTCAACAATTAAATTGTTTGAAAATTGCGATATAGTATTATAATAGGTCAAAAATACCGTTCGCAATAAGTGTGTTTATTATAAAAACAGAGAGCTCAAGGCTCTTTTCAGTCCAAGATAGGCTGTGAATTCATGAGATCCAGCTGTAGCTTTGTTACCGACACGATTCTGATAGCTTGCAGGAACGGCATAGTTATTGAGTGTGACAGGAGAGGTGACATCTATTTTAATACCTCTCAATGTGTATGTACAGACCCCATTGGGTTATCTCCAACATCAACAAAAAAAACACATATCCAATAGTACATTATACACCTATACACTGAGGTAGTCAACGATTTCCATGAATATTTTAAATCACGGCGTCCCCCAAAAAAAACACACACAGAGAGGAAAGGGATAAAAAAAAACAAAGTTTTAAAACACAAGCGAGGTGTGTAATCCACTCCCCAAGCACGTGTTGGAACGATCCTCCTCAACTTCAGGTTTACGACAAGAGAGATCCACCTATAAAACCGCACGACAAGAGACGGGGAAAGGCATATAAAAAGAACGTTGCAAAGTTAACTCTTTTCATGGAAATGTGCGAGGCATTTTAAATGCAAACGCAATCTCTGGGATGGGAACAGATAAAAATCTGCGATTCTCTTTTTTTCCTTTTTCTTGGAGAAGAATGCAAAGTCGATACCTCCCGGGAGCCATTTCCCTGGTGTTCTGTCCATTGTGGAAATATCCATTCTTAGACATGTTCTCATACCTTCTCTGTACATGGAATTAGATAGGAGACGCTATTATACCGATATTATTTATGCTAAATTGGAACATTTGCCTCCTTTTTTAAAAAATATAATCTATATATGAAATATTAGTACAAATGTGACATTGTACTGAGATAAGGTGCATAAATTAAGAAAAAGGCATCTCCTTATCGTGCAACTGAAAGTTGCTGATGGCTTGCGCCATCTATCGGAATAAATATCAACTATTCTCGTTGATTTTTAATTATTCCAGAATTGGCCAAATACCCATTCTTGATTAATCAAGAAAAGCTAACCACGGACGCGTTTCGGGCTGTTGGCCCTCATCAGCGTGGTGCAAGCTGTACCTAAACGACCAAAAATTTGGTCATTAAGGCATCCTGAAAAATCATGAAAGGGTAGTTAAGGCCAGATTAGCGTGAGAACGCTACACAATGTGAAATATTAGTACAAATGTGACATTGTACTGGGATAAGGTGCATAAATTAAGAAAAAGGCATCTCCTTATCGTGCAACTGAAAGTTGCTGATGGCTTGCGCCATCTATCGGAATAAATATCAACTATTCTCGTTGATTTTTAATTATTCCAGAATTGGCCAAATACCCATTCTTGATTAATCAAGAAAAGCTAACCTTTCATGATTTTTCAGGATGCCTTAATGACCAAATTTTTGGTCGTTTAGGTACAGCTTGCACCACGCTGATGAGGGCCAACAGCCCGAAACGCGTCCGTGGTTAGCTTTTCTTGATTAATCAAGAATGGGTATTTGGCCAATTCTGGAATAATTAAAAATCAACGAGAATAGTTGATATTTATTCCGATAGATGGCGCAAGCCATCAGCAACTTTCAGTTGCACGATAAGGAGATGCCTTTTTCTTAATAATCTATATATGTCTGTATTATTCGATTTATATCCATACTTTCAACAAATGTACAACTGACTAAATATTACGCTTTGTCTGACCGAAGCTTTACTTTTAAACATTTTAAATATTTTATAAAGCTACGAGTGGAAGGATGGTGTGAACCGTTGGTTTTCGACCGCTACGACCCGGGTTCGATTCCCGCATTGGGCACTTTTTTTTCTGATTAAAAAAAAACACTCTAATGGCCCCCGATTCTTGCAAAAGTTCAACCCCACAAGCGAGTGCAGATAAGCAAACAGGGCTCTAGCACATTTGTAAGTGCCATGTCGAACTGCTTTTTACATGTGTAGACATGTGGTGTACTTACAGTAAAAGCAGTCGTCTAATTCTACCCACCATGATTATCATGGCCTGTGCCATGTGTACTAGGGATAATCGAAAAAAATATTTATATGCAAATTGTATGGAACCAATAAATCCAAAGGAAGGCTGAACAATACCAAAGGAAAACGTGACGGTAAGGCCCCATATCACTCAAAATGGCAAGGACATTCTAAAGTCCGAACTCCTGACCCCCGGCAATAAATAGAAGTCCTGGGGACTTGTAACGACAGTCGGGATTAGGTAACCGTCGCGCTGAACGACGGTCTTCATTCTCGAGCCGCGCCAGCACGTCTTCTTCTGGGCCTGGAGCCTCCGTTGCCACTTCCAACCTTTGGTGTAATATTTCTCCTTTCATACCACATATGCTTTCATTTAATAAAAGCAATAATACATCCAGGGCTAATTTTCTATTTTGACACTCACTGGTGGGGTTGAACTTGTGCCAAAATTCGGGGGTCATTGACCAAATATTTAAGAATTGCGACCCTACAGGTTTCCAACCCAGTTATTTACTGCTGATATCTATAGTTTAGAGCACAATATTACACTCATGGGCAAAACTTATAGAATTGGAATGTCTTTGTTTGTTTTTTTTTTTCAAGGAGACACAGGAAATTTTGTTCACACTTCTTTATCTCGTGTGTCTCCAATAAAGATCACTGTGTATCAAATATCTTTCAGCGTTAATATCTGAATCCCGATCTATATGCTAAAAAGTTACAACTTCCTTAAGTTTTGTCTATGACTGTATTTTTCTTGGACTTATCGTTATTTATATATTTACACAAAATACGGCAACGTTCACAACTATTCTTATCTCTATATTTACTCTCATGAAGGGGGGTATTTTCTATCGAGTGTAAAAGAACCCACAGTGTTTGTATTCCAGATGTTGGGACAACAACAGTTCGGCGACTGTTTGGGCGGCGTCCTGTAACTGGATTAGCAGGTATTGAGAAAGAAAATATCCCGGGAGAGGAAAAAAACACAAATTACGTTAAGCAAGCCTTCCTTTATTATTGCAAGCGTCTACGTTTTTGTCTTTGTCTGGATTAATGATGATTCTGTCCTTCTTCTCTAGCCACGTATCACACACAGCGTAGATAAAGGTATACCAAATATAAGTAATAAACAAAACGGCTTCCGAGGTTGATTTTCTTGTTTTATTGTATATTTATCTCTCAAGCTTTCGGATATTACAAGTCTTTAGAAGTACAGAAGTATACAAAATGGTTTCCGAGGGTAGGTTTATTGTTTTATTTTATATTCTCTTCAAGTTTTCGGGTTTATCACAAACTCTTCTACAAGAGTAAAGAAAACGGCTTCCGAGGTTGATTTTCTTGTTTTATTGTATATTTATCTCAAGCTTTCGGGTATCACAAGTCTTTAGAAGTACAGAAGTATACAAAACGGTTTCGAGGTTGATTTTCTTGTTTTATTGTATATTCCTCTCAAGTTTTCGGGTATCACACAAAATCTTACTACAGGAGTATATAAAACGGCTTCCGAGGTTGATTTTCTTGTTTTATTTTATATTTATCTCAAGCTTTCGGATATCACAAGTCTTTAGAAGTACAGAAGTAAACAAAACGGTTTCGAGGATGAGTTTCTTGTTTTATTTTATATTCTTCTCAAGCTTTCGGATATCACAAACCATTCTAAGGGAGAATACTCCTGTTGAACGTTCTGTGAAACCCGAAAACTTGAGAAGAATATAAAAAAAACAAGAAACTCATCCACAGAAGCCGTGGATAATGCTTATAGGTATTGCAGAGAATTTTAATTTCTGAATACCAACTATAAACGGATGCTTATTATATGTGTGATATTTTAATACACAACTAAATGCCATTTCTGTAATTAGGGTTTCAAAGAGTCTTAATTGAGCCTTTTACCCCGAAAAAAACAAAATAAATGATTTTTTTATCATAAGGAACTTAAATGTCTAAAATTTGAAAATGTTTATTGTACACTTTATGGTTTTAGGCAATAGAAAGGCGTATATTGGATTAAATAAAATGAATATTGAACAAAAAATATGTCTTTATATTGCCTAAAAATTTAAATATGGATTTCTCTATTTTCAAAACTTTATAGTTTATAATAGAAGGATATATATATATGGGAGTGACGACTGAACACTGTAGTTTATTGATTTGGAGTTCTTTAATGTTTCTATGAATTAATCCTTGTGTACACACAGCGGTGTTGGCAGGTGGAATTAACGATGGAAGAGTGCGGGGATGGAAGTCTGGTTTGTTTTTAAGAATAAACAACGCATATGTGAGAAACTTCCTACTGAATGTTCTGTTGTAAATGGGAGGTAAATAATGATCATTCAAGTTTGTTTGTTTTTTTTTGTGTTTTTTTACTTGGAAAACACATCACAACTATTTCTCGAATACATTAACGCATTGTACTATTTCAATAATATCCCTAGTATCTCTATTTTATCATAGTATTTTCCTAGAAACACTCGATCTGGTGTTGAATTCACGGCTAACATGGAACAGTCCCGCCTTACTATGAATACATAGTACATATATAAGCTTTATGCCCATGTAATATATACAATAAAAATAAAAAGATTTTTTTTTTTTCAAATTTTATTCGCTATAGTAACAACAATGGATACCTTTTGAAGCCATTTTTAATAACTCTCTTTTCAAGTTAGACGTTATATTTTTATGGTAGTAAAGAAATATGTATGTACTTTTTAACGAGTTGATAAAGTGCAATCTTTCAAGATCTACCTTTGATTTTGCGGCGCAAAGGCTTCTAAAAAGAAATAACCTAGCTCTCGATTCAATTTGGAGCTATGTGTCCAAATTATGAGCCGCCGATTGAATCAAAACAATCTGATTGTGGATCTAATGATTTCGTTGCTCTAACAACTTTGCGGTGACTCAAATACGCTACAATATTATTTGGCGGAATTTTTCAAGACATCCGATTTAAGACATAGCAAAATGATCAGAGATAAAGTGATTTGTAGACCATATTTGTTTCGCGATTCCTCCCGCTGTCAACATATCGCCACCTATGCGCGAACCATTCTGCGTTACTCTTGAATTGAATGCATTCAATTTTTATATCGCCGATATAAGGCGTCAACCAATATCAACAGATTGAAACTGACTTGAAGAAGCTCACACTGCCAATTACCACGGATGCCCAAAGTTTCCAAAGAGTACATCAGCAACAGCCAAGATACCCTGGTCAGTACATATCTAACAACCCAATTCAGATTTCAAAGATACCTGAAACACTGCCAAAAATTGTAGAAAAACAGAACCAAAGCAATACTGAGGTTGCAAAAAGAAAAACTCCTTGTTCTGATACTAAGGACCTGTGTGAAAAATTGATGCAGGTAATCAAAACATACCTACAATGAATCGCAAACTACCTTTTAAAATATTGATTGGAATTGTAACGGAATCAGATCAAAGAAAGAAGAATTATTGCACGTTTTAAAGGATAACTCAATAGACATTGCTCTGCTCAGTGAAACTCACCTGAAACTCTCAATTGTTGCACCAAGTTGCAGCTTTGCAGGGTCGTCGACCTTGGTTTCTTCCTTCCATTGCGGGGTCAACCTTGTGGCACAACACTAGGATGTCTTCCGCGAACCTGATTGCTGGTTCATTCCAATGATGCATTCTGTTGAGCTTCATTATTAATTCTTCTTTATTCACGTCCAAAGAAAAATCCTGAATGAAGCTGATTTTAATATTTTCCCAACTCGTGAAACTAGCTTTGTGCAAATTCAACTAGGTTTTGGCACTTTTCGTCATGTTTATGGCGGCATAACGGGCTTTTATGTAGTGTGCCCAATGTGAGGGGAAACCAATCTCTTCGAAGGGATTCTGTCTTCTGTCGGGTCTTCTGTCCCGTCATATTTCGGAATTTTTATATTGGGGTTCTATGCAACTGGGTCGGAACCAGCATCTCTACCAAGTGTTACATAGTAGTGTTGCATCAATTTTAATATGCCCTACACTTATTCAAAATATTCTATGATATTTAATATTTATTTAAAACAGATTATTTAGATTATCATCATTTCTTTTAATAGTTTCATTCCTTTTGTAATATTTTATTGTATATATATTGATTGGTTATTGGAGCGAGAGAAGACCTAGACCAAGACTGCGGATCGCGACCTACGAAGAAGACAATGAATAAATAAACGCAATAACTTTAAAAGGTAATTTATTTTTATTTACCTTTATTTATTTACTTTTAATTATTTGCTTTGAGTATGGAAACCCGCTCGGGAAACGTGTATAACACCAAGAAGGAAGAAACCAAGGTAGACGACCCTGCAAAGCTGCAACTTGGTGCAACAGTACATAAGCTATAATCGGCTTATTTCTCTATGGTGTCTATTGTCTTTCGTTCCTTGATTCTCTCCCAGCGCCATCTGCTGACGTACTCGTAGACCATTTCCTTGCTGTCGCCGTTGCGTGCGCACAGGTGGGTCGGGGATCTACAGATTCGGAGATTTTCTTGGAATATGTTGAGTGAAGACATAAGACAAGTTTATTGCTTCGTGAGATATGGGATATTTTCGGATTTCTCTGTCGCGTGTGAAGTATATAGAGATGGAAATTTTCCCGCGAGGAAATTGATCTATAAAAGCAAATGTCGTCTCTCCCATCTCAAAATAGACGCCGGTTATTTTGGCGAGAGATGTTATGTTTTCAGAAATTATATTTATATGGAATTCCTATTAGGTCTTGAATACAATATATATCTCATATACCCGTGTTTAGCTACTCTACTAGAATAGTATTTGGGGCCTCAGGATTGAGAAATGCTGGTCTTAAATCGATAATCGAGTGTAATTTTCTTCTCGTGTTGTTAACTGCAGTTAGGATATTCTTCTCTTGACATACGAGGGTATTCCAATAAATACTGTTGGTAGAGACAGGTGGCGTTGTTGAAGTAAATTGTTGTTACCGCCAATTACTGGCACGCTTTAAACGCGCCAACGTTATTTAGGGGGGTTGAGATGGAGAAAGTGCAGTATCGTTTAGTGATTCACTTTTCTGATTTTGTTTGGGGAGGATAGGTGTTCATTCCAAACATGATTACTTCTTGAACCACCCTCGTATCCCTATCAAACAAAGCCCAACAATAATTTGAGCGGTGAAAGTCTCCTTGGATACAAAAAGTTCCCAGGCAGTTGCTATTTATTTTCTCCATTGTAAAAAAAGAAAGGCAACTAGATCTGACACCTATACCAACACCTCACCAATATAAATAATATCGCCAACAAAATGTCCCCGTCTGGAGTCCTAAATATAATTCTAGAGAGCTCGGTAGATAAAGGAAAATAAGTTAGAGCGTATCGAAGGCCGATAAAATCTTGGTTTAATACAGTAAACACACGGACAAAAATTAAGGAAGTTGTACATTTCAGCATGTATATCAGGATTTCGACAATAACTCTGAAAGATATTTGATATAGAGTGACTTTTATTGAAGACACACGAGATAACCAATTGTGAACAGCCTCTGTATCCTTAAAAAAAATAGACGACCAGCGATAAAAAAGACTTTCTGCTTCCTTAAGTTTTGCTCATGAGTGTATATATAGAATCTCTTCAATTTCATTATTAAATACACTTAATATAATTCAGCCGTTTTGCAAAATCAAACCAATTTACCTGCTTTGAACAGACTAGAATTCAACGTCTACTATGGTTTAAATCGTATTTACTATATATGGACCCCTAAATTATTACTTATTTAGTTAGGTAACCCAGATTCCTGGAGCCACGTACAGAAGTCACCAACTACCCGGGCTGACACCTAAGTCTTCTTGGTTTTACTTACAATGTGAGTGGAAGTCCGGTTACTGAGGTGGCGCCAGGCAGATTTATTTCTTGGGAAATTTTCTAGGAATGCTGGGCCCAGGTTGGTGATCCCTAGGAGGGTGGCCGTCAGGAATCTTTGGAATTGGAAAATTGGGCAGGTGAAGAGGAGGTGATCCACGGTTCGGTCTTCATCTTGGCAATGGGGGCAAGTTGGTTCTTCTTTCAATACCTTTGATCATCAGAGAAAAATACATTAAAGTATAAAAAGTTACTTATTTCAAATCCACGTGATACAAGTTGTGATAACCATGGTAGGAGTTTTAATTGACTCTAACCAACACGACATATCCACATGTCATGTTTAAATGTAATTCTACTGTTCTAAAAGCGTATGTCCATAGTTTAGTTGAATACCATTTCTAAGATTTCACCCTTCAGTGCAGCGTATATAAGCAGAATGGACACAGTATTAGAGCTCTAAAAAGCGGTCTGGTAGATTAAATTGGCGAAACCGCTAGGAGGTTTTACCACTGATGAGCCAAGCCCTCCCAAATTATTTTTCATCGCAGTAAAGACAGTAGAAATGTGTTTTATGTTTAAAATAAACTTTCGTGCTTAAATGTCTTCCTTTCTTGTATATCCACACATGTAGACCCAGTTCAACGTTTGCATATACAAGGTGCCGAAGCTCCATTTGGTTATTTACATTTACTGATGGGAGGGGATTGAACTTGGGGGTGCCATTAAAGCAGAAATATCAAGTATTACAAACTGCTTCAATTCAGTTTCGAGAACCCAGGAAATTGTTCCTAACATTGTCACATCTGTGGTACTCGGTGGATCAATGTCATCATTGTGACGTTAAGTCAGTAGCTTGTTTATATCTCTCGGTTGTATTTTGATATCTGAAAAAAAGCGAGTACTTTCCTTGTTAAAATAAATTTGTTTTATGATTACTCTATGTTTTGGTCTGACCTATAATCTTGATATGGACCAATCGAATATTGACATGAAGCCAATCTCCCAGGACGATGCAACAATATATTAAAACATAACAAATGAAAACATTAAGACGCAAATGTTTCTTTTACACATAAATCTAATGTATACTGTCCTTACTGCGATGAAAAAAATATTGGTAGAACTTGGCTCATCAGTGGTGAACCCTCCCAGCGATTTCGCCAATTTTTAATCTACCAGACCGCTTCTTTAGAGCTCGACTACTGTGTTGGACGATTCTGCTTATATATGCTACACTGAAAGGTGGATTCTCAGAAATGGTATTTAGGCAAACTATGAACATAAGCTTTTAGGACAGTATAGAATTACATATAATTCACATATCGCCATAGTTTGTTATAAGACTTCTTAGTTTTTAAATAAAATCACAGAGATTTAGCTAAAAAGTAGCTATTAAAACACTAAGGTATCTGTAAATTCCCACATATGGTTGAATAGGTTTTCTGCGAAATCTCAAACAGTATCTGAAAAGACGTTTCTTTTTTTTATAGCAGGCGAGAGAGATAAACTCTCGTCTGCTAATGGCCCGTTTATCTGCTGCACGTTAATTGCGCCTCCTAGCGGCACAATGATCGTTTGGTGTCTTTATTTGTTCGTCTTCTTGTTCTTTTGGTCGCGAAATGAGTGGATTTCCGCCATTTTTTCCCTATAGCTTAATCACGTAATCTTCCTTGTCACTTCGTACTCATTTCCTAGTTTGGACCCAAATAATGGACCCACCATTAGAGAGAAATATTTATATCATTAACTTCACCTAGATGGCGCTATAGATTCCAATCCATGGCGAGGGTAAATTACAGATGTTCTACTAGTAATAGTAGCTCACGTTCTCTATGCAAAACGATTCTTTATTGATTTATTGACAAAATGGCGGGTAATATTAATCTTCTACAAGCATATTCTTCTTGGCCAATAGCAATCTAGAAATAAATAAATTTAAACATAAGGCCTTCAAGGAATAGTTTCTTATTTACAATTTTTTTATTTATAAATATCTCTAGCTTTTGGGCATGAAAGTCCTTCTACAATGATACCATTTATAGAACTTTTTTCTTTTACAAATAAAACGTATCCTACTATCCTTACTACAATAGTAAAATATTGGAAGATAGCCTGGCTCATCAGTGGTTTCACCAGCGGTTTCACCAGTTTTATCAACCATAATGCTATGAGATTCTATACATGTATCTACTAAGGTATGGTGTTAATCTGTTTACATAGACGCCGGTACTTGGAAGGAATTCTTGGTTGAAGTAGTTAATGATTCTATGGACATAAGCGCGAAGACAGTAAAATTAAATACATTTAGAAAAATCTTTAAACACGACTGGACTCAAACATAACATTTCTCTCTGGAGAACTATTACTATTGACAATTACAAATTTACATATTTTAAGAAAAATGCATCTCCTGAACGTGCAACTAAAAGTTACTGGTGGCTTGCGCCATCTGTGGGAATAAATATTAACTAAAATTATTGATTTTTTAATTATTCTAGACTTGGCCAAATAAGCGTTTCGGGCTGTTGGCTTTCGTCAGCGTGGTGCAAGCTGTATCTCAACGACCAAAAGAAAACTGGTTTTTCAGGCATCCTGAAACGGGTATTTAGGGTCAGAAGTGCATGAGAACGTCAAACCATGTAAATTTGGTATTTTAGTTTTGGTTTTTCTATTCTCTTTTGTACGTAGATTAATTTGTGGGAGAATTAGATAACTTGAACGGTGGAACTTCAAAACTTTGGGGACTTATACACAGAAACTAAGGTAGCGTGGCAGAATTTCCTCCGAGAGACTAGAACCTAAACTCCTGGTCTCTCCTAGAGGTAGTCTCTCATCGAAGGTTGCGATATATCAGGTCATTTTTATTTTACCAAGGGTAGTTACCCTCAGAGGGAGGTATTTCACCAAATGGGTCGTTCAAAGGAGGTTTTTAACACCGTAAATAAAAGAGCAGTTAAAAGCGAAAACATGTTGAGGCAATAAAATAGACCCTTATATAAAGGCATTGAGAGGTACATATTATGAAGATGTTAATATCTAAAATTCAAGTAAATTTCTGTGTAATAATTTATTAATAAAATTTTCTCAGTGTGAAATTGACATCCTTAAGCTTGGTGGGATATCTTCAATAAAAGTCACATGACCCCGCCGGTCTGGCTATACATTAACATAACTGGCTTTGTTTTATGTGTAAAAGAAACATTCGTGTTTTAAATGGTTACATTTCTTATATGTAGATGGCGCGTTAATGCCATTAATTAATTTATGCCTAACTGGCTTTGTCCTTATTGTTTGCTGAAGAGCATTGCTCGAAGCAAATATTTGAATATAATTCTACTGTCCTATAAGCTTATGTCCATAGTTTACTTGAAAACCATTTCTGAGATTCCACCCTTCAGTGTAGTATATATAAGAAAAATCATCCAATACAGTATTAGAGCTCTAAGAAGCGGAAGTTTGCGGAAGAGAATTGCTCGATGCAAATATTAATATGTAATTCTACTGTCCTAAAAGGCTTATGTCTATAGTTTGCTTGAATACCATTTCTGAGATTCCACCCTTCAGTGTAACATATATAAGCAGAAGTGTCCGATACATTATTTTCTAAGAAGCGGTCTGGTAGATTAAATTGGCGAAATTGCTGGGGGAGGGTTCATTACTGATGAGCTAAGCCCTCCCAATATTTTTATTCATCGCAGTAAAGATAGGGGGGGATGAAGTCCGACCACACCAGTTCCCCCCTGGACCTTCGGAATATTTGACCAAATTCTGGTCCAAGGTGACTAACGTGGTAACGGCACCCATTTTCCAATAAACCAAGATAGAGGACATTACTGCTGCTGTGATAGAAATGCATGGAGACATCTGAGCCTCTTCATTGGACACGACAACAACAACAAGAATAATTGAAGTTTGAAAGGTAACTGAAATAATGTAATATATTTTTCTCTCAATATATAATAAGTATTTAAAATATGTATATAATAATGTGTATATAAAAAAATTGTATTTATTGTTAAGTTTTAACGTGATAATCCTGTTGAAGGACTGACAAGTCCGAAAACTTGAAAATAAAAAGTTGCACAAGAAACTTAACCCTGGAAGCTTCATTTATTTTATAATAATTGAAGTTTGTTTTGTGTGTTAAAAAAACATTGGTGTTCTAATGCTTTCATTTCTTATATTTAGATGGCGCGTTATTGACTTTAAGTAATAGCTGGCTCTGTGAGTCCTGTCCGTACAATCCAGCTGTTGGCTCAATGTTTCTCACTACTGAGGTAAGAGTATATCGGTGACATGGCACCGATGGGAACCTTAGGCGTCAATAAGCTCTGCAAAAACAACACCTGAACGCATAGGTTCCGCCGTTCTTATCCTGGTTTCTATCATGTAATGGCTTTTGATACTATTACCGCGACATTATCTCTTCATCAAAATGACACCATTTCCTACTCTGTCTTTTCTGCGATGGAAACATTACATGCTGGAAATACACTCATGGACAAGCTTAAGGAAGTTACACCTTTCAGCATGTATATCGGGATTCACGCAATATCTCTGAAAGATATTTGATACGCGACGATTTTTATTGAAGACACGCGAGAAAACCAAATGTGAACAAAATTGTCTCTGTCTTCTTCTTCAAAAAAAAGTAATAATAATACGACCGACGACATCAAAGACTTTCCATTTCCTTAATTTTTGTCCACGAGTGCAAATACAGGGAGGTCTATTGAGAGAGAACAACTATAAATGGATCTTTAAAATAATATATATTTAAATAAAAATCGGCAGAGGTTATGTCAGTTTGATGTATTCACAATAGGCTCCATTATTAGCTACAATAGGCTCGGAACGAATACGGAAAAAAGCACAGATTCTGGCGACGATGAGCATCTGGGTCCTCGATGTGGGGATCAAATCCTTGATATGTCTTCCAATAACCCCTCAGTCTGATACCGACAGATCAAAATTCCGAGACTAAATCCTAAAATAACAAAATCCCAAAGAAACAAATCCCGGCAAATTAAATTAGAGAAAACAAAATATTCTACAAATAATCGCGAGGCGGATTTATAACTCGCTATAAAAGACTGTATTCCTTCGTTCTAAATTGATGGACAAACACAGAATAAAAAGGCAATTTAAATAAAAGGTTTTAAAAACAACATTTCGCTCCTCGCAAGGGGATATATATACATATGGGATTTTGTATTATTTGAGTATTACACTCTCTTAGATTTTACCTCTATTGGATTGTTCTTTTTACATTTGAATTTAATCTATATTTTATACTAAGACTTTTGTGGGTCACACAAGGTGTGAGTGTGTTATAGACATTATCCATAAACTCTACTTAACAAATGTAATTTATCGTAAAGATAGAGGCTGCCTGGCCGGCATTCATAGTTCTTGAAAATAAAGATACTTTGGCCAGTAAATCTTTTTATTACCTCCTCGGGGGAATGATATTGAGATCTTAAAAAGATTCACTGGCCAAAGTATCTTTATTTTCAACAAATGTATTTTACTTCAAATTGTCTACAGAGTCGCCAATGTTAAGAAAATAAAGACATTTATTTGGTGTTGATGAAAATTATAATATTGTGTATAAGGAGTTTAATTTATATTTATTCAATTTTTTTATGGCCCCAAGCTATACGGCAGCATTCAGCTGCGCGATGCATTATCTATCATTTCCCTACCTTGGTCCGGTACATGCTTCATTATATTTCTCCCACTGGGATGTATCCTAATAATGCGTCAAAATTTGTGTTTAAAAAGATCTATTTCACAACGCGTTTAGAATGATTTAAATTATTATTTATCCAATCTATATATGTTTTGTGAACAATCTAGCTTTCACGTGTGTTCGTTAATTTCTATTCGCATGGCTATACAAGAAGGTTGGGAAGTTGGGTGTGAGAGAATTAATCAAAAAATGGAGAAATCAACGGCCGGGAAAAAGTTCCAGAAACATTCTTTGTCGGCAAGTTAAACCAAGAAAAAAAGTCCATCAGGACATGGTTGGGCGGAGCGGGTGTAATTGACTTCCAGGTCCCAATATCTCCGCTGTTTGCACCATCGATTCCCTCCACGCTGTCTTCTCTCAAATCCACAATGCTCAAATTCGCTTTAGAGAGAAATCTTGCCACCTAAAGGTTATGATTAAACTGGCGAAACCGCTGGAAGGGCTCATCACTGATGAACCAGGCCCTCCCATTAATTTTTCCATTGCAGTAAGAGCAGTAGAAATTGTTTAATTTTAAAAATAATCATACACGTCTATAATAGTTTCGTATTTTCATAACAGATGGCGCGCTAATGCATCATAATTTTACTTGAATCCTCGAGCGCGATGTGCAGGGGACCACCTACAATAGAGAACATCGCTATTTCGAGTGTCCTTCGGGCGTTAGCACGTTTTTATGTAAAACCAAAACATATCTGTAATATAAATTAATCCACGTTTCGTTTTTGATTGAGGAGATTCGTTTTCGTTCATGAAATAACGGATAATAAAAAAATTGTTTACATTGTCAAATGCGTCATATACAAATTCTGGATAAGTATCGATTTTAATTACGAATACAATATCGAAAACGAATTTAACTCACTTTTAGCGGCTCATACCTAATGTATTTTTTATACACTGCGTGACACTGAATTTGCAACACCAATAATTAGTGGGCAAAAAGTTGTGAAAAATCTGCATAAAGAGAGTAACAGTAACGAAATATAAATGATCTTTATTAGAACACAATACATCTATACACTGAGCGACATCACCGTCCACTCAATATGATGTGGGACCAGCGAGCGGATGGTGTCCTGAGAGATGGCTTCCCTGTCAACCATCAGCCACAGTTCATCTTCTAAACGCGGCTGTTGCAGTTCACGCAAACGACGTCCAATTAGGTCTCAGACGTGTTCTATAGGTAAGAGATCAGAAGAGACTTGTGGCCATGGAAGCACCGAGGTTCCATGCAGAACATGTTGGCTGATGTGTACTGTGTGAGGTCGGGCGTTATCCTCCTGGAAAATGGCATTTGGTACCCCATGGAGGAAGCGTAGCGTTACTGGCCGCGGCACGTCATCCACGTATCGTTGGGCCGTCATAGTGCCCTCAATACGATCAGAAATAATCTGTCATCATAGACAATGGTTCCCCAAACCATAATGCCGCGTTGTCGTGAGGTGCTACGTTCCACAGGTGCGGCCGGATTGGACCTGTCACCAAGACGGCGCCAAACTCTTACCCGGTGTCTTTCACTGCTAAAACTGAAGCGAGATTCATCTGAGCACACTACTCTGTCCCATTCCGCTGTCCATGTGGCTCTATCCTGACAAAATTGCAAACCGAGGTGTCTATGCCGTTGGGTCAATTGCAGTCTTCTTAACGAAGCCGTGAGTGTAGACCGCTGGCGACCAATCTGAGCATAGTGATTCTGCTCGACATGGGAGAATCAAGAGTGTCCTGCACCTCCTTCAAAATGGCGACAGAAGTGAACTGTGGGGCTGCCAACGCCTTCCGGCCGATGCGTCGGTGCACGCGTTCTGACGTCACTCTGGCCGCACAAGCATCCCTCAATTGTGCTATAGTTTCTTGTTTCAACCATATTCGCCATAGCCGGTGTACTGTGGACGCGTCGAGGTGTGTGTCCGTAAATATTTGACGTATGGACCAACCGGCACATCTGAGTCCAATCACCTCTCGTAAAATCGTCTGTCTGCTGGAACTACCTCGGCTGGCGCGACCTGGTATTCTCTGCTACTAATCGTTTTCTCTTAGTAAAAAAAATTCAAATGATTTGTGTGTCAGATAGATAGGTTCAAATATTGGAAAATTTTCAAGTTCCTTGTCTTACAACTCAATCAACATGTGCGGGATGCTGCGCAATTTCCATCATTTATATAACTGAGCATCTGAGCACACTACTCTGTCCCATTCCGCTGTCCATGTGGCTCTATCCTGACAAAATTGCAAACCGAGGTGTCTATGCCGTTGGGTCAGTCTTGTTTTTCTGCCCAGTATTTCTTGGTGTTGTAAATCCAAAGTCACGCAGTGTATATATTGAGGAGACAAGGGCGGGGGTTGGTTTATTTGATGCAGTGCTGGGCTCGTGGTCCGGTCCAGGAAAGTCGTTAAGTTCTGGGTCTCGCCGGGCCGGTTGTAGGAGGGGTTGGGGCTGTGACAGGACATTATGTAATCGCTGGTTAAGATCTGAACAGGATGAAGATTATTTTATTACTGGCACGTTGTATTTAACACATTACCGCGAAACGGTGGTCAATGGTCAAATACAATTTATATCCGTTATCTCTGTGATGCCGTTTCTCCGATAAAAATTAACAAAAATTAAAATAATTTTTAACGGTAGCGTGTACCATCGGTCGGATACTTGTTGACACACAACCATATATAAATATCTACTCTTTCAATGTCTTTATAATCAATATTACTCCATATAGCTAACTTATTGCATTATTTAAAACTAGCTTTAATATGGATTTATAGCTATGGATACATTTATATGTAAATAATTATACATAACCCCCCACTCGAATAAAGAGTTTTGAATTCTCGAAGGTAGTTCATTATGGAATCACATTGCTCCGATTTTCCTTCAATCATTGCAACTCCTTTATACCCACTTTGGGACTCGCGTCACTGATTTGTCTCAAGTCCGTGATGTTTCCATTTATTATGGGGATTATATTGATATCAACTTTGTGTGTTAAAAATTTACTAACTGACGTACGTCGACAGGGAGTCGCCGAAAAACGTTAAGTAGTAAAATATTACCACACAAAGTTGATCACATAAGTGTTCATCAATATATCAAGATATCCCTTTTCACATCTTAATATAAAATTTTATTAATGTGTATTAGGTTATTTTTTATCCCTAGTACACGTAGTCATGAATCATGGTGGGGAGTTATGGATATAACAACCATGGATCATCAACAAATCAACTGATTTGTTTAACTCCGCCTTTGCCGGTTCAAAGCCCGGATGAAAAATGAGGAGGAGGAGCAGTAACAATATCACTAAAAAACCTGGGCTCAGCTGATAGTACCCTGTAAGGGCTCCTAATTCAGGGATACGGGATGTGCAGCGTTTGTACTCCTTGTTAGGAGCGGCTGCACATGGCGTCTGTTCCTCATGTCAGAGGCGGCCATTTCTTTTGGAGCTAAGTCGGCCTGCCACTGAGTAGTGCTCCCAGTCTTGATGACAAAGGCAGACGCATTCTACTTCACCTAATGTGGAGATAAGAAAGAAGAAGAAGAAAATCTGATTTGTAAAAAGTCAGAATTTCAATATACCGAAAACATCTGAAAACTACTGCGGGAAATCATCGGATCACGCGTATATATATAAACTAGCCGAATGACCCGGGCAACGCCCGTGTTTTACCCGATTGAATGTTTTGATTCAAATACTATTTGTTACAATTATAAATTGGCGCCTTATATAAATGTATAATTAGTTAATAACTATAGCCTATGTGCTTTATCTGTCTATGTACTGTTGGCTTCCGTAGGCGTCTCTTACTGGGAAAAAGAAAGAGGATTCCATTTAGTGATTAACTAATATATGCATTTATTTAAGGAGCGACCCACTCCAACACAATAGTTACAAAAACCAAAAAGCGAGTGGGGGGGGGGGGGCAAAGGTGGCGTGATCGTAGCCAACCAATAGGAGAGCGCCATTCCAAAAAAAAAGCAAACGGTGACAGAGATGAAGAATTAAGAACGCATGACGCTCGTAACTGTATATAGAATAGGTAAATTTCCACTCTTCACCGTGTATTGTACTAAATTTATTGCCATTGTACCCTCTCGTATGTAAACATTGGGAAAAATCAAAAGTTGTGAGGGTAGATAAATTAAAATACTTTAATTCTTCACCAAATCCTTCAAGGGAATAGAAAATACCTAGACGGACCTAGAAGTTTAACACGTTTTTATTGGCTCCGGCTCAAACCAATCGTAATGACTATGCCAGCCAATCTCCTGGAACATATCCAATGATCGCGCTAACCCTCCAACCAATAGATATCCTCTCTCTCATTTATATGCTGTATGAACATAGAGCGCCATCTATACTTTATTTTTAGAACTAATCAACACATCCAGCTTTATCATCTTGTATTTTACAAATTTCTAGGTGACGACATATTTTAAAACTGAGAGGGACTCTTCACAATTAAAAGAAAAAAGGGCATCTCCTTATCGTGCAACTGAAAGTTACTGACGGCTTGCGCTATAAATATCAACTCGTATCTATTCGTTGATTTTTTTAATCATTCCTGAATTGGCCAAATACCCATTCTTGATTAATCAAGAAAAGCTAACCACGTACACGTCATTAAATTGTGTTTAATTTTAAATATTCGTTGGGTGTGTTTTTTATAGATATTCAAGGTAATAAAAAATAAGGAAGCTGTACCTTTTAGCATGTATATATCGGGATTCAGAAAATAACTCTTAAAGATATTTGATACACAGTTACCTTTATTGAAGACAAACGAGATAACCAAGTGTGAACAAAATTGTCTCTGTCTCCAAATAAAAAACAGACTACCAGTGACATCAAAGACTTTCAACTTCCTTAAGTTTTGTCCATGAGTGTATATAAAAGAAGGGTTAAATTATTGTTTTTCATTAAATATTTGCCTCTTTAACAAAAACAGCTACTTTTCCTCTCAGAGATCGTCTTTAATGAATTGTTTTATCGTTTTTTATTTACTAGAGTGGTATTAAAAGATGTTTTCATTAAAACCTCAATGTGTCTGTTTTCGTTCCTTTTAATTCAAACTTTAAATTTAATATCTCTTTTTTT
>CP092866.1:45467530-45483192 GCA_030710605.1 Cordylochernes scorpioides
AAATCGTTTTGATTTGCATAATTTATGATAGTATATGTAAGTAAGGGGCAACTTTTTTGAATGAAAAAATGAGATATTAAATTTAAAGTTTGAATTAAAAGGAACGAAAACAGACACATTGAGGTTTTAGAGAAAACATCTTTTAATACCACTTTAGTGCAAATAAAAAACGATAAAACAATTCATTAAGGACTATTTCTGCGAGGAAAAGTAGCTGTGGTCGTTAAAAAAGGCAATATTTAATGAGAAGCAATAATTTAACCCTTCTTTTATATCACTCATGGACAAAACTTAAGGAAGTTGAAAGTCTTTGATGTCACTGGTAGTCTGCTTTTTATTTGGAGACAGAGACAATTTTGTTCACATTTGGTTATCTCGTGTGTCTTCAATAAAGGTAACTGTGTATTAAATATCTTAAAGAGTTATTATCTGAATCCCGATATATACATGCTAAAAGGTACAGCTTCCTTTTTTTGCCCCCTTGAGTATATATAAAAAACACACCCAACGAATATTTAAAATTAAACACAATTTAATTACGTGTACGTGGTTAGCTTTTCTTGATTAATCAAGAATGGGTATTTGGCCAATTCAGGAATAATTAAAAAATCAACGAATAGATACGAGTTGATATTTATAGCGCAAGCCGTCAGTAACTTTCAGTTGCACGATAAGGAGATTCCCTTTTTTTCTTTTAATCGTGAAGAGTCCCTCTCAGTTTTAAAATATGTCGTCACCTAGAAATTTGTAAAATACAAGATGATAAAGCAGGATGTGTTGATTAGTTCTAAAAATAAAGTATAGATGGCGCTCTATGTTCATACAGCATATAAATGAGAGAGAGAGAGAGAGAGGATATCTATTGGTTGGAGGGTTAGCGCGATCATTGGATATGTTCCAGTAGATTGGCTGGCATAGTCATTACGATTTGTTGGAGCCGGAGCCAATAAAACGTGTTAAACTTCTTGGTCCGTCTAGGTATTTTCTATTCCCTGGAAGGATTTGGTGAAGAATTAAAGTATTTTAATTTATCTACCCTCAACTTTTGATTTTTCCCAATGTTTACATACGAGAGGGTACAATGACAATAAATTTAGTACAATACACGGTGAAGAGTGGAAATTTACCTATTCTATATACAGTTACGAGCGTCATGCGTTCTTAATTCTTCATCTCTGTCACCGTTTGCTTTTTTTTTGGAATGGCGCTCTCCTATTGGTTGGCTACGATCACGCCACCTTTGCCCCCCCCCCCATCATGCCCCCCCCCCACTCGCTTTTTGGTTTTTGTAACTATTGTGTTGGAGTGGGTCGCTCCTTAAATAAATGCATATATTAGTTAATCACTAAATGGAATCCTCTTTCTTTTTCCCAGTAAGAGACGCCTACGGAAGCCAACAGTACATAGACAGATAAAGCACATAGGCTATAGTTATTAACTAATTATGCATTTATATAAGGCGCCAATTTATAATTGTAACAAATAGTATTTGAATCAAAACATTCAATCGGGTAAAACACGGGCGTTGCCCGGGTCATTCGGCTAGTTTATATATATACGCGTGATCCGATGATTTCCCGCAGTAGTTTTCAGATGTTTTCGGTATATTGAAATTCTGACTTTTTACAAATCAGATTTTCTTCTTCTTCTTTCTTATCTCCAAATTAGGTGAAGTAGAATGCGTCTGCCTTTGTCATCAAGACTGGGAGCACTACTCAGTGGCAGGCCGACTTAGCTCCAAAAGAAATGGCCGCCTCTGACATGAGGAACAGACGCCATGTGCAGCCGCTCCTAACAAGGAGTACAAACGCTGCTCATCCCGTATCCCTGGATTAGGAGCCCTTACAGGGTACTATCAGCTGAGCCCAGGTTTTTTAGTGATATTGTTACTGCTCCTCCTCCTCATTTTTCATCCGGGCTTTGAACCGGCAAAGGCGGAGTTAAACAAATCAGTTGATTTGTTGATGATCCATGGTTGTTATATCCATAACTCCCCACCATGATTCATGACTACGTGTACTAGGGATAAAAAATAACCTAATACACATTAATAAAATTTTATATTAAGATGTGAAAAGGGATATCTTGATATATTGATGAACACTTATGTGATCAACTTTGTGTGGTAATATTTTACTACTTAACGTTTTTCGGCGACTCCCTGTCGACGTAACGTCAGTTAGTAAATTTTTAACACACAATGATGATGATCTCCATCAATATAATTCCCATAATAAATGGAAACATCACGGACTTGAGACAAATCAGTGACGCGAGTCCCAAAGTGGGTATAAAGGAGTTGCAATGATTGAAGGAAAATCGGAGCAATGTGATTCCATAATGAACTACCTTCGAGAATTCAAAACTCTTTATTCGAGTGGGGGGTTATGTATAATTATTTACATATAAATGTATCCATAGCTATAAATCCATATTAAAGCTAGTTTTAAATAATGCAATAAGTTAGCTATATGGAGTAATATTGATTATAAAGACATTGAAAGAGTAGATATTTATATATGGTTGTGTGTCAACAAGTACCCGACAGATGGTACACGCGACCGTTAAAAATTATTTTAATTTTTGTTAAAATTTTTATCGGGGAAACGGCACCACAGAGATAACGGTATAAATTGTATTTGACCATTGACCACCGTTTCGCGGCAATGTGTTAAATACAACGTGCTAGTAATAAAATAATATTCATCCTGTTCAGATCTTAACCAGCGATTACATAATGTCACAGCCCTCCTACAACCGGCCCGGCGAGACCCAGAACTTAACGACTTTCCTGGACCGGACCACGAGCCCAGCACTGCACCAAATAAACCAACCCCCGCCCTTGTCTCCTCAATATATACACTGCGTGACTTTGAATTTACAACACCAAAAAATACTGGGCAGAAAAATAAGAAAATTTCTGGATAAAGTTACCTCACCAAGTTATATAAATGATGGAAATTGCGCAGCTATCCCGCACATGTTGATTGAGTTATAAGAGAAGGAACTTGAAAATTTTTCAATTTTTAAACCTATCTATCTGACACACAAATCATTTGATTTTTTTTACTCGGAGAAAACGTTTAGTAGCAGAGAATACCAGGTCGCCACCAACCGAGTTAGTTCCAGCAGACAGACGATTTTACGAGAGGTGATTGGACTCAGATGTGCCGGTTGCTCCATACGTTAAATCTTTACGGACAGACACCTCGACGCGCCCACAGTGTACCGGCTATGGCGAATATGGCTGAAACAAGGAACTGTAGCACAATTGAGGGGTGCTGTTGCGGCCAGAGTGACGTCAGAACGGTGGACCGACGCATCCGCCGGATGGCGTTGGTGGCCCCACAGTTCACTTCTGTCGCCATTTTGCAGGAGGTGCAGGACACTCTTGATTCTTCCATAGCGATCAGAATCCCTATGCTCAGATTGGTCGCCAGCGGTCTACACTCACGGCTTTGTTAAGAAGACTGCAATTGACCCAACGGCATAGACACCTCGGTTTGCAATTTTGTCTGGATAGAGCCACATGGACAGCGGAATGGGACAGAGTAGTGGGCTCAGATGAATCTCGCTTCTGTTTTAGCAGTGAAAGACACCGGGTAAGAGTTTGGCGCCGTCTTGGTGACAGGTCCAATCCGGCCGCACCTGTGGAACGTAGCACCTCACGACAACGCGGCATTATGGTTTGGGGAACCATTGTATATGATGACAGATTATTTCTGATTCGTATTGAGGGCACTATGACGGCCCAACGATACGTGGTTGACGTGCTGCGGCCAGTGACGTTACCCTTCTTCCATGGGGTACCAAATGCTATTTTCCAGGAGGATAACGCCCGACCTCACACAGTACACATCAGCCAACATGTTCTGAATGAAACCCCGATGCTTCCATGGCCACCAGTTTCTTCTGATCTCTCATCTAGAGAACACGTCTGAGACCTAATTGGACGTCGTTTGCGTGAACTGCAACAGCCGCGTTCAGATGAACTGTGGCTGATGGTTGACAGGGAATGGACAGCCATCCCTCAGGACACCATCCGCTCGCTGGTCCCACAACATATTGAATGGACGGCGATGTCGCTCAGTCTATAGATGTCTATTGTGTTCTAACAAAGATCATTTATTGTTTGTTACTGGTACTCTCTTTATGTAGATTTTTGACAACTTTTTCCCACTAATTATTGGTGTTGCAAATTCAGTGGCACGCAGTGTATAAAAATACATTAGGTATGAGCCTCTAAAAGTGAGTTAAATTCGTTTTCGATATTGTATTCGTAGTTAAAATCGATACTTATCCATAATTTGTATATGACGTATTTGACAATGTAAGCAATTTATTTTATCTGTTACTTCATGAACGAAAACGAATCTCCTCGATCAAAAACGAAACGGGGATTAATATATATTACAGATATGTTTTGGTTTTACATAAAAACGCGCTAACGCCCGAAGGGCACTCGAAATAGCGATGCTCTCTATTGTAGGTGGTCCCCTGCACATCGCGCTCGAGGATTCAAGTAAAATTATGATGCATTAGCGCGCCATCTGTTATCAAAATACGAAACTATTATAGACGCGTATGATTCTTTTTAAAATTAAACAATTTCTACTTCCCTTACTGCAATGGAAAATTAATGGGAGGGCCTGGTTCATCAGTAGTGAGCCCTTCCAGCGGTTTCGCCAGTTTAATCATAATGGTGGCAAGATCTCTCTCTAAAGCGAATTTGAACATTGTGGATTTGAGAGAAGACAGCGAGGAGGGAATCGATGGTGCAAACAGCGGAGATATTGGGACCTGGAAGTCAATTACACCCGCTCCGCCCAACCATGTCCTGATGGACTTTTTTTTCTTGGTTTAACTTGCCGACAAAGAATGTTTCTGGAACTTTTTCCCGGCCGTTGATTTCTCCATTTTTTGATTAATTCTCTCACACCCAACTTCCCAACCTTCTTGTATAGCCATGCGAATAGAAATTAACGAACACACGTGAAAGCTAGATTGCTCACAAAACATATATAGATTGGATAAATAATCATTGAAATCATTCTAAACGCGTTGTGAAATAGATCTTTTTAAACACAAATTTTGACGCATTATTAGGATACATCCCAGTGGGGGAAATATAATGAAGCATGTACCGGACCAAGGTAGGGAAATGATGAATAATGCATCGTGCAGCTGAATGCTGCCGTAGAGCTTGGGGCCATAAAAAATTCGAATAAATATAAATTAAACTCCTTATACAATATTATAATTTTCATCAACACCAAATAAATGTCTTTATTTTCTTAACATGGCGACTCTCTGTAGATATTTTGAAGTAAAATACATTTCTTGAACATAAAGATACTTCGGCCAGTAAATCTTTTTAAGATCTCAATATCATTCCCCCGAGGAGATAATAAAAATATTTACTGGTCGAAGTATCTTTATTTTCAAGAACTATGAATGCCGGCCAGGCAGCTTCTATTTTTACGATAAAATACATTTGTTAAGTAGGGTTTATGGGTAATGTCTATAACACACTCACACCTTGTGTGCCCCACAAAAGTCTTAGTAAAAAATATAGATTAAATCCAAATGTAAAAAGAAAAATCCAATAGAGGTAAAATCTAAGAGAATGTAATACTCAAATAATACAAAATCCCATATGTATATATATCCCCTTGCGAGGCGCGAAATGTTGTTTTTAAAACCTTTTATTTAAATTACCTTTTTATTCTGTGTTTGTCCATCAATTTAGAACGGAAAGAATACAGTCTTTTATAGCGAGTTATAAATCCGCCTCGCGATTATTTGTAGAATATTTTGTTTTCTCTAATTTAATTTGCCGGGATTTGTTTCTTTTGGGATTTTGTTATTTTTGGGATTTCGTCTCGGAATTTTGATCTGTCGGGATCAGACTGAGGCGTTATTGGAAGAAATATCAAGGATTTGATCCCCACAGCGAGGACCCAGATGGCCATCTTCGCCAGAGTCTGTGCTTTTTCCGTATTCGTTCCAAGTCTATTGTAGCTAATAATGGAGCCTATTGTGAATACATCAAACTGACATAACCTCTGCCGATTTTTATTTAAATATCTATTGTTTTAAAGATTCATTTATACTTGTTCTCTCTCAATAGACCTCCCTGTATTTGCACTCATGGACAAAAAATAGGAAATGGAAAGTCTTTGATGCGCCGTTCGTCTTTATTTTTTTTTAAGAAAAAGAAGCAGGCAGAGGCAATTTTGTTCACACTTGGTTATCTCGTGTGTTTTCAATAAAGATCACTGTGTATCGAATATCATTCAGAGATATTGCGTGAATCCCGATATATATGCTAAAAGGTACAACTTCCATTAGTTTTGTCCATGAGGATATTTCCAGCAATGTAATATTTCTATCAAGGACCAGTCAACAATTGAATGACTTTGAGACGAAGAGTAAAGCCAGTTCAATTTCTATGTAAATAACACAAGACAATTATTACCTTCCCAATTGGGAGAATCTGTATGGGGCAAGTCCCTAATAAAGGCTTTTTGTGTGTGTGTATAATATTTCTATCGCCGAAAGGATGGCAGGAAATGGTGTAATTTTGATGAAGAGATAATGTAGCGGTAATAGTATCAAAAGACATTACATGGTAGAAACCAGGATAAGAACGGCGGAACCTATGCGCTCGGGTGTTGTTTTTGTAGAGCTTATTGACGCCTGGGGTTCCTGTAAGAGAATCAGAGGCTGGATATCAAAAGTATTGTTTAATTAACAATAATATTATATTAAGATGACAAGGAACAAAGAGAGTCAAAAAAGGCAAGCGCAGTGGCAGACAACAAAAGCAAACTGAAACATATACAGGTACGGCCGGTCGGAGTGGCGCCAGGTCACGTGATGTCTGGGGGAAGGTGGCGTTGCTAAGCAACAGCCGATGTGCCTGTTACTCTCCAACACTCCCACCTAACAAGCACTTTGTTGTTTCAAACAGTCCAAGTTGGCTTCTTAGTCTTCTATACCTTTCTGGAGGTAGAGCTTTCGTAAATATGTCTGTAGCTTGATCATTGAAGCAGACATAAAGAATGTCAATTGCATGTTTTTGAAATTGATCTCTGATAAAGTGATACGAAATATCAATATGTTTAGTTCTTTTGTGGTATTCTGGGTTGTGAACAAGTCTTATGCAGCTTTGATTGTCGCAAAAAATTGTTGTAGGCTTTACTTGTTCTTGATGTAGCTCGCGTAGAAGTTGTCTCAGCCAAATTGCTTCTTTCGTTGCTTTGGAAGCCGCAATAAATTCAGATTCTGTTGTTGACAGAGACACACAATTCTGTTTTTGACTGCACCAAGAAATAGGTCCATTATTCAACATGAACACATATCCGGTGGTTGATTTTCTTGTGTCTAGGTCTCCAGCAAAATCAGCATCGGAAAAACCTATCAGAGATGTAGTGCAGGAACTCCCACCAAAACAAATACCGATGTTTTTCGTAGCTTTTAAGTATCCAAATATTTTCTTTACTGCGGTCCAATGTGAAGGTCCTGGGTTGTTCATAAATTGGCTAACCCTGCTGACTGCGTAGGCAATATCAGGTCTAGTTCCAGTCATGAGGTACATTAAACTACCAATTGTCTGTCTGTATGGAATCTTGTTCATTTCTTCAATTTCCTGATTATCCTTTGGGCACATATATTGCAAGTAATATGTAAGCCTGTTTACATTTCATTGTATAGACACATGAATCTGATATGATAGGTTTGAGATCAAACTTAATTAAAAACTCATGAAATTTCTTGTTCCACATTCTGGGGGATTGCTTAAGACCATAGATGCTTTTCTGAAAAGAGCAAACATGATTTGGAAAATCTGGGTTTTCATAACCTTGGGGTTGTTCCATGTAAAGTTCTTCTTCCAAATCACCATTCAAGAAGGCAGATTTTACATCTAATTGAATCATTTCCATATCAAGTAATGCACAAAGTGATAAGATTGTTCTAATTGAATCGAATTTTACTACTGGAGAAAAAGTTTCACCATAATCAAGTCCTGATTTTTGTGAATAACCTTTCGCAACTAGTCTAGCATTAAACATTTTATTTGATCCATCTGCATTTTGCTTTATTTTGTATACCCACTTGCATGCATAGCTTTTCTGTCTGATGGTAGTGTCACATAAGTCCATGTTTGATTTTTCATCAAGGAATTGAATTCATCGTCCATAGCTAGTTTCCACTTTTTTTTTGTTTTGTCCTACAATTGCATCTTCATAGTTCAATGGTTCTTGGTCATGGACATAACAAGCATATGAAATAGCTCTTGTATAGTTGGTTGATGATTGTTCCTTTTCTCTGATTCTATTCCTGAGAGGGTATCGACATGATTTTTCTGGTTTGGAACTGGTATTTGTGCTATCAACACTTTCTTCACTATATATAGTTACCTGCTCTTGTTGGTTATCCTGAATATTTTCTGATGTATTAGCTTCAGTAAATATTACATCTCTGCTTATGATAATTTTTCTAGCAATAGGATCCCACATTCTATAATTTTTGTTAGTTTCAGTATATCCAACAAAAAATGTACGAATACTCTTTTTGTCTAATTTCTTTCTGTTATCTTTTGGTATATGCACATAAGCGTTACATACAAAAGTTTTCAAATGTAAGATGGAGGGTTTTCTCTTGTACCATATTTCATAAGCTGTAGAATTTCCCAATACTTTAGTAGTACATCTATTTAAGAGATAGACTGCTGTGTTTACGGCTTCAGCCCACAGTTCAAGCGGCATTTTTCTTCCATGTAACAAGCATCTAGCTGATTCAACTATTGTTCTGTTATCTCTTTCAGAAATTCCATTCTGTTCTGGGGTATATGGAGCAGTGAGTTCATGAACAATTCCTAGAGATTTTAGATAATCAGAAAAATTCTTATTTAAGAATTCTGTGCCATTATCTGTTCTGAATCTTTTTATTTTATTTCCAGTTTCAGTCCTAACTTTTTTTTACAAATTCTTTAAATTTCTCAAGTACATCTGATTTATGCCTAATGAAGTAGGCCACTCTAAATCTTGAAAAAATCATTTTTGAATGATACAAAATATAATGATCCACCTGGTGATCTTTTACTCATTGGTCCACAAACATCTGAATAGATCAGCTCTCCTGGATAGGTCGAATTTGGACTTGTTGACGCGTGAAAAACTTTTCTATTTTGTTTTCCATAGATGCATGCTTCACATAGTAAAGAATCAGGCTTTTCTCTAATTTTAATGTTTTCTTCAAAAACATTATTTTCAAACATTTGGGTTAATTTTATAGGATTTACATGACCCATTCTTTGATGCCATATATCTAGACTTAACTGAGCAACATGAGTTTGTGAAGATTGCTTTGCTTTAATAAAAATTCTATAAAGATTTGAATTGTCCTTCATTCCGGTAACTAGCACTTTCGAATTTTTTGTCAATTTTATCTGATTTCCTTTACAAATGAGCGTCAAACCATGTTTTGTTGCAGTAGATATTGAAAAAAGATTGGTCTCCAATTCAGGTATATAGAGAACATCCAAAAGAGTTGCATTAATTTCCTGACTATCAACATAAGAGAGAATATCAATATTTCCCTTACCTTTTGCATAAATCTTCTTTCCATCTCAAAGGCACACAGGATGAACACCTTCTGGTATTTCTTCGAACGTAGAGAACCATTCTCTTCTGAAAGTCATGTGATCCGTTGCTCCAGAATCTGCAATCCAGGAATCCTTTGTTTCAGCGAGGAAGGCACTTGTCTCAGCTGAAAAAGCACAGCTATCATCTCTGGCTGAAGAACTTGGCCGTTGTCCTTTTTGTTCTTCCTTTCTTTTATAGCATTCTTTCCACCAATGTCCTTTCTTCTTGCAATATCCACAGTGTGTGTTCTTTTTTTTTGTTTTATCTTTAATGGATTGTTGATGCTGCTGTTGTTTGTTGGAAGCTGTTGAATTTCTGTTGAACTTTGAAAAAGTCATCAAGGCATTATCTGGTTTAAAATTTCCTGAAGAATCCCAATGATCCTGTAAGCTTTCTTCTTTCAGTAATCTTGCCGTCAAGTTTTCTAGAGTCTTTTCTTCTGATGAAACTGAATCCCACGCTGTTATGAAATTCTTGTATTTATCAGGCAAGCTGCAAATTATTTTTGTAATTAGGGCAACATCAGAGATTGGCTCACCTAGATCTTTCATTTGTTGTGCCTGAGTTTCAACTTTGGAAATGTGAGAAGCAATGTTATCATTTGGATTCATTTTATATTCGAAAAATCTTTGTTGCAGCAAATATTTGTTTGTTTCAGATTTTAGTTCATATATTGTTGATAATTTCTTCCACATTTCTGCTGAAGTCTGGCAATTAACAATCTGTTGAAGATATTTAAACTCTAGAGCAGTAGTGATCAGCATTTTGGATTTTGCATCTTTCTTTTTCCATTCAGAGAATTTTGCAATATTCTCTATTTCAGGTTTTACTTCAGAGCCATCAGTTATACTGAGAAGATCTTTTGCTTCTAGAATAATCTTCATTTGAAATTTCCATAGATGAAAATTATCGCCGTTGAATTTTTGAATTTGTGGAAGTTCAGTTGTCATCTTGAGCAAGCAAACGAATTTCAGCTTAGATAAACAAAAATATTTGATACCAACCAAGCTCTGCTGCCATGTAAGAGAATCAGAGGCTGGATCTCAAAAGTATTGTTTAATTAACAATAATATTATATTAAGATGACAAGGAACAAAAAGAGTCACAAAAGGCAAGCGTAGGGGCAGACAACAAAAGCAAACTGAAACTTATACAGGAACGGCCGGTCGGAGTGGCGCCAGGTCACGTGATGTCTGGGGGAAGGTGGCGTTGCTAAGCAACAGCCGATATGCGTGTTACTCTCCAGCAGTTCCCATCAGTGCCATGTCTCCGATATACTCTTACCTCAGTAGTGAGAAACATTGAGCCAACAGCTGGATTGTACGGACAGAACTCACAGAGCCAGCTATTAATTAATGTCAATAAAGCGCCATCTAAATATAAGAAATCAAATCATTAAAACACCAATGTTTTTTTAAGATACAAAACAAACTTCAATTATTATTAAATAAATGAAGCTTCCAGGGTTAAGTTTCTTGTGCAACTTTTTATTTTCAAGTTTTCGGACTTGTCAGTCCTTCAACAGGATTATCACGTTAAAACTTAATAATAAATACAATTTTTTATATACACATATTTTAAATACTTATTGTATATTGAGAGAAAAATATATTACATTATTTCAGTTATCTTTCAAACTTCAATTATCCTTGTTGTTGTCGTGTCCAATGAAGAGCCTCAGATGTCTCCATACATCTCTATCACAGCGGTCGCAATGTCCTCTATCTTGGTTCATTGGAAAATGGGCGCTGTTGCCACGTTAGTCACCTTGGACCAAAATTTGGTCAAATATTCCAAAGGTCCAGGGGGGACTGGTGTGGTCGGACTTCTCCCCCCTATCTTTACTGCGATGAAAAAATATTGGGAGGTCTTGGCTCATCAATAGTGAACCCTCTCTGCGGTTTCGCCAATTTAATCGACCAGACCGCTTCTTATAGAGCTCTAATACTGTATTGGACACTTCTGCTTATATATGCTACACTGAAGGGTAGAATCTTAGAAATGGTATTTAGGCAAACTATGGACATAAGCTTTTAGGACAATAGAATTACATATTAATATATGCATCGAGCAATTCTCTTCCGCAAACTTCTGCTTCTTAGAGCTCTAATACTGTATTGGATGATTCTGCTTATATTTGCTATACTGAAGGCTGGAATCTCAGAAATGGAGTTTAAGCAAACTATGGACATAAACTTTTAGGACAGTAGAATTACTCATAAATACTTGCTTCGAGCATTGCTCTTCCGAAAACAATAAGGACAAGGCCAGTTAAGCATAAATTAATTAATGGCATTAACGCGCCATCTACATATAAGAAATGTAACCATTTAAAACACGAATGTTTATTTTACACATAAAACAAAGCCAGCTATGCTAATGTATAGCCAGACCGGCGGGGTCATGTGACTCCTTATTGAAGATATCTCACCAAGCTTAAGGATGCCAATTTCACACTGAGAAAATTTGATTCAGAAATTTTATTACACAGAAATTTACTTTATTTTTAGATCTTAACATTTTCATATGATGTACCTCTCAATGCCTTTATATAAGGGTCGATTTTATTGCCTCAACATGTTTCCGCTTTTAACTTCTCTTTTATTTACGGTGTTAAAAATATCCTTTGATCGAACCATCTGGTGAAATACCTCCCTCTGAGGGTAACCACCCTTGGTAAAATCAAAATGACCTGATATATCGCAACCTTCGATGAGAGACTACCTCCAGGAGAGACCAGGAGTTTAGGTTCTAGTCTCTCGGAGGAAATTCTACCGTGCTACCTTAGTTTCTGTGTATAAGTCCCCAAAGTTTTAAAGTTCCACCGTTCAAGTTATCTAATTCTCCCACAAATTAATCGACGTACAAAAGAGAATAGAAAAATAAAAACTAAAATACCAAATTCACATGGTTTGACGTTCTCATGCACTTCTGACCCTAAATATCCGTTTCAGAATGCCTGAAAGACCAGTTTTCTTTTGGTCGTTGAGGTACAGCTTGCACCACGCTGACGAAAGCCAACAGCCCGAAACGCTTATTTGGCCAAGTCTGGAATAATTAAAAAAAATCAATGATTAGTTAATATTTATTCCCACAGATGGCGCAAGCCATCAGCAACTTTTAGTTGCACGTTCAGGAGATGCATTTTTCTTAAAATATGTAAATTTGCAATTGTCAATAGTAATAGTTATCCAAAGAGAAATGTTATGTTTGAGTCCAGTCGTATTTAAAGATTTTTCTAAATGTATTTAATTTACTGTCTCCGCTTATGTCCATAGAATCATTAACTACCTCAACCAAGAATTCCTTCCAAGTACCGGCGTCTATTTAATCAGATTAATCAAATACCGTAGTAGATACATGTATAGAATCTCATAGCAGTATGGTTGATAAAACTGGTGAAACCGCTGGGAGGGTTCACCACTGATGAGCCAGGCTCTCTTCCAATATTTTACTATTGTAGTAAGGATAGTAGAATGCGTTTTATTTGTAAAAGAAAAAAGTGCTATAAATGGTATCATTGTAGAAGGGCTTTCTTGCCCAAAAGCTAGAGATATTTATAAATAAAAGATTTGTGAAAAAAAAAAGCTTTTCCTTGAAAGTCTAATGTTTATATAATACTTTATTTCTAGAGTGCTATTGGCCAAGAAGAATATGTCTACAGAAGATTAATATTAACCGCCATTTTGTCAATAATTTAATAAAGTTTTGTAGAGAGAACGTGATTTACTATACCTACTATTACCCTCGCCATGGATTGGAATCTATACCGCCATCTGTGTGGAGTTAATGATATAAATATTTCTCTCTAATGGTGGGTCCATTATTTGGGTCCAAACAAGGAAATGAGTACAAAGTGACAAGGAAGATTACGTGATTAAGCTATAGGGAAAAAATGGCGGAAATCCACTCATTTCGCGACCAAAAGAACAAGAAGACGAACAAATAAAGACACCAAACGATCATTGTGCCGCTAGGAGGCGCAATTAACGTGCAGCAGATAAACGGGCCATTAGCAGACGAGAGTTTATCTCTCTCGCCTGCTATAAAAAAGAAAAGTCTTCTCAGATACTGTTTGAGATTTCGCAGAAGACCTATTCAACCATATATGAGAATTTACAGATACCTTAGTGTTTTGATAACTACTTTTTAGCTAAATCTCTGTGATTTTATTTAAAAACTAAGAAGTCTTATAACAAACTATGGCGATATGTGAATTATATGTAATTATGTACTGTACTAAAAGCTTATGTCCATAGTTTGCGTAAATACCATTTTTCTGAAAATCCACTTTTCAGTGTAGCATATATAAGCAGAATGATCCAATACAGTATTCGAGCTCTAAAGAAGCGGTCTGGTAGATTAAATTAGCGAAACCGCTGGGAGGGTTCACCACTGATGAGCCAAGCTCTACCAATATTTTTTCATCGCAGTAAGGACAGTATAAATTTGATTTATGTGTAAAAGAAACATTTGCGTCTTAATGTTTTCATTTGCTATTTCAATACAGTTGTACCGTCCTGTGAGGATGGCTCCATGTCAATATATTCGTTTGGTCCATATCAATATTATAAGTGAGACTAGAACGAGTAAATCATAAAAACGTTTATTTTAACAAGGAAAGTATTCGCAATTTTTTTTCAGATATCAAAATACAACCGAGAGATATAAACAAACTTACTGACTTAACGTCACAATGATGACATTGATCCACCGAGTACCACAGATGTGACAATGTTAGGAACAATTTCCTGGGTTCTCGAAACTGAATTGAAGCAGTTTGTAATACTTGATATTGCTGCTTTAATGGCACCCCCAAGTTCAATCACCTCCCATCAGTAAATGTAAATAACCAAATGGAGCTTTGGCACCTTGTATATGCAAACGTTGAACTGGGTCTATATGTGTGGATGTATAAGAAAGGAAGACATTTAAGCACGAAAGTTTATTTTAAACATAAATAAAACTTTTACTGTCCTTACTGCGATGAAAAATATATTGGGAGGGCTTGGCTCATCAGTGGTAAAACCTCCTAGCGGTTTCGCCAATTTAATCCACCAGACCGCTTTTTAGAGCTCTAATACTGTATTGGTTCATTATACTTATATACGCTGCACTGAAGAGTGGAATCTTAGAAATGGTATCCAACTAAACTATGGACTTAAATTTTAGGAGAGTAGAATTACATATAAACATGACATATGGATATGTCGTGTAGGTTTGAGACAATTAAAACTCTAGCATGGTTATCACAACTTTCACCACGTGGATTTGAAATAAGTAACTTTTTATACTTTAATGTATTTTTCTCTGATGATCAAAGGTATTGAAAGAAGAACCAACTTGCCCCCATTGGCAAAGTGAAGACCAAACCGTGGACCACTTCACCTGCCCAACCTTCAATACCAAAGATTTCTGATGGCCACCCTCCTAGGGATCACCAACCTGAGTACAGCATCCCTAGAAAATCTCCTAAGAAAGAAATCTGCCTGGCGCCACCATTGGACTTCCATTGACATTGTAAACAAAACCAAGAAGATGTCAGCCTGGGTAGTTGGTGACTTCTGTACGTGGCTCCAGGAACCTGCTGGGTTACCTAACTAAATAAGTAATAATTTAAGAGTCCATATATAGTAAAGACGATTTAAATCATAGTAGACGTTGAATTCTAGTCTGTTCAAAGCAGGTAAATTGGTTTGATTTTGAAAAATGACTGAATTATATTAAGTATTGAATAATGAAACTGAAGAGATTCTATATATACACTCATGGACAAAACTTAAGGAAGCAGAAAGTCTTTTTATCGCTGGTCGTCTATTTTTTTAAGGATACAGAGGCTGTTCACAATTGGTTATCTCGTGTGTCTTCAATAAAAGTCACTCTATATCAAATATCTTTCAGAGTTATTGTCGAAATCCTCATATACATGCTGAAATGTACAACTTCCTTATTTTTTGTCCGTGTGTTTACTGTATTAAACCAAGATTTTATCGGCCTTCGATACGCTATAAC
>CP092866.1:45483292-45515524 GCA_030710605.1 Cordylochernes scorpioides
CCTTCTCAGAAAAAAAAAAAGAAAGAGAGAGAGAGAAAAGGGGAAAACACAATATTCCGAGTGACAAGGATTATCTAAACCCATTTAATATATTGACAGGGGGGTTGGTCAAAACTCTAAATTTTACTTTTAATCACAGATTACGACCGTCAAATCAACATTTTTCCTCAAATCGATTTTCCTTTTCTAAAAAAAATTATGTGTTTAAAAATAGTAGGGGAAGGGTGATCAAAAGTTTACACCCCCTTCTTTCTAAGTCCATTATGTCTTTTTGGGGTTGTTTATCGGCCCAAACGATCTTTTTAAATCCTAGAAGGCGGGAAAAGAAAAACGGCCTGTCGTCTGCTTAGAATAAACGTTCTGCTAAAATAAATTTACATATGGGTATAATGGAATGGGCTAACCTCTCATGTATTAACGTGGAAGCTCTATATGTGTATATATGACAGCTATGCAAATATTCTTGTATACCAGAGTTTCCTTTAAAATAAATTGCTGTTCGAAACATTTTTTGTGATTGGAAAAAAGGGCGAAGTTCTGCTATAATTTGAATAACTTAACAACTGTTTATATGCGTGATTGGTCTCTATTTATATATAGTATATATATGTGGTACAACATATATATATTGTAACGCTTTTAAAATAAAGACTCTTGTAACTTATAACTATTAATAAATATTTTAAATAATTATGAAACAGGATTATATCAGCCCGTCATCTAGTGATCTAAACTAAAAAAAATAATTTGTTTATTTATTTAAAAACAATTTTTACAGTTATTATACAATGAAAAATATAAATATATATGTCGTATTTTATGTTGTACATAGAAAAGTTCCACCAAGAAACATCAAACCTGATATAACTTTAAAATGGCCTTCATTAAAGTACCACCGTGAAAAAAAGGGCGCGGCACCCAAGAAAGGTCGAATAACAGGTCGTTAACATTGTCCGAGCAACTGAGGGAAGATATGGACATATTGGCCATGAAAGACGTTGATTGGACAACAAAGGCTTCCCTCTCTGACGTCACTATCAGTATATAAGCTGGGTAACTTGTAGCCCAACACATAGGAAGCCAGTGCAGACGACAGCAGCCAGGAGTCAGGTCGCCATGCTGCCAGATTGACCAGAGCGATCCCAGGACTCTCATAGTCCACCTCACCTTCCCGGGTACTGACCCCTCTAAACCGAGGTAACCATGTTCCTATATGTGTGGTCATATTTTGTCTTCAGGCTAGTTAGCTCCCACTCTGGTCCATGGCTGCAAGTTGGATGAGAAGTCTACTGCGACGATGTCGGTTCCACACATTACAACATATAGAGTTAAACCTGTCTATAGCGCCCCTTCTTGGGACTCACCAGAATAGGGTGCTATAGACAGGTCACTTTTAATGTAAAATGTTTACATTTTAATGTTTAAAATCGGGCGCTATAGAGAGGAAGGCGCTATTTAGAGGGGTCGTTATAGACAGGTTTAACTGTATATTTATATATTGGGAGTATGACAGTATAACAGACCGCTCTATTATTTAAATGGGCTGTTTGAGTTATTCCTCTTCAGTTTCTATGTTCTTGTACAGGTCTAGTTCTTCAGTGGCGACATGCTTCACTCTAACCACTATTTCTTCATATTTCCTCTTTCCCATCCAGCCCATCAACCCAATTCTTCTTTTACCATCATTTTTCTTCCATTCATTTTACCATCCAGAACTTTCTTCATCAATCCATATCCTCTTATCGAATATCCAATCCAATATTTTGTTGTTTTCTTTTTGGTGATCTTCAATAGACCTTATCATTCTTTTCTCATCATTTATCCATTCCCGTTCCTACCAACCTATCTTTCCAATCTTCTCCAGATCCACATTGTAAGCATGGATAGAATCAAGAATAAAGTAGTCTTGAGAGAAAATTGAAAGAGGCCTGTTGAAAGCCGCCTGACAAAATATAAAAGAATTGTATAGGAAATGTATTAAGAGGATTTGTTCTATTTATATAACGAGTAATTTATAGGAATTCGGAGAAAGTATGAACGCATAAGCCTTCTGGAAGTAGAAAAATATATATTTATAAATGAATGCATTACGCAAACAACAGATAAATCAAGAAAAGCCATCAACGAACGCGTTTCGGGATGTTGGCCTTCGTCAGCGTGGAGCAGGCTATACAACTGCGACCAAAAATATTTTGGTCCTAGAGGCTTCTTGAGAAACCAAGAAATGGGTATTTAAGGCCAAACTTGCGTAAATACGCTTAACATGTGAAAAATAATTTAAAAATGAAATTAAAAATATATATATATCAGGTATTGGTATTAAAATCAAAAATAGCATATCCTGACCACGAGCACATGAGCTTTTTAGATGGCAGAGCGCCATCTGGTGGAACAGGAATCAACTAAACGTTGATTTATTTTTTAATTTTTATTATTTTTTCTACATATTTAGTGTATTTACGCAAGAGGCCTTAAATATCCATTTCTTGGTTTCTCAAGAAGCCTCTAGGACCAAAACATTTTTGGTCGTAGTGATACAGCCTGCTCCACGCTGACGAGGACCAACAGCCCGAAACGCGTTCGTGGCTGGCTTTTCTTGATTTATCAAGAAAATAGGTTGGCCAAATATCTGGAAACAGTCTAAATCAACGTTTAGTTGATTTCTGTTCCACTAGATGGCGCTCTGCCTTCAATAAAAGTCATTGTGTATCAAATAACATTCAGAGTTATTGTCTGAATTCCGATATGCATGTTAAAAGGCACAATTTCCTTAAATTTTGTACGTGAGTGTAATGGCGATTTAAAAAAAAAAATGCTGTTTTAAGAACAAAAAAAAAAGTTTTATGATGCATTAGCGCGCCATCTTTTATCAAAATTCGAAACTATTATAGACGCCTATGATTCTTTTTAAAAATAAACAATTTCTACTGTCCTTACTTCAATGGAAAAATTAAACTGGCGAAACCGCTGGGAGGGTTCACCACTGATGAGCCAGGCCCTTCAATAGAAATTGTTTATTTTTAAAATAATCACACGCGTCTATAATAGTTTCGAATTTTTATTTTAAAAAATTGCTTACCCCGTGGTTAGGTCTTAAAATGAGAATGGACTGTACAGTAGCAATAGTAAAAAAGGGAAATACATTTATAATCAAAATATTACCCATATTTTACAATGTGATCACATTAAAATGTATAATTTATTCTACTTATATAACAAATTAGGGACCAAAAAAATCCACAAATCACAAAATACGAAATTAAAGAGATCCCCACTCCCCCAACATATGCTGAAATGAATTGGGATGACAAGAACTCTCAACCTAAGAATGTACTCAACTGCCTTAAAGATCCACGATTTTTGCTGAAAGGACGCGACAAGAATATATATATCTAAAGAGACATGGGTCGCCTCTCCCGTCTCTAGGTGGACGCTTTTCAGTTTGCCAAAGCTGGTGTTGTGGCTTTGTCACCGACCCGAGGCCGCTAGTTTGCGGCGACGGTCAATAGATGCCGTCTGGTTTTGACGTCTATTTTGACGGGAGAGGCGACCCTTGTCTCTTTAGATCAATATCCTTCCGGCAAAAATTCCCAAGAATATATATATATTGTATAAGCTTGATGTCCAAGTTTGCTTGATTATTTCACGTAGAATATTGTATATGTATTTGAATTTAGAAATATATGTAGTATATTTTGAGTTAGATAGTTCACAACCTTCTTCTGATATTAATTATATAACCCCATATCTATATATAAAAATATGTATCGAACAATGGAAGTGACAAATAAAACAAAGAAGGAGGTAGACCAGACGACAAAGGCCAGACGAAAACAACCCGGCGCCATAAAGTGGCGTGATTACAGTAGCCAATCAGGAATCACCACATATGCGGGCGTCCAGAGTATATAAAGGCCCAGAAACTAGACAAAGGGAGTTGTTTTCAGAGCGACGCCGTTATACGGTCGGATCTTTCACTCACCCCTATCCGCGATGTAGGCATCCGTGACGCCCGTGGTCCGACTGTCTTCGTCCGTGGTCTACCTCTACCTTCTTGGAGTTACCATCTAGACCTGCCTCTGTCTCTTGCTGTCCCAGCGCGGGAATCCCATCACGCACCCACTACCACGACTGCCCAGTACATTCCACATCGGGATTACTACAGAACCCGTTAAAGTCGACAGGATGACTGAGGACAGCAACATGCAGAGGATGACGGAGGCCGGAGACGAGTACTTCGCGGATGCCCTCACCAACATGCAACCCCACTGCGACGAACTAGTAAGCCGCCTAACAGACGCCATTCGGGGGCTAGCCATGCCTCGTGTGGAGAAAGTCCTCATCTCCCCTTTCGACGGATCCTACGCAGCAAACAACTTCATCCAGCAGCTCGAGCGGACAAGCGAGGGACCGCAAGATGACGCCACGCTGCAAGCCCGGCTCCGCGCACTGCTCAAAGGTGAGCCCCTCTCCCTCTACAACGAACTAAATCTGGCCTCTCTGCCATACAGTCAAGCAAAACAAACTCTCATGGACCTCTACCCCGGAAAATCCGAGGTCACTTTCACCAAATTTTTAACTTTTAAATTAACTAATCAGATCCAATTAGGAGAATATTACCGTCAAAAAATAACAATGGGATTACAACTGGGCCTAACCAACCCCATCATAGTAGAAGCATTAACGGAAGGCCTCCAGGCCAGTGATCAGCGCCTCATGAGGGCCATAGCCCCTAAAACCCTGACCGAATGGTACTCTACCATGACCAGAATAAAAGGGACCAGTTCACTCCCTACTCCATCCGAACCATTTCAAGGTGTTTCCAACACCAGTGCTTTTCATCGTGATACCGGAACCCCTTCTAGGGGAAGGAACTACAATCCTTTTTCACCAAATAATTACCCAAGATACCCTTCTGGTGCCAGGAGACCACCCTCACCATGCAAATACTGCCAAGGTGATCACTGGAACAATGAATGTTCCATGAACAGGCGACCCTACAGGCAGCAGGCCTACCACGGCCAACCTACAGCGCATTATTTCCCACCTGAACAAAATGGCGCCCACAACCTTCCCGTGCCGGCCCCCAGGTCTTCTCGCACCCCACAAGGCAACGAAAACCCCAATTTTCGTCCCTAAACTCTCCAATATTCTATGTAAACCTAAAATTTTTAATAATTCTTATTGCCCATTCCTCTTAGACACAGGAGCATCTATTAACATAATTAATTTAAATATTTTTAATCATCTTAGTAAAAACTTATCTAATCCTTTAAAATTATATCCATGCCATATATTAATCAATTCCATATCTACTCAAATAAATTCGATAGGATATACATTTTTGACCACTACTATAGGAAAAATTACAAAATCAATTAAATTTTATATAATAGATAATTTATTACCTTTTGGTATACTATCATTAAATTCCATTAGTCAATTTTGTTTGACCTTAAATTTATATAATCATTCTATTTATCAATGTGATGCTCCTTTGTCTAAGAAATGGTACCATATAACCTATGTAACCCCATGTAATAATGGAGAGAGTAACCACAATCCGCCCAATATGGGTCATTTAAAAAACATGCCTAATTCACATTCTCCATTATTGCAAGGGGAAAATATCCATCCTATACCATGTCCCATTACCTTGAACAAGACCTCTACCAATTGTGACAAAAATGCACCCAGCCAAACTTTAGTTCATTTTCCCCATTTATATTTATTACCCCCACTATATCCCTCTGAACATCAATGTAAAATTTTTAATGATTCTTGTAATTTATGTGCTAGGACTGATATCCCCCTTTAACTTTTATGAATATTATTAAGAATTACTCAAATATTTTTTCTACTAACAAATATAACATCCCAAAATTGAAAATTCCCCCTATCAATATTAGGACAAATTCAGACAAAATAATTGCACTCAGACCGTATCGTACATCTCTTTCAGATCAACGTGAAATACAAGAACAAGTAGGGAAAATGCTAGAATATGATATTATAGAGCCTTCTTTCTCCCCCTATTCATCCCCCGTTACTTTAGTTACCAAAAGGGATAAGACAAAACGATTTTGCGTAGACTACCGCCGCCTGAATGAAATAATTTTCCCCGATGTTCACCCCCTTCCGCTCATAGAGAATATCTTAGATAAATTAGCCAACGCCAAAATTTACTCCCGCGCCGATTTTTCATCAGCATACTGGTCCATCGAAATAAGTCCCCCTGATAGAAATTTATTATCTTTTGTCACGTTAGAGGGTCAGTATAATTTCAAAAGATTACCATACGGGATTAAAATAGGGCCCCAGGTGTATGAGCGAGCAGTCAGTCAGATATTGCAAAGAAATAAGTTAGGTTTTATAGCACATTATTTCGACGATTTCATTATCTTTTCAAATTCCATAGAAGAACATTTAGATCACTTACAGCAATTTTTTGATATGTGTAATAGGGAAAATTTTAAATTAAATTATAATAAGTGTGAGTTTTTTAAAACTACAATAGAATTTTTAGGCTATGCCATATCATCAGGCACATACATTCCATTAGTAAAAAATTTAGATGTAATTAATGCCATTAAGGTCCCCACTAGCGTTAAATCCCTCCAATCATTCTTAGGCTCCATCAATGTATATAATAAATTTATAAAAGATCACGCCCGCATTAGGAACCCCCTCAATAACCTACTTAAAAAAGATACCCCATGGCACTGGGATGCAGAATGCCAACATTCATTTGACACTCTAAAGGAATGTCTGACCACAAAACCGGTACTACACCTCTTTAAAGAAGGGTTACCCTGTCAGCTATTCTGTGATGCCTCACTTCAGGGAATAGCTGGCATCCTAAAACAACAACATCCAGACGGCACTCTACACCCCGTGCAATATTACAGCAGAGCACTCCGACCCCATGAGAAAAATTATACCATCACAGAGTTGGAATGCCTCGCTGTGATAGATAGTGTGGAAAAATTCCGCATCTATCTCGCAGGTGTAAGGTTCACAATTTTTACGGACCACCATGCATTACAATGGTTAAAAACCATAAAAAAAACCCAACGGGTAGACTTTTTAGGTGGAGCTTAAAGATGTCCGCATACGAATACGATATAAAATATATAAAAGGTAAAACGCAGTACGAGGCAGACCTACTGTCCCGCAATCCTTTATGTGGTTTTCTCACGACCACCCAAATAATAGAAAAGCAACCCCAATTACCTCCATCTACACTTATCAAAACGAACATAGATGGCCTCCATACAATCAAACGTAAAGGTATTGTCAAGATTATAGTTCCCCCTTCCTTACAACATACGCTAATTAATAACGTACATTTAGAATATAACCATCCTGGTGTATCCCAAATGATTAGGCTCATCTCCACACAGTATACTTGGTGTGGAATGACCAAATCTATAGTTAAGTATAATAGGTCCTCTCCCACATGCCAACTTATAAAGAAACCGAAAGGTCCATTATATGGTAGATTAGAACGCCCCCCTATAGCTTTACAACCCTACGATATGTTATCTATAGACACTATTTCAGGTTTTTCTAAATACGGTAATTCTAAGTCATACTTACACGTAATTGTAGATCACCTAAGACGGTATACATGGACCTTCCCCAGTAAGTCAACTAATATAATCACATACATTCAGTGTCTCAAAAAGGTATTGCAGTGTGGCCGCCCAAAACGCCTTCTTTCGGATCGGGCACCTGCTTTTACTTCCCCAAAGTTCAGGAGATTCTTAATAAAGAACGGGATACAGCCTCTACTAACCACTGCAAATAACCCTCAAGCTAACGGTTTATGCGAGCGTCTTAACGCGACACTCACCGGGAAGCTGAGGTTACTGAACTTAGAGAATCCAGGAACCTCCTGGACTAAGTTAATTAAGATAGTAACTAATAAATATAACGATACCCCCCATACGATAACTGGATTTCCCCCCGTATTTTTAATGTATAATATAATCCCCTCAGACTTAAATACCCACCTAAACCCCTATCCCAATATAATAGAAAGTAGAAAACTAGCAATACAACGTACAAATGACAGACACGACAAAGAGAAACTTAAATATGATAACAAACATAAAAATCCACACTTTGATACAGGAGATTTAGTATTAGTAAAGGCGTATCATCATCCAAATAGCGGTAAGTTAGTACCCTACTTTACAGGTCCATATAAAATTACTGAAATAATTTCTGATAATGTCGTACGTATAAATAGACCCAATAGAATTACAGGTAATGATAGCGATACTGTACATGTAAATAAATTACAATATTATAATGAAGAGGTCCTTTATATTTCACCACCCAAATTATATATATATATAGAATCCCTAAAAATAAATAGAATAATAGATCCTTTCCGACATCTAGACCCCAACTTGTTTAGTCCAATAGAAAAAAGTATAGCTCATCGATTTTCCGAACCATTTAATCATTTGTCCCCCCAACTATTCTCATAAAGTTAGCGAAAATTAGGTCCTGAAGGTCTGACAAACAAGCCATGGTCCATAAACAATGTCCTACCAAAACAAAACACGACACCCACCGCCGCGATGGTCGGTTTGCTTATACAAGGCTGCACAAGCTCGAATTTCTCGCGCCACCTGAGTGTCACCTGTTAAAACATACATTTTTATCTCGTACTTTTCTAGATTGTTCACATCAATTTTAATTCCCATCGCCACGACAATATTCCAATCTTCAACACTCTTGTCTGTCAAGCATTCAATTATAGGGCTTTTGGGTACGCTTTAATACGAACATACATTACATTTCCGGCTCCCTCGTTAGGAATAAAAAAGGCTAACTTTTCTTTTTCTTTTTTGTCTTTTTGTCGCCTCTCATTTCTCCATATGTAACGCAATGTTACATGGAGAAAAGATCTGTTAAGTTAATATTTTAAATGATATTCCCCAAACGTAACAAGCCGGCGTTTGGGTAGGCTCACCTAAATATTTTGCAGACCAACTGCATAAAACGCTCTGCAATCTTTTTAGCGCCTAAGACATGCACTACATACTACATGTACCTAAAGTCCCATCTTCCACTACAATGACATAATTTTAGGGATCAAGATCGCTCCCCGTCTGGTCTCACATAATATTGTCAAGTAGCTCCATCCAGATGGGACAACTGTCAATCATCCCTGGACCCCGGGGGGGACCACCGGTGTGGGGGCTGCTGGGAGGCTGATCTGTAAATAAGGAAAACGGGACGGTGGCTAACGCCGTTCATTCAGGATTACCCTTAACTGGGGGTAAGTTGTACAAAACTCTCTCTCCCTATACTCCTTATACTCCATATACTCCTTATAATAAATTAATTATCCCCAAACTTGCCCTTGCTTTATTTATCTCCGCGACATATTTTGGTAGAGACGCTGGGTAGCGTGACGGAACTTCGAAGAAGTCGACGTCTACAGGGACGTGAACCAATTCTTCAACCTTTGCCACAACGAATAGAAATGGAAGACGACCACAGACCTACTGTTAGCGGATCCTACCTCCCTTGTCAGCGCCAACGAGATCCTTCTACCTTTTCGGGAGATGGAAATATAAACCCTGGACAATGGTTGAAAGAGTACGAGAGAGTGTCGAAGTACAACAGATGGGACGAGACCATGAAGCTTGCCAACGTCGTATTTTACTTGAACGGAACTGCTGGAAGGTGGTTTGATAATAACGAAGAATCACTCAACTCGTGGAGAAGCTTTGAAGACGCATTCCGCGGTGTGTTCGGACTGCAGGAGGATTCTGCTCGACGCGCCGAGGAAGTTCTGAAGTCAAGAGCACAGAAGGCCGAGGAATCCAGCGAGTCATACATCCAGGAGATTCTTAGTCTCTGCCACCAGGTGAACCCTCGCATGGAAGAAGGTGAGATAGTTGCTCACATTATAAAGGGAATTTCGGAAGACACATACCAGGTATTGGTGGCGAAAGACATACAGACAGTAGATGAGATCCTGAAGTTTTGTCGTCATCTGACAACCGTCAAGCAGCGCAGGATCGGCCGTACGAAATTCGCCAGGTTGTCAAACGTAATGCCCATTTCGTGTGTTGACGACTCAGACGACTTGGCCGGCTTAATTCGCCGCATCGTTAGAGAAGAGATACAAAAGGTTTTCTCAGCACCTGAAGTGGTCAATCCTCTCCGAGAGGTGAACGCCCTGGAACAGACTGTGAGGGAAGAGGTCAGCCGCGCTCTACAACCTACCAGACCACAAGTCAACGTGGTACAACAACAACCACGAACGCCCTATTATAATATCGACCGACCAACCCAACCCAGGAAGACGGAACATTGGAGAACCTACGACGACAAACCTATCTGCTTCCACTGCGGACGACCCGGACATGTCGTCCGTTATTGTAGGGAACGACGGCAGGTCTTCGCTGAAGCCAGGTCAAGGAATGGCGGAGAAGGAAGAAATGTTGGATTTTCGAGTCGACCCCCGAGATATGACGCCGACGACGACTATGTAACGCCCCAAACCTCGACGTACTTCTACCGGAGCTCTTCCCCACATCCAAGCCGCGCAAGGTCGCCAGCCCGAAGACAATCCCAGTCGCCAGCCCGTCGTTTCAGCCGTTCTCCCATGCCTCAGAATGTGAAAAACTAAGTGGAGCGGCTTCTAACGGGGGTGAGGTCGCCATTGAGGAAAATCCTCCAGGGTATATCGCCGCTAAATTAAAAGAAAATTTTGTTATGGTCGAAATAAATGGACGCAAAATTAAAGCATTGGTGGATTCAGGATTCGACTTTTCTGTTATTTCTGTATTTTCGACGCGAACTAAAGACACCTCTCTTCAAAGAACCAGGTCCCATTCTTAAAGCAGCAAATAAAAATTTAATAGAGACCCTAGGAAAATGTGTCCTGAACATAGAAGTTAATGGTCTGAAGATATCCTTTGAATTCGTTGTTATGGTGGAATGCAGCCATGACATCATATTCGGATGGGACTTCTTCAAGGCCACCGAAGCCGTCATTAATTGTGGCAGAAATGAACTCCATCTCGGGGAAACCTCCGTCCTGGAATCTCGAGAGGAGGAAAACCAGAGATTGTTTGCTTCCGACGACTTTGTCATCCCGCCTAAATCAATAAAGAAGATCAGTGTGATAAACAAAGAAGTATGCGGTGTTAGAGATGTTTTAGTCTCAACTTCTAAGGACTTATTATTAAGAAAGGAAGTTCTTATACCAAACTCATTGGTTACATTTCGACACGGCCGAGGTAGCATTTGGGTGGCGAATGGAGCGTCTTGGCCGCAACTGATTCCATCAGGAATGAATATGTGCACCATGGAAAGTTATGAGAATGGGAATATCTGCAGTCTTATTGAATCCAGCGATAAGTTACAAGAAACGCAGCTAAAGTCACGTGAATGGTCACAGAAGATAAACCTTACTCTAGATCCAGGGCTGTCTGAAATTCAAAGGTTACAGCTTGTTTCATGCCTTGACGAGTTTATTGACATATTTGACTTTGGGAGTACTCCTATTAAGCCCACCAGTACTGTGAAGCACAAGATAAACACAGGCGACCAGTCTCCTATCAAACAGCGGCCCTATAGAGTAGCACCAAGTGAACGACGACTAATTCAAGATGAAGTGAACAAGATGATTGAAAATCACATCGTGAAGCCCTCTGAAAGTCCTTGGTCATCTCCAGTTATTCTAGTTCGAAAGAAAGACGGGACCTGGAGATTCTGCGTAGATTACCGTCGATTAAATAAGATAACAAAAAAAAAGATGTTTACCCGCTGCCACGCATTGACGATGCCTTGGACAGTTTAGCCGGCTCTAGTTACTTCTCCACGATGGATCTTCGGTCCGGGTATTGGCAGATTGAAGTGGACGAAAAAGACAGGGAGAAAACTGCTTTCATCACTCCAGATGGGCTGTATGAATTCCAAGTAATGCCTTTCGGTCTTTGCAATGCTCCAGCAACGTTTGAAAGGATGATAGATAGTGTTCTGGGCAGTCTTAAATGGAACATGTGCCTTTGCTACCTGGACGACATCGTAGTTTACGCACCTACCTTTGAAGAACATCTACGTCGTCTACAACTTGTATTAAGCTGCATCCAGAAAGCTGGACTAAGCTTGAACCACAAAAAGTGTCTTTTTGGATCAAGGAGGATAAAGATTTTGGGACACCTTGTTGACGCCAATGGAATTCATCCAGATCCAGATAAAGTTGAAGCCGTCTCTAAATTTCCGAGGCCAAGGAATATCTCTGAACTGAAGAGCTTTCTTGGATTATGTTCCTATTACCGAAGATTTATTGAGAACTTTGCCGACAAAGCTAGATCTTTGCATGACCTACTGAAGACTGAAAAACAATTTTATTGGGATGCAGCTCAAGAGAAAGCGTTTGAAGTCCTTAAAACAGCCCTAATTTCAGAGCCTGTCTTAGGACACTTTGATGAATCCGCTGATACCCATCTACACACGGATGCAAGCGGACATGGTATTGGAGCTGTTCTTCTACAAATACAAGGTGGAAAGGAGCGGCCTATAGCTTATGCATCTAGAAGCTTGACAAAGGCTGAAAATAACTATTCTACAACGGAAAAAGAATGCCTTGCTGTAGTCTGGTCTATTAGCAAATTCCGCCCATATTTGTTTGGTCGACCATTCACGGTTGTCACTGACCATCATTCTCTATGTTGGTTGGTAGGGCAGAAAGATCCTTCTGGCAGTTTGGCAAGATGGGCGCTGAAGTTGCAAGAATTTGACGTGACCGTTATCTACAAGAGCGGACGCAAACATAAGGATGCCGATTGTCTGTCAAGGAGCCCGCTTGAGAACGATCCACCAAGTGCTGTGATGTCACTAACCAACGTCGATATAGAGCAGACTAAAGACCCGGATTTAGCTAAAATAATCGATAATTTAAACTCGGGCTACACCAGAAAGGAATTCAGCATTATCGACGGCATCTTATACAAGAAAAACTATAGCACAACTGGAAGACCCTGGCTTATGATGATCCCTAAGCACTTAAGATCGGAAGTTATGGCAGATTTACATGACGCTCCTACAGCTGGGCATTTGGGTTTCGCCCGAACGTATGACAAAGTCAAGAAACGATTCTATTGGCCTGGCCTTTATAGAACTGTTCGCCAATATGTAAGCCATTGTCGGGAGTGTCAACGAAGGAAGAAATTACCTCGACGTCCGGCTGGACAACTTGTATCCATACCGCCCGTAGAAAAGCCATTCTATAAGGTCGGGGTCGATCTCCTTGGAAGATTTCCAGTTTCTAAAGATGGAAACCGTTGGATCATTGTGTGCACCGATTATATGACAAGGTATGCCATAACGAAAACGATCCCAGATGGAGGAGCAATCGAAACAGCTAAGTTCCTGGTTGAAGATGTTATCTTGAAGCATGGAGCTCCTAGAGAAATGATAACAGAGATCGCGGAAGAAATTTCATTTCTCAAGTAATAAAAGAGATCAATGCTCTGTGCGGAATTGTGCACAGATTTACAACGGCCTACCATCCCCAGACCAACGGCCTGACTGAAAGGTTCTACAAAACTCTGGGAGACATGTTGTCCATGTACACAGGTGTCGAGCAGAAGGACTGGGACCAAGTTTTACCCTACGTGACTTTTGCTTACAACACTGCTAAACAGGAGGCGACCGGCTACACTCCGTTCTTTCTTGTCCACCCCCGCGAGGCCGAGACCTACATCGATGCCGTACTACCCTACCTACCAGATGAGATCTCTGACGACTACGTTGGGGAACTTGTGACCAGAGCTGAGGAAGCGCGTCAACTCTCCCGATCACGCCTTCTACAATCACAGGCGAAAGACCGTAGACTTTACGACCAGAAACATACTCCAGTCTATTACCAGAAGGATGATCTTGTGTGGATTTTTACTCCCATCCGAAAAGTAGGGCTCTCAGAAAAGCTACTGAAGAGATACTTCGGTCCCTACAAGGTGACCAAGAAGCTTTCAGAAGTTACGTATGAAGTAGAGCCCGTGGACCCGTCACCCCGATCACGGAAATCCAAGGATATCGTTCATGTCATTCGGATGAAGCCCTACCTGGACCCTGAAGAACAACATTCCATTCTGCTAGAGAACACAGGCCGTGATAGATTTCCTTCCAGAACAAGGGCTGAGACAAGCTAATCAGCGGGTCGCTGCTTTTTCTAAAGAGGGTGTAATGTCAAGTAGCTCCATCCAGATGGGACAACTGTCAATCATCCCTGGACCCCGGGGGGGACCACCGGTGTGGGGGCTGCTGGGAGGCTGATCTGTAAATAAGGAAAACGGGACGGTGGCTAACGCCGTTCATTCAGGATTACCCTTAACTGGGGGTAAGTTGTACAAAACTCTCTCTCCCTATACTCCTTATACTCCATATACTCCTTATAATAAATTAATTATCCCCAAACTTGCCCTTGCTTTATTTATCTCCGCGACATATTAATCGGGAAGATCTGGCAAAGACCAACTTCTCAGACCGGACCAAAGCGACATAGGGCCACATTGCCTCCCCGTAGGCCAAACTAGAAAGACATCGATTATCTTGCACCTACACCTAGACATTGTGTGTAAATATGTTCCCTTTTTTCAGGAATGAATATTTTTGTTTTCTTTTAACTTTTCTCTCATTTATTGTAAATAGACTTACAGTTTTATTAGTTTTGTGGTGTTGGACTTTGTTTTTTAACTTACAGATGTAGATAAAAATTTCACTATTAATCGATAATATCATTTTGTTTATTAATCAACATTGATGCCTTAAACTACCAATCAACCCTTTATATATTATTACCTTTAATATTTTATTTTATTTTAATTTTTAGTTTTTAATCATGTTTAGACTTAGCATTTCACAACTTCAACTATTTTAGGCACCATTTTAAAAAACCTACACCTAACAATATTTATAATATTTCTTAAACAGATAAAACATTTATCATTTTATTTTTCTTAATAGATTTTCAAAATGTTATTTTTGACGCTTCCCTTACAACCTCTAACTCTATCCCATGAACCTTTCCTCCCAACTTTTTACATCCATCAAGAGATTATTGTTCGTCAGCCATTTTCTTTTTTTTTATTGATTAAACTAACTAGAAGACCCTTCCTCGCTGTACATTTCCCAACAGTGAGCTCAGGAGACCCAGTTAGATTTTTTTTTTTTTCTCTTATCGTCCGGCTCATCATTTTTTCATTTTTCAACTTTTTCTTTTCACCACACAAGTCGGACACAATCAAAATTGACAACAATAAATCTCTTACACCCACCTTTCCTTTTCCGCATCCTTCAAACCTCCAACTACCTTCCAAGGGACTCCAGTTCGCCGAACATTTTTATTTTTTTTCATTGATTAATCCGACTGGAACAATCCTTCCTCGTTATACCCATTCCCAATAATGAGTTCAGGATATCCAGCGCGATCTTTTTATTTTCTTTTTCTCATCGCCCGACTCATCATATCAATTCACCATTTTTTCAACTTTTCACTCTTTTTTTTTCATAATTCAAACGGGCACAATCATTATGGACAACAGGGATCCCTCTTACCTCTACCTCTCCCTTTTACCTCCATCAATCTTCCCACCTCTTTTCACTGTCTGAACTAATGATGCAGACGGAATATCTTGGGCCTTCTGTTAATGAAAACAATGCTCACTTAAACAAGTTCGCATTGCATTGCAGAAAGCTTGGGATACTATTTTGCAGAAATATGCTCAGATACCCCCTTTCCCCTTTTCAACCTTAGCGTCACATTATACGTTCAATCAATAAAATAACTTTTTTTCCGCTTATCTTTTATGCAATAAGATATTATTTTCCTTGTACGATTCATTTTACCATATTTACCATTTTGTATTATATACTTTCTCTTAATCTTTTATCATTCATTTTGTGCGTTTTATTTTTATAACCTTGATTTTTTTTTCATTGATACACCACCATTACAACATCTTTCTCGTTTTAACTTGTAGCTTAAATATAATTTTAACTAATTTGTATACAAATTATTTCTTTTATTTTTTTTATAATAGGTTTGTTAGGTCATCATTCATTACATGTCATTCCCCCAACCAAACCTTCATCACCGGGGGCACATTCTGTAGTATATTTTGAGTTAGATAGTTCACAACCTTCTTCTGATATTAATTATATATAACCCCATATCTATGTATAAAAATATGTATCGAACAATGGAAGTGACAAATAAAACAAAGAAGGAGGTAGACCAGACGACAAAGGCCAGACGAAAACAACCCGGCGCCATAAAGTGGCGTGATTACAAAGGGAGTTGTTTTCAGAGCGACGCCATTATACGGTCTGATCTTTCACTCACCCCTATCCGCGATGTAGGCATCCGTGACGCCCGTGGTCCGACTGTCTTCGTCCGTGGTCTACCTCTACCTTCTTGGAGTTACCATCTAGACCTGCCTCTGTCTCTTGCTGTCCCAGCGCGGGAATCCCATCACGCACCCACTACCACGACTGCCCAGTACATTCCACATCGGGATTACTACATATATATTTTAGCTCTAACGCAAGGAATTTATTTCAATGAATGATAGATGTTTTAAAACAGCTTGTGTTTGATACTAATAAGAAGAACTGAGAAAACTTGGCGAGAAAATTTAAAGAATTCGCGGTGCGCAGTCACGCGGTGTTAAAGTAGGTAAAATTTTTCAGATTATATCCGTTGCTATATTGTATGTAAATTCGCCAAATTTGGTAAAATATATATAAGCATCACTCCAAAATTTATTAGAAACTCGCGGAGAATTCGGGTTATAATTTATCAAAATTGATAGAGCAATCGTGGTAAAATTTGCGAAAATTTTCTCTGCGTACCCAACAAATTTGGTGGAAATTCCTAGAGCACTGTATCTAAATTGATAAAATTCGCAAATTATTCGTGCTAAAGTTGTAAAAATTCATGTAGTCATGCTTAGTTGGAAAATATTTGCAGAGCTTCTCGCTAAAATCAGCGAAAAAAATCGAGGCATATCCGTTATATTGTGAGAAAACACTGACCAAATTTGGTGAAAAGTCGCAGAACAATCGCGATAAATTTGATGTAAATTCGTAGAACATTCACGTTAAAATTGGTGGGAATTGGCGGAATGTTCAAGCTAAAATTTGTATTATATATAGATTTATAGGTCGAATTTCTTTCATCACCTATTTCTTAGTTCTGTGAAAAATAGACACTTCGGCCAGTTAGAGTTTTATTATTTCAACGTTTCAACAAAAAATCTTTTGTCTTCGTCAGGAGAAATAAATAAAAAATAAAGCATTTGGCAAGGCGTTAGAAATTGTTCTGAGGTTGCAAGGGCGTTCTCACGCGATTTTTCGAATTTAGTACAACATCTAAAGCACGAGTCAAAAACAAGTTAGTTCTTAGACTTAAAAAAATCACTAAATTAAAAATCAATTGCTTTAAATGGTTATAACATTTCGGTTTCTATGGCGCCACGCTATTCCAACAATGGATCATTCCAGCGGCCGGACTCTGTTCAGGCTAACCACCAGTCCGTCTTCACCACTGGAGTGATGACTTGGACGGACCGGACTCTTCTACCTGAAGAATATAACTATTGGGTAAACAGCCACTTTAAACCTAGGTAACATGCTGAGTTAGGTACACCTTCTGGGCGGCGTGGAAACCGTGTCTAGATAAAATGAAGAGAGCCCATTTAGCAAACAAAACAAATTATAACCTCGATATAAATTAGGTAGAGCCAGATGCTTATACGTCAAGAAGAATTCATTTAAAAATAAGAATTCATAGCCTTTTTGAATATTTTTTGTTGTAGAACTAATACTGCAGACACAAAAAAAACTATAATTTTCGATACATAACACGATCTAATATTTTGCTCTCTATATCCAGACCTCTATCTAGCTCTTTCTCGACCGTGCAATAGCGAGTGCTGGGGACAGCAACCACTATATAAGTCAGTAGCTTGCCGAATTCAGGGCGGCTTGTGACGCTGAAGAATTCCGGGCGTCCCTTCCCGTGAAGGATCAGTTTGTTGTAAATAATTTAATTTTGATGTTTTTTATTTTTATTTATTTATTTTTAAATATAATTTTCTGTTATGATTGTTGACTGAGTGTCAATAAAAGTAAGATAGCTCTCAATTGTCTTTCTAACTCATCTATTGGTTTTCGAAATCCGCATTGAGGAAGAGTTTAAAAAAGAAGAAGGGATTTTCTTCAATGGTTCCCCGAGTTTGGCCCAAGTCCAACCTCACCAGCGAGTACAAGTAACCAAACTCGGGTATCTTTCAAGTGTCAAATCGAACTACTTCCATATGGATAGACATTTGGTGTACTGCAGTGTACGTCATGATCATAATGTACCGTGTATAGTCGACTTTGGAGAGTTTGTTTTTTCCCTAAATGTGGTTTGTATGGAGGGTTTTATGTGTTGAAATATCCAAGTATATATATAACCAAAAAAGAAGCAAAAAATTATCTTTATTTAAACATATAAAACATAGAATACAACATTAATATATAATAGAAATAGATGGTAATTGATATAAAGATACTTACAAAAAAGACACACACACAACAATATTTCACTAAAATAAAACGCTGGTTCTATTTGAAATCACAAGATCGGATAAAGAACATAGCGCCAAATGATTTTAAAAGACAACAATTTTAAGATCAAACCTATTAATATAAATATATAGGAGGGTGAAAACAATTTTAAACAAAAGTACAAGCAAATACAACCTTCTACCCACCATGGCTTTATACTGTCAGGACACCTTCGTGTCCTTTGTGATGTAAATAGGTTTGCCACGAATCTCCCAAAAACCCACCTAACCATCTCCCACCCTTCCCCCTCTAAGCTCTGAGAACTGAGGCGTAGATGGAGTCTGAAGCCTTGATAGCACCAAGTCAGAGTCTGAGATGGATTCAAACACCGCTTCCTTGTGGTCGAGCCACATTGACCCGTGGTGGCAGACTTGACCCTACCAGCACCAAGCCCTTCCCTATGGGCAAGCCACAGTTCCGTAGTGGCAGATCACGTCAACATATTCAGGCAGAATGCCAGTTCCACCACGAGCCTTGAATCTTCCAGACTCCAAGGTGCCCAGGTTCAACAAGGTTCCCGTTTTTTTCAACCAAATCATTTTTTTAAATCCATATTTATATAGTGATGCATTAATATGTATCATCCTTTATTTTTCAATGAGTAGGAAAGAAAACAAGAGGGTGTCAAAAGGAGCTAGTTGACAGCGGAGAGTGCGGATTTGTCCAGTCGCTGTCTGTGGCCATGGCCGCGCTGGACTCCTTTTTAATATCCTGAACCTTCTTGCCCTGATATTGCTGAGTTAAGGTAGGTTGGGCGGGATGGGTTGGTTTCATCGGAACCAATAGTTTATTTTTTTAGTATCATTTTTTTTTCTCCCTAGCATTTTTTATATAAAGTCGCTTCTGCAGCGACTGGCGCCCACACTTCGGATATGCAGAGATTGTAAATAGTTAAAATAGCACTAACTATAAATTTCTTAACATCACTACACGTGTAGACACGAAGCGTATTTACAGTACAAGCAGTCGCAACCCTTTACCCACTATGGACTGGTAATATATGAGATGTACTTACAGTACAAGCAGGTACAAAACCTTCTACCCACCATGATTTGGTGCTACACGCGTAGATATGTAGTGTACTTAGAGTGAGCAGATACAGCCTTTTACCTACCATGAATATTATAGCTGGTACTATATTTATCTTTGTTTTAGTATTAAAAAATCGTATTTATCAAAATAGTTCTGTCAACCCACAAGTACAAAGTCAAAATGTTTCCTATGTGTTTCCAGTCCTATTACTGTTCTAGTGGCTGCCCAATCCACACCATTCTGGTATCTAATCAACAATCAGTTTCTATTATTCAACCAATCATTTTTAATACATCTCTTAGGTATTAAGTTCAAGGATTAAAATTAAATATTGGAAGAGCTTCCCTCTCATTTGAAAAACTAAGTAATAAAGAACCGGCGCCAAATGTTTGGGTATTTTGGAGAGTTCTGTTTACTAAAGTGGTTGACACCTTTGAAGTCTTTTACATCTATCTTCTGCTTACATATTATCAATAATCAGAAGTATGTTGGGGTATGTAATGTGGTAGTTAATTTCCACATCGCAGTATTGAAACCATTAAAACTGCACCAATCTCACTCTTGCTACATTCTGGTCAGGAACTTCATCTTTCCTCTAAAGATAAAGGTCGCCTCTTCCGTTAAAACAGACGTCTAAACTAGACACCATCTATTGACCGTCGCCTCAAACTAGCGGCCTTGGGTCGGTGACAAAGTCACAACACCAGCTTTGGCTTCTCAGTTTGCCAAAGCTGTTGTTGTGGCTCTGTCACCGACCCGAGGCCGCTAGTTTGCGACGAAGGTCAATAGATGGTGTCTAATTTAGACGTCTGTTTTGACAGGAGAGGCGACCTTTATCTTTATAGATGATTATCCTCCCGGCAAAACATTTCCAACAATATTCATCTCTCCTGTCAGTACTGGTGATTATAGCTACTGACAGGGATCTTTGTCAACTTCCCTGTTTCTGAACCTCTTCTCGTATGACAACACCAGGTTCAGACAGTCTGGTTTAAAGGGAGACTCTAATGGACTTTGTGCCTCCAAGATTTAAAAAATAATAATACTAAAAAGTATCAAGTTTGAACTTTAAATTCTACAAAAAAAGAGCAAAGTATCAAAATTAAATAGGAAAAATCAGAATTCTCTGAATGCTATCTGCCATATCAGGAAATAAATACTATAATTATCACAATGGAAAGCAAGAAATTAGAACTAAGTGTTTAGTACATGTGCACACAACACTTAGTATGAACTAGGTATAGTATATATCAAACAATCAGCTCTCTCAAAGTAAGAATAGATAATAAGACTTTAGATTATGCATTTGGTCTCCACTATGAGATAAAAGATCAGTCCCAATTATCAACAACTCCAGTTATCACCAGTCAGAGAATTATCAGTATTCCCAATTATCTCTCAGTAATACCAAATACCAATAGCCTCAATTATCATCAATAAAAGTTTATTTTAACCTTTCATAAATACTTTTTTAAATCGTTAATTGGAGCTATTACTAATTGAAACTATTGTTTGTTTTCCCAACAAGTCCTCCTTAATGAGGTTTGGCTGTCATTCCAGATATTATAAAAGTAAACACACACATGGTTATAATATATACATGATAATAATTAAAGAGATTAATAGAGAAAAGGATAATAAAATGTTAATTATGGGACAAAAACAGCAAAGAATTTTTTAATTTTGTTTAGAAAATTTCTAGGCTAATAGAGGAAATATGAGCTGAAAGATGTTTTTTAAAAATTAACAAAAAGAGAGAGAGAGATGAGTTTTTCCTAAAAATAGATGAAGCTGAAGAAAGTACTATGAGCAAATATCTTAATGAGAGGAATGCTGTGTTAGAAGTTCTGTAGTTCATAAGTGCTTAGAGTTGAGGAGTGAAAAGATGCAGATTGATGGTGAAATAGAAGAAATTATGAAGGAGCTAAAGTAAAATAATTCCATGATATTGTGGGCTTTGCTACCTATAGCCTGAGAAGATTAAGGTCCTTAGTGAGAAGTGACAGTTCTTTTAAGAAAGGCTTTGGCTACCTATAGCCAGAGCAGATTGAGGTCCTTGGTGAGAAGTGGCAGTTCTTTTAAGAAAGGCTTTGGCTACCTATAGCCAGAGCAGATTGAGGTCCTTAGTAAGAAGTGACAGTTCTTTTAAGAAAGGCTTTGACTACCTATAGCCAGAGCAGATTGAGGTCCTTAGTGAGAAGTGACAGTTTTTTTAAGAAAGGCTTTGGCTACCTATAGCCAGAGCAGATTGAGGTCCTTAGTGAGAAGTGGCAGTTCTTTTAAGAAAGGCTTTGACTACCTATAGCCAGAGCAGATTGAGGTCCTTAGTGAGAAGTGACAGCTCTTTTAAGAAAGGCTTTGGCTACCTATAGCCAGAGCAGATTGAGGTACTTAGTGAGAAGTGACAGTTCTTTTAAGAAAGGCTTTGACTACCTATAGCCAGAGCAGATTGAGGTCCTTAGTGAGAAGTGACAGTTCTTTTAAGAAAGGCTTTGGCTACCTATAGCCAGAGCAGATTGAGGTACTTAGTGAGAAGTGACAGTTCTTTTAAGAAAGGCTTTGGCTACCTATAGCCAGAGCAGATTGAGGTCCTTAGTGAGAAGTGACAGTTCTTTTAGGAAAGGCTTTGGCTACCTATAGCCAGAGCAGATGAGGTCCTTAGTGAGAAGTGACAGTTCTTTTAAGAAAGGCTTTGGCTACCTATAGCCAGAGCAGATTGAGGTCCTTAGTGAGAAGTGACAGTTCTTTTAAGAAAGGCTTTGGCTACTTATAGCCAGAGCAGATTGAGGTACTTAGTGAGAAGTGACAGTTCTTTTAAGAAAGGCTTTGGCTACCTATAGCCAGAGCAGATGAGGTCCTTAGTGAGAAGTGACAGTTCTTTTAAGAAAGGCTTTGGCTACCTATAACCAGAGCAGATTGAGGTCCTTAGTAAGAAGTGACAGTTCTTTTAAGAAAGGCTTTGGCTACCTATAGCCAGAGCAGATTGAGGTCCTTAGTGAGAAGTGACAGTTCTTTTAAGAAAGGCTTTGGCTACCTATAGCCAGAGCAGATTGAGGTCCTTAGTAAGAAGTGACAGTTCTTTTAAGAAAGGCTTTGGCTACCTATAGCCAGAGCAGATTGAGGTCCTTAATGACAATTGACAGTTCTTTTAGGAAAGGCTTTGGCTACCTATAGCCAGAGAAGATTGAGGTCTTCAGTGAGAAGTGACAGTTCTTTTAGGAAAGGCTTTGGCTACCTATAGCCAGAGCAGATTGGGGTCCTTAGTGACAATTGACAGTTCTTTTAGGAAAGGCTTTGGCTACCTAGAGCCAGAGAAGATTGAGGTCCTTAGTGAGAAGTGACAGTTCTTTTAAGAAAGGCTTTGGCTACCTATAGCCAGAGCAGATTGAGGCTCTTAGTGAGAAGTGACAGTTCTTTTACAAAAGGCATAAAGCCAGGGGAGATAGAAGTTTATAGTGAGAAGTGACAATTATTTAAAGAAAGAAAAAAAAAAAAAAAACTCTCTGACTTCTCAAACAAAGAGTTTTTATAGCCTTGATTGGCAACCCATCTAAAAGTTATATTTTGATCACAAACTACTATCTAGGGGCCTTTATACAGTATCAGCATCCAAGTTACCTCATGCAATATTATTTTAATTTAAAGTGAAATAATGTTCCATGATATAGCCAACTCCTTTATAAGATGTGGGGCATGAAATTACAATGTTATAAATAATTGTGAATAGAGTTGTTGTTGTTGTTGTTTCTTATCCCCTTGTGTAAAGATTACACGAATTCCATGAGTTCATGGAATGGGGTATAGGGGTGCAGCTTTCGTTGATCATGGCATCATGATCCAGGCACACTTTGGTGAAAGTCTGACTTTGCCTGTAGTTTGAGGCCGTTCCTAACATGGAAGCAGACGCCTTTGCTGCCGACTCTAACATGAGTACAGACGCAGCTCCTCCGTATCCCTGGAGTGGGACCCTTGCTGAGGTCTATCAACTGGGTCAGTTGAAGTCAGGATTTTTAAAGAGGTCTACTCCTCTTCTAACAATGCTGCTGTTGGTCCGCGACTGCTTATTCGTCAGAGTTATTCTGCTTGTTTCGCAGCTGGCCTTCATATCTGAAGGTCGTTCCCCTATCCGCCACCTGGGGACGCGCCCTATAGCAGTCAGCTCTGCCAAGGGGTGAATAGAGTAGTTTAATATTGCGTAGAGTTTCCATATGAAAGAATTTGACTATTGAGGTGCATGAGACTACCTAGGGAAAGTTATAAGAACTCAAATATCTCGATAAATATATACAATGGCTTTGATAGTTAATATGTTAAGAAAGAGAAGTCGGGGTAGAGTTCAAAAGTACATTGATTCAAGTAAAAAAACTAGATGAGGTAAAGAAATACTATTATATTGTAGCATAATATTTTATATTCAGTACATTAGTTTAATAATTTGGATATTTTGTTATTCAGAATATATCTCTTATTGTCTCTCAATTTGTTGTTAATGAGTTGACTCTTGTTTATATCAAAATAAAATGCATTTTGTGTTATCCTGAACTTTGTATTTCCTACGTGACAATATAATTGGTGAGTTCAAGGAGTTGTTGTTGTTTCTTATCCCCTTGTGTAAAGATTACACGAATTCCATGAGTTCATGCTCCTCGAGCTGTTTTATGATGAGCAGCGGCCTCTCCCAAAGGTCCTGTTTAGTGCATCCAATGGTTTAAGGAGTATAGTTTGAATGTTTGCACACAGTTGAGCAACATAAGAAGTTTGGTAGTTGACATCTACATAAGAACTGTGAACCATGGCAATACTAAGAGGAGAGTGTAAAAAGGGAAAATTAATATAAAATTCAATGCCTTCTTGATTAAAGAGAATTACTGAACTTTAAGCCATATTCACCTTTAAAGCCAAGATTAAACTGGGTTTTTGAATACAATTCTAGTAGGATAACTAATCAAATAAGAAATCAAAATGCATTTAAGACATGAAATGTCCTGTCTCAGTCTTAAATCAAGACCTGAGTGAAGGTTGACAGAGAGAGGTGCTGTGAGTGAAGCTGAAAGTTAGGCAGAGAGAGAGAATGTGAGTGAGAAGAGAGCAAGCTTGCAGATAGAAGGAAGGAACTCACCTGAGGACAGTCTGGTGGAAGAGGGGCCGGGGAGCCACCTCAGGGGAGATGTGGAACAGTCCCCAGCACTGGCAGAGTGCACCTAGGGAGCTGAGATCTCCAGGAGCTTTCTGTGGGTAGAACACGGTGTAGTTGTGGCTGGGGAACACACATGGGTAGGTTAGGATTTTTTAGGCCCAGCCTAGCTGACTGTTCTGTCCCAGCCTACCTGACTGTTCTGTCCCAGCCTACCTGACTGTTCTGTCTCAGCCTAGCTAACTGTTCTGTTCCAGCCTACCTGACTGTTCTGTCCCAGCCTAGCTAACTGTTCTGTTCCAGCCTACCTGACTGTTCTGTCCCAGCCTAGCTGACTGTTCTGTCCCAGCCTACCTGACTGTTCTGTCCCAGCCTACCTGACTGTTCTGTCTCAGCCTAGCTAACTGTTCTGTTCCAGCCTACCTGACTGTTCTGTCCCAGCCTAGCTAACTGTTCTGTTCCAGCCTACCTGACTGTTCTGTCCCAGCCTAGCTGACTGTTCTGTCCCAGCCTACCTGACTGTTCTGTCCCAGCCTACCTGACTGTTCTGTCTCAGCCTAGCTAACTGTTCTGTTCCAGCCTACCTGACTGTTCTGTCCCAGCCTAGCTAACTGTTCTGTTCCAGCCTACCTGACTGTTCTGTTCCAGCCTAGCTGATGGTTCTGTCCCAGCCTACCTGACTGTTCTGTCCCAGCCTACCTGACTGTTCTGTCTCAGCCTAGCTAACTGTTCTGTTCCAGCCTACCTGACTGTTCTGTCCCAGCCTACCTGACTGTTCTGTCTCAGCCTAGCTAACTGTTCTGTTCCAGCCTACCTGACTGTTCTGTCCCAGCCTAGCTGACTGTTCTGTCCCAGCCTACCTGACTGTTCTGTCTCAGCCTAGCTAACTGTTCTGTTCCAGCCTACCTGACTGTTCTGTCTCAGCCTAGCTAACTGTTCTGTTCCAGCCTACCTGACTGTTCTGTCCCAGCCTAGCTGACTGTTCTGTCCCAGCCTACCTGACTGTTCTGTCTCAGCCTAGCTAACTGTTCTGTTCCAGCCTACCTGACTGTTCTGTCCCAGCCTACCTGACTGTTCTGTCCCAGCCTAGCTGACTGTTCTGTCCCAGCCTACCTGACTGTTCTGTCTCAGCCTAGCTAACTGTTCTGTTCCAGCCTACCTGACTGTTCTGTCCCAGCCTACCTGACTGTTCTGTCCCAGCCTACCTGACTGTTCTGTCCCAGCCTAGCTGACTGTTCTGTTCCAGCCTACCTGACTGTTCTGTTCCAGCCTACCTGACTGTTCTGTCTCAGCCTAGCTGACTGTTCTGTTCCAGCCTACCTGACTGTTCTGTTCCAGCCTACCTGACTGTTCTGTCTCAGCCTAGCTGACTGTTCTGTTCCAGCCTACCTGACTGTTCTGTTCCAGCCTACCTGACTGTTCTGTCCCAGCCTAGCTGACTGTTCTGTCCCAGCCTACCTGACTGTTCTGTCTCAGCCTAGCTAACTGTTCTGTTCCAGCCTACCTGACTGTTCTGTCCCAGCCTACCTGACTGTTCTGTCCCAGCCTACCTGACTGTTCTGTCTCAGCCTAGCTGACTGTTCTGTTCCAGCCTACCTGACTGTTCTGTTCCAGCCTAGCTGACTGTTCTGTCCCAGCCTACCTGACTGTTCTGCCCCAGCCTAGCTGACTGGTCTGTCCCAACCTAGCTAACTGTTCTGTCCCAGCCTAGCTGACTGTTCTGTCTCAGCCTAACTAACCTACCTGACTGTTCTGTCCCAGCCTACCTGACTGTTCTGTCTCAGCCTAGCTGACTGTTCTGTCCCAGCCTAGCTGACTGTTCTGTCCCAGCCTAGCTGACTGTTCTGTCTCAGCCTAGCTGACTGTTCTGTCCCAGCCTACCTGACTGTTCTGTCCCAGCCTAGCTGACTGTTCTGTCTCAGCCTAGCTAACTGTTCTGTTCCAGCCTACCTGACTGTTCTGTTCCAGCCTAGCTGACTGTTCTGTCCCAACCTAGCTAACTGTTCTGTCCCAGCCTAGCTGACTGTTCTGTCTCAGCCTAACTAACCTACCTGACTGTTCTGTCCCAGCCTACCTGACTGTTCTGTCTCAGCCTAGCTAACTGTTCTGTCCCAGCCTACCTGACTGTTCTGTCTCAGCCTAGCTGACTGTTCTGTCCCAGCCTACCTGACTGTTCTGTCCCAGCCTACCTGACTGTTCTGTTCCAGCCTACCTGACTGTTCTGTTCCAGCCTACCTGACTGTTCTGTTCCAGCCTACCTGACTGTTCTGTCCCAGCCTAGCTGACTGTTCTGTCTCAGCCTAGCTAACTGTTCTGTTCCAGCCTACCTGACTGTTCTGTCCCAGCCTAGCTGACTGTTCTGTCTCAGCCTAGCTAACTGTTCTGTTCCAGCCTACCTGACTGTTCTGTTCCAGCCTAGCTGACTGTTCTGTCCAGGCCTAGCTGACTATTCTGTCCCAACCTAGCTGACTGGTCTGTCTCAGCCTAGCTAACTGTTCTGTTCCAGCCTACCTGACTGTTCTGTTCCAGCCTAGCTGACTGTTCTGTCCCAGCCTAGCTGACTGTTCTGTCTCAGCCTAGCTAACTGTTCTGTTCCAGCCTACCTGACTGTTCTGTTCCAGCCTAGCTGACTGTTCTGTCCAGGCCTAGCTGACTATTCTGTCCCAGCCTACCTGACTGTTCTGTCCCAGCCTAGCTGACTGTTCTGTCTCAGCCTAGCTAACTGTTCTGTCTCAGCCTAGCTGACTGTTCTGTCCCAGCCTACCTGACTGTTCTGTCCCAGCCTACCTGACTGTTCTGTCCCAGCCTACCTGACTGTTCTGTCCCAGCCTACCTGACTGTTCTGTCTCAGCCTAGCTAACTGTTCTGTTCCAGCCTACCTGACTGTTCTGTCCCAGCCTAGCTGACTGTTCTGTCTCAGCCTAGCTAACTGTTCTGTCTCAGCCTAGCTGACTGTTCTGTCCCAGCCTACCTGACTGTTCTGTCCCAGCCTACCTGACTGTTCTGTCCCAGCCTACCTGACTGTTCTGTCCCAGCCTAACTAACCTCCCTGAGAGTTCATGTTGTACCAAATGTCCAAGAGCCACCATGTCACTCACTGTCTATGAAGAAGGACACTGTCCACAGGCTGACAGTCCTCCACCTGATGTCTGGTGAGGTGGATCTGGTCCGAGTGCTGGATCAGCCGGTGCAGGTGTTTCGGATATTCCTTGTGGTGGAGGAGGTTGACGTTGGCAATTTCCGTAGACACCTCTCTACACCACATCACCCTCATAATCTTTCACATATTAGAATGTTTGCCTATAAAGATGAATGGATAGTAGATTCAAATCATATCAGTCCAATCTCATCGATTCAGACTTGCCAGGAAAGAAAAAATGAGTCACAATTAGTGAACAATTAATTAAAGTTTGCTTTTATGCAAAGTGGGGGTGGGCATTACATAATGGTATAAGGTACAATTTTTGTATTAGAGATGATAATCACAAGGAAGAGAGAAAGAACAAATAAGTAAATATATGTGACATTGGGATTGACAGTTATCATCTTCAGACCAAAATACTGAAAGAGAAGGATATCCCAGTAGGTCTTCAATAGTGACATTGTAGAAATATGGGCAAAATATTATAATTTTTAAAGAATTATTTATCGTGACATCGGCAATGTAGAAATTAGGAATTTCACCCTCAACTAGAGTATGTGCAAATTGTGCTGGAAACCAAAAGATCATGTGTAGATATGTTTTTTTTTGCTTATCCCTAGTACACGTGGTACAGGCCATGATAATCATGGTGGGTAGTTAGCGACTGCTTTTTACTGTAAGCGCACCACATGTCTACACATGTGAAAGCAGTTCGACTTTGCACTTACAAATGTGCCAGAGCCCCGTTTGGTTACTTGCACTCGCTGGTGGGGTTGGACTTTTGCAAGAATCGGGGGGCCATTGGAGCATTTTTTTTTTTTTTTAACAGAAAAAGTGTCCAATGCGGGGATCGAACCCGGGTCGTAGTGGTCGTAAACCACAAACGGTTTAACCAGCCTTCCACTCTTATACACTCTATAACAAATAAATCAACACACAAAGAAGTAGTTGTCCCATTTATATGAATATACTAAGACGTTTTGACCAAACATGCAAATGATTGAAATTTGGAGACTGATTTATGCAAGGCAAGAGCTCCAGTAAATCTGAACTGCGCATCCAGCACGAGTATTCTACACTCTATATTCAGCACAGCACAAGCTGATTTTCCAATTTTCCATTTCTTTTGCTCATTTAGTCTATTTCTACTGTATCAATGCCTCGCTGAAATATCCGTGCTCATTACAAACATTAATCAGAATTTGAAAGAGGTCATGCCCACGATTAAAAGAGACTGGTTGGTCAAATTAACTAATCTTGTGACATCTGTGTCGATGTTGGCAATAGTGGGTCAACAACAGAATTATGCAACGTCAGGATGGCAGTGGTTGACCAAGGGACACAACAGAGCGGGAGGACAGAGCAATTGTCAGAACGGCTGTCGCAGCACTGGATTCGACGTTATCTACCATCCAGTGTGTGACCGGCACATAAGTGTACAAAATGACTGAGAGAGCAGAATCTAAGAGTTCTCCAATTGTTACAATGCCTACCCCTCACATCCAAGTCCGACTACAGTGGTGTCGGGAGTAATCAACTTGGAACTGCGCTGACTGGGGACATAGAGTCTTTGGTGACAAGTCCTGTTTCTTACTGTGTCCTGACAACCATCGCAAACGTGTCTGGAGACATCCTGGACAGGTCCACAACAGGATGATATGACCTTGGGTACCATTTCATATGATAGCAGGATCCCATTGGTAGTCATTCCTGGCACCCTGACAGCACAACGGTACGTAGATGACATTCTACGGCCTGTTATGTTCCTCTCACATCACCCCGGGCTTACTTCTCAACAAGATAATGCCCGACCACACATAGCATGTGTTACTATGGATTGTCTTCAATCTTGCCGAACTCTTCCATAGACAGCAAGATCGGCTGATCTCCCTCTTACTTATAGAGCACATCTGGGACGTGATGGGAAGGTGATTCCAACCATCCCGGAAAGCTGACTATTTAGCCCGGCAGTTGAGACAATTTGGCAAGAAATCCCGCAGCACACCATCCCGAATCTGTATCAGTCCATGACACGCCGGGTGGCAGCCTGCATCCAAGCCAGTGGGAGTCCAACGACATTAACTTTCTCAGTAGGTGACGATCAAACTCTGTAATAAAATAATTAATTGTTCTGAAATTTTAATTGTTTTTTCCCATGCTATTAACTAAAACATCAAATATGATTTACTTATTTGTATTTTGTCTTGTGTCACACCTTGTACTAATTAATTAAAAGACAATGGACTCCAACTAAGTGGAAGGAATTCCCCAACAAGTTCCAATTAACAGTTCTACTATTACATCCCCAACACACATCATGGTAGAGAGAGAGGTTGGACAGACCTGCTGGATGAGCGATCTGAGAACCTGAAGTAAGGAGGTCTACGGGAGGACCTCATGATGTCAGCGCGGGAGACATCGGGGACCAGAGTGGCTGATGGGGGAAGGGGGAGTGTCAGCAGGTAGGTGTCGCCACTAGTCCTGTTGTCGCAACACTGATGTCACGAATACTGATGTCACAAACACTGTTGTTGTTTCTTATCCCCTTGTGTAAAGATTACACGAATTCAATGGATTCATGCTCCTCAAGCTGTTTTATGATAAGGAGCGGCCTCTCCCAAAGGTCCTGTTTAGTACATCTAATGAAAAAATGTCACAAACAATGGTGTCATAAAAATTATGCAATTGGTCTCTGGTGGAGGAAGCCCCTCATTGGATTAAACAAGGTCATTTTGGACTTTACAAAAGTGTTCACTCAGAAAAGTGTGATTTTTCAGGTTTTCTTGCAAGATATTTTACTCTAATCTAGACTCTTATAACACACTATTCTACAAGATTTCTGTTCCTTGTGAAGCAATTTTATATATTTTAGAGGATGTGTGCGGAAAAATAATATGGCATTCAAACTTACATTTCATCATCCTTCCATCATACATCTCTTCATCTTGAAAATTCAAGTATATAAAGGTCAGAATTTTTTTTATTTTGTCGAATGATGTAATGGCAACATTGAATACAGTGTCCAAGTTGGGCAATATATTGTCCGAGCCTCCAACAAGAGTGAATAGCTAGTGTGTACTCACCAGTTCTCACACCAGGATCTCCGGAAGAAGCCTTTCTTGAGCAGAGAGGCGACAGCTGAGAAGGAATCAGTGCGATATACCAGAGTATGATCAGCTGAGGTTGTCTTGAAACCTGCAGGGGCAAATAACAACTTTGCATATTATGAACACTAAATGGCATACAAAGCTTAGTAGTACAATAGAATCTCCATGTGAGAAGACATCTCTATAAGAAAGGACAGTTTTCATAGCCAAAGTGATCATTTTCACCAATTAGGTGCTTTCCAGTAAAAGGACATCTCTTCCTAAAGAACACTTTGTCTCTGTAACTAGGTGTCCCTTAAAGATAGGCTCTACTGTACTCTAGAAAAAAGATGTTCAGGTATAGTTAACATAGAGTCTCCCAATAAGAATACAATAAAAGGGCCATCAGTGATGTATACACATGTGAAAAGCAATTCGACTTTGCACTTACAAATAACAGCATTGTTGCCATCATCAGACAAAAGAATAAAAAATATATATCAATAATCCAAATTGTGCCTCATCATGTCTAATCCTATGTTATCCATTCCTGCAGTTGAAAGGTGAATCTATTTTTGATGACATACATGAACAATGAGAGCTGACATAGGAATTTTAAACTGAATTTACTCTACAAAACATGGGAGTGCTTTATTTATAAATATTATGGCGGCTTTCCAGCATCATTACAAATTTGATATTATATTTGATGATGTTAACAATTATGTTGATATTTGGTGCTACAATACAAGGTAATAAGACCAAAGCCAAACAAATAAATAGTGTGTGATATTTTTGATAACGCTGTTACCACTTTTTATTAAATTTGGAATTGTTCAAATTACCTTGTGTTTCTAACCTATAATCCAAAATGTACCTTATTATTGGTGTTACAGCACCTGAGGAACATCATGCATATTGGAAACCACTGCTATAAAGTGCTGTTGGATATCATTCAAATATTAATTTGTATTCATTGACTATAATAAGCTCTCTGCAGTGTTAGGCATGTATTTAAGCTAATATAGATTTCTGAGATGTGTGAGGTAATTTATATAAATAGTCATTAACACAAGGTAATAAGACCAAATTCAAATAAATAAATAGTATGTGACGTTTCGGTAACAGCGTTGTTACCATCTTCAAACCAAAGAAATGAATGAGAAATTTTATCACAGCATGTTTTA
>CP092866.1:45515624-45690148 GCA_030710605.1 Cordylochernes scorpioides
TTTTTCATTCAAAAAAGTTGCCCCTTACTTACATATACCATCATAAACTATGCAAATCAAAACGATTTCCTTCTCCGAAAAAAGAGAGAGAGAGAAAAGGGGAAAACACAATATTCCGAGTGACAAGGATTATCTAAACCCATTTAATATATTGACAGGGGGGTTGGTCAAAACTCTAAATTTTACTTTTAATCACAGATTACGACCGTCAAATCAACATTTTTCCTCAAATCGATTTTCCTTTTCTAAAAAAATTATGTGTTTAAAAATAGTAGGGGAAGGGTGATCAAAAGTTTACACCCCCTTCTTTCTAAGTCCATTATGTCTTTTTGGGGTTGTTTATCGGCCCAAACGATCTTTTTAAATCCTAGAAGGCGGGAAAAGAAAAACGGCCTGTCGTCTGCTTAGAATAAACGTTCTGCTAAAATAAATTTACATATGGGTATAATGGAATGGGCTAACCTCTCATGTATTAACGTGGAAGCTTTATATGTGTATATATGACAGCTATGCAAATATTCTTGTATAGCAGAGTTTCCTTTAAGATAAATTGCTGTTCGAAACATTTTTTGTGATTGGAAAAAAGGGCGATGTTCTGCTATAATTTGAATAACTTAACAACTGTTTATATGCGTGATTGGTCTCTATTTATATATAATATAACATAGTATATATATATATATGGTACAACATATATATATTGTAACGCTTTTAAAATGAATACTCTTGTAACTTATAACTATTAATAAATATTTTTAAATAATTATGAAACAGGATTATATCAGCCCGTCATCTAGTGATCTAAACTTTAAAAAATAATTTATTATAAAATGAAAAATATAAATATATATGTCGTATTTTATGTTGTACATAGAAAAGTTAAACATATAAACACCAAGAAAATTCAATCCTGATATAACTTTAAAATGGCCTTCATTAAAGTACCACCGTGAAAAAAAGGGCGAGGCACCCAAGAAAGGTCGAATAACAGGTCGTTAACATTGTCCAAGCAACTGAGGAAGGATATGGACATATTGGCCATGAAAGACGTTGATTGGACAACAAAGGCTTCCTCTCTGACGTCACTATCAGTATATAAGCTGGGTAACTTGTAGCCCAACACAAAGGAAGCCAGTACAGATGACAGTAGCGGAGTAGCCAGGAGTCAGGTCGACATGCACCAGATTGACCAAAGCGATCCCAGGACTCCCCATAGTCCACCTCATCTTCCCGGGTGCTGCCCCCCCTAAGCCGAAGTAACCATGTTCCTATGCGTGTGGTCATATTTTGTCTTCAGACCAGTGCGCTCCCACTCTGGCCTTTGACTACAAGTTTGATGAGGAGCCTACTGAGATGATGTTGGCTCCACACATTACAACATATATATATATATAAAGAGACAAAGGTCGCCTCTCCCGTCAAAATAGACGTCAAAACTAGACGCCATCTATTGACCGTCGCCGCAAACTAGCGGCCTTGGGTCGGTGACAAAGCCACAACACCAGCTTTGGCAAACTGAAAAGCGTACACCTAAAGACCATGGTTTCGGGCTAATGGCCCTCGTCAGTCTAGGACGGACTTTATTCCATGACCTTTGTCTCTTTAGATCAATATCCTCCCGGCAAAATTTCCATCTATGTTCTAGCCATAGATTTGGCCCAGCCACATTGCCAGCAAAACACCTCTTTGGTAGATTGTGAGGATTCCATTAGATCCCGTGTGGATCTCATGGAATAAAGTCTGCCCTAGACTGACGAGGGCCATTAGCCCGAAACCATGGTCTCTAGGTGGACGCTTATCAGTTTGCCAAAGCTGGTGTTGTGGCTTTGTCACCGACCCGAGGCCGCTAGTTGCGACGACGGTCAATAGATGGCGTCAGGTTCTGACGTTTATTTTGACGGGAGAGGCGACCATTGCTTCTATATATTGTTGATCGGCTAGTATTTCTAGGGGCAACACGCCTCTCTTTATCAAGGCTTTTCTTTGATTCGAACTAAATCGCGCGGGCATGGGATCCACTCACGCTATGCAAGACCAAAGCGAGAAACAATTTAAATAAAATATATATAACTGTAAATACATGATTAATTGAAATTGTAAATATTATTCCTGTAGAAGGGCAGCTTGCGCCCGAAAGCTCGAATTAATTTTTCAAATAAAGAAACTCATAAAAAATGATAACAGAAAAAAAAAATTATTTATTTTTGGCTTGTTTTGGTTATTAGATTGGTAGTTACACTAGAGACACACTATTATCATCGTGATGATGATTAATCATAACGATAATGAATAATCATCACAATAATACTATAGCAGCGTTGTGATATATAGTATAATATAATATACTTAAAAATATATATATAAAAATAGGAATTTTTTTGTTTTTGCATTGCTAAAAAAAATATATATATACAACTACAACTACAAATTAATAACATTTTACAAATTTTATAATTTGAATTTAAATGATCATAATAGTGAAGATAATCTTAATACAAAACTGGACTATAAAATTAAATAACTATTTATTATTATATATATATATATATATATTGAGAGTATGACAGTATAACAGACCGCTCTATTATTGAAATGGGCTGTTTGAGTTATTCCTCTTCAGGTCCTAAGTTCTTGTACAGGTCTAGTTCTTCAGTGGCGACATGCTTCACTCTAGCCACTATTTCTTCATATTTCCTCTTCCCATCCAGCCTATCAACCCAATTCTTCTTTTACCATCATTTTTCTTCCATTCATTTTACCATCCAGAACCTTCTTCATCAATCCATATCCTCTTATCAGATATCCTATCCAATATTTTTGTTGATTTCTTTCTGATGATCTTCAATAGACCTTATCATTCTTTTCTGATCATTTCTCCATTCCCGTTCCTACCAACCCATCTTATTCTCTTTCCATTCCTCTCCAGATCCACATTGTAAACATGGATAGAATCAAGAATGAAGTAGTCTTGAGAGAAAATTGAAAGAAGCCTGTTGAAAGCCGTCTGATAAAATATAAAAGAATTGTATAGGAAATGCATTAAGAGGATTTTTTCGATTTATACAACGAGTAATTTATAGGAATTCGGAGAAATTATGAACGCATAAGCCTTCTGGAACGGTAGAAATATATTTATAAATGAATGCATTACGCAAACAACAGATAAATCAAGAAAAGCCATCCACGAACGCGTTTCGGGATGTTGGCCTTCGTCAGCGTGGAGAAGGCTATACAACTGCGACCAAAAATGTTTTAGTCCCAGAGGCTTCTTGAGAAACCAAGAAATGGGTATTTAAGGCCATACTTGCGTAAATACGCTAAACATGTGAAAAATAATAAAAAATAAAATTTTTAAATATCAGGTAATGGTATTAAAAACAAAAAAGGCATATGCTGACCACGAGCACTAGTGCTTTTTAGATGGCAGAGCGCCATCTAGTGGAACAGAAATCAACTAAACATTGATTTATTATTTTAATTTTTATTATTTTTCATATGTTAAGCGTATTTATGCAAGTTTGGCCTTAAATACCCATTTCTTGGTTTCTCAAGAAGCCTCTGGGACCAAAACATTTTTGGTCGCAGTGGTACAGCCTGCTCCAGGCTAACGAGGGCCAACAGCTCGAAACGCGTTCGTGGATGGCTTTTCTTGATTTATCAAGAAAATGGGTTGTCCCAATATCTGGAAACAGGCTAAATCAACGTTTAGTTGATTTCTGATCCACTAGATGGCGCTCTGCCTTCAATAAAAGTCACTGTGTATCAAATATCATTCAGAGTTATTGTCTGAATTCCGATAGGCATGCTGAAAGGTACAATTTTCTTAAGTTTTGTACGCGAGTGTAATGGCGATTTTAAAAAAAGATGCGGTTTTAAGAACAATAAATTGTTTACCCCGTGGTTAGGTCCTAAAATGAGAATGGACTGTATTGTAGCGATATTAAAAAGGAAAATACATTTATAATGAAAATATTACTCATGTTAGACAAATGTAGAATTCGTCTTACTTATATATCACATTAGGGTCAAAAAAATTCCAAAAGTCGCAAAATACGAAATTAAAGAGATCCCCACTCCCCCCAACATATGCTGAAATGAATTGGGATGGACAAAAACCCTCAACCTAAGAATGTACCCAACTGCCTTAAAGATCCACGATTTGTGCTGAAAGGACGCGACAAGAATATATATTAACACAAGGCAATAACGCGCCATCTATACATATAAAATAAAAGGACTTAAAAGCGCGAATGTTTCTTTTAAACATAATACAAATTTCTACTGTCCTTACTGTCCTTTTATTTTATATGTATAGATGGCGCGTTATTGCCTTGTGTTAATTTATGCCTAACTGGCCTTGTCTTTATTGTTTGCTGAAGAGCATTGCTCGAAGCAAATATTTGAATGTAATTCTACTGTCCTATAAGCTTATGTCCATAGTTTGCTTGAAAACCATTTCTAAGATTACACCCTTCAGTATAGCATATAAAAGCATAATGATCCAATACAGTATTAGAGCTCTAAAGAAGCGGTCTGGTAGATCAAATTGGCGAAACCACTGGGAGGGTTCATCACTGATGAGCCAAGCCCTCCCAATATATTTTTTCATCGCAGTAAGGACAGTAGAAATTTGTATTATGTTTAAAAGAAACATTCGCGCTTTTAAGTCCTTTTATTTTATAAGAATATATATATTTAAAGAGACAAGGGTCGCCTCTCCCGTCTCTAGGTGAACGCTTTTCAGTTTGCCAAAGCTGGTGTTGTGGCTTTGTCACCGACCCGAGGCCGCTAGTTTGCGGCGACGGTCAATAGATGCTGTCTGGTTTTGACGTCTATTTTGACGGGAGAGGCGACCCTTGTCTCTTTAGATCAATATCCTCCCGGCAAAAATTCCCAAGAATAAATTATTGTAAAAGCTTGATGTCACAAGTTTGCTTAATTATTTCACGTAGAATATTGTACATGTATTTGAATTTAGAAATATATTTTTTAGCTCTAACGCATGGAATTTATTTCAATGAATGATATAATGAATGTTTTAAAACAGCTTGTGTTTGGTATTAATAAGAAGAACTGAGAAAACTTGGCGAGAAAATTTAAAGAATCCGCGGTGCGCAGTCGCGCTAAATACGGTTAAAAAGCACGGAGCAATGGTGTTAAAATTTGTTTAAAAATTTTAGAGTATATCCGCTGCTATATTGTGTGTAAATTCGCCAAATTTGGTAAAATATATATATAAGCATCACTCCGAAATTTATTAGAAACTCACGGAGAATTCGGGTTAAAATTTATCAAAATTGATAGAGCAATCGCGCTAAAATTTGCGAAAATTTTCTCTGCATACCCGACAAATTTGGTGGAAATTCCTAGAGAGCACTGTATCTAAATTGATTAAATTCGCAGATTATTCTTGCTAAAGTTATAAAAATTCATGTAGTCATGCTTAGTTGGAAAATATTTGCAGAGCTTCTCGCTAAAATTAACGAAAAAATATCGAGGCATATCCGTATATTGTGAGAAAACTAGGTGAACCACTGACCAAATTTGGTGAAAAATCGCAGAGCAATGGCGATAAAATTTATGTAAATTCGCAGAACATTCACACTACAATTGGTGGGAATTGGCGAAACGTTCACGCTAAAATTTGTATTATAAATAAATATATAGGTCTAATTTCTTTATTTCTCCCATTTCTTAGTTCTGTGAAAAACAGACACTTCGGCCAGTTTGAGTTTTATTTTCTCAATGTTTCAACAAAAATATTTTGTCTTCGTCAGGAGAAATAAATAAAAATAAAGCATTTGGCAAGGCTTTAAAAATTGTTCTGAGGTTGCATGGGCGTTCTCACGCGATTTTTCGAATTTAGTACAGCATCTAAAGCACGAGTCAAAAACAAGTTAGTTCTTAGACTTACAAAATCACTAACTTAAAAAGCAATTGTTTAAAATGGTTATAACATTTCGGTTTCTATGGCGCCACGCTATTCCAACAATGGATCATTCCAGCGGCCGGACTCTGTTCAGGCTATCCACCAGTCCGTCTTCACCACTGGAGTGATGGCTTGGACGGACCGGACTCTTCTACCTGGAGAGTAGACTATTGGGTAATCCGCCACTTTAAACAAAGGTAACATGCTGAGTTAGGTACACCTCCTGGGCGGCGTGAAGAGAAACCATGTCTAGATTTAGGTCTAAATAAAACGAAGAGAGCCCAATTAGCAAATAAAACAAATTATAACCTCGATATAAATTTGGTAGAGTCAGGTGCTTATACGACAAAAAGAATTCATAGCATTTGAATATTTTTTGTTGTAGAATTAATACTGCAGACACAAAAAAAAAACTATAAGAATTTTCGATAGATAACACGATCTAATATTTTGCTCTCTATATCCAGACCTCTATCTAGCTCTTTCTCGACCTGCACGGTGTTGGGGACGAGTGTTGCGAGTGTTGGGGACAGCAACCACTATATAAGTCAGTAGCTTGCAGAATTCAGGGCGGCTTGTGAAGCTGATGTATTCAAGACGTCCCTTCAGTGAAGGATCAGTCTGTTGTAAATAATTCAAATTTAATTTTGATGTTTTTAATTTTTGATAATTTTCTGTTATGATTGTTGACTGAGTGGCAATAAGATTAAGGTAATTGTCAATTGTTTTTCTAACTCATCTATTGGTTTTCGAAAATCCGCAATGATAAACAGCTTTAAAAAATAAGAAGGAATTTTCTTCAATGGTTCCCCGAGTTTGACACAAGTCCAACCCCACCAGCGAGCACAAGTAACCAAACTCTGGTACATTATAAGTGTCAAATCGAACTACTTCCATATGTATATACATTTGGTGTACTACAGTGTACTTGGAAAGTCAGTTTTTTTTTCCTAAATGTGGTTTTGTATGGAGGGTTTTATGTGTTTAAATATCCAAGTAATCAAAAAAATGACAAAAAATCTTTATTTAAACAAATAAAACATATAATACAACATTAATACATAATAGAGGTAGATGGTAAATGATATAAAGATACTTACAAAAAAAAGACACACACAACAATATTTTACTAAAATAAATCGCTGGTTCTATTTGAAATCACAAGATCGGATAAAGAACATAGCGCCATATGATTTTAAAAGACGAAAATATCAAGATCAAACCTATTAATATAAATATATAGGAGGGTGAAAACAATCACAACCTTCTACCAACCATGGTTTGATATTGTTGGGACACCTTCGTGTCCTTTGTGATGTAAATAGGTTTGCCACGAATCTCCCAAAACCCCACCTAACCATCTCCCACCCTTCCCCCTCTAAGCTCTGAGAACTGAGGCGTAGATGGAGTCTGAAGCCTTGATAGCACCGAGTCAGAGTCTGAGATGGATTCAAACACCGCTTCCTTGTGGTCGAGCCACATTGACCCGTGGTGGCAGACTTGACCCTACCAGCACCAAGCCCTTCCCTATGGGCAAGCCACAGTTCCGTAGTGGCAGATCACGTCAACATCTTCAGGCAGAACGCCGGTTCCACCACGAGCCTTGAATCTTCCAAACTCCAAGGTGCCCAGGTTCAACAAGGTTCCGTTTTTTTTTGTTTTTTTTTTTGTTTTTTTTTAACCAAATCATTTTTTAAAATCTATATTTATATAGTGATGCGTTAATATATATTATCTTTTTTTTATTGAGTATGAAAGGATGGTGTTAGCTCTTGATAAAGAAAGAAAACAAGAGGGTGTCAAGAGGAGCTGCTTGACAGCGGAAAGTGCGGATTTGTCCAGTCGCTGTCTGTGGCTATGGCCGCGCTGGACTCCTTTTTAATATCCTGAACCTTCTTGCCCTGATATTGCTGAGTTAAGGTAGGTTGGAGGGGATGGGTTGGTTTCATCGGAACCAAAAGTTTTTGTTAATTTTTTTAGTATCAATTTTTTTTTATTTTCTCCCTAGCATTTTTTATATAAAGTCGCTTCTGCAGCGACTGGCGCCCACACTTCGGACATGCAGAGATTGTAAATAGTTAAAATAGCACTAACTATAAATTTCTTAACATCACTACACGTGTAGACACGAAGCGTATTTACAGTACAAGCAGTCACAACCCTTTACCCACTATGGACTGGTAATATATGAGATGTACTTACAGTACAAGCAGACAAAACCTTCTACCCACCATGATTTGGTACTACACGTGTAGTATGTAGTGTACTTAAAGAGAATGAGCAGAAAGAGCCTTTTATACCACCCACCATGAATATTATAGATGGTACTATATTTATCTATGTTTAAGTATTTTTTAAAAAAATCGGAATTAGTGAAATAGTTCTCTGTCAACTTGTAAGTGCAAAGTGTGTCAAATGTTTCCTATGTATTTCCAATGATATTGCTGTTCTAGTGGCTGCCCAATCCACACCATTCTGGAACCTAATCAGCAATCAGCAACTTATCCAACCAATCATTTTTCTTAAATCTCTCTTCGGTATTAAGTTCAAAAATTAAATCTAAAGAGAAGAGCTTCCCTCATTTGAAAAACTAAGTAACAAAGAACCGGCGCCAAATGTTTGGGTGTTTTAGAGAGTTCTGTTTGACACCTTTGAAGTCTCTTACATCTATCTTCTGCTTACACATTATCAATCATCAGAAGTCTGTTGGGGTGGGGAGGTGTTCATTTTCACATCGCAGTATTGAAACCATTAAAACTGCACCAATCTCACTCTTACTACATTCTGGTCAGGAACTGTATCTCTTTTATGTAAAATATACGAAAACCTTTCACAATAAGTTTATTTATTACAAAATGCCGCAAGCTTTCGAGCTCTCGCTCTTCAATGGGCGAAATTACAACTGAGAGTGAGCAGGAAGCTTGCGGTGTTTCGTAATAAAGAAACTTATTGCTTTTAGATATTTTTAGAAAAGTATATCGGAATTTTCTTATATTTAATTATGAACTGTATCTCTCCTGCCAGTACTGGTGATTATGGCTACTGCCAGGGATTCTCGGGCCACGACGCCGACATTGCGCTTAGGTTGGCCCTCCATGCCCTTCCCCACCCCAACCATCCGGCCTCGACCAGTTCATCTACCGGTACTTCGTACAGGTTGGACTGACCGGAGGAGCAGAAGACCCGCTCATCGCTTGGGAAAGAATGCTCACTCTCCGGGGCACATCCCCCACATGATCATCTATATTTTAGTTTTATTTCCATTTTTAATGTAAATTATTGACAAGAAGTCAATAAAATTTGTTTCAATTGTCAATTGTCAGGGATCTTTGTCAACTTCCCTGTTTCTGAACCTCTTCTCGTATGACAAACCACGTACAGACAGTCTGGTTTAAGTGGAGACTCTAATGGACTTTGTGCCTCCGGGATTTTAAAAAATAAGAATACATAAGGGGTAACATGACCAAATCCAAATAAATAAATAGTGTGTGACGTTTTGGTAACAGCGTTGTTACCATCTTCAGACAAAAGTACTAAATGATAAAAAGACCAAATCCAAATAAATAAATAGTGTGTGACATTTCTGTAACAATGCTGTTACCGAAACTTCACACACTATTTATTTAGATTTGGTCTTATTACCCCTTATGTTTCTCATCTATAATCCAAATTGTACCTTATCAAAAAATAATACAAACTCTACAAAAAGTGCAAGGTGTAAAATTTAAATAGAAAAAAAAAGCAAAATGCTCTGAATGCTATCTGCCATGTCAGGAAATAAATACTATAATTATCACTATGGAAAGCAAGGAATTAGAACCAAGTGTTTAGTACAGGTGCACACAACACTTGGTATGAACTAAGTATAGTATTAGTATACAAGTATATCAAACAATCAGCTCTCTCAAAGGGAGAAGAGATAATGAGACTTTATATAATGCACTTGGTCTCCACTATGAGATAAAAGATCAGTCCCAATTATCAACAACTCCAGTTATCACCATTCAGAGAATTATCAGTAGTCCCAATTATCTCTCAGTAGTGCCAAATACCAATAGCCTCAATTATCATCAATAAAAGTTTATTTTAACATCACATAAATACAAATTTTTAAAAAATCGTTAATTGGAGCTATTGTTTGTTTTCCCAACAAGTCCTCCTTAATGAGGTTTAGCTGTCATTCCAGATATTATAAAAGTGAACAAACACATGGTTATAATATATACATGATAATAATTATAAGTCACAATTTATTTTATAGATTATAAACACAAGGTAAAAAGACCGAATCCAAATAAATAAATAGTGTGTGACATTTCGGTAACAGCGTTGTTATCGAAACATCACACACTATTTATTTATTTGGGTTTGGTATTTTTATCATTCAATACTTTTGTCTGAAGATGGTAACAGCGTTGTTACCAAAACATCACACACTATTTATTTCTTTGGATTTGGTTTTTTACCTTGTGATGATAATAATTAAAGAGATGAATAAAGAAAAGGAGAATAAAATGTTACATATAGGACAAAAACAGCAAAGAATTTTTAAATTTTGTTTAGAAAATTTCTAGGCTAAGAAAGGAAATATGAGCTGAAAGATGTTTTTTAAAAATTAACAAAAAGAGAGAGAGAATAGGGATGAGTTTTTCCTAAAAATAGATGAAGCTGAAGAAAGTACTATGAGCAAATAGGTACAAGGATCTTAATGAGAGGAGTGCTGTGTGAGAAGTTCTGTAGTTCATAAGTGCTTAGAGTTGAGGAGTGAAAAGATGCAGATTGATGGTGAAATAGAAGAAATTATGAAGGAGCTAAAGTAAAATAATTCCATGATATTGTGGGCTTTGCTACCTATAGCCAGAGAAGATTGAGGTCCTTGGTGATAAGTGACAGTTCTTTTAAGAAAGGCTTTGGCTACCTATAGCCAGAGCAGATTGAGGTCCTTAGTGAGAAGTGACAGTTATTTTAAGAAAGGCTTTGGCTACCTATAGCCAGAGCAGATTGAGGTACTTAGTGAGAAGTGACAGTTCTTTTAGGAAAGGCTTTGGCTACCTATAGCCAGAGCAGATTGAGGTCCTTAGTGAGAAGTGACAGTTCTTTTAGGAAAGGCTTCGGCTACCTATAGCCAGAGCAGATTGAGGTACTTAGTGAGAAGTGACAGTTCTTTTAAGAAAGGCTTTGGCTACCTATAGCCAGAGCAGATTGAGGTCCTTAGTGAGAAGTGACAGTTATTTTAAGAAAGGCTTTGGCTACCTATAGCCAGAGCAGATTGAGGTACTTAGTGAGAAGTGACAGTTCTTTTAGGAAAGGCTTTGGCTACCTATAGCCAGAGCAGATTGAGGTCCTTAGTGAGAAGTGACAGTTCTTTTAGGAAAGGCTTTGGCTACCTATAGCCAGAGCAGATTGAGGTCCTTAGTGAGAAGTGACAGTTCTTTTAGGAAAGGCTTCGGCTACCTATAGCCAGAGCAGATTGAGGTACTTAGTAAGAAGTGACAGTTCTTTTAGGAAAGGCATAAAGCCAGGTTAGACTGAAGTCCTTAGTGAGAAGTGACAGTTCTTTTAGGAAAGAAAAAAACTCTCTGACTTCTCAAACAAAGGGTTTTTATAGCCTTGATTGGCAACCCATCTAAAAGAGATATTTTGATCACAAACTACTATCTAGAGACCCTTATACAGTATCAGCATCCAAGTTACATTATGGAATATTGTTTTAATCTAGAGTGGAATAATGTTCCACGATATGGCCAACTCCTTTATCAGATGTGGGGCATGAAATTACAATGTTATAAATAATTGTGACTAGAGTAGTTTAATATTGCGTAGAGTTTCCATATGAAAGAATTTGACTATTGAGGTGCATGAGACTACCTAGGGAAAGTTATAAGAGTTCAAATATCTCAATAAATATATATAATGGCTTTGAGAGTTAATGTGTTATGAAAGAGAAGTCGGGGTAGAGTTCAAAAGTACATTGATTCAAGTAAAAAATTGGATGAGGTAAAGAAATACTATTATATACTGTAGCATAATATTTTATATTCAGTACATTAGTTTAATAATTTGGATATTTTGTTATTCAGAATATATCACTTATTGTCTCTCAATTTGTTGTTAATGAGTTGAAACTTTTTTATATCAAAATAAAATGCATTTTGTGTTATCCTAAACTTTGTATTTCCTACGTGACAATATAATTGGAGAGTTTAACGAGTATAGTTTGAATATTGGCACACAGTTGAGCAACATAAGAAGTTTGGTAGTAGACATCTACGTAAGAACTGTGAACCATGGCAATACTGGGAGGAGAGTAAAAAGGGAAAATTAATATAAAATTCAATGCCTTCTTAATTAAAGAGAATTACTGAACTTTAAGACATATTCACCTTTAAAGCCAAGATTAAACTGGGTTTCTGAATACAATTCTAGTAGGCTAACTAATCCAATAAGAAATCAAAATGCATTTAAGGCATGAAATGTCCTGTCTCAGTCTTAAATCAAGACCTGAGTGAAGATGACAGAGAGAGGTGCTGTGAGTGAAGCTGAGAAGTAGCAGAGAGAGAGAGAATGTGAGTGAGAAGAGAGCAAGCTTGCAGATAGAAGGAAGGAACTCACCTGAGGACAGTCTGGTGGAAGAGGGGCCGGGGAGCCACCTCAGGGGAGATGTGGAACAGTCCCCAGCACTGGCACAGGGCACCCAGGGAGCTGAGATCTCCAGGAGCTTTCTGTGGGTAGAACACGGTGTAGTTGTGGCTGGGGAACACACATGGGTAGGTTAGGTTGTTTTTAGGCCCAGCCTCGCTACCTACCTGACTGTTGTGTTTCAGCCTAGCTGACTGTTCTGTCCCAGCCTAGCTAACTGTTCTGTCTCAGCCTAGCTGACTGTTGTGTTTCAGCCTAGCTGACTGTTGTGTTTCAGCCTAGCTGACTGTTCTGTTCCAGCCTAGCTGACTGTTCTGTCTCAGCCTACCTGACTGTTGTGTTTCAGCCTAGCTGACTGTTCTGTCCCAGCCTAGCTGACTGTTGTGTTTCAGCCTAGCTGACTGTTGTGTTTCAGCCTAGCTGACTGTTGTGTTTCAGCCTAGCTGACTGTTGTGTTTCAGCCTAGCTGACTGTTGTGTTTCAGCCTAGCTGACTGTTCTGTTCCAGCCTAGCTGACTGTTCTGTCCCAGCCTAGCTGACTGTTCTGTCCCAGCCTAGCTGACTGTTCTGTCTCAGCCTAGCTGACTGTTGTGTTTCAGCCTAGCTGACTGTTGTGTTTCAGCCTAGCTGACTGTTCTGTCTCAGCCTAGCTGACTGTTGTGTTTCAGCCTAGCTGACTGTTGTGTTTCAGCCTAGCTGACTGTTGTGTTTCAGCCTAGCTGACTGTTGTGTTTCAGCCTAGCTGACTGTTCTGTCTCAGCCTAGCTGACTGTTCTGTCTCAGCCTAGCTGACTGTTGTGTTTCAGCCTAGCTGACTGTTGTGTTTCAGCCTAGCTGATGGTTCTGTCCCAGCCTAGCTGACTGTTCTGTCTCAGCCTAGCTGACTGTTCTGTCTCAGCCTAGCTGACTGTTGTGTTTCAGCCTAGCTGACTGTTGTGTTTCAGCCTAGCTGATGGTTCTGTCCCAGCCTAGCTGACTGTTCTGTCTCAGCCTAGCTGACTGTTCTGTCCCAGCCTAGCTGACTGTTCTGTCCCAGCCTAGCTGACTGTTGTGTTTCAGCCTAGCTGACTGTTCTGTCCCAGCCTAGCTGACTGTTCTGTCCCAGCCTAGCTGGCTGTTTTGTCTTAGCCTAGCTGACTGTTCTGTCCCAGCCTAGCTGACTGTTCTGTCCCAGCCTAGCTGACTGTTCTGTCCCAGCCTAGCTGACTGTTCTGTCCCAGCCTAGCTGGCTGTTTTGTCTTAGCCTAGCTGACTGTTCTGTCCCAGCCTAGCTGACTGTTCTGTCCCAGCCTAGCTGACTGTTCTGTCCCAGCCTAGCTGACTGTTCTGTCCCAGCCTAGCTGACTGTTGTGTTTCAGCCTAGCTGACTGTTCTGTCCCAGCCTAGCTGACTGTTCTGTCCCAGCCTAGCTGGCTGTTTTGTCTTAGCCTAGCTGACTGTTCTGTCCCAGCCTAGCTGACTGTTCTGTCCCAGCCTAGCTGACTGTTCTGTCCCAGCCTAGCTGACTGTTCTGTCCCAGCCTAGCTGGCTGTTTTGTCTTAGCCTAGCTGACTGTTCTGTCCCAGCCTAGCTGACTGTTCTGTCCCAGCCTAGCTGACTGTTCTGTCCCAGCCTAGCTGGCTGTTTTGTCTTAGCCTAGCTGACTGTTCTGTCCCAGCCTAGCTGACTGTTCTGTCCCAGCCTAGCTGACTGTTCTGTCCCAGCCTAGCTGACTGTTCTGTCCCAGCCTAGCTGACTGTTCTGTCCCAGCCTAGCTGACTGTTTTGTCTTAGCCTAGCTGACTGTTCTGTCTCAGCTTAACTGACTGTTCTGTCCCAGCCTAGCTGACTGTTCTGTCCAGGCCTAGCTGACTATTCTGTCCCAACCTAGCTGACTGTTCTGTCCCAACCTAGCTGACTGTTCTGTCCCAACCTACCTGACTGTTCTGTCCCAGCCTAACTAACCTCCCTGAGAGTTCATGCTGTACCAAATGTCCAAGAGCCACCATGTCACTCACTGTCTATGAAGAAGGACACTGTCCACAGGCTGACAGTCCTCCACCTGATGTCTGGTGAGGTGGATCTGGTCTGAGTGCTGGATCAGCCGGTGCAGGTGTTTTGGATATTCCTTGTGGTGAAGGAGGTTGACGTTGGCAATTTCCGTAGACACCTCTCTACACCACATCACCCTCATAATCTATCACATATTAGAATCTTTGACTATAAAGATGAATGGATAGTAGATCTAAATCATATAAGTCCAATCTCATTGATTTAGACTTGCCAGGAAAGCAAAATGAGTCACAATTAGTGAACTATTAATTGAAGTTTGCGTTTATGCAAAGTGAGAGTGGGCATTACATGATGGTATAAGGAACAATTTTTGTATTAGAGATGATAATCACAAGGAAGTAAGAACAAATAAGTAAATATATGTGACATTGGGATTGACAGTTATCATCTTCAGACCAAAATACTGAAAGATAAAAATATCCCAGTAGGTCTTCAATAGTGATAGTGTAGAAATATGGGCAAAATATAATTATTTTTAAATAATTATTTATTGTGACATCGGCAATGTAGAAATTAGGAATTTCACCCTCAACTAGAGTATGTGCAAATTGTGCTGGAAACCAAAAGATCATGTGTAGATATGTAAATACTTATACACTCTATAAAAAATAAATCAACACACAAAGAAGTAGTTGTCCCATTTATATGAATATACTAAGACGTTTTGACCAAACATGCAAATGATTGAAATTTGGAGGCTGATTTATGCAAGGCAAGAGCTCCAGTAAATCTGAACTGCGCATCCAGCACGAGTATTCTAGACTCTATATTCGGCACGGCACAAGCTGATTTTCCAATTTTCCATTTCTTTTGCTCATTTAGTCTATTTCTACTGTATCAATGCCTCGCTGAAATATCCGTGCTCATTACAAACATTAATCAGAATTTGAAAGAGGTCATGCCCACGATTAAAAGAGACTGGTTGGTCAAATTAACTAATCTTGTGACATCTGTGTCGATGTTGGCAATAGTGGGTCAACAACAGAATTATGCAACGTCAGGATGGCAGTGGTTGACCAAGGGACACAACAGAGCGGGAGGACAGAGCAATTGTCAGGACGGCTGTCGCAGCACTGGATTCGACGTTATCTACCATCCAGTGTGTGACCGGCACATAAGTGTACAAAATGACCATTAACAGACGACTGAGAGAGCAGAATCTAAGAGTTCTCCAATTGTGTGTGTTACAATGCCTACCCCTCACATCCAAGTCCGACTACAGTGGTGTCGGAGTGATCAACTTGGAACTGTGCTGACTGGGGACATATAGTCTTTGGTGACAAGTCCTGTTTTTTACTGTGTCCTGACAACCATCGCAAACGTGTCTGGAGACATCCTGGACAGGTCCACAACAGGATGATATGACCTTGGGTACCATTTCATATGATAGCAGGATCCCATTGGTAGTCATTCCTGGCACCCTGACAGCACAACGGTACGTAGATGACATTCTACGGCCTGTTATGTTCCTCTCACATCACCCCGGGCTTACTTCTCAACAAGATAATGCCCGGCCACACACAGCATGTGTTACTATGGATTGTCTTCAATCTTGCCGAACTCTTCCGTGGCCAGCAAGGTCGCCTGATCTCTCGCTAATAGAGCACATCCTGGAAAGCTGACTATTTAGCCCGACAGTTGAGACAATTTGGCAAGAAATCCCGCAGCACACCATCCCGAATCTGTATCAGTCCATGACACGCCGGGTGGCAGCCTGCATCCAGGCCAGTGGGAGTCCAACGACATATTAACTTTCTCAGTAGGTGACGATCAAACTCTGTAATAAAATAATTAATTGTTCCGAAATTTCAATCGTTTTTTCCCTTGCTATTAATCAAAACATCACATATGATTTATTATTTGTATTTTGTCTTGTGTCACACCTTGATATAACTAATTGAAAGACGATGGACTCCAACTAAGTGGTAGGAATTCCCCAGCAAGTTCCAATTAACAGTTCTACTATTACATCTCCAACACACATCATGGTAGAGAGAGAGGTTGGACAGACCTGCTGGATGAGCGATCTGAGAACCTGAAGTAAGGAGGTCTGCGGGAGGACCTCATGATGTCAGCACGGGAGACATCGGGGACCAGAGTGGCTGATGGGGGGAGGGGGAGTATCAGCAGGTAGGTGTCACCACTAGTCCTGTTGTCACAGACACTGATGTCACAGACACTGTTGTCACAACACACTGATGTCACAACACTGATGTCACAGACACTGATGTCACAAACCCTGATGTAATAAACAATAATACAATTATCCTCTGATAGAGGTAGCCCCTCTTTGGATTAAACCAGGTCATTTTGGACTTTACAAAAGTGGTCACTCAGAAAAGTGTGATTTTTCAGGTTTTCTTGCAAGATATTTTACTCTAATCTAGACTCTTATAACACACTATTCTACAATATTTCTGTTCCTTGTGAAGCAGCTTTATATATTTTAGAGGATGTGTGGTTAAAAATAATATGGCATTCAAACTTACATTTCATCATCCTTCCATCATACATCTCTTGGGTCAGTGCACACAGAACAGTACCTCACCATCAACCTGGCCCGACACCCCTTAGGCCTGGGTCTCAGCATAGCTGGAGGCAAAGGCTCCACTCCCTATCGAGGAATAGATGAAGGCATATTCATCTCCAGAGTGACAGAGAATGGGCCAGCAGATCATGCTGGCTTGAGGATAGGAGACAAGCTCCTGGCAGTAAGTAGTGGTATGGAGAAGAGAAATGGATAATGTTTGGGAACACTAAGGGCAGAAGGTTCATACCCAGGCCTTGTGACAGGTGAACGGCACATCCTCAGTAGATGTAGAGCATTACGAGGCCGTGGACATCCTCAAGGCTGCTGGAACCTCCCTTACCCTCTCTGTCCTCAGGGACCCCAACCCTGCCAAGGTAGGCTACATCACCTGGTAAAACTTGTAAAAGTCCCTCATCTACCCGGTGATCCTCGCAGGATGCTCCCTCAGAAGAAAGAAGCACTAACCAGAGCCTGGCCTCCCCCAATCAGTCCCTAGATGAGCTCCAGTCCCAGGGTTCACCCCCATCTGTCAGCCCCAAGCCAGTGTTTGATGTGAAGTAAGAGATCATCTTCACCACCCTCATCCGGGATCAGAATGGCCTCGGAATCTGTATTGGAGGAGGAAGCAAGGAGGGTGAAGAGGTAGGCAACACTCTGTATCTTGCTTGGCGGCAAACTTGGTAGGGGGACCTTGATCTCTAAGTGTTCCTTTTACCCCAATGTCTTGTCCTTAGGTAGCCGTCACATAGCAACCTCTCCCTATAGGCTGCTTCTCTGAGAGAATGTGAACTGCTCCTTTTTAACGTCTTTCTCTTATTTCACTTTGTTAGTAGCAGTCTTCTCATATGTACAACACAGGAAGACTCTCATAGTGGGATTTTCGGTAGATTCCTGTACATGATTTTTCATGGCAGAGCTGACTGCTATAGGGCGCGTCCCCAGGTGGCGGATAGGGGAACGACCTTCAGATATGAAGGCCAGCTGCGAAACAAGCAGAATAACTCTGACGAATAAGCAGTCGCGGACCAACAGCAGCATTGTTAGAAGAGGACTTCAACTGACCCAGTTGATAGACCTCAGCAAGGGTCCCACTCCAGGGATATGGAGGAGCTGCGTCTGTACTCATGTTAGAGTCGGCAGCAAAGGCGTCTGCTTCCATGTTAGGAACGGCCTCAAACTACAGGCAAAGTCAGACTTTCACCAAAGTGTGCCTGGATCATGGTGCCATGATCAACGAAAGCTGCACCCCCTACACCCCATTCCATGAGATCAGATGTTGATTTGCATGCTGCATCGCCCGTCGCGCAGAATAAACAGGGGCGCGTTCAGGACTTAGGTAGAGGGTTCTGTCCGATAAGTATAATACAGTCTCCACAAACTTCTAACTTTGCAGCTTCCAAGCAATTTAGAATTTTGCAGTGCAACATAAATGGATTGTGCTCAACAGCAACAAAAATAAAATTAGAAGAAATAATGGAAATAGCTGAAAAACAAAAGATACAAATTATAGCCCTACAGGAAACCAAATTAAATGAAAAGTACAATCTCAAATATAAAAACTATAATATCCTCAGAAAAGACAGAAATAAAGAAGGGGGTGGCCTTGCATTTTTAATCAAGAATTTGTACTATGAAAACATAGCCATTAATATTCCAAATACATCAGACCTCGAAGCCCAAGGTATCAAAGTCTACCTCAGTCAAAACAAAACCATCAACATATTCAATATGTATCACCCACCAAACAATAAACTTATTGACGATGGAACAATGGCTCAATTTCTTACAGACAACACTATTATTGTAGGTGACCTTAATGCCAAACATCAACTATGGGGATGTTCCATGCCAAACCCAAGAGGCAAAATACTTTCAAACTTATTTGACGACAATGCCTTCATGTGCTTAAATGATGGGAATCCTTCCCACCATTCCTACAGCTATAATACTGCACAAGCACTTGATATAAGTTTCTCCAGTCCTGACATTTTCCACAAATGCAAATGGCAAATATTAAAAAGTATTGGAAGTGATCATTTGCCTATTTTGATAGAAATTAGCACCAAGACCAAAACAAGCTCAATTAAAGAAAAATTCTGGAACTTCAAAAAGGCTAATTGGAATCTTTACCAGCAAAACACCAATGAAGACTTTAGAAAAGCACCCACTAGAATAAAAGATCTGGAACAAAATTGGATATCTTTCAAAAACACCATTATTAAAGCAGCCAAAGTTTCAATACCAAGAGGTAATATTAAGAAATGGATTCCAAATTATACACACCAGGCAAAAGATATTCAAACACTTATAACTAAAAGAAATGAACTACAAAAAAAGTGCACCCAAAACCAAACAAATTGTAGAACTGAACTGAACATTGTGAATGCAAAAATAAAAAGGTTATATGTAAATATGAAAAGGGAAAAATGGAAACAAACTTGTGAAAACCTGAACCCAAGAAACCCAAATACAAAACTTTGGCATTTGGCAAAACAAATTGACAGATCCCAGTCACAAACTGAAAACACAAATATGATTAAGAATACAGATGGTACCCCAGCAACTAATGATAAAAATGCTGCTAATCTTTTAGGTAATTCATATCAAATAAGTAGTAAAATCAAATTTGAAATAAAAGATAAGAAAGTTGAAAAAAAGGCCCGAAAGATTATTCATGACTGTAAAAATATCACCAGCACTCATAATCTTTTCCATGAAAAAATCAATATGAAAGAGCTAGATTATGCATTAGAAAACACTGACCTAAACAAGACTCCTGGGCCAGATGGAATTCATGGCCAAATGATATCAAACTTGGGCAAAAATGGCAAAGAAAGACTTCTTGATATTTTCAATAACTCCTGGAAAACTGGAAAATTGCCTCAAGACTGGAAAACTGCAACAATAATTCCTATTAAAAAACTTGACAAATCTGCTGATGACCCAAAAAACTACCGACCTATCTCCCTCACAAGTATTTGCTGCAAATTAATGGAAAAAATTATACTCAGACGACTCACTTACCACCTCGACACAAAAAATCTCTTACCAGAAGAACAATATGGATTTAGGAAAGGACATGGGACAATAGGATTGATGGAAAAGCTATCACTTGGATAAATGATTTCCTTAAAAATAGATACATCAGGGTCAAATATAATGGAACTCTATCTAAAACCTTCAAATTGTACCAAGGATTACCACAAGGATCAGTCCTTAGCCCAACTCTCTTCACCCTATTTATTGCAGGAATAGAAGAAAAAATTTCACATAAAACCAATATTGGACTTTTCGCTGATGACATTATTCTATGGAGCAGTAACACTAACTGGAAAAAAGCTGAAAGGGATTTGAACAAGACTCTTCTCCACCTAGAAAAATTTGCTAATAAACATAAATTAGAATTTAACCCCCAAAAATCTGAAACCTGTCTTTTTACTACCGATAAGAAACTATACAAAATAAGGCCAAAAATTATTCTGAAAGAACAACAATTACAATATAATAAACATCCTAAATATCTTGGCTACACCCTGGATCCTGAAATTAACTCCAGTAAACATATTGAAGAAGTTATTAGAAAAGGAAGAGACCGACTAAAAATCCTGAAATATATTTCAGGAAGAGAGTGGGGAGCCGATGCAACCACACTAAAATTAACTTACACATCTCTAATTAGACCTATCCTGGAATATGGATATCAAATCTATGGTACAGCATCTGAAACAAATCTAAAATCACTGGAAAGGATACAACTAAGTGCAGCTAGAATTATTACAGGTCTTCGAAATACCTGCCCTAATGATATTGTACTTTACGAGGCAGACATTATGCCCTTAAAGGATAGAAGAAGCTACAATCTGCCAAAATAAATAAACAAAATCAAGAGTTATGGAAACAAACACAGAACTTCCAATTACATACTTAATTGGGAATCCAATCTAAGACTCAAAAAAGAAGGCCCTCTCCACCTGGCCAAAAGAAATGGATTTTTAAAATATAAAGTAGAAAAAAATTATTTAGCAGAAAAAATTTCTCCATGCAAACCACTACAAAATGTTATTTTTAATGCCTCTTTAAATGAACCCACCAACAAACAATGCCAAAATCCAGAATACTTAAAAAACAATTATCATTAGAAATAATTAATAACATTCCTAAAAATGCAATAACTATCTATACCGATGGTAGCAGAGACGAGCTAGGACACACTGGCAGTGGCTGTCTCATCAAAACCACAAATGGCATTGAGAAAATGAACAGAAGAAACCCAGATTTTTGCTCAGTCTTTAGATCAGAACTTATAGCCATCTATGAAGCCTTAAAATCCATCAGAAATACTAATTATCAAGATATCTGGATTCTTACTGATAGTAGAAGTGCCATACAACACTTGAGTCACACAGGGGAACTCAGAGACAAAGTAAGCAGGAACATAATTGGCTATCTCCAAAAACTCTCAAAAACCTCAAAAATTCACCTTCAATGGATACCCTCACATGTTGAAATTGAAGGCAATGAAGCTGCTGATGTGCTAGCGAAAAAAGGCACAAAAGAACCCTTGCCACAGAAAAATAAACTTACTTTTAAAGAAATAGAGACAGTAGCCAAAACAAAAATAAACAAGAACTGGAGGATCCCACCTAAGCACAGTTGGTACAGTGGAGTGAACCCAGGAGGAGCTCTGAACATCAGAAATAGACAGCATCAAACAACACTAACAAGATTTAGAACAGGCCATCTCAAGCCATTGAAGATAGAAAATAATAACAAAATCTACCCCACTTGCCCAAAATGTAGCTTGGCACCTGCAGCTCCAGAACACATTTTGGCTTGCATTAGATGCACTAAACAGGACCTTTGGGAGAGGCCGCTGCTCATCATAAAACAGCTCGAGGAGCATGAACTCATGGAATTCGTGTAATCTTTACACAAGGGGATAAGAAACAACAACAACACATCTCTTCATCTTGAAAATTCAAGTATATAAAGGTCAGAATTTTTTTTTATTTTGTCGAATAATGTAATGGCAACATGGAAGTTGAGCAATATTGTGGAAGATACCCAATAAATTGTTCGAGCCCCCAACAAGAGTAAATAGCACTCACCAGTTCTCACACCAGGATCTCCGGAAGAAGCCCTTCCTGAGCAGAGAGGCGACAGCTGAGAAGGAATCAGTGCGATATACCAGAGTATGATCAGCTGAGGTTGTCTTGAAACCTGCAGGGGCAAATAACAACTTTGCATATTATGAACACTAAATGACATACAAAGCTTAGTAGTACAATAGAATCTCCATGTGAGAAGACATCTCTATAGAAAGGACAGTTTTCATAGCCAAAGTGATCATTTTCACCAATTAGGTGCTTTCCAGACTTAAGTCTGGTCATCTACGGACAATTACTTTCCAGAATGGTTGCAAGGTTTTCCCACTATGTACTAAGTGCAATTCTCAGCCTGCAACCCCAAGACATATTATTGACTGTATTGACTCATCCATTGATGAGCTCTACTCTTCCCCGGCAGACACCATCAAAAATCTCAAGCTTTACAAGCTTGATACCTTAGTGTGATTGAGTGGAGATAAGAAAGAAGAAGAAGGTGCTTTCCAGTAAAAGGACATCTCTCCCTAAAGAACACTTTGTCTCTGTAACTAGGTGTCTCTCTTAAAGATAGGCTCTACTGTACTCTAAAAAAAATGATGTTCTGGTATAGTTAACATTTGTCTAGAGTCTCCCAATAAGAATACAATAAAAGGGCCATCAGTGATGAGCCAGTTCCCAGCAGTATTCCAGCCTGTGCTACTATGGTAAAACCTAGAATTACCTGTCTGATGAATGAACATGCCCTTGAGAGAACACTTTTAGGAACTAAGAAATCAAAGAAAACTAAAGCACGAATGTTTCTTTTACACATAAAACAAACTTCTACTGTCCTTACTTGGATTAAAAAATATTGGGAGGTCTTGGCTCATCAGTGGTGAACTCTGCCAGTGGTTTCGCCAATTTAATCTACCAGACTGCTTCTTAGAGCACAATTATGTTTATATATGCTTCATTGAAGGGTGGAATCTCAGAAATGGTGTTCAAACAAACTATGGACATAAGCTTTTAGGACAGTAGAATTACATATAATACATAGCATCTATGATAAGGCACAATTTGGATTATAGATTATAAACACAAGGTAATAAGACCAAATCCAAATAAATAAATTTATTTATTTATTTGGATGTGGTCTTATTTCCTTGTGTTTACATTGCATCTACTGTCCTAAAAGCTTAAGTCCATAGTTTTCCTGAATAACATTTCTAAGATTCTACCCTTCAGTGTAGCATACATAAGCAGAATTGTCCAATACAGTATTAGAGCTCTAAGAAGCAGTCTGGTAGATTAAATTAATGAAACCACTGGAAGAGTTCACAATGGATGAGCAAGGACCTTCCAATATTTTTTCATCACAGTAAGGATAGTAGAAGTTTGTTTCATGTGTAAAAGAAACATTCATGCTTTCATTTGTTATGCATAGATGGCACATTATTGCTTTATAATCAACTTTTATGAAATGATATGTGAGACTTGGCTGACATAATCCAACCCCCAATGAGAGACCACCTCCAGGAAAGACCTGCTGTATTCATGAATTTGGATGAAGCAATTGTATTAGATCAAGTTGTTCAGTTATATAGAAGACAATTTTATAAGATAATTCTCGTCATCCAACTCTGTTGACATGTTAGAAAAATAGCTCTGAAAAACCTCAATATTTATTACCAACCATTCTCTCCTTATTTTGTCTAATCCTATAAGAAAATAAGACCAAATCCAAATAAATAAATAGTGTGTGACATTTCGGTAACAGCGTTGTTACCATCTTCAGACAAAAGTACTGAACTTGTCTGAAAATGGTAACAACGCTGTTACTGAAACGTCACACACTATTTATTTATTTGGATTTGGTCTTATTACCTTGTGTTTATAATCTATAATCCAAATTGTGCCTTATCAATGTGTCATTTCAGTAACAGCATTTTTTTTTTTTGCTTATCCCTAGTACATGTGGTACATGCTGCATCGCCCGTCGCGCAGAATAAACAGGGGCGCGTTCAGGACTTAGGTAGAGGGTTCTGTCCGATAAGTATAATACAGTCTCCACAAACTTCACACTTTGCAACTTCCAAGCAATTGAGCATTCTGCAGTGCAACATAAATGGATTGTGCTCAACAGCAACAAAAATAAAATTAGAAGAAATAATGGAAATAGCTGAAAAACAAAAGATACAAATTATAGCCCTACAGGAAACCAAATTAAATGAAAAGTACAATCTCAAATATAAAAACTACAATATCCTCAGAAAAGACAGAAATAAAGAAGGGGGTGGCCTTGCATTTTTAATCAAGAATCTGTACTATGAAGACATAGCCATTAATATTCCAAACACATCAGACCTCGAAGCCCAAGGTATCAAAGTCTACCTCAATCAAAACAAAACCATCAACATATTCAATATGTATCACCCACCAAACAATAAACTTATTGACGATGGAACAATGGCTCAATTTCTTACAGACAACACTATTATTGTAGGTGACCTTAATGCCAAACATCAACTATGGGGATGTTCCACGCCAAACCCAAGAGGCAAAATACTTTCAAACTTATTTGACGACAATGCCTTCATGTGCTTAAATGATGGGAATCCTACCCACCATTCCTACAGTTATAATACCGCACAAGCCCTTGATATAAGTTTCTCCAGTCCTGACATTTTCCACAAATGCAAATGGCAAATATTAAAAAGTATTGGAAGTGATCATTTGCCTATTTTGATAGAAATTAGCACCAAGACCAAAACCAGCTCAATTAAAGAAAAATTCTGGAACTTCAAAAAGGCTAATTGGAATCTTTACCAGCAAAACACCAATGAAGACTTTAGAAAAGCACCCACTAGAATAAAAGATCTGGAACAAAATTGGATATCTTTCAAAAACACCATTATTAAAGCAGCCAAAGTTTCAATACCAAGAGGTAATATTAAGAAATGGATTCCAAATTATACACACCAGGCAAAAGATATTCAAACACTTATAACTAAAAGAAATGAACTACAAAAAAAGTACACCCAAAACCAAACAAATTGTAGAACTGAACTGAACATTGTGAATGCAAAAATAAAAAGATTATACGTAAATATGAAAAGGGAAAAATGGAAACAAACTTGTGAAAACCTGAACCCAAGAAACCCAAATACAAAACTTTGGCATTTGGCAAAACAAATTGACAGAGCCCAGCCACAAACTGAAAACACAAATATGATTAAGAATATAGATGGTACCCCAGCAACTAATGACAAAAATGCTGCTAATCTTTTAGGTAATTCATATCAAATAAGTAGTAAAATCAAATTTGAAATAAAAGATAAGAAAGTTGAATAAAAGGCCCGCAAGATTATCCATGACTGTAAAAATGTCACTAGCACTCATAATATTTTCCATGAAAAAATCAATATGAAAGAGCTAGATTATGCATTAGAAAACACTGACCTGAACAAGACTCCTGGGCCAGATGGAATCCATGGCCAAATGATATCAAACTTGGGCAAAAATGGCAAAGAAAAACTTCTTGATATTTTCAATAACTCCTGGAAAACTGGAAAATTGCCTCAAGACTGGAAAACTGCAACAATAATTCCTATTAAAAAACTTGACAAATCTGCTGATGACCCAAAAAACTACCGACCTATCTCCCTCACAAGTATTTGCTGCAAATTAATGGAAAAAATTATACTCAGACGACTCACCTACCACCTCGACACAAGAAATCTCTTACCAAAAGAACAATATGGATTTAGGAAAGGACATGGGACAATAGACCAACTCTTATTTTTCACACAAAAGGTAAAAGATGCACAAAACAGAAAACCAACTAACCACACAATAGCTGCTTTTTTAGACCTTACACAAGCTTTTGATAAGGTATGGAAAAACAAGTTAATTACAAAATTATACAAACATTTCAAAATTGATGGAAAAGCTATCACTTGGATAAATGATTTCCTTAAAAATAGATACATCAGGGTCAAATATAATGGCACTCTATCTAAAACCTTCAAATTGTACCAAGGACTACCACAAGGATCAGTCCTTAGCCCAACTCTCTTCACCCTATTTATTGCAGGCATAGAAGAAAAAATTTCACATAAAACCAATATTGGACTTTTCGCTGATGACATTATTCTATGGAGCAGCAATACTAACTGGAAAAAAGCTGAAAGAGATTTGAACAAGACTCTTTTCCACCTAGAAAAATTTGCTAATAAACATAAATTAGAATTTAACCCCCAAAAATCTGAAACCTGTCTTTTTACTACCGATAAGAAACTATACAAAATAAGACCAAAAATTATTCTGAAAGAACAACAATTGCAATATAATAAACATCCTAAATATCTTGGCTACACCCTGGATCCAGAAATTAACTCCAGTAAACATATTGAAGAAGTTATTAGAAAAGGAAGAGACCGACTAAAAATCCTGAAATATATTTCAGGAAGAGAGTGGGGAGCCGATGCAACCACACTAAAATTAACTTACACATCTCTAATTAGACCTATCCTGGAATATGGATATCAAATCTATGGTACAGCATCTGAAACAAATCTAAAATCACTGGAAAGGATACAACTAAGTGCAGCTAGAATTATTACAGGTCTTCGTAATACCTGCCCTAATGATATTGTACTTTACGAGGCAGACATTATGCCCTTAAAGGATAGAAGAAGCTACAATCTGCCAAAATATATAAACAAAATCAAGAGTTATGAAAACAAACACAGAACTTCCAAGTACATACTTAATTGGGAATCCAATTTAAGACTCAAAAAAGAAGGCCCTCTACACCTGGCCAAAAGAAATGAATTTTTAAAATATAAAGTGGAAAAAAATTATTTAGCAGAAAAAATTTCTCCATGCAAACCACTACAAAATGTTATTTTTAATGCCACTTTAAATGAACCCACCAACAAACAATACCAAAATCCAGAATACTTAAAACAATTATCATTAGAAATAATTAATAACATTCCTAAAAATGCAATAACTATCTATACCGATGGTAGCAGAGACGAGCTAGGACACACTGGCAGTGGCTGTCTCATCAAAACCACAAATGGCATTGAGAAAATGAACAGAAGGAACCCAGATTTTTGCTCAGTCTTCAGATCAGAACTTTTAGCCATCTATGAAGCCTTAAAATCCATCAGAAATACTAATTATCAAGATATCTGGATTCTTACTGATAGTAGAAGTGCCATACAACACTTGAGTCACACAGGGGAACTCAGAGACAAAGTAAGCAGGAACATAATTGGTTATCTCCAAAAACTCTCAAAAACCTCAAAAATTCACCTTCAATGGATACCCTCGCACGTTGGCATTGAAGGCAATGAAGCTGCTGATGTGCTAGCGAAAAAAGGCACAAAAGAACCCTTGCCACAGAAAAATAAACTTACTTTTAAAGAAATAGAAACAATAGCCAAAACAAAAATAAGCAAGAACTGGAGGATCCCACCCAAGCACAGTTGGTACAGTGGAGTGAACCCAGGAGGAGCTCTGAACATCAGAAATAGACAGCATCAAACAACACTAACAAGATTTAGAACAGGTAAACCGTTTGGTTTTCGACCACTAGGACCCGGGTTCGATTCCCGCATTGGGCACTTTTTTCTGTTTAAAAAAAAATGCTCCAATGGCCCCCGATTCTTGCAAAAGTCCAACCCCACCAGCGAGTGCAAGTAACCAAACGGGGCTCTGGCATTTGTAAGTGCAAAGTCGAACTGCTTTTCACATGTGTAGACATGTGGTGCGCTTACAGTAAAAGCAGTCGCTAACTACCCACCATGATTATCATGGCCTGTACCACGTGTACTAGGGATAAGCAAAAAAAAAAAAAGAACAGGCCATCTCAAGCCATTAAAGATAGAAAATAATAACAAAATTTATCCCACTTGCCCAAAATGTAGTTTGGTACCTGCAGCTCCAGAACACATTTTGGCTTGCATTAGATGCACTAAACAGGACCTTTGGGAGAGGCCGCTGCTCATCATAAAACAGCTCGAGGAGCATGAACTCATGGAATTCGTGTAATCTTTACACAAGGGGATAAGAAACAACAACAACAACAACATGTGGTACAGGCCATGATAATCATGGTGGGTAGAAGTTGGCGACTGCTTTTACTGTAAGTGCACCACATGTCTACACATGTGAAAAGCAGTTCGACTTTGCACTTACAAATAACAGCATTATTACCATCAGACAAAATAATTTTAAAAAAGATCAATAATCCAAATTGTGCCTCATCATGTTTAATCCTATGTTATCCATTCCCGCAGTTCAAAGGTAAATCTATTTTTGATGGCACAAATGAACAATGAGAGCTGACATAGGAATTTTAAACTGAATTTACTCTACAAAACATGGGAGTGCTTTATTCATAAATATTATGGGGGCTTTCCAGCATCATTACAGCTTTGATATTATATTTGATGATGTTAACAATAATGTTGATATTTGGTGCTACAATACAAGGTAATAAGACCAAAGCCAAATAAATAAAAAGTGTGACATTTTGGTTAAAAGGCTCTTACCAGAATTAAAAATCATGAATATGCTCTAAAATGGGATAAAATTGAGAATTTGCACTTGTAGAATATAGAAAAATCACAGGGCACAATAATTACAATCTAAAAGAAACAAAGATACAAGATTATGAGAAAAATTACTTCAAGAGACAATTTAAAGAACCCTTTTTTAATTAAAAAGAGATGTGCTGCAATTAACAGAATGGAAGAAAGAGGAAATAGCAATGATATTTACAGATATGCTTTTTATTCTATCTAAAAAAAAGTGTTTTTTTTTTTTTTCACTTCTAATTCTAAGAATAAAAAATATTTTAGGGTTCCTAGAAAACTATCTTCTCTTTATCTTTTATGTTGTTTACACACTTGATATTTGTAACTTTTTGAAACATGCTGATATATTTTCTTATTCACTACTTTTGCCTGAAGATGGTAACAATGCTGTTAGCAAAACGTCACACACTTTATTTATTTGGATTTGGTCTTATTACCTTATGTTTAAATTTGGATTAAGTTGTATTACCTTGTGTTTCTAATCTGTAATCCAAAATGTACCTGATTATTGGTGGTACAATACCTGAGGAACACCACATATATTGAGAAGCCATAGCTATAAAGTGTCACCAGACAGTACTGTAAGGATGAAGCTACCATTTTCATTCCAGGCAGAGATGGCCTGGAGATCAGAGTCTGTGTCCATCAGAGGCAGCAGCTGGGAGAAAAGATGGAGGTAGTCCGGGGAGAGGATTACATCCTCTGACACCAGCATCAGTTGTTTCTAGACATCCAAAGCTGGTTTAGACCTCACCTAGAACGTGTATCCTCATTTATAGGCTTATAGAGATGTGTGTCCTCAGATATCTGAGGTACACACACCCAAGTACAATATGGATGAAAGAAAGACACCAGTTGTAGCCATTCTCAGGTGTGTCTAATGACCTTCTGGATTAATGTATTGAATTGTGCAAGCTCAATAGAAAAATAAAGAAAAACTAGAATTATGAAAATGGCATCTCCTTTTCGTGCAACTGAAAGTTGTTGATGGCTTGCGCCATCTATTGGAATAAACATCAACTATTCTCGTTGATTTTTAATTATTCCAGAATTGGCCAAATTCCCATTCTTGATTAATCAAGAAAAGCTAACCATGGACGCATTTCGGACTGTTGGCCCTCATCAGTGTGGTCAAAGCTGAACCTCAACGACCAAAAAACTGGTCATTCAGGTATTATGTCAAACATACTTAAAGTTGAAATAGATTATAATAGAAATGATCCAGCCAAAAGAATGATAATATCTAGCTTTATAAATGAAAAAATTCAAAAATACTATGAAGACTCAAATGATAATTTCAGAGAATTTTTTGAAAACTCAAGATTACCCAAATTTATCCAGCCAAATTTTTATAATATACAATTCTTTACGGGGCATGGAGACTTTAACACATATTTATATAGAATTGGCAGAATTGATTCTTCAATCTGCTTATGTGACCAAGAAGATCACAACCCTGTGCATATTTTAATCCGGTGCCCACTTGTTGCTGATTTGAGAGTACAATGTCAAATGAAGAGTTCTAGTTTAAGCCAAATGGTTTCCAGTAAAGAAGAATATAGAAAATTTAACAAGTTCTGTAGACTCTATCTCAAATGCCGTGGACTTGAATTACATTAAGAATTGAAATTTCTAGTTTTAATTAGTATATTTGTGCCACTGGTTTAGTGGTTGTAATTATAAATATATATTGGACTTTTGATGATATGTATGTAAATAATCTTTGTTTCTTGTATAATTTATTGTTCTAAAATGTAAATTTGAATAACTTTCACTCTCTTTCTAAAACTATAAATAATTTGTATATATATATTTAAAAACTATGTACATAAAATGGTTTAAACATTTACATGCAAATATCCACATAGGATATAGCGTGTGTTTTGTAATAAATAAATAAAAAAAATAAAAGGTATCCTGAAAAATCATGAAACGGATAGTTAAGGCCAGAATTGCGTGAGACCGTGACACAATGTGAAAAAATAGTACAAATGTGATATTGTACTGGGATAATTTATGCACCTTATCCCAGTACAATATCACATTTGTATTATTTTTCACATTATACCTAGAAGCCTAATGTTAATATTGATACAGAGGATTATTTTAATAAATAATCGTGAAAGAATTTCAAGAACCTAATCCAAAAAAGTAATTTAAGCATAACTTTTCTATAATTGTGTTGTTACAAACTTCATTGTATTCTTGCAATACTGTTTTTGGTTACTTTAAATCACTGGTAATGTTGGGACTTGTGCAACAACCAATACAAGCATGGCTCAGAATTCCTCAACTTGTTTGTCCAAAACTGACAGTTTATGTCCTTAGACAACCAAGTTAAGGAGTTCTGAGCCATGCTTGAATAGCCTCTGGTTCTTGCACAAGTCCAACATTACCAATAATTGCAAGTAACCAAAAACAGTATTTCTACCATCCTCAACAAGAATACAAAGAAGTTTGTAATAACAGCCATGACCCAGGATCGAATCCTGCAATGGGCACTTTTTAACTAATCTATATATATATATAAAAGTCAATTTCTGTCTGTCTGTCTGTTTCGCGATAAACTCAAAAACTACTGAACCAATTGGTACCAAATTTTGCATGTCGCTTTTTATAAACCTGAGGAAAATTTTCGGCTGCATTTTGATTAGTATTTTTGGCTATTTCTTTTTTTCATTTGAAGAACTTTTTTTTTACGCGGACTAATCCGGAATGGAATGAATACCTAAATATGGCCATTTTTTTAAGCATCGGTGGTTCAGTGGTAGAATGCTCGCCTGCCACACGGGCAGCCCGGGTTCGATTCCCGGTCGATGCATTTTTTTTTTACAATTTTTAAAACTCATTTATATTATATCTCTTCTCTCTATATATAAAAATGAATGTTTGTATGTCTGTCTGTTTGTTTGTTTGTTGGTTTGTATGTCCGGTATACAAATTCGCAGTAGTTCACTAATTCAAACCAAAATTTCCATACATAGGTAAAAAAATACGGGGAAGATGATAGGCTATTTAAAAATATATATAAATCAATGATTAAAACTATATTTTTAGTCAGAAAATGATGATGACGATATTGCTGTATCATGTTTGATTATCAGATACAAAATTATATCGGGAAAAATTCCAAAAAGCAGAGACCACGGGTGAAACCAGTTCATTATTTTATACGCAGGAACAAAATTCTAACAGAAAAACATTCATTCGAGCAGAAAACAAAAGCCAAATCATCTTTCTATAAAAATATCGCTTCTCAGACACAAAGTTTGGAACGGGACGTTTCACAAGAGTGACATCCACGGCGCCAATTTATAATTGTAACGAATAGTATTTGAATAAAAACATTTAATCGGGTAAAACCCGGGCGTTGCCCGGGTCATTCGGCTAGTTAAAAATATTTTGCTTCAATGGCCTCCAATTCTTGCAAAAGTCCAACCCCAATAGTAAGTTCAATTAACCAAACAGGTTGATAACACCCTTGTAAGTGCAAAACTTACAGTAAAAACAGTCACCAACCACTACCAACCATGATTATTATGACCTGCACCATGTGTACAATGGAAAAAGAAATACAAAAAACTAAATTAATGAATCCCCTGTATCAATAGAAACATATCCCTGGAAGCTGGATGTCTAATTTTTATCTAAAATTCAAAAATTTTCCCATTTCACTTGTAACAAAAATGTACTGTAGACATCTATGGTCTTGTAACAGGAAAGTTTCCTCTTAAAACAAAACCTGCGTGCAAGCTCCAACTTTTTCCAGAAAGGTAACTGAATACAAATTTCCCAATCCAGGGCTGAGATTCAGGTGATAATGGTTGCTCTATACCGAACGTCACCCCGATCAGTACCTAGGTCATCTGTGTACAATTTGATGCCTCTGCATTTCCTCAACCAGGTTGAGTGTGGGAACATGTGACCACTCCAGTTGCAGTCTAGCCAGTCCCGGGAAGTCTGATTGTGGACCCCACAAGGAAGCCCACTATTCACACCGTGAAATAACGGGGACATGACAGTATCGTTGCAATCCATAGGAGGGATTCTGACTTAGACATGTTCAGTTGTAGGTAACTGGAGAGAAGGAGGATGTACTTACAGAATCTGGGAAGAGGAGATAGGCTGTTTCAAACATCTCTGCAATGATCTCTGTGCACACAACATAGGAACTCAGCGCAGTTAGTCCTGTGCAGGTTGTGGCAACTCTCACCACAGGTATTATTGGTGGAGGACAGCTCTTCACTCATGAACCCAAAGAGGTTCACCAGCCTGTTCAGGATCACTGCTTCTGATTGGTAGAACACCTGCGTAGACCATTCAAGTTTTCTGTGTGAAAACTGTGCCATTCAAAATCTAATAGAAATATGGGGAGGTGTGAAAATACAAAATACTCAAGACAACTAGGATATACTGATGAGTAGAGATGAAGAGATTTACACAGAACAGGCATTCCTAGATGGCTGACCTATAATTTGAAAATGGCTCTACAACAGAAGAGAGTTCAAGATTCTCACCACGACAAGAGAGGGGTTGACTCCAGGTTGCCGTAGGATGGACTCCAGAGTCAGGGGTAGGTACATGATATTCTGACCTGGACACCACGTTATCCTACAAATGGAATTGTTGTCTAAACAGTTCTTGGTCTTTTATTCTTTAAGCCAAAATATCGTTCCACATCACAACATTTGTCTTAACTATTTCTATAATCACAAAAGTCTATCTTCAGAACTTTCAGGAGATACAATTATCAATGGAAGAGGTAAAACCATATTGATTTTCTTTATTAGGATATCTTTCGAGACCTTAAGTAAATCTCACTTTTCATGAGGTCTTCAGAACTACTTATGGCTTATCCTCTGGAGTATTCACAAGAGGTTTTAAAATATAAAACCTTGGCTCCCTCTTAAAAGAGTGAAAAAAAATGATATTTATTATAATAAAGAGGGGGGGCGGTGGAAAGATGGTCTAAACTGCTGGTTTTCGACCGCTACGACCCGGGTTCGAGTTCCGCATTGGGCACTTTTTTCTGATTTAAAACAAAATACTCCAATGGCCCCCCGATTCTTGCAAAATCCAACCCCACCAGCGAGTGCAAATAACCAAACGGAGCTCTGGCACATTTGTAAGTGCAAAGTCAAACTGCTTTTCACAATTGTAGACATGTGGTGTACTTACAGTAAAAGCAGTCGCATGCTTTATATCATCAATATATACATCTGTAAGATTATATTAGCAGATTATTTAATGCAATAGTCAATAGCAGATTAAACTGATGAAACTATGGGGGAACAGTTCACAACAGAGAGGTATCAAAATTTTGGTTAAATCATTATTCCCAGTCAGTACAAAAGCTTTTAGCCATTTTCTCAACTTATAAATAATGAGCAAAACAACTTCTGAAAGCTTGAGATGAATCTATATATATATAAATGAATATCTGTCTGTCTGTGTGTGTGTACTCTATAGATTCAAAAACCATACATCCAATCGCCGTGAAATTTTGGGATATTATTAGGTATATCCCCGGAAAGGTTTTTGAAAAATAATTTCTTGAATATCTTGAATATCCTTAGAGTTATTTGCAGATTTGTAGCTTTAACTCGCAAGCAGCGCCACCTTGCGACGGAGATAGGCTTAGGTCTGCCCCACCCCCTGTCGAGAGAATGTAATCGTCCGGCCGCCAGCCGGATGGACAGTCCAAGTACCCACCGACCAATCAGAGGGGTCAAGAGGTCCTGGCGCACGGGGGTAGAGTTGGTGACACAGCTGTGCCAAGTAGACAAGAAAAAAGCCTCGCGGGGGCTTGCCCAAGATGACCTCCGGGAACTTCGTCCATCTTCCATAAACGACCATGATTTTATTCAACTTATCGAGTATTTCTCAAGGGACCGGGAAAAAATGTTCACTAGATAAAACGATGCTTTTGTAATGTAGAAAATTAGGAAAGACAAAATTCAGGATGACACGGCACACAGGGACCGGGAAAAAATGATCACTTTATCGAGAGATTCAAATTTACGAGTTTCAAATTATCAAAATATATATATATTTTTTTTTATAAGTATATAGAGAATTTTTTTAACAAATGTTCGTTAGACAAACCTTTACTCGGGTAAAACCCGGGCGAAGTCGGGTACATCCGCTAGTATACAATAAAGCAAGAAACTCACCCTCGGAATTCATTTTATTTATTATTTCAATATTTAACTATGTTAGAAGGTAAACTAACACTTTATCTGTTGAGAAACTTCAAGATATTATATGAAAAAAATAGAACAAAAGTGAAAGTGTTTCCTAGGATCAGAGGATACATTTTTAAAAAGGCATCTCTGGACGTGTAACTGAAAGTTGCTGAGGACTTGATGGACAGATGGAGTAAGCCAACAACTTTCACTTACATGATCAGGAGGTGCTTTAAAATATTAAATGATGATGAATAATAGTGGTGATGATGGCGGAGAGATTTTTAAATCATTTTATTATTGTTTTGACATTGTTTGAACATATCTATTGTTCTGGGTGTGCTCTCACATAGAAAGAGAATTTGTCTAGTTCAGATTTGTCATTTTTAATCCAACAGATGCGAGTTTTTATTAATAAAGAAATGATAAGCTACAAATTGGAATTATAGATTAGATACAAAAAGTAATAAGGCCAAATAAATAACACACACACTTTATTTAGATATGGTCTTATTACTTTATAAACACAAGGTAATAAGACCAAATCCAAATAAATAAATAGTGTGTGACATTTCTATAATCCAAATTGTGCATTATCATTACTTTATAAAGATAGTCAAGTAGAGGACTTGACTAGAGACCTCCCCAGGTAGTCAGTCACCTACCTGCCAACACCAGGATGGGGATAGTGAAGAGCCGGCTGTAGCTGACAGTTTGTTTGAGAGCCGGAGCCGAGAGCAGAGGTGTGTTCATCTCATCCGCTACCAACACACATGATGTAACACCAGGTATAGGACAAAAGTGAGTTTGTCAGAAAGTTACTAGAGACCTCCTCTCTCTGTAGAGACTTCAAGGAAGATTGGCATGCTGCTCATTGAAATATTAGATCCAAGTCATTAGTATTCCATCTCTAACGCTGCCTTTGCCGGTCCCAAGCCCGGATGAAAAAGGAGGAGGGGGAGCAGTAACAAGCTCACTAAAAACCCTGGGCTCAGCTGGCCCGGCTGATAGTACCCTGTAAGGGCTCCTAATCCAGGGGTACAGGATGAGCAGCGTTTGTACTCATTGTTAGGAGCGGCTGTACATGGCGTCTGTTCCTCATGTCAGAGGCGGCCATTTCTTTTGGAGCTAAGTCGGCCTGCCACTGAGTAGTGCTCTCAGTCTTAATGACAAAGGCAGACGCATTCTACTTCACCCAGTCATGATGGTTATCAAGTCTCAAAGCTTTACAAGCTTGATACCCTAATATGATTGAGTGGAGATAAGAAATAAGAAGAGCATTCCATCTATATACACTAAAGTCCCTCTATAGCAAACCCCAATGAGACAGAACCTGTGGCTCACTATAGTCATGGTTTTTGTTATAGCCATGGTTATCTATATTTTTTTAATAAAAATAGGGATTATTTCAGGTTCATTATATCCTAGATTCGTTTTAGCAGGATTTTCCTGCATAAGAAAGGAAATTATTTTAGCTTTTTTTTTTCTCTCTTTCAAATATAAGGTAATAATTACCTTGTGTTTATATTCTATAATCCAAATTGTGCCTTATCATCTTCTCTTTCAAATGTATTAAATAGTTTCCTACTGTCCTTACTGTAATAGAAAAATATTGAAATGACCTGGATCATTAGTGGTGAACCCTCCTAGTAGAGTCCCAAGTTTAATCAATTATATCTAATATGGTATTGGGGTGCTGGGAGGGTTCACCACAGAAGAGCCAAGCTGCGGACAAGTGGAATAAACCATTGAATTCTGAGGTTGGACATGTAATCAACAGGCTTCCAAGTTGGTGCCAGCCACCTTTCACCATCTTTGTGGCAGATAAAGTAGAAGCTCTCTCTCTCTAAAGAACATTTAGCTGTCAAAAGTCTAAAGTGCCCTTTTAAAGGAAGATGCCCTCTTATCAGAAAGCAGCTAAATAGTCTATTATTGATAAGGTACAATTTGGATTATAGATTAGAAACACAAGTTAATAATACCAAATTTAAATAAATAGTGTTTGATCTTACCAATATTACCGATGATGGTAACAACACTGGATAAGCAAACAAACACTGTTACTTAAAGGTCACACACTATTTATGAGTATTTGGTCTTATTAACTTGGGTTAAAAGGCTCATATGAGAAGTGAGGATATGCCAATTTTATTTTTAACTTATGTTTGTCTATTAATATTAATTTTCACATGTGCATTTAATATGTAAAGTTTCTTTACACAAGGGGATAAGAAACAACAACAGCATATGTAAAGTAGGCTGGTAGTGAAGGAGAAGTTACCATCACAGAAGTTAGGGAAAAAGGGATATTCCTTGCAGAAGAGAGCTCTGGGGGAGTTGACCCGAGGGAGGGGGTCTGGGTGGAGGGGCTGGCCTTGGACTGACCACACACACCCACTCTTGTAGAGTTCAGGAGTCTACAGTACATACATACATACATACATGGCTGCAATCAGGTTTATGTAGATCTGAATGAAGATGTTACAATATATCCTCTATATCCCAAAATATATAAATTATAAAATAAACATTATGTAGAATGGAAGGGAACATGCGGAGGGTGTATTATTGTGAAAGATTGTGTGTTGGAGGTAATGGAATATGTTTTCTTCTTTATAAGACGATAACGTGCTATCTATATATAAGAAATGGAATCATTAAAGCATGAATGTTTCTTTTAAATATAAAATAAACTTCTACTGTCCTTACTGTGATGAAAATATTGGGATCATCAGTGATGAACCCTCCCAGTAGAAGGGAGAGGGATTTACTATGGAAAGGAAGGGACTTATTATGGAAGGAGGTGGGACTTACTGTGGAAAGGGAGGGACTTATTAGGAAGGAGTAGGGACTTATTGCCGAAGGAGGAGGGACTTACTGTGGAAGGAGGAGGGACTTACTGTGGAAAGGAAGGGAATTATTAGGAAGGAGGAGGGACTTACTGTGGAAAGGGAGGGACTTACTGTGGAAGGAGGAGGGACTTATTGCAGAAGGGAGGGACTTGCTGAGGAAGGAGGAGGGACCTATTGCAGGAGGAGGGACTTACTGTAAAAGGAGGAGTGACTTACTGTGGAAAGGAAGGGACTTATTGCAGAAGGAGGAGGGACTTGCTGTGGAAAGGGAGGGACTTACTGTAGAAGGAGGAGGGACTTACTGTGGAAGGAGGAGGGACTTACTGTGGAAGGAGGAGGGACTTACTGTGGAAAGGGAGGGACTTATTAGGAAGGAGGAGGGACTTACTGTGGAAAGGGAGGGACTTATTAGGAAGGAGGAGGGACTTACTGTGGAAAGGGAGGGACTTATTAGGAAGGAGTAGGGACTTATTGCCGAAGGAGGAGGGACTTACTGTGGAAGGAGGAGGGACTTACTGTGGAAAGGAAGGGAATTATTAGGAAGGAGGAGGGACTTACTGTGGAAAGGGAGGGACTTACTGTGGAAGGAGGAGGGACTTATTGCAGAAGGGAGGGACTTGCTGAGGAAGGAGGAGGGACTTGCTGTGGAAAGGGAGGGACTTACTGTAGAAGGAGGAGGGACTTACTGTGGAAGGAGGAGGGACTTACTGTGGAAGGAGGAGGGACTTACTGTGGAAAGGGAGGGACTTATTAGGAAGGAGGAGGGACTTACTGTGGAAAGGGAGGGACTTACTGTGGAAGGAGGAGGGACTTACTGTGGAAGGAGGAGGGACTTACTGTGGAAGGAGGAGGGACTTATTGCGGAAGGAGGAGGGACTTACTGTGGAAGGAGGAGGGACTTATTGCAGATGGGAGGGATTTGCTGTGGAAGGAGGAGGGACTTACTGTGGAAGGAGGAGGGACTTACTGTGGAAGGAGGAGGGACTTACTGTGGAAGGAGAAGGGACTTACTGTAAAAGGAGGAGTGACTTACTGGGGAAAGGGAGGGACTTATTGCAGAAGGAGGAGGGACTTGCTGTGAAAAGGGAGGGACTTACTGTAGAAGGAGGAGGGACTTGCTGTGGGAGGAGGGACTTACTGTGGAAAGGGACACAGAATCTGTCATCATGGACCTGGGACCATCCACCACCCTCCCCATAGTGAAGCTGGAACCAAACAGTTGAATGTCAATCAGTAATGCGAGTTATATTAGACCAGATAGAAATTAGAATGGTTTTACAGAAAATGAATGGCTGATTATCATTTAAATAATGTGTGACAGAGATATATTCAAGGAATTATTTTGTTAAAATAATCATCTCCATATATATTTAAACAGTCTATTTATCATCACATATTTTGCTTACACTCTTTTTTTTTTTTTTATAATGTAATATTTTGGTATTTTCAGCGCGTGTGTTGTGTATGTGCACACAATAAAAAAGTGGTGGAGTAGAACCTCCATGAAAGGACACTCACGCTAGAGGACACCTCTCTACAAAGGACAGTCTTCATTTGCAAAGTTGCCCCTTTTGCTATGTAGCAACTCTCAGGTAAGAGGACACCTCTCCCTAAAGGACACTTTGGCTCTGCAATTAGGAAGATTCTACTGTAAGTATTTTAATTAAGACTCTCTATATTTTGGTGGAGTTAGAATACCAAGAACAAACTTTACCAGAATTGGCTATTGGTTATGGAGAGAGTCTCTTTCCCTTGTTTTACCCATACACTCATAAAGCTGTGTCCAAGCTGACAAAATCCCCCACCCTCCGACACACACACCATTTCAAGAGCCTCAAGTTCAACACACTGTGGAACATACCTCTTATATAAAGAAATCTATGTGATATTCAGTGGCTTCATTTATTTTAAATAATTTCAACCTAGTTTGCATTAGATGCCTAAATAGGACCTTTGGGAGAGGCCACTCCCTATCATCAAACAGCTCGAGGAGCATGAATTCATGGAATTTGGGTAATCTTTGCACAAGGAGATAAGAAACAACAACAATAAATAAAATAGAAAAATCGGTTAAAGAAAGAAATTAATAAGCCCAAAGAGAGGACATTTTTATAACTAACACTTTGAGGGAGTTTATTTCAGTTATTTTTGCATGCATACATGTGTGCGTGTGTTTCAGCCAGAAATGTAGTCCCTACATACACTCACCTCTTCAAAAGGAGAGAAACCTGTGATCCCCTTCTGGGACACCATGTACCAACTGCCGCGGTAGAAGAGATTCTGTACCAGGGCACTGCCCAGCTCATGGAGTAGGAGCCTGGTTACTCGAGACAACCTATGGCACACATACATTATTGTTGTGTAACAAGTAACGTAACCTCCTTATTGATTTATCTTCCTATTTTTTAAAATTATTTTTATATTTATTTTATTCTATTCATTAATAATCTGTTGTATACCACAGAAATGAAATGGGCATATTCTGACCACAGACCACATATATGCTTGATCACCCTTCTTTTTTTTCTAGGAAGGATAATTTTTAGAGAGAAAAGATAAGAGACAAGTTAGGATGTCCGCTAGAGAATCAAGACCAGAAAACAAACCCCAAGTCGAGCTGGATGTATACCTGACTCTACCCAAGGACCTATATAATGGACCCCACACCAATAAAATCTTCATTTTGATTACACCAGATATCTTCCTACCTCAACAATAAACATGTCTATGTGTGTCACTGGAGCATACAGTCAAGTTACAAATCTGTAAACAGGCCACCAATCAGGTACATACAGAAGACCTTCCTAATTTGTACCAAATGCCATGTGATAGAGGATCCCCCATATCTTACAGTACAATTGAACCCCCACCAACCCCTGTACATAGCAGAAACTGACAGCCCTATCCTGGTGTAATTACACCATATAAAGGGGCCAATAAAACAGTGAATAATACATCAACCTGAACACATTCATAGGTTTCTGAATGATAAGGTACACAATTTATATTATAGATTACAACTACAAGGTAATATAAGACCAAATTCAAATAAATAAATAGTGTGTAACATTTCAGTCTTTTGTCTGATTATGGTCTCTCATGGGAGGTTCTACTATATTGTATACCCAGGGAGTGCCACAATCAATGGTACAGTGAGGGCCTTCTTGAATGACCATTTTTAAAAATGACTCTTTAAAAACTTATTTAAAATAACTTGTCTAGTCTTAATCTAAGCTCTATGAGACTCATGGCTTATAGTCCCTCACACCTTGCTTGAACCTGTGGACCCTTCACGTTCTATAAGTTTGGTGCTAATCTGAAATATATTGCAGAGGATTTTACCTTTCCGTGTGAATGATCTAATTTTTCTCCCTCCATGGAAGTTCTACTGTACATGCTGTCCAGGATGCCTTGACCAGGACAGACCAAATAACAACAAGCCAGCTGCAGTAAGACAACTCACTTCCTGGTGGGCTCGTCAAAGGTGAGAAGGATCAAGATGTCTCCAGGTCTCAATGTCAGCAGAAGGGTCTCCAGCCCGGAAGATTCTGCGGGACACATGTGAGCAACATCATGCCATCATGTGCAGATTCCTCACCTTTCTCGTAGGTGTCGAAGTGTGAAACCTGCACTAGGGAGCGGGTGAGGCTGTCAATGACAGCTACGTTGATGCCGCGACCTCCGCTGTTGATGTTCTTGGACAGCACGCTGCATAGACCAAACAATGGTAGTACAGTAGCAGACACTCTCACTAGCAGACACTTCTCTACAATGTCAGTTTTATTTTTTTACATTCACAAGGTAATAAGACCAAATCCAAATAAATAAATAATGCTGCTATTTTGTTTACACACTTGATAACAGTAACTATTTAAAACATGCTGTGGTAAAATTTCTCATTCAGTACTTTTGTCTGAAGATGGTAACAATGCTGTTACCGAAACGTCACACACTATTTATTTATTTATTTGGATTATTACCTTGTGTTTATAATCTATAATCCAAATTGTGCCTTATCATTTTTTTACATTATTTTGGCAATTGCAGGATATACTATGTTGACACAAAATTAGGTAAATGACTTACCACAATTTTTTGGTAAATGTTGTTTCTTATCCCTTGTGTAAAGATTACACAAATTCCATGAGTTCTTGCTCCTCGAGCTGTTTGATGATTAGCAGCAGGCTCTCCCAAAGGTCCTGTTTAGTGCATCCAATGCAAGCCAAAATATGTTCTGGAGCTGTAGGCACCGGGTTGCATTTTATATTAAATTGGGAACTTTCGGGTCTTGTCCTTTCTCAACCTTTAGGTAAAATTACCTAATTAGATTAAATTATCAAATGTTCCAATAAATATATATGTCATATGTGTCGTGGTCGAATGGAAGGGTGCAACTGTTGGGCATGTAAGCTTCGAAAAAAATTTGTTCCACACTCGTGAGCGCACGCGATGGCGTGCCGTAGCATTCGCCCACATGCGCTGGCTCCCATGTTTATTTTGTACAGATTTATAGATGGGTGAATTTGTATTTACATTTTAACACTCTAATTATGGAGAAAATAAATTATATCTCTTGGGCATTAGGCAAATTATGACATATATATATTTTTCAAACTTGTTGTAAGTCATTCATTTAATTTTGTGTCAACACAGTTTTCATTGACAAAATTATCACTTTTACCGATTAGCGCTGTTCTCTTGTAAGAAGAAACCCCTCTCTAGAAGAAAATTTTTCTTTGCAACTAGGTATCATTTGCTGTTACAAAAACGCCATGCAAACTGTATTCATTTGGATGTGGTCTTTGTTACCTTTTATGTTTCTAAACTATACTCCGAAATTATAAGAAAATAAGACCTAATCCAAATAAATTAATAGTGTATGACGTTTCGGTAACAGCGTTGTTACTGAAATGTCACATACTATTAATTTATTTGGATTAGGTTTTATTTTCTTGTAGCTATAATCTATAATCCAAATTGTGCTTTATCATATACTCTGAAGTGTATCTTCTCATTCTTTTAAACACTATTCACAGGGGTCTTGGCTAAAATATAATTATAGGTAGGATAATCTTATTTAACAGGAAATCTAAAGTATATTGGGACCAAGATGCCTGCCTGAGCTCACTTGCCAAGTATTGTAAAAGTTACAGACTAAGCAGAAGTGGTGCCATATTTTAAATGAAGCAAATAATTGTTCCAAACTGTAGCCAAGTGTTATCACTAAAGTACCATTTACTGTTATCTATTTTGATAAGGTACAATCATAGATTAGAAACTCAAGATAAAGAGACAATATCCAAATAAATAAATAGCGTGTGGCGTTCAGTAAGAACGTTGTTGCCATTATCAAAAAAAAAAGTTCTGAATGGTCTTTTGTCTGATGATGGTAACAATGTTGTTACCAAAACGTTACACACTATTTATTTATTTGGATTTTGTCTTATTACCCTGTTTTTTATCTTATTTCTTTAAAGTTAAAGATGTGAACAGGTTTAGTATTCTGTCTCTAGATAAAACTCCCATTTTTCTCCAATACATGTGCAATGTTCTAGTGACTAAACAAATAAAGGGGGTCGGTGGAAGGATGGTCTAAACCATTGGTTTTCGACCGATACGACCCGGGTTCGATTCCCGCATTGGGCACTTTTTTCTGATGGAAAAAAAAAAATGCTCCGATGGCCCCCGATTCTTGCAAAAGTCCAACCCTACCAGCGAGTGCAAGTAACCAAATGGGGCTCTAGCACATTTGTAAGTGCAAAGTCGAACTGCTTTTCACATGTGTAGACATGTGGTGCACTTACAGTAAAAGCAGTCGCTAACTACCCGCCATGATTATCATGGTCTGTACAATGTGTACTAGGGATAAACAAAAAAATAATAATAAATAAAAGTGAATCTCAGCAATCAACTCACTATTTCCCATCGAGACAGAGCCGTGGTTCATCCTTGTGGTCCTGTCCAGTGTAGATGTGGACTGGGAAGTGGTCCGCCGGACATGGCTGAGATAGACCACACCACCGGAGATGGCTCTCTACTCGGATCTTAGCCGGGACACTCAGCACTCTGGTGGTGTGTGACAGGCATTGGTGTGAGATGGAGACAATAGGTGGATGGTCAACTTTTATACAGAAATATTGCCATGTGGAAAATTAGGGACTTCAGGATGAGACAGTAATTTATTTAAGGCAAGAACAAACTATAAAGGATAAACAAAAGATAAGGAATGAGGGAAGTTTACAGAGTAGCAAAATATAAACATAAAAAATGATACTCTGTTAATACTAGTGTAAAATAATAAATGCTTTTAAAATAATAAATACTTCGCTACAATATGAAAAATATCTTTGACCAGTATGCAAAGTGAATGTGGAGGGAACCAACCAATCAACTTACTCAACTTCCTGATAGGCAGGTTCAGTGGCTGAAGGGACAGAAAGAACACTCCTGGCTGAAACCAAAAACAATGTGAAAAATAGTACAAAAGTGAAATTGTACTGGGGGGGGATCAGGTGGATAAATTAAGAAAAAATTCATCTCCTGATTGTGCAACTGAAAGTTGCTGATGGCTTGTGCCATCTTTTTAAATAAATATTTTCGTTAACTTTTAATTATTCCAGAATTGGCCAATTACCCATTCTTGTGCCATCTGTGGGGATAAATATCAACTATTTGTTGATTTTTAATTATTCCAGAATTGGCCAATTACCCATTCTTGTGCCATCTGTGGGGATAAATATCAACTATTTGTTGATTTTTAATTATTCCAGAATTGGCCAATTACCCATTCTTGTGCCATCTGTGGGGATAAATATCAACTATTCATTGATTTTTAATTATTCCAGAATTGGCCAATTACCCATTCTTGTGCCATCTGTGGGGATAAATATCAACTATTTGTTGATTTTTAATTATTCCAGAATTGGCCAATTACCCATTCTTGTGCCATCTGTGGGGATAAATATCAACTATTCATTGATTTTTAATTATTCCAGAATTGGCCAATTACCCATTCTTGTGCCATCTGTGGGGATAAATATCAACTATTTGTTGATTTTTAATTATTCCAGAATTGGCCAATTACCCATTCTTGTGCCATCTGTTGGGATAAATATCAACTATTCATTGATTTTTAATTATTCCAGAATTGGCCAATTACCCATTCTTGTGCCATCTGTGGGGATAAATATCAACTATTTGTTGATTTTTAATTATTCCAGAATTGGCCAATTACCCATTCTTGTGCCATCTGTTGGGATAAATATCAACTATTCATTGATTTTTAATTATTCCAGAATTGGCCAATTACCCATTCTTGTGCCATCTGTGGGGATAAATATCAACTATTCATTGATTTTTAATTATTCCAGAATTGGCCAATTACCCATTCTTGTGCCATCTGTGGGGATAAATATCAACTATTTGTTGATTTTTAATTATTCCAGAATTGGCCAATTACCCATTCTTGTGCCATCTGTGGGGATAAATATCAACTATTTGTTGATTTTTAATTATTCCAGAATTGGCCAATTACCCATTCTTGTGCCATCTGTTGGGATAAATATCAACTATTCATTGATTTTTAATTATTCCAGAATTGGCCAATTACCCATTCTTGTGCCATCTGTGGGGATAAATATCAACTATTCATTGATTTTTAATTATTCCAGAATTGGCCAATTACCCATTCTTGTGCCATCTGTGGGGATAAATATCAACTATTTGTTGATTTTTAATTATTCCAGAATTGGCCAATTACCCATTCTTGTGCCATCTGTTGGGATAAATATCAACTATTCATTGATTTTTAATTATTCCAGAATTGGCCAATTACCCATTCTTGTGCCATCTGTGGGGATAAATATCAACTATTTGTTGATTTTTAATTATTCCAGAATTGGCCAATTACCCATTCTTGTGCCATCTGTTGGGATAAATATCAACTATTCATTGATTTTTAATTATTCCAGAATTGGCCAATTACCCATTCTTGTGCCATCTGTTGGGATAAATATCAACTATTTGTTGATTTTTAATTATTCCAGAATTGGCCAAATTCTCATTCTTGATTAATTTATTATGGGAATTATATTGATGAAGATAATACTCGTCATCAACTTTGTGTGGTAACATTTTACTAACTGACATTACAATGACGCCCTGTCACCATTTTCAAGGTAAAACGTGCAGAGAAACATTGGGTCTTTTATTAAATATATCCAGCCCTAGTTTTTGCCAGTTTTGTCCATGAGTGTAAATATAAGTTGGAAAATATTCAATAAAAAAAAACTTATTTTGTATTCAAAGACAGTTTGGGGCTGCAGTACATCACCATTGGTGTAATGTGAGGCAGGCAGGAGAGGGATAAATCACACTTACCAGTGGCATTCTTGAGGAAAGTGGAGGCATTGAACTTGTCTGCACAGACAGCCAACATCAATTTTAACATTCTGGGATATACCTATGTGCATATTGGACACAATGATTAGCATTTTATAGAGTTGCCTTAGCCTATTTGCATACCTACCTCACCAGCCCACATACTCAACTGTATGTATGTATATATAAGAAACATGGATTTTAGCCTGTTTACAATAATTAATTATAAAAAATACATTTTTTTATTATAAAAAAAGGAAGCTATATTTACTTCTCTTATGGGGGTCGGTGGAAGGCTGGTTAAACCGTTTGGTTTTCGACCACTAGGACCCGGGTTCGATTCCAGCATTGGACACTTTTTTCTGTTTAGAAAAAAAATGCTCCAATGGCCCCGATTCTTGCAAAAGTCCAACCCCACCAGCGAGTGCAAGTAACCAAACGGGGCTCTGGCATTTGTAAGTGCAAAGTCAAACTGCTTTTCACATGTGTAGACATGTGGTGCGCTTACAGTAAAAGCAGTCGCTAACTACCCACCATGATTATCATGGCCTGTACCACGTGTACTAGGGATAAGCAAAAAAAAAAAAAAAAAACTTCTCTTATTATTGAAAGTTTTTATAAAACCTTTAATAATTTTACCTACAATAAAAGAAAATAAGATCTAATCCAAATAATTTATTAGTGTGTGACGTTTCGGCAACAACATTGTCACCATCATCAGACAAAAATTTCATTCTTTTGTCTGATGATGGTGACAATGTTGTTGCCGAAATGTCACACACTAATAAATTATTTGGATTAGGTCTTATTTTATTTTATTATAATCTATAATCCAAATTGTGCTTTATAAATTTTACCTACAGTTAAATGCCTATTTCTATATCTGCCCCAAGAACCTACATACCTTACTGTAGTGCCATCATTTGGAATACCTATGTTCATATTGGACAGTGATTAGCTCTATTACAGAGTTAAATGTCTATTCCCATACCTGCTCCAGGACAAACATCATTATTATATATGAAAATACATTTTGTAAAAAGTTTTTATTTGATTGCATTAAAAAGGAAAAATAAAATATTTTATCTTCTGTCATTGAGCAATTAGATGTACTAAGTGAAAATAAAAGCGGCAGGGGACGATCATCATGAATTTTGAACCTAATGTGATTTAATATGTAGCAGCTGATTAGCGATTTTTATAAGTGTTTGCTATATTTTTACCTCTTTCTAAATATGATCGTCCCCCGCCGCTTTTATTTTCACTCAGATACATCTAATTGCTCAATGACAGAAGATACAATATTTTATTTTTTTATTTTTAGTGCATTTAAATAAAAGCTTTTTTTTAAATGTATTTTTATTTATTAATTATTTAGTTAGTTTTTAGTCATGAATTTACAAAACTTAGTATTAAAAGTTCACAGGGGATTATGCCTTAAATATACGGAAGTCTGCTCACTGTGGATTGGTCAATTCCTTGTAAGGGGCGTAACACAAGACTTGAAAATAAAAATAGAAATTTGTTCATTCCTGGCCACTCCGACCACCCAGAAGTATGAAAATTTATGCACTTGCATTGTTCATTGGACTGAGTGAGTGTTAAAAGTTTCATACTTCTATGTGATCTATATAGATGGAGCATTATTGCTTTATATTATTTGTTAATCTTGTTTTCTTTTTTTTTTTAGGCATGATATCTTCTCATCATAATGTGAAAGGAAATTGCAGCCTATGCCATTGTAGAATGTATCTTCCACAGTACTGTGGTCTCATCAATCTTACTTGTAGAATATTTAATCTTTTTGTCAGAGATTTAATTCACGGAGGATCAATCCAGCACACACACACAATGAAATAGGGCTTCATCTCTTATTTCAAAAAGGCAATAAGGTGACCCCCAAAATACACAAGCAGAGTGCCATCTAGTGGAAACAAAATAAATCAAACGTTCATTTAACTTGTTCTGTAATATAAAGGATATGCCTTTTTTGTTTTTGATATTAACATCTGACATTTATTTCTATTAACACAAAGCAATAACGCGCCATCTATACATATAAAATGTAAGGATTTAAAAGCACGAATGTTTCTTTTATACATAATACCAAATTTCTACTGCCCTTACTGCGATGAAAAAATATATATTGGGAGGGCTTGGCTCATCAGTGGTGAACCCTCCCAGCGGTTTCGCCAATTTAATCCACCAGACCGCTTCTCAGAGCTCTAATACTTTATTGGACGGTTCTGCTTATATACGCAGCACTGAAGGATGGAATCTGAGAAATGGTTTTCAAGAAAACTATGGACATAAGCTTATAGGACAGTAGAATTACATTCAAATATTTGCATCGAGCAATGCTCTTCCGCAAACAATAAAGACAAGGCCAGTTAGGCATAAATTAACAGAAAGCAATAACGCGCCATCTATACATATAAAATGAAAGGATTTAAAAGCACGAATGTTTCTTTTATACATAATACAAATTTCTACTGTCCTTACTGCGATGAAAAAATATTTGAATGTTTGAATGTAATTCTACTGTCCTATAAGCTTATGTCCATAGTTTTCTTGAAAACCATTTCTTAGATTCCATCCTTCAGTGCTGCGTATATAAGCAGAATGATCCAATACAGTATTAGAGCTCTGAGAAGCGGTCTGGTGGATTAAATTGGCGAAACCGCTGGGAGGGTTCACCACTGATGAGCCAAGCCCTCCCAATATATATTTTTTTCATCGCAGTAAGGTCAGTAGAAGTTTGTATTATGTCTAAAAGAAACATTTGTACTTTTAAATCCTTTCATTTTATATTTATTTTTCTATCTTTTTATTATATTTTTATATATTTTTTTTTATTTAAAAATATATTTTAGAAATTAGTAAGAAACAAAAGGTAATGAGACCAAATCCAAATAAATAAATAGTGTGTGTCTTTTTAGTTAACAGCGTTGTTAGAGTCATCAGACAAATGTACTGAGAAATACTCAGTAAACTAAACAATCAATACTGTTGTCTGATAATGGTAACAACGCTGTAACCAAAATATCACACACTATATATTTATATATATTTGGTCTTATTACCATGTGTTTCTAATGTATATTCCAAAAATTGTATAACTTATATCATATTTTAGATATTAGAATTGATACAATAACAATGGGGATCTTATTAAAAAGTTTCTAGGAGGAAAAAAAAACTCCAATTGAAAAATGTATTAGCTCAACCATTTTATTTATTTCTGAATAAACACTTTATATATAGAGTGAGCATACTCTCTCTCTCTCTCTCTCTCTCTCTCTGTGATATATATTATCAATTTAATAAATCATTCTACAAAGAAGAAAATTTCAAAATGTCAATATACCAAGAACTATTCTTCCATGTCGAAAGTGGACAGGAACAAGATGAAGGAAGAAAATTTCTGATTCTCAAATATCTTTAACAACAAGTTGGAAAAAAAACCTGAATAATAATTTTTATAAATTTTTAAATTGTCTGTGAGATATATAAATTTATCGAAAGCAGGTGGTACAGAAGGTGAAAAGGAACAAGACAAAGGAATAAAATTTCTGTTTCTCAAATACCTCTTGCAACAAGTTGAAAAAAAAAAAAAAAAACGCAAATAATAATTTTTATAAATTTTGAAATTTTTTGCGAGATATGAATCAATGAAAGTTTTATGGTGTGAAATAGCAGATTTTCTTCAATATCAATAAATGCAAAGAGGGAAAAAAAATAAATTTTACATCAAGAAAAAAAAGGAATGATTATTTATAAATTAGGCAAGTATAAATTGAAAAACTGTCATTGAAAAAAATTAATAACTAATTTAAAGAATTGATTCTCAATATAAAATCTCTATATGTTTATAAAATGAAGAAGGAAAAATGCCCAGTATTTATGAGAGCCAAACAACTCTGGCTTGAAATATGGGGGAAATCTAATGAAGAAACAAAATGTTGATACCAAACAGTTCACCTGAGTTTCCATCGAATAGCTGAAGAAGGTAAGAATTTCTTTGATGCCACCTACACCTTCACATTGGAGACTTTTCTGTCCCAACTGAACAACAAAAACTCACATTTCTGGTGTCAATCTCATATAACAAGTCTCTGGTATAGATGGAAATTTTCCTGTGAGGATATATTGATCTATAAAAATATAAGCCACTTCTCTTGTCAAGAGTTCTTAAGCTAACACTGGACTGAGAAGGGCCATTATCCAGAAACCAAAGTCTCCGGGTGAGCATTCAGAATTTGATAAAGCTGATGTCATGGCTTTGTCACCAACCCAAGACTGGTATTTTGGGAGAAAATTACTTTTATAGAAGTCTCTGGTGGTTTTCATGAGAATTGTGAGCTTATCTATAAATATGACAACTTGTATTTCCGTCTACAGCCGGCCCATCTGGATGCGGCAGAATTGTGGAGAGTTCCATGTCAGAAGTGGATCCAATTGAGATCCCTTCACATGTACTTTGCTTGTTTTGGAAAAAATGTAAAAAGAAAATATCTCAAAAATGTGAAGACCACAAAGATAGAAAAAGGACTAAAACAAACAGAACTTGAGAATTTTGATGTTATAACCAGCTTGTTGCTGCTATAACAAGGTCCCAATGTGTATAATAGAAAAAGTATATTTTGCTAAATTCTGACATGTGCAGTAAAAACAATGTGTTTATCACCCCAGTACAGAACATAATAGTGGGGATAAAGAATGAGCTACAACACCAGTTTTGGCAAATTCAGACAACAAGCCAACAACCTGTATACTATTGTCTCGAGATATGGCCCTAATCAGTACAGGGGTGATTTCTAAACTGGGGTGATAAACAAAATTCATTATTTTAATTCATTTTTTAAAGACAGAGATGCCTCTTCTGATACATGTATACCATCCTGCTACCTTTATGTAATACATATATTTACATATGTCCCAGCTAGATACTCACTGAAAGCCATGTAACTCAAGATGTAGGCGATGTAGAAAGAGGTCAACAGGAAGAAGAGTTTGAATACACCTAGAACATCAACAACATGATTATTCACAGGATTGCGGATTTTGACAAATTACACACAAAAAAAAGCATAAGATATTATACAACTCTATTTATTTACTTGATTGATAATCTATAATCCAAATTGAACTTAATCACATGTCTACGCATAATTTAAAAAATTAAATAAAAAGTTCTATAGGTTTATTATTTATAAAATATCTGGGTAGCTATTTTTAAGCATGGAATCTCTTGCTATCAAGATAGACTAAAAGTGGTAGGCATATTGTGAGGTCAACAAAAAAGTTATCCAATTAATAAGGCACAATTTGGATTATAGATTATAAACACAAAGTAATAAAACCAAATCCAAATAAATAAATAAATAGTATGTTATTTATTTATTTGGTTTTGGTCTTATTACTTTGTGTTTTATAAATTTTCAATTTTTTTTTTTTTTATGATGTTTCTGTGTAATTATATAAAAGGTTTAGATAATATCAAACATGTAGTAGATAAAACATGGATATATACTGGAGACATGAGTTGTTACAAGCAAAAGAATTCAAGGTGAGAAGTTATTCTATACCCAAGAAAACAAAGGTTGAACCATCAACTGGGAAGGTAGGTCATGACCAAATCTTTTTGCATAGACATGAAAAACGTTTTCATATACAGTAGAAAGAACCTCTCTATAAAGGGCAACACCTAGTTGCAGATCCAAAATGTTCTTTAGAGAGAAGTGTCTTCTTACCAGATTGCAGCCAATTAGTAAAAATGGTAATTTTGGCGAAGAAAACTGTCCATTGTAGAAAGGTATTCCTCTAGCCAGAGTATCCTCTCATTGGGGTTCTACCATATTATCAGGAAAAAGGAAAAATGCAAATTTATCAGAGTTTATTATCCAGAGTTGATACAAAAATTGAACAAAACAATAATATAAGTGACATTGTACTGGGATTAGGTGGATAAATTAAGAAAAAAGAAAAAGACATCTTCTGATTATACAATTGAAAGTTGCTGATGGCTTGCACCATCTGGAGGAATAAATATCAACTAATTGTTGAATTTTAATTATTCCAGAATTGACCAGATACCTATTCTTGATTATGATAAGGCACAATTTGGATTATAAATTATAAATACAAGGTAATAAGACCAAATCCAAATAATTTCGGTAACAGCGTTGTTACCGAAACATCACACACTATTTATTTATTTGGATTTGGTCTTATTACCTTATGTTTATTCTTGATTAATCAAGTAAAGCTAACCAGGTATGCATTTCGGGCTGTTGGCCCTCATCATTGTGTTGCCTTTTTCTTTTTTTCTTAATATATTCACCTGATCCCCCAGTACAATTTCACTTTTGTGCTTTTTTTTTCACATTGTTTGGCGGTCTCATGCACTTCTGGCCTTAATTATCCATTTCATGATTTTTTCAGGATGCCTGAATGACCTATTTTTTGGTCGTTGAGGTATATCTTGCACCACGCTGATGAGGGCCAACAGCCTGAAACACGTACATGGTTAGCTTTTCTTGATTAAACAAGAATGGGTATTTGGCCAATTCTGTAATAATTAAAAATCAATGAGAATAGTTGATATTTATTCTGACAGATGGCGCAAGTCATCAGAAACTTTTAGTTGCACAATCAGGAGATGCCTTTTTTTTCAAACAAAAAGAGCCAATATATCCACATTTGTCCCCCTGAAACACTCTTCCACTAGGATCAATAATCAATGGAACACAAGGCAATGGTTGAAATGGCAATACTCTCTGAATTATTACTCAGTAAAGAAAGCTTTTTTGTTTATAGTCTTTTATATTATTATTTTTTTTCATTAAAACAATTCCATTAATTTTATCATATTTTGTTATTACATATTTTGTTTTTAGGCTATAAACACAAGGTAATAAGACCAAGATTATAATCTATAATCCAAATTGTGCCTTATCAATTGTTTTTAGGCTCTTAAGTTTGGAAAACAAAATTATAAGGCAAATACAGTAAAACCTCCCTGTAAAGGACAACACCTAATTTCAGAGCCAAAGTGTCCTTTAGGGAGAGGTGTCCTCTTACCGGAGAGTCGATAAATTGTAAAAAATTGCAATTTTGCAAATTAAAACTGTCCTTTGTAGAGAGGTGTCCACTAAAGGAAGGTTCCACTGTATAACAAGAATTCAATGGAACTTCTCATCATACCAGCAACTTAGTTATAATATCATAATATCATAATTCTAATTGAACACAAGGTAATAAAACCAAATCTAAATAAATAGTGTGTGACGTTTCAGTAACAGCGTTGTTACCATCATCAGACAAAATTACTGAAATCTGATATACTGATGATGGTAACAACGCTGTTACCAAAATGTCACACACTATTTATTTATTTGGATTTGGTCTTATGACCTTGTGTTTATAATCTATAATCCAAATTGTACCTTATCAATAATTCCAATTGATTTAGCTAGAATTCTAACAACAATGGATATAACAAACTTAAAATCTTAGGTGGCAAGTAGTTTTAAAATCCTAATTAACTATTTCTAAATATAAAGCACAATTTGTATTATAGATTATAGCTACAAGAAAATAAGACCTAATCCAAATAAATTATTAGTGTGTGACGTTTCAGTAACAGTGTTATTACCATTATCAGACAAAAGATGTCTAATGATGGTAACAATGCTGTTACTGAAACATCACACACTAATAATTTATTTGGATTAGGTCTTATTTTCTTGTAAATATTTCTAAACATTAGTCATATTAATACAAAGCAATAACACCCCATCTATATATAACAAATGAAGACATTAAGACGTGAATGTTTCTTTTCACAAATACATCAAACTTCTACTGTCCTTACTGCGATGAAATTAGTTGAAATGCAAACGACAGCTATTATTCATGGTGTCATAGCTCTACTGTGACATAAATGTAAGGTCTTCTTCTTTCTTATCTCCACTCAATCATATTAGGGTATCAAGCCTGTAAAGTTGACAACCATCATGATTGGGTGAAGTAGAATGCCTTTGTCATCAAGACTGGGAGCACTACTCAGTAGCAGGCCGACTTAGCTCTAAAAGAAATGGCCGCCTCTGACATGAGGAACACACGCCATGTGCAGCCGCTCCTAACGTGGAGTACAAACGCTGCACATCCTGTATCCCTGGATCAGAAGCCCTTACAGGGTACTATCAGCTGGGCCAACTGAGCCCAGGTTTTTTAGTGAGCTTGTTACTGCTCTCCCTCCTCCTTTTTCATCCAGGCTTGGGCAAAGGCGGAGTTATAAATGTAAGGTGAAAAGCTAAAGGTATATTCTATGGTTTGTTGTACTTGATGGGTATAATGTAAGAGGTTGAAAGATGTCTTGCTGTGACATTGTGAAAGGTAACAAACATGGGAAGATATCTTCCAATATGGTATTACCTCTGTATTTAATCCACTTGGCATGAGATCCCATCTTGTACAACGGAGAGGGTATCCCAGAAGAATTGGTTTACCTGAAAACATTTTTACTTTAACTGTGGAAAAATAAATAAAAATATACGATTGATATTTGACAAGTAATTTGGTCTCTTAGAACATGCTATTATATGTCTTTTTTATATATATATAAATGATTTATATGTTTGGAAACGGAATTTGAGGACTTTTTTTAAATGACAGTAAATATAATTGCCGAAACCAAAAATTGCTTCCAAATTAATAATGGATAATGTTTATTTTATTTATTAAAATTTGATAAATCATCTTAAAATTTTGATGCGCTCGATAATAAAAGGCACCTTATTACTGAAAGTAGACTTTGTAATTAAAAAATCGGCATTTTTTTTACAAATCAAGAGAATGCTGATATATAATACGAGAAAATACTAATATTTATGGCAATATTACCAAATTAAATATTATATATATATATATATATATTTTTTTTTTTTTTTGTAAAATAACTGAAACAAGAGTTTTAATTAACCATATTAAAAGCAATAGTAAGAAATGATTTTTGACTGGTATTTGTAAACAAAACCTTTAAATTATTATAATGGTCAAAATAGAAATTATATATTCACACATATTCATTGATTATTTTAGTATAGGTTTTTAACTTTTAATTAGATAATTTTAATTTATATTTAGATAATTTTAATTTATATTTAGACATTTTTCATTTTAATTTAGACACTTTCATTTTTATTTAGACATTTTCAATTTTAATTTAGACACTTTTCATTTTAATTTAGACATTTTTCATTTTAATTTAGACACATCGACTTTTCTATAAAAAAAGTCATGTGTCTAAATTAAAATGAAAAATGTCTAAATATAAATTAAAATTGTGTCTAAATAAAAGTTAAAAACCTATAAATAAATTAGTGTCGATGGTATTTTTTTTTTTTTAAGTTTAAATAAACTTTTAACTCTTATAAAATAAAATGTTAATAAAATTTTATGGTTATATTTTTAATCGTAAAAATAGAAATTAAAAAATAATTGTATTGCCCCAAAACAGCTAAAAGTATATTTTAATCGGACTCCTAAAAATATTTTAACAACAACTTTTTGAAAACACGTTTGAAAACAATTCCTCCTTTTATATATGATCTTAAAATTATTCTAACAAAGATTCTCTGGATTTCTTGGATGATTTATTTTTTAATGATCACTGCTGGATTTAGCAAAAATAAATAGGAGAGAGAAAACAAACCCTATTTTTATATAAAAGAAGACAGCTCTCACATTAATTTGGAAGTATTTTTGAGTTTGATCTTTCAATCATGAATATGATCAGACTTTCTTTCCTTCAATACTACTTATTTCCATACTATTAATCATCAAGCATGGATCCTTTCAACAATAATCTGACAGTGCATATCTACATCCTGGCAAATTACGCAAAAGTATTGGAAAGGACCCAAAATGTCCCAATTGAAAAAGTGAAACAAATTCATGGACCACTTAGACTTCAAAATACCCATTATTCTGCATAGTACAAAATAATTTAGAACTTTACAAGAGATATGAACTAATATTATGTTGAGTGTTCAGAATTTCCAAAAGAAAATTCAGACTCTGAATCACATGCCAATGGAGACCTGTAATAAAATGAAGAGAGTTTTTTCCTTATTGCTACTTTTATAAATAATTTCCAAATCTCTACATGCCCAAAAAGGTGGACTCCAGTGACTTCGGAAGAGCAACCACAAATTTATTTATCTTTGGCAAATGTAGAGACCTAAATCTATACCAGCTAACAAAAACGTGTTAAACCGAGAATTAACCACTCATTTTTAGGCAAACATATTATTAAGGAACTAATAAGACCTTTCAATGTATACACAAAATAATTTATATAAGCACAAAGTTTCAATTTAAAATAATAAAATATACATAAGGCTTTTAAAAAAGAGGATTAAATTGGTTTGTAAAAAAATGAAGGAAAAAATACTCATCTCTAACTCCTGCCTATCATAATTCACTTATTCATCAGCAGGCAACTTCAAGATTGAAAAAGGATAGCCAGAGCTGCAGCCAGGTCAGGGGCCTACGCTCTCCGCTATTTAGTAATTCCTGCTCTCTTCTTACTTTTTTCTGCCCTTTGCTCTAAAAAATAAAAAAAAATCCCCGCTTTTTTGCTCTAGTGTAACTTGACTCACCCAAAGCTATCATTATCCTTTTCTGTGAAGTAAAAATATTGTTAGAGAGAGATTTGAAATTTAAAAATATTTTATTGACATCATCAACAAGTCAATGTGGTGGTATTATAACATAATATATATAAAAAGAGGGATAATTAAAAAATATATATATGAGAAATATAAAATAAAAGAGTAAACTATATACAGTTATGTACAGTCCAGGAGACTCCCCCAACGACAAAGAGTCCTCCTCCAGACAGTAAGGGGGTTTTCACATTCTCCCCTCACCTCAGTATTGATGATTTGGCAGACGCGAGGGCGTCGTCATCCAGCCCTTGACCGAAAAGCCAGCCCTGCAGGCTGGGTGGTTGCTGTGTCATGTTGAAGGCCTCCCTTATGAGGGGCCTGACTGATCTGTAGGACCAGTAGCGGTGAGCCAACATCAGGTTACTAGAGCCACAGGCGATGTAGGTCTCTCGAGGAGCAGAGGCTGGATGTGCAGGATGGGGAAAAGCGTGCAGGGCCAGCTGTACTGCAATGTCGGCATTGTGCCCTGAGAAGGCGCAACGTCGATGACCATGACCAGCCGATGGGGATGTTGACAGAGTCTTGCCAAGTACAGAAGCTAGGCGAATGGCAGGGTTGCCAGGCGTGGTCGCTCAAGTGTACCTGCATGGTGCAGGTAGTTAGGCGCATGAAAGGAGTCACCGTCCCGCGCAGCACCACAGCTTCGCCTAGGTTGTCAGAGAGAGAGAGATTGAAACTTCTTTATTACATCTTTCATAAAATATTATAAAGGGGCAAATATAAAAAAATAATAAATATGAATAAATAAGACTAAAAACAAGGATAAATGTAGATTAATAAATGTAAGATATAAAAATGAGGTGTGTTCAAAAAGTAACGCGAATTTTGAATTTTTGCGGGTTACGTATATTCGAATTTCGATCTTTTTGTGGCTTTATGTTGGTACTCATGTCTCTCACTTATGCCGACAAGCTCGGCCATTTTGAATGTTCACTTAATTGTTGACAGCTGCTTTGCTTGCAGGTGTTTTGGATCGTCTTCGACTTTTACCTATTAAAAAAAATGGATCAAAGAACCTGTATCAAATTTTGTGTGAAAAACGAAATTAAGTGCGCGGATGCATTTCGAATGTTGACTGTGGCATACGGAGAAGCTACCTTGGACCGAAGCAACGTTTATCGGTGGTACAAAATGTTCTCAGAAGGCCGAGAAGATGTGAACGACAGAGCGTGTGCCGGGGACGCCTGAGCACTTCAACAACAGACGAAAAAATTAATGAAGTGGAGAAAATGATATTGGCCAATCGTCGAATCACCGTTAGAGAAGTTGCTGAGAACCTAAACATATCGATTGGCTCGTGCCATTCGATTTTTATCAATGATTTGGGCATGAGACGGGTCGCCGCGAAATTCGTACTAAAATTGCTCAATTGCGACCAAAAACAGCATCGCATGAACATTGCTAATGAGATGTTGGACTCTGTCCGCGACGACCCAAATTTGCTCCAGAGGGTCATAACTGGTGATGAGGCGTGGGTTTATGGTTATGACGTGGAAACCAAAGCTCAATCATCTCAATGGAAACTGCCGCACGAACCAAGACCGAAAAAAGCGCGCCAAGTTCGGTCGAATGTGAAAGTTTTGCTGACAGTTTTCTTCGATTGCAGGGGCGTGGTGCATCATGAGTTCTTGCCACAGGGTAGAACGGTCAATAAGGAATATTACCTGCAAGTTATGCGCAATTTGCGCGAAGCAATCCGCCAGAAACGCCCGGATTTGTGGAAGAACAAAAATTGGCTTTTGCACCACGATAACGCCCCTGCTCACACACCGTTGCTTGTGCGCGACTTTTTGGCCAAAAACAACACACTAATGTTGCCACACAGCCACCGTATTCCCCAGATCTGGCCCCCTGTGACTTTTTCTTGTTCCCTAACTGAAGAGGCCCATGAAAGGACGACGTTACGCTACGCTTGACGAGATAAAGACGGCATCGAAGGAGGAGCTGAAAAAGATTTTAAAAAAAAATTTATTGAAGTGCTTCGAAGATTGGAAAAACCGTTGGCACAAGTGTATAATATCTCATGGGGATTACTTTGAAGGGGACAAAATAGGTATTCATGAATAAATAAATAATTTTTGAAAAAAACGCAAAAGTCGCGATACTTTTTGAACACATATGGAACACATAAATGGAATATATACATGGTCTTCATTGGTGGTGCCCACGGCGGGAAAGACTTCGTCACTGGTAGACTACGAGAGTTCTTTCCCACAGAATGGGCAGGTCGATGAAATGGCTGGCATGGCTGGCGTTACCCAACTCAAGACCAAGATGGTACTTGTAGATGGTAGCCTTCGCCACACTTGTCAGCTTTATTGCCTCGGGATAGAGGCCGACGCCGAACAGCCAGGCCTGCAGATACAGGGGCACTTTCAGGAGGCGAATACCTCCTGGAGCATAGCTCAGCAACTCCAGTATCTGTGGGTCAGCGACCCGTCGCTGGACCCACAGGCGGCACAGTTGGCCCGCCTCGAGGCAGGATGGTCAGGATGGGGTAGGGCGAGAAGCAGTTGCGACGCAGGTGCCGTCCAGTTACCTGAGCGCGCTTTTGATGGTGAGGCGGGTAATGTGCGTAGCCGCGCGCTTTTGATGGTGAGGCGGGTAATGTGCGTAGCCGATCCCCGTAGAACGATGGTCTCCTACTCCGCATGATAGCTGGAGCCGACGTTTTCTTGCAGGAAATGTTGGCAGTAGGCCCTCAGATGCTGCGCATTCAGGAGTGCGGTCCGCGTGTTAAGGAAAGGGCACCATTGGAGGAAGGAGAATTCACCAACAGTTGTCTGTAGAGCCAGCAGGTCTGGCGGCCGCAGGAACCTGTTGTCGTCTCGAAGACGCAGACAACAGAGAGAGAGGATACTGACAGTAATTGTGGATACAGCTCAGTGCGATATACTTTATTACCAGTAGATATTAATGGAATTGAGAATTAGGTACACTTAGATGGACTTGACTCCAATTTCCGCCACCAGAAGTATTCCCCTCGTCAGCGACTGGCTTCCCTCTATGTAGAGCAAACTTCTCTGGCACCCTCTTGCAAGATCATGCACACGGCCACACTCCCTAAAACAACTGCCGCTTCTTATTGCACTACCGATGTCTTCTGGTGTCCACCTCAACAGAGCAGTCAGCTTCAGGGAACCTCCGCTTTGGGCCAGCAGTTGCTATCCACAGGACCTTCTTCCACCACCTTCCACTGTCCACCGCTGTCCAATTGTTGTCTGTTCACCCGCCTGTCTCTTGTCAACTGACCCTTTCTTTTATCCCGCCGTCCCCCTAGTACTGCCTAAGACTCCCTCTTGGCTCTTTTGAAGAGGGGAGCCAGATGCTACAATATTTATTTTTAATATTAAAAATTATAGAATATATTAAGGAAAAATTCGCCAAAACATAAGTATAGATAAAAGTATTGAATATTGAAAATAAAATATGGTGAAAACTTCAAAAATAATTTCAATCTTAAAATATTCTCTTTCAAACTATAAAATGTTGATTATTTACCATAAAATGTCATTAAAACTATTAAACAATTAACAAATATCAATTTAAAAATTGAAAAAAAAAAAACATATTTAACCAAAACCGCTGGGAGGATTCCCAACTGATGAGCTAAGCCCTCCCAATATTTTTTCATCGCAGTATTGGTAGTAGAATTTTATTTATTTATGAAATTAACATTCGCTATATATAGATGGCGCGTTATTGCTTTATATTAACTTATGCCTAACTGGTCTTGTTTAACATAGTTTTGGCCGACTGTTTTACATATGGTGTTATCTTAAAATTGCTTGTTTTGAATATTTTTTTAGATTGAGATTATTAGCTAGTATGTAAAAAAATTGACTCTGTTGAATTTTTTTTTTGTATTTATATATAAATTAAATTACTCTGTTGATTTTTTTTGTATTTAATCGATAACACCGAAGTTACGCATGTTAATGTTAGGAAAAATATTTTGATGTTAAGCAAAACCTGCTCCATCTCGTTTTACATAAATGTTGAAAATTTGGTCGAAATTGATGCATTGTAACGAAAGTTTTTAGCGAACACCACTTATGAAATTTGCATTTTATTAATATAGATATATATAAAAATGAATGTTTGTATGTTTGTCTGTTTGTTTGTTGGTCTGTATGCACGGTATACAAATTCGCAGTAGTTCACTAATTCAAACCAAAATTTCCATACATAGGTAAAAAAATAACGGGGATGACGATAGGCTATTTTAAAAAATATATAAATCAATTATTAAAACTATATATTCAAATTATTCTACTTAGCTCACGAGCAGCGCCCTCTAGCTGCCGGCCGTTGGACAGTCCAAGTTCCCACCGACCAATCAGAGGGATCAAGAGGTCCTGGCGCGCGGGGGCAGAGTTGGTGACACAGAAAAAAGCCTCGCGGGTGACCTCCGGGAACTACTACGTCCATCTTCCATATGTAATATACATTTAATCGTGTAAACCAGGGGCGTTGCCTGGGTCATTCATCTATTAAGCTATAAAATGTAGTTTCTAAATTTATCAAAGTGTTTCAATATTTCCATATTATACTCAAAAATGACTTTGACCAAAAACAGTATTAAAATAAACTAATTTCGTTTAAAAAAAAATGTTTCAATTGAAAATTTGAAAAAGAGAAAATATTGCTGTTAGATAAAATTTCAAATAAAAAAGAAAATATCGCTAAAATTAAAATGTTATTATTATAGGGGGAAATTATAAAGCGCGCAATAACAGCGCCATCTATATAAAAAATAAAACTATAAAGCCCATCAAGAAGGCGGAGAAATGATCACGGTTCCGATTCTTTGATCAGTTCGCCGCTAGCTCTCTACCTGTGAACATCTTTGCTCTCCTGTTCCTGCCATGGTTCCCTCTAGGAAGAAGAAGAAGGAGGCCGAGAATGCCGCGAAGCCCCTCGTTACCCTCGCCCAACTGGAAAAGGAAAACGAGGAGGCGATATTACCCTTCCAAAGTCCCTCAAGTTCCTCTGATCCTGCTTACGCGTTTGGACTGTACGCCCAAATGCACAAGTTCATCCGTTTGCGGACCGAGCAGATCAATGCCCTCCTTGCTGAGGTGGAGAGCCTCTCTGGCATCCTCGCGTCCTTTAAGGAGCTGGACGAAGAGGCCAACAAGCCCCAGACTACCTGCCACAGCACCCAAACAAGCCCTCCTCCCTGCTTAAAGGAAACCAGCTCCCAGACTGACTCCAACAAGCCCGCCACTCATGCTGCAACCAAGAGGAAGCAGCCTGAAGCTCCCAACCCCCCTGCCAAAAGATCCAACCTGAAAGGTCCAGTAAAACCTGCGCCTTCCCGCCCCACCAAGCCTGCGGCCGCCCAAGTGGTCCTCCATGGGGACAAATCGGCGGCCCACACAGTGGTCGTCTCTGATGACCCACAGGCTGACCCTAGGGAGATTTACAAGGCTGTCCGCGCTGCCCACACTCTACCCCAAGGTGTTTGGGCCTCTCTACGCACCAAGGGGAAGCTGGTCCTCCACTCCAGCAATCCAGACATCATCCCTGAGGTAACAACCTCCCTGGCCAGCAAGCTAACGGGAATGAAGGTCCGCCAACAGAAGGTGATCCTGCCTCGCATCTGCCTCTTCAAAGTGGATAAGGAAACATCCAACTCCTCCATTGAAGAGACGCTGCTGGGAACTCCTGCTGTCAGCCAACTAACTGGGGACAAGGTGGTGCGCGTGGCGCACTGTTCTGCAACCAGAAACGGGACCTGCACCGCCTTCATCGAGGTGGACCTCAACACCTTCAGAGCTCTGGGCATTCGCGGAAGGATCGTGGTGGATGGAGTGATCCTCAACTTCGAGGAGTCCATCCGCGCACGAATCTGCTTCCGCTGTTGTGGCTTCGGCCACAACTCCGCCCAATGCACCAGAGACCCCAAATGCTTCCACTGCGGTGAAGGCGGCCACGATGGTCGTTCCTGTCCCTCCGCTGCCGACCGGCGCACTTCCAAGTGCGCCAACTGCTGTGCCCAGGGCCTCTCAGACAAGCACGAGGCGAGAGCCTCAAGCTGCCCCACCTTGAAGCTTAGAGCCCTCAAATTCTAGGCTTCCAGGACCTCCTGCCTCCTCAAATGGCCCCCATCCTGGCTTCTCACCCATCAAGGCGCTGTTTCCCTGACCTCTCCAGCTTCTCCCCCCTGCGATGACACCTCCACTGCCAGATCCTTGGATCCCTTCCCACCATTTCGCGACCTGCAGCCATAGTAGGGCTAGAAGACCCATTTTTTGGTGGCCAATTAGCCCGGATTCTCAACAACACTGGAGAAATGATCACATTATAAAGCACAAAACAAATTTCTACTGTCCTTACAGCGAATAAAAATAGTGTGAGGGCTTGGCGTATCAGTGGTAAACCTGTGGGGACCAGGGATGCAGCACCCCGCCGACGCCGCCGCCGAGATAAATAAACAGACGGCTGCCATAAATCACCACGACCGCGGCACCACAGCGGAGGAATTCCGAGAGAGGACCAGACGTGCATTCCGGGCTGTCTCCTCTTTGTCTTCCCATATAAATGTAGCCAACAAGAAACTCCAATAAACACTAACTTTGAGAGACTTTCTGAGCCATCGCTGGACCAGTAAATCGACACACCACATTGGTGAGCCGGACGTGATTGAAAAGAAAAATCATACGAAGATTTCAAGAGATAAAGAAATGCAAAAAGTGATTCAAGCTTGAAAAGAAGCATCATCCAGGATATCGGGATATCATCTCAAGACTAAGATAAGTTTTTATATTAACTTCCTTGTTATTTTATCTCAATATTTTTATTTTTAACTTTATCTCTAAGCTGTTGTGTCGAATTTAAATTTACGTAAAATGGAAACAGAAAATAAGCCTAGCGATACCTCAGAAATATGCAAAGTTAGTGTTAAAATACCGCCTTTCTGGGTTGAAAAACCTGAAATATGGTTCTTCCAAGTAGAAGCACAGTTCAAAATAGGTGGAATTATTCAGGAAGACACTAAATTTAATTATTTGATCTCCCAATTAGAACCTAAATATATAGAAAACATTTGGGACATAATTAATAGCAAAAGCGACAACAAGTACTCTGAATGTAAATCTCGACTACTTGAATTGTTCAGAGAAAGTGAAGGGTTGAGAATTAAAAAGTTAATTTCAGGTATTGAGCTCGGAGACATGAAGCCGAGCCAGTTATTACAAAAGCTCAGATCCCTCGCTACCCCAGATATCTCTGACAATTTAATAAAAACTTTATGGCTTGATAAACTGCCCACATCCATAAAGAACATACTTATTGTAAGCGAAGAGGACATTAGCAAATTGGCCATAATGGCCGATAAAATAAATGAAATAAACTCTTCCAACGAAATATATGATGCGGAAATGCCTTCTTCATCAACAGATCGCTTGATCGCCAAATTGGAAGATCTTGAACGGCAGGTGTCCGAATTGAGACTGGATAGATCTAGATCTCGATCCAAAAATAGGACTCAGTCAAGACCGAGAAGTAATTCTCAAAGATCTTTCGATCCAAAGGGGAAATACTGCTATTACCATTTTAGATTTGGTCCTAATTGCTTGCAAAATAAATGCAGGTCTCCGTGCAGTTGGAAAGAGTCGGAAAACTCAAACCGGCGGACAGAGTAGCGACAAGCTCTTCTGCCGGCATTCAGGATTGTCGCAATCTCCGATTATTTGTGACGGACAAAAACACGGGATTGCGCTTTTTGGTGGACAGTGGCGCTGATATTTCTATAATACCCCCAAAGGATAAAAATAGGATGCCTAGCTCTGATTATAAATTATATGCAGCCAATGGTACAGAAATTGTTACCTATGGAACAAAGGTTAGAAATTTGGATATCGGATTTCGACGTCAATTCCAATGGCCTTTTGTAATCGCCAATACTAACAGAGCAATAATAGGAGCCGATTTTTTGAACAACTTTGGATTGATTATTGATATAAAAAATAAACGCCTAATTGATGGAATAACTAATCTTTCCATAAGAGGCGTCATTCAGTCAATCTCAGACATGGGAAATATTAGCACTCTAAACTCATCATCCAAGGTCAGCGCTATCCTAACCAAATATCCTAACCTATGTAGGCCACCATCAGATTTTGTAGAAGCAAAACATAGCGTTAAGCATTATATTCCTACAAGAGGTCAGCCAATTCACTCAAAAGCCCGTCGCCTAGATTCACAGAGATTAACTTTTGCTAAGGCAGAATTTCAATATATGTTGAATAATGGAATAATTAGACCCTCAAATTCTCCTTGGGCGAGTCCACTACATTTAGTTTCAAAAAAGGACGAGTCACTAAGACCTTGTGGTGATTATAGAAGACTCAATGCAGTTACACTTCCAGATCGTTATCCAATCCCTAGACTGGACGATTTCCACCACATCTTAAAAGGTACTCGTGTGTACTCAAAAATAGACCTATGCAAAGCATTCTATCAGATTCCAATTGCTGAAGAGGATAAACCAAAGACTGCCATCATTACTCCTTTTGGGCTATTCGAATTTAATGTAATGAGTTTCGGTCTTAGAAATGCTACTGCTACCTTTCAGAGATTCATGCATGAAGTCTTAAGAAACTTGGACTTTGCATTTGTCTACTTAGATGATATTCTGGTAGCCTCTAAAACGGAAGAAGAGCATTATAGCCACCTTGAAACCTTATTCAGCAGACTAAATTCCTATGGATTGAGAATCAATCTTTCTAAATCTAAATTCCTAGTACAGGAAATTGATTTTCTAGGATATCTAATTACCTCTCACGGTGTGAAACCACTCCCAACAAAGGTTAAAGCTATTCTAGAATATAAGAAACCAAAAACAGTTCATGAATTACGCATATTTTTGGGAATGCTAAACTTTTATCGTACCTTTTTGAACAAAGCCGCAGAGACTCAGGCAATCCTTCATGAATACTTGAGGGGAGCCAAGAAAAAGGATAGAAGCGAAATAAAATGGACTGAAGAAGCTGAAGTTCAGTTTGAAAAATGCAAACAAGCCCTAGCTAATACAGCACTGTTAGCCTACCCCGATACTGAACTGCCTATCTCACTCTGTACAGATGCTTCAGATCGGGCAGTTGGATCAGTTCTCCAACAGCTTGACAATAATAATTGGAAACCAATAGCATTTTTCTCTAAAAAATTAAATCCTGCTCAATGTAATTATAGTACATATGATAGAGAGCTTCTCGCAATATATTTGTCTATCAAATTCTTCAAGCACCTGCTTGAGGCACGTGAATTTACAATTTTAACTGATCACAAACCTTTAATTTACGCATTCAAACAAAAAAATGAGAAAGCTTCTCCTAAACAATTAAGACATCTACAATACATTTCCCAATTCACTACTGATATCAAGTACATAAAAGGTACTGACAACATAGTCGCCGATGCTCTTTCCAGAGTTGATGCTATCACAACTATCGACTATGAAGAGATCGCCAAAGAACAAACTGGTGATTCAGAACTACAAAACCTGATTTCAAAGAATACTTCTCTAAAATTTAAGCAATGCCCACTACAATCAGGCAATTTGTTATGGTGTGACGTGTCTACCAATAATATTAGACCATTCATTCCAATTAAATTCCGAATGATGGTTTTTAGGAACTTCCATGAACTCTCACACCCAGGCATTAAAGCCACTACTAAACAATTAACATCAAGATTTATATGGCCCAATATGAATAAAGACATTAGAAAATGGGCTCGAGCTTGTGTCAACTGCCAAAAGTGCAAGGTGTCGATACACACAAAATCAGAAATAGGCAAATATCAAGAAGTAGATGAAAGATTTAGTGTTGTCCACATAGATCTAATTGGTGCTTTACCTCCATCGAATGGTAACATCTACTGTCTGACCTGCATCGACAGGTACACCAGCTGGATGGAAGTTGTTCCGCTACCAGATATGAAGTCTAAAACGGTAGCGAGAGCGTTCTACGAAAACTGGATTGTTAGATTTGGAGCACCGCATACAGTGATATCAGACCGAGGAAAGCAGTTTACTTCTCAGCTTTTCAAAGATTTAACAACGCTGTGTGGTATCAAACTTCGTCATTCCACGGCGTACCACCCTCAGTGTAACGGGAAGATTGAAAGGCTTCATAGAACCATTAAAACTGCCATTCGTGCCCACAATAGTATTAAGTGGACAGAAACGCTGCCAACAGTTCTCCTAGGCTTGCGTGCTGCTATCAACAAAGATACCAACCATTCTTTGTCTCAGATGGTATATGGCAAAACCATCAGACTGCCTGGCGAATTCTTTGATGATTCTAAACATCACCTGCATGCTGAAGAATTTGTTCAACAGCTTCAAAAGCAAATGGAATTGCTCAAACCCTTAAATGAAAAACATCATTCGAAGACTAAAGTATTTGTTCATAAAGATCTGAAAACATGTTCACATGTATTTATCAGGACAGATCGAGTGAAGAAACCTCTGGAACCACCATATGAGGGACCCTTCCCAGTCCTTGAAAGAACAGACAAGTATTTCACACTCAAAGTGAAAGGAAAAAACGTTACCACATCGATTGACCGATTGCGACCTGCTTATTTGCTGGCAGATTCGGACAATATAACTGCAGAACATCCTACTGCAGCAAGACCCATCGTGTCGGGAGCGCTGCCTTCTACATCGTGCCAACAGAATCCTGACCCACCAGATGTGGAGAAGTACACAGAATTCCAAGGAACAGGATCAGCACCAGACCTGCCTAGGACAAGATCGGGGAGAATAATCAAGAAACCCGTGAGATTTAAGGAGCAATAGACTATATTTCTCCTTATTTTATTTTCTTGCCTATATGATGTATATATATTGTACTTAACCACTTTGTGCACAAATCGTGACTACGCCACTGGAGGGGGAGTACTGTGGGGACCAGGGATGCAGCACCCCGCCGACGCCGCCGCCGAGATAAATAAACAGACGGCTGCCATAAATCACCACGACCGCGGCACCACAGCGGAGGAATTCCGAGAGAGGACCAGACGTGCATTCCGGGCTGTCTCCTCTTTGTCTTCCCATATAAATGTAGCCAACAAGAAACTCCAATAAACACTAACTTTGAGAGACTTTCTGAGCCATCGCTGGACCAGTAAATCGACACACCACAAACCCTCCCAGAGGTTTTTGCGCAAAGCGCAAAATTGTGCAAGAGCATTTCTCGATGCAAATATTTATATTTAATTCTACTGTCCTAAAAGCTTATGTCCATAGTTTGCTAAAATATCATAACTAAGATTCAGTACTTCATTGTCACATATATAAGCAGAATCGACCAGATACAGTATTAGAGCTCTAAAAGGCGGTCTGGTGGATTAAATTGGCGAAATCGCTTGGAGAGTTTACTACTGATGAACTAAGCCCTCCCACTATTTTTCATAGAGTAAGGACAGTAGAAATTTGTTTTGTTTGTAAAAAGAAACATGTTCTCGTGCTTTATAGTTCTATTTCTTATATAATAAATATTTATTTATTAATTATTTTGTGGTCAAAAATATTTTAGCCAATTTATTTGCGCTTTAAGTTTTGTTTATAAACGGAGCAAATCAATATCTTTCACTTCATTGTGGTGCGTCTAATTAAGTTTATTTTCTCTAATTATATTCAGATAAATAATTCAAAATGTGATTTTTTTTCGGATTTTTCCGAGGTTTAGCAGTATTTCATCTAACAGATTGTAACGCGATAATTTTGTTATATTCTCCTTACTTCTGAGAGAGAGAGAATGTAAGTAATGTATTTTAAATCTATTTAAAATGGATGAAGGTGAAAAACCTTCAGACATAAATATAACTGGCCTACTCGTAACGAATAATTTAAATACCAATCCCATAGCATCATTAAGTCAAACACCTTTACATATTGCAGCTTTACAAGGACACAAAGAGGTGGTGGTGGAGCTTATTAAAAATAAGGAATCTACTAAATCACTGATAGATAATGGGACTGATGTAAATACCAAACCTAATGATAAAAATTCATTGGTCTCTGCAATTGGAGAAAAAAATAAAGAGATTGTTCAGGTTTTAATTACAAATGGAGCTGATGTGAATGAAAAAAATGGCAGTCCTCTTTTAAAGGCAACTAATAATGACAACAAAGAAATTGTCAATTTTTTGTTAAGAAACAATGCCTCTGTAAATTTATGCCCCACAACTGTTCAGAGCCCAGCTGCTAAAGGTTTTAAAGATCTTATACCAACTCAACTTGAAACTGATTTGAAATCAAATAAAGATATTGAAGAAAAGGTGGAGGATCTTTTTAAGGATCTTGAAAACCTGAAAAAATATTTAGAAAATGGGAATTTTAAAAATGAAACCCCACAGCATTCAGCTTCTGGAAATGAAAATATAGTATGTGGTCAGATACCACTTGTGGCTGATGTCAATCCAAATTTTCAAAATGTAATCCCATTATGTCTTTCCCCACAAGATGGTCATATTGTTCGCATTTTGACAGAGAATGGTGCAACTATTGATGCTCTGTGTACTATTGGAGCACCATTGCCTATTGCAGCTGGTCAGAATAATATTGTGTTTCTTCTTGAGTCTAAAGCTAACATTTTTGATTCAAAGAGTGAAGAAGCAGTTGAATTAGAAGTTTCTAAAGGACAATTACCAAAAGATAATGTGGTACTGGAACATCCTCAAAGTACTGATGTCATCACAAAAAACATGTATGATCTCAACTTGTCACAGATTGCCCCACAAGAAAGATCTGAGGATATGACCAAGAATCCGGTAGAAAAAGAAGCTGATGCTAGAAATAAGCCTAGTTCCATTCCCATTGCAGAAAATGATAGCCATCTTGAACTTTTAAAATATTATCTTGGTCAGGAAATGAGCACAGATGACTTTACGATTCCTAATGAAACAATGCTTCAATATGCCTCCAAATTAGGGCATCAAGGGGTTGTGGATTATTTGTTAGAAAAAGGTTCTGATATTAACATGAAAGATAAAAATGACTTTACACCTCTACTTCTTACACATCTAAAAAAACATGAAGACAAGGTTGAATATAATTTAAACACAAAAGGAACTTCTACTGAGAATTCATTCCCAAAAATGCAAGATATGACTGGTGCATCAGAGTTTGATATACCATTAGAACCCACTCAAAAATTATTTAGAGCTTTAAAACAGATGAATGTTTTAGAAGTTGCTGATGCCATTAAAGAAGGAGCAGAAGTGAATGCCAGGAATAAACTTAAGAAAACACCCTTACATATCGCTTCACACAAAGGTGATAATGAAATTGTTGCTTTACTCTTGCAAAATAAAGCTGATCCCCAAATGTCAGATATTAATGAATATACTCCTTTACATTATGCAGCTGAAGCTTCCAATTTAAAAATGGTTGAGGCATTGTTATCCCACGGAGCAATTTATAATGCTACTACTATGGATGGTGCAACCCCTTGCAAATTTGCCTCAGATGAAAAAATTGTCTTTTTACTCAACCTCTTGGAAGACTCATTCAGGCATATAAAAAATGGTAGTGAGCAAGTTATTAGCGATCTAAAAATATTAAAAGATGTCAAGCAGGTCCGAGCTGTAATGTGTGCTAACAACAGAGATCATGAGACCCTGATAGTATGTGCAATCAAGACAAATTTTCCAAAGGTGAATTGCCTCAAAGAGATCTTACAAGAGAATGTATCTGGCAGAATCGATCATGCCCGCAATTTAATAGGATGGTGTAGGTACCGGGAGAGCATAGATATCCTAATGAGTATACATGAGGAAAGGAGAGAGATCCTGGGACCAGAAAACCCTGGAACTTGGGATATCCAATATTACATAGCCTTGGGGCTGTATAACCAAGGGAGCATATTAGAAGCCCTGGGTATAGTGACAGATATATACAAGAAACGGAGAGATACTCTGGGAACTGACGCAGAGGATACCTTGAGAACACGGAGTCTCCAGGCCTCCATGCTATATAGCCTGAAACAAGATGACGAAGCCTTGAGCATTTTCAAAGAAATCTACCCCACTCATAAAAAGTTACTTGGAGTCAATCATGAAGTGGTTGTAGACAATCTCTTACACATAGGAGTGATCCTTGAAGCCCAAGAGAAATATGACGAGGCTCTAAAAATTTATGAGGAGCTTTATCAATTAAGAAAAGAAACCTTAGGAGGCGATGCTCCAGTTACATTATCTGCCCAAAATAAAATTGCTATAATATTACACAAGCAGGGCAAATATGAGAAAACTTTAAAAGTGCTTCAAGAAGTTTATGAGAGGAGGAAAGTGGTCTTTGGTGAAGAACATACTGTTACATTAGAAACATTGAAAAATATTGGTTCCTCCTTTATGTGGCAGAGAAAAGTGCATGAAGCCCTGAAAGTATTCAAAGATCTCTTGACAATTCAGAAAAAAGTGTTTGGGCCAATGGACTATTATACTTTGAGCACTCAGAGCCTGTTGGGTTCAATATATGCCTCTCAAGGCAAGTGGAGCAGTGCACAGGTAGAATTCACTAGTTGCCTGGATCAAATGAAATATGTTTATGCACAAAATCACCCTAGTGTGATGAATATTCTGAAAAAATTGGAGATGGTACAAATGGCTCTCAAGAAGCAGGTTGATCAATATGTTGATGCCACCCAAGGCCTGCAAGATTTTTCTGATATGGCAACAAATACTGAAAATAGGCAAGGAGTTGGCCCGACTGTAAAAAGTTCTGTAGGTAAAAATAAAAGCCCTGATCAACTCTACCCTTTACATCATGCAGTTATTATGGGTAATCTTGAAGCAGTGAATGTTCTTTTGAAAGATGGAACCAATGCCAATAGCCGGGATAGTGAGGGAAGAACCCCGCTACATCATGCTGTTGACAAATCAAACACAAACATTGTAAAAATCTTGAAACAACATGGAGCTGATGTAACTCTAGCCACCAATGAGGGGAGCACATCACTGCATACAGCAGCAATTAAAAGAGCCCAAGAAATTGCTGAGCTCCTATTAAAAGATTTGCCTCCGAAAAACTTGAAATATTTTGTTAATGCCAAAACAAGTGTCAGAGGAATGACTGCATTGCATATATCTGCAGAAAGAGGTTATGTAGAGATGGTCCTGATTCTACTGTCCCACGGGGCAGTGTACAACATTCCGGATAAACAGGGTAACACCCCGGTGGACCTCTCTATAGACAAGGATATAGTTGTTCTTCTATCTCTTATAGACGAACTCTTCAACGATGCCAAGATTGGCAATATGGATATATTGGGAAAACTGAAATTGGCCAAACCAGTTTTGTTTAATGCTCTGGCCAATAGTCGGAATCATCAGGGAAATACTTTGTTGCAAGTTGCTATAGCTAACAAGAACAAGAACCTTGCAGGTCAATTGATGATCTTGATAAAAAAAAATACTGTGTAAAGAGTTGAATATTTTATAAAAATCACCATATAAAGCAGCTGTCATTTAATATATACAGTAGAACCTCCATGAGAGGACACTCTTGCTAAAGGACACCTCTCTATAAAGGACAGCTTTCATTGCTAAAATTATCATTTTTACTATTTAGCAACTTTCCGTTAAGAGAACCTCTCTCTCTAAAGGACAATATCTCTCTGCAACTGGGTGTCCTTTACAGGGAGGCTTTACTGTTATATATTTATTCATTTTAAGGTTTTATCAATATAAGAAACTAAAAATACAAGTAAAAAAAACTCACCTGATTATATATTTTGCTCATAGTCTCAAAATTGCTAATTTTTTAAAAATTAATTAGAAAAGGTAAATTTTAGGGAAATAAATTGGCACACACCGTTATTTCTATGTTGAGCAAAATGATTTATCAAGAAAATGGGTTGACCAAATATCAAGAAACAAGTTAAATCAATGTTTAGTTGATTTCTGCTCCACTAGATGGCGCTCTGCTATCTAAAAAAAAAAAAACTCTCATGTTAGTGGTCAGGATATGCCTAATTTATTTTTAATATCAACACCTGACCTATTTTATTTTTTATTTATTTTTTTTTACATAATTCTTTGTTTTAATAAAGTTTTCATATGTTGCCATTCAGTTAGTAAAGTGACAACTTGGTTAAAAGAACATCTTTATTATGAAAATGTAGATTTTCTTTTGGCTGAGGTGACAATTTAGTATATATATATGTGTAAATATGTTTTTTTTCTTATCCCTAGTACACGTGGTACAAGCCATGATAATCATGGTGGGTAGAATTTGGTGACTGCTTTTACTGTAAGTGCACCACATGTTTACACATGTGAAAAGCAGTTCGACTTTGCACTTACAAATGTGACCGAGGCCCGTTTGGTTACTTGCACTCGCTGTTGGGGTTGGACTTTTGCAAGAATCGGGGGCCATTGGAGCATTTTTTTTTTTATCATAAAAAAAGTGCCCAATACGGGAATCGAACCCGGGTCGTAACAGTCCAAAACCAACCGTTTAGACCATCCTGTAAATATGTAAATATGTAGTAGTGTGTGTGTGCCCAATGTGCAATATCCATCTTGAATCAAATCACATTGAACCATTATTACCTGTATAGAGATGAACATTGTTATAAGATCCTTGAAGAAGGAATCAAAGTTTAAGGCGACGAGTTTCTTTTATGTTGTAATGTAAAATTTTATGTAATTTGAATCCAAATCTTCTACACCTAGAACAATACAAGAAACTTATATGTAAATAAAACTCGTCGCTGTAAACTTTGATTCAAGATAATTTCAGGCAATTCCTTCTATTATCCTTATTTATTTCTCACAATGTTTTTCTTAATGCTAGTCTTCATTGAACTTTTTTTCATTTCCAGTAAATGACACTGATTACTCTTAGCTAAGTGCAATTCTCAACCTGCAACCTCAAAACACAATATTGTCTGTATTGACTCATCCATTGATGAGCTCTACTCTTCCCTGGCAGACACCATCAAAAGTTTCAAGAAGCTTGATACTCTTCTTCTTCTTTCTTATCTCCACTCAATCATATTAGGGTGTCAAGCTTGTAAAGCTTTAGACTTTTGATGGTGTCTGTTGACAACCATCATGATTGGGTGAAGTAGAATGCGTCTGCCTCTGTCATTAAGACTGAGAGCAATACTCAGTGGCAGGCCGACTTAACTCTAAAATAAATGGCGGCTTCTGACATGAGGAATAGACGCCATGTGCAGCCACTCCTAAAATGGAGTACAAACGCTGCTCATCCTGTATCCCTGGATTAGGAGCCCTTACAGGGTACTATCAGCCGGGCCAGCTGAGCCAAGGTTTTTTAGTGAGCTTGTTACTGCTCCCCCTCCTCCTTTTTAATTCGGGTTTGGGACCGGCAAAGGCGGAGCTTGATACCCTAATATGATTGAGTGGAGATAAGAAAGAAGATTCTTAGCTAAGACCTCGGTTGATGGTTATACCAAAGTTGGTCTGAAATTTTATCTCTCTCCAAATATTCTTTAATGTCTTTTTTTTTGTAATATCTTGAAACATTTTCTTAAAAACTGTATGTATTTCCTATTTAATATTGAATTTTAATCTTTTTAGCATTTTATTTTGGAAAAAAAAGGTTTTTTTTTTTATATCTAGGCTCCTTTTTTAAAAAATCCTTTCTTGTGTGCGAGCCAAAATTTTAATATCTTCAAGAAATGTGAACTTCATGAGCTTATTTATTATATTCTTATTTTATACAATATTGAAAAAAAGGAAAAAATATATTTTATAAAATCTATATTTGTTGTTGATATATCTCCCATCAAGTTGAGTTTGACCCATGGTGATTATATGGATAAATTTTTGCCAAATTTGATCTGTTGGTGACCATCACTTACAGCTAATCTTAATGACCTTCCAGTATCTTTCTCGACCTCTTCCATCCAGTTCATTGCAGGTCTTCCTCTCTTTCTTCTTCTTTCCATTTTTCCCAACATGTTTCTAATCTATTTGATCTCATTGTGTCCACACAAAGTAGGTCAGTGTACATATTCTAGTGATCTACCATGGTTCATTTACATTGGGTAAAGTTAAACCTCTATTATGGACACCGATTTGTCTCACACTTCATTTTTAACTCTTTATCAATGTAAAATTTTAATAAAGCTTAGAACTGGCTGTCATTATATATCTATATATATTAATTAAAAAGGCATATATTGGATTAAAATAAATGATATTTTGATCCAATATATGCCTTTTTAATTAAAGATTTATTTATGGATTCCTCTATTTAAAAAAAAATATATATATATATATATATATACAGTAAAATCTCGCTATAACGAACCTCAATGGGGCAGACTCTTGGTTCGCTATAGCCATGTATTCACTATAGCCATGGTTCACTATATGGTATTACTAACATTGGGGATTATTATAGGTTTGTTATAAAGGAAGGTCCACTATATCCCTGGTTTGTTTTAGAGAGGTTTTACTGTATATAGACTTGTTTGTAGGCGACTGCTTTTACTGTAAGTGCACCACATGTCTACACATGTGAAAATCAGTTCGACTTTGCACTTACAAATGTGCCAGAGCCCCGTTTGGTTACTTGCACTCGCTGGTGGGGTTGGACTTTTGCAAGAATCGGGGGCCATTGGAGCATTTTTTTTTTTTATCAGAAAAAAGTGCCCAATGCAGGGATTGAACCTGGGTTGTAGCAGTCGAAAACATCCACCAACCCCCTAAATATTCTTGTTATTATATGCACATATAATTATTTGTGTGTATGAATTTAAACCTTCCTATTTTGCATATCTATTATTATTAGACTATTTTGGTAATACTCCTATTTTGTCCAAGTGTCCATGTAGTTATAATCATACAATAATGGATAACTGGATAATTTTTATATTTTCAGACGTTTCGTCTCTGTCTTCTTCTTGAATCAAAGAGATTTTATATATATATTTACAAAAGAGGCATTTCTCTCTTTTAAAAATCATTAAACAATGCATTTATTCAACTGTCTCTGCCAAGATGGAATCTGTTATAAAACACCAGTTTTGAAAAATTTAAACAAAACATTACAAGAAAGTAAGACTTAATCCAAATTGTGCTTTATCAATTACAATTACAATTACAATTATTTTATTTCCAAAGCGCTATATCCCGCAAGGGATACTTGCGCCAAACAAGGAGAGAAGTTTGTTTACATAAGTTATTTACATTATTCAACGAATAAAAACATTAGAAATTCAGATTTTGTAGAAATTTTAGAATGTATTTACAAAATGAATTGAACTTTAGATATGATTTTTTATCGGAAATCAAATCGTTTAAATTAAAAACAACTAGTTCATTCTTCATTCTATAATTTTGAAATGCTGGGCAATCGATCAGTAGATGTCTTGAGGTTTGTTCCTCCATACCACAAAAGCAACTTGGATCCTCCACTGCCTTTATTCTATTTAGAAAACTTTTGAAATTTCCGTGGTTTGTAACAAATTGAGTATTATAAAAATTTGGACGAAAGTATTTAGGGATTTCTTGGGGAAAAAAGCTTAAGAAAGTATTATTTGCTTCGTTTTTCAGAACATTCATTCTTGATTTTAGAAAGGTATCTATAATTCCTGGAATAAATGGGTCATAAATTTGTTGATCATCTTGGGATAAGTTTCTCAGATCAGATATCATGATTCTGGATTCGATAAAGTCTGAGATCAGAGGAATGTTGGCCAAACTATGAACACAGCTATATGATGTGGATTTGTAGGCTTGTATACACCATGTCAGTATTTGATATTGGGTTGAATTTAGTTTTTGTAAACATTTTTTATTTAAATATTTGAACCAAATTTCGGCTCCATATGTAAGTATTGGCCTGAAAATGGATTTATATAAAGTTAGCCTTTTCTGGGTGCTTTAGACCCCAAGATTTCCCGCAAATTGAGAAGAGATAATTTTTAAAACGTTTTGTACGATTTACTATTTCTTCTATGTGGTATGTAAAATTTATTTTGTTTCTTCTTCTGTGATTTGCAATTATTATTCCTAAAATTTTGGTCTTCAGAGTTGGTATGATTATTTCGTTATTAAATTTGATTGGGATTTTTTCTTTGTTATGTAAATAAAGTATATTAGTTTTTTCTAGACTTATTTCAAGTTTGTTACTCTTACACCATACATCAATCGTATTTAATGCCTTTTCTATAACTAATTTCAGGTCTTTGCAATTGTTGTGCCAGCATATAATTGATACATCATCCGCATAACATACCACTTCACTATTGGGAACTTGATATTTGATCAAAAGATCGTTTAGTAATATTATCCATAGTAGTGGAGATAGCGGGCCACCCTGCGGACATCCCTTTGTAATTTGTTTATTTATTGTTAAGTTCTCATATGTAAATTTCGTTTTCCTAAATTTGAAATATGATTGAATAGTCCTTATTAAACTTTCCGGCAAGTTATCTTCATCTATTATTTTTAAGATCGCAGGCCACCATGCATTATCAAAGGCTCCCGCAATATCTATTGTGACCAGAGCTGTCAGTTCTTTGGTTTTGTGTTCCATTATTATATCGATTATATTATTCAAGGCTGTAATAGTAGATTTTGACTTGATGAATCCAGGCTGTTTGGGACTTAATAAATTGTTTTGCATATAATATTCATAAATTTTCTTTTTAATAACTTTTTCGTAGATCTTAGACAGATTAGATGTTAACGAAATAGGTCGATAGCTTTTTATTGATTCGACGTTAGATTTGTTTGGTTTCATTAGAATTTTTAAAACTGTCGTTTTCCATTCCCTTGGAAAATATCCCATCTGAATACAATTATTTAATAACGAATGTAGCACCGGAAGTATCAGAGTCTTTGCGCATTTTATCATGTTATTACTGATATTATCTTGACCTGGTGACTTTTTAACATTGCTATTGTCAATTAGATATTCTATTTCTTCGGTATCAATATGGATAGCGCTTGAATTCCTTAGAAAAGGTTCGTAACTTCTAACCAATTCTTGTTGATGGTTGTCTTGATCAATTCTGTCATCTACAATTAATACATTTATTATGTCTGTAATGCGTTTTTCTTTTTCCGATTCTTGATTGTTGTCTATTATGGGAAGTCCTTTTTGCTTGTTTGAGGATTTGAGCTTTTTGAAAATTTTATATGCGTTACCAAAAGGATCATTTGATTCATTTTCTTCGATGAAATTTTTCAAACTATTTCTCTTTGCTTTCTTTATCATATTATTAAATTTGTTTCTGACTTGTTTAAATCTTGTTGCATCGATAGTCTTACTGTGATAAAATAAGTTTCTTACATAATGAAAATGTGTTTTCATTTGTTCAAGTTCTTTATTCCACCACTTTATACCTGCATCGTATGCATAGTTGTTTGATTTTACTTTTAATGATATGTAAGCTGCTTCTATTATGTTATCCGTGAGTTTGTTTACAACTTTATCAATATCCGTGCAATTTTCCACCATATCTGCCTCATTCTTTAATTTGATAAATTCTTGATACTTGAGATTTTTGGAGAAATTTGTCCAGTTGGCGTGTTTTTCATTGAATTTCCATGTAGAATTCTGTTTATCTTTTATATAATTAAATTTTGAGTGAATTTCAAATTGAATTGCCAAATGATCAGAAATATTCGTCAGTGATTGTGCTTTATCAAAAAGAAAACGTTGAAAAAGGGAGGGCATGGCTATAATCAGTGGTGAATTTCAATTTTTAATCATCACAGGATATCGACTGTAGAAATAATTTTAGTTATATATATTTTTAAATGAAAATAGTGTTTAAAAAAATGTTTTTAATCTTCATCGATGGATGGAGCTAAGTTAATGATGATATTGAATGATAATGATGCAAATGTGTTTAGCAGGGCTTCATGGCCCTCATCTGTACAAGGGTGGCTTCAATTTACAACAACCGGTTTGACTAAATTGGATGGCATTTATTGACATCAATCAACATTTTCTTTACAGTTGGGGTTTTTTATTTATTTTATTGCATTTAAAAAAATCTTTTTTACACATAATACAATCTCATGTTTTTATAATATACATTCTAAAAAAACCTCTTTAATTCGACACCCCCAAGGAATCAAAGTTTTAGGTTGAATTAGAGTCAGTTAAATGATTTCATCACAGTATTCACTGCTAGTGGACATTTTTCTCTGGGATAACCAAATATATAATTAGATATATTTTAAGAAAAAATTGTTATAATATATATATTTTTTGTTATTATTGTGAATTTTATACACTATAATTCATCCTAGCCAAGCTCTCTCATCTAATAATTTCTATCATTGCAGTAAGGTGATACCATTTGGAAATCCAGTAAAACCCTGCTAAAACAAACCTAGGGGATATAGCCAACCTTCCTTTACAATGAACCTGTAATAATCCCATTTTTATAATTCTGTAAACAATTGCTATAATGAACCATGGCTATAGTGAACAGCAGGTTCAGTCCCATTGGGGTTCACTATAGAGGGATTTTACTGTCTATATCACATGAAAAATAAATGCCAAAAATAATTGTAAAATTCAACCCTAATTCAGATTATATCTATACCATGTTGAAAATATGAATGATCCATGTTTTAGCTGTTTGTTCAGCTGCTAGGGGACAATAGTTATCTTAGCAATGTTTAGTTGCATAATTCAGAGACTACCATTTGTCATACCTTCTACTATCTAGATCCCCCTCTCTTTATTTTACTTATTTGCATATACAGTTAAACCTGTCTATAGCGCCCCCTCTAAATAATGCCTCCCTCTCTATAGCACCCGATTTTAAATACGTAGTACGATGCGATTTACATTAAAAGTGACCTGTCTATAGCACCCCCTCTCTATAGCACCCTATTTTGGTGAGTCCCAAGAGGGAATGCTATAGACAGATTTAACTGTATATTTATATAAATGCATATTTAATGTTTTGAATTTGGCACATATTTTCTCTCCCTATATATACTTTATTTTTGGTAAATTGAAAATATAATTGATTTATTTCTCGTCATTTTTTATTAATATAATATTATACAATTTTAAAAGAAAACAATTTTTAATGCCAAATTCTTTATTTTTATTTATTTCTCCTGACGAAGACAAAAGATTTTTGTTGAAACGTTGAGAAAATAAAAACCTTTACTGGCCGAAGTGTCTATTTTTAAAGAAATAATATACAAGGTAATAAGACACCAAATCCAAATAAATTAATAGTGTGTGACATTTCGGTAACAGCGTTGTTACCATCATCAGACTAAATAGGAAATTTATTCTTTTATATTTTTATACATATATATACAATTTATATATTTATTCTTTTGTCTGATGATCGTAACCTCATTGTTACCGAAATGTCACACACTATTAATTTATTTGGATTTGGTCTTAATATATTTTTTTTGTTCTAATCTGTAATCCAAATTGTACCCTTTCATAAGATTATACAGTAAAACGCCTCTATAGTGAACCCCAATTGAACTGAACATGGGGTTTACTATAGTCATGGTTCATTATAGCCATAGTTAACTGGACTATAAAATAAAAATGGGGTTATATTGGGTTTGTTCTAAGGGAAAGTTTTCTATATCCTAGGTTTGTTTCACCGGGGTTTTACTAAACTGTGTATGTATGGTATGATGACAGAGTGTGTCTCAATATTATAAAAACCTCTTCTGTAAATACATAAAGACACATGCTCTTGATATCAGAAGTTTCCTTACAAAATAAAGAATTATTAAATAGTTCAATTTTAGCTACAAGTTAATAAGACCAAATAAATTAATAGTGTGTGACGTTTTGGTAACAGTGTTGTTACCATCCTCAGACAAAAGATTAAAAATATATGTTGTGGTCAAATGGAAAGGCGCAACCATTATGCCAAGCGAACAGCGCACCCGCGATGTCTGCCACTTTATTTTTTGTACAGCTTTTATAGATGGATGAATTTACATATTTACATTTTAACACAAGCGTAACATATTTACATACTTATTTTGACGAAAATAAATTATATCTCTTGGCATTAACTATACAAATTATGACAGATGGAACCTGTGTGGGATAAATAAATTTATAATGAATTTAAAATTATTTAGTTGAGATTGGGAGGCAATTTTATAAATTGAATTCTGATACTATGTACAAAATTGGAAATTTGTGTGATATTATACTAAAATATATACAAGTAGGGATTAACACAACATTAAGTCTGATATATATAATACAAAGATAATAAAGTTTTAAATGTAGCAGGATACGAACCTGTGTGATGTGGCTACGACTGTGTATCTGTTTGTGGGAGTGTTCTGTGCGTGAGAGGATCTCCTGCGCTGGAGTGTTGGTGGATTGATGATGGGCTGAGCATCCTTCTGTACCGTACTTTCCATAGGGAACGTAAGAAAAGGGATGTTGAAAGGGTGCTCAGGGATTATGAGGAATGAATGTTTGATATGACAGGATACGTCTGAGGAATGAAGACTTGGTCGTGGCGAACAATTTGGTAGGATGATCCAAATTGGGTCACTGGAGTCCTCGGAAGGTTTCTCGTTTGGGATGGAGAGAAAAGGGGACGGTTGTCATGTCAATGAAGTAGCACAAGGAGAATATCTCTTGATGTTGGTGTGTGAACATAATGGTTTATTGCAAATTGTCAGAAGGCAATGTACTGAATTCTGTGACGTACATCCTGAACGGATCGTTTCAAGATGGGTCTGTGACTATCAGTAATCCTGCTGACACCTTAAAAGAAAATGAATTTGGGAAAAACTATCAGTTCGGGGTGGCCAATGGGCAACGCAGGTGGTGTTATTCTAATTCAAAATAGGAATTATATATAGGAATTCCCTGACGTTAGGATTTTATGGGGGATCATCAATCTTAATGTCGTGGTCACCATTCTTTTCTGAGTGGTTAATGAAGTCCTTTAAGGTGTTCCAAAGGACAATTGAAAGCTCTTCAAGACAATGAATCAAGATTGATTGAATTTGTCTTAATTGGGACGATATTTAAAGCAGGTACTGAAAACTTATCGATAGGAAACAAACCAATATTTTCTCTAATAAGATTTTTACATTCATTTATTAGATGAGGATGTGCAGCTATATAATTTTCTACATTTGTGGTACTATTAAGGTTGTCATGAGTAGTGTGGGGCATGGTATGGTTATTAGGGTCGGGTTGAATTGTAAAGTTTTTTAATGATGGCAAAAAATAATATTTAAAACAATATTGTGACTGTGCTAACATGATATTATCCTGATATATTCTCTTTGAAAAGAAATCAATAGTTAAACGGAATATCCCTAATGAGTTTAAAGAAAAAATGCCAAATGGTAGATCATTATTATATAAAATAACAAGTGTTCCTTAATGGATCCTACAGTAACCAAAATAAATGCAAATCCCACAGGTTGGATATTATGAGACAATGTCCTAATAGTAACATAATTTAAAAGTGACATTTTAGTTCTTAATGTTTTGAATTGCTTCAAACCAATAATTTTAACATTAGAGCCAGTATCTATTAGAAATGAAAACAAATGGTTGGCAAGTAGCAACTTGAGAGTCAGGGTACTTAGGCCCTTAATAGCGTGTGGGTTGTACTTCTGGTTACTTGGTAGTGTTGTCTCTTGGGTCATGAAAATACCGCGGCGGTGTCGATAGTCGAGGATGATCGGCACGCTGTCCAGGCAAGGTGGACCGTTGTGGGCACTGATTGTTCCAGTGGGGCCCTTGGCAGTGCTTGCATGGTGTAGGCGCGGTGGAGGGAGATCCTTCTGGTCGCTTCTGGGAATGAGGCACTTCTTTGGATAAGCGCCTTAGCGGATTACTTGTCCGTCTACCGGATTGGCAGGGAGATGGGCGTTCTGTGGGAGAGGAAATGCCAGGACGACTCGGGTCTCCGCCGATACCATAGATTCTCCTGGCCAGAGTGAGCCATTCCGACGGGCTGCTGGGTGTTGCAATCAGTAGGAGATTTCGACTGTATGAGGGCATTCCTTGAGTGAGGGCATTGACCATCTCCTTGCGGTCAATGTTGAGCTGCATACCTATGCGTACCTTCTGTAAATAGTATGCTTGTAAGCCTTGAGGCCTGCAACGTAGTTGATAGAATTCTTGATGGGTCGGTGTCTCGGGAGGGGGGTACAGATCCTCAAGGACCTGTTTGATCTTCCAGTAGGGTTCATAGAGGTAGTCCATAGATTGGAGTGTTCTCCGGGGCTCTCCTTCTAGCGCAGCCACTACCATGCGGCCTTGTTCGTCACAGCTGCTGTTTTGGAATTCTGGGGACCTCTCCAGCTCCCTTAAGAACGATTCCGCAGAACTTGATCCGTCGAATCTGGCTGCGGTGGTGGGCGCGTCCCGCTCTAGTCTTCTCATCATCGCTGTTATTGTGTCTATCACCGACTTATTCTCTTGAGCTAAATTGGCCTCCTTCTGGCCTTCTTGTCTCTTTGCCTTGCCCATGCTCTTGTGGTTCTTTATCCTTGTCGACTCTTAGCTGTCGTGGTCAAATGGAAAGGCGCAACCGTTATGCCAAGTGAACAGCGCACCCGCGATGTCTGCCACTTTATTTTTTGTACAGCTTTTATAGATGGATGAATTTACATATTTACATTCTAACACAAGCGTACAATATTTACATACTTATTTTGACGAAAATAAATTATATCTCTTGGCATTAACTATACAAATTATGACATATATATATATGAAAAAATGGTACAAATGTAACATTGTACTGGGATAAGGTGCATAAATTAAGAAAAAGGCATCTCCTTATCGTGCAACTGAAAGTTGCTGATGGCTGGCGCCATCTATCGGAATAAATATCAACTATTCTCTGGGATAAGGAGATGCCTTTTTCTTAATTTATGCACCTTATCCCAGTACAATGTTACATTTGTACTATTTTTCACATTGTGTAGCGTCCTCACGCAATTCTGGCCTTAACTACCCGTTTCATGATTTTTCAGGATGCCTTAATGACCAATTTTTTCGGTCGTTGAGGTACAGCTTGCACCACGCTGATGAGGGCCAACAGCCCGAAACGCGTCCGTGGTTAGCTTTTCTTGATTAATCAAGAATGGGTATTTGGCCAATTCTGGAATAATTAAAAATCAACGAGAATAGTTGATATTTATTCCGGTAGATGGCGCCAGCCATCAGCAACTTTCAGTTGCACGATAAGGAGATGCCTTTTTCTTAATTTATGCACCTTATCCCAGTACAATGTTACATTTGTACTATTTTTTCACATTGTGTAGCGTCCTCACGCAATTCTGGCCTTAACTACCCGTTTCATGATTTTTCAGGATGCCTTAATGACCAATTTTTTCGGTCGTTGAGGTACAGCTTGCACCACGCTGATGAGGGCCAACAGCCCGAAACGCGTCCGTGGTTAGCTTTTCTTGATTAATCAAGAATGGGTATTTGGCCAATTCTGGAATAATTAAAAATCAACGAGAATAGTTGATATTTATTCCGGTAGATGGCGCCAGCCATCAGCAACTTTCAGTTGCACGATAAGGAGATGCCTTTTTCTTAATTTATGCACCTTATCCCAGTACAATGTTACATTTGTACTATTTTTTCACATTGTGTAGCGTCCTCACGCAATTCTGGCCTTAACTACCCGTTTCATGATTTTTCAGGATGCCTTAATGACCAATTTTTTCGGTCGTTGAGGTACAGCTTGCACCACGCTGATGAGGGCCAACAGCCCGAAACGCGGCCGTGGTTAGCTTTTCTTGATTAATCAAGAATGGGTATTTGGCCAATTCTGGAATAATTAAAAATCAACGAGAATAGTTGATATTTATTCCGATAGATGGCGCCAGCCATCAGCAACTTTCAGTTGCACGATAAGGAGATGCCTTTTTCTTAATATATATATATATATTTTTAAATTCTTTTATATGATGATGACTCTTACAGAAACTTCACACACTATTATTTTATTTGGATTATGTCTTATTTTCTTGTATTTTAAAACTCTAGAATAATATATTGCAATAACACAGTCCAACTTCTTTAATTCCATCTCCCCCATAGGGAATCAGTATTTGAATTAGTTGATTAAAGTAAATTGGCTGATTTTGAGATTATTAAAACTGTTCAATTCTCTCTTTTCTGTTGAATTAAGTAGCTTATACTTTTTATATTTCAAAATCATTTTATTTTTGAAAAAAATTATTTGTTGTTAATTTTTTTTTTTTACAATGCCAAATTTTTTTGTGAAAGAAGAAACCTATTGTATCAAATTATTTATCATTTACAGTAGAACTTCCATGAAAGGTCACTTTTTCTAGAGGAAACCTCTCTATAAAGAACAGTTTACATTGCCAAAATTTACCATTTTTACTATTTAACAACTCTCCTGTATGAGGACACCTAAAGGGTACTTTGACTCTGCAACTAGGTGTTGTCCTTTAGAGAGAGATTCTACTGTATTTTTATGATACTTTTCAATTATATTTTTATTATTTTACTAATAACACTGTTATCACATAAATGTATTTGTTGTTGTTGTTGTTGCTGTTGTTTCAGATTCTAATGCAATTTTCATTTTATATCATTTATAAATGTGTTTTCTCTATTCATTAAAAGTCAATCCTGTTTTCTACACCTTTTAAACATCTAGTCATTTTATTTAAAAAAATATGGTGAAAATGCAATTAAAACTTGGGATCTTAGAATTATGATGTTATAACCATGTTACTGCTATTAAAGATGTTGTTTTTAATGAGGTTCCAGACATGATAATACATCTTGTTGATGACAGCTAACGTGATGCTGAAGACATTATTTTATATGATTGGTTGTCCTAAAAGTTCATGTTTTTTTTATTACTTGGCGAATAATATTATTACAGCGAATACATAATACAATTACTTTATACATAATACAAGACATTATACATAATAATGAATAATATTATATTTTATTAATGAAATTATTTTTTTGCCCTTGTTTACAAACTTTTGGGACAACCTTGTATGTTTGGTTGTAAATAGCTGGTGGCCTAAATATATTTTAAAAAGGGAATGAAAGGACACTTGCTGAAAGGGACAATAGTAACAGAAAGAGCTGTTTGTGAGAGCTTTGTGGCAGGAATGTTTGCCATCAGAGCCCTAACTAACCTAACCCCAATTTTGATAACCAAATGGACCCACACTACAATATCCGGGAGTCTGAGTTGACAAATCCTGGGCAATTCCATACGATCCAGTTGTTCGTGGACATCTACAAGGAGATAAGCTATGCTGCTGGAAGTATGTGAAAGACTACATTGAACCTGGTGTATTGACATTGGTGAAGAGCTGGAGAAAGAGTGCTGATCAGAGAGAAAGACCTATAGACCTGCCTGGACTTCCCACCCCATCAACCACTGTATGGCCTGCTACACCCAGTTGTCCAGTACTCCATGGACATAAGTCATGCTGCTGGAAGTATGTGAAAGACTACATTGAACCTGGTGTATTGACATCGGTGAAGAGCTGGAGAAAGAGTGCTGACCAGAGAGAAAGACCTGTAGATCTATATGGACTTCCCACCCCATCAACCACTGTATGGCCTGCTGCACCTAGTTGTCCAGAACTCCATGGACATAAGTCATGCTGCTGGAAGTATGTGAAAGACTACATTGAACCTGGTGTGTTGACATCGGTGAAGAGCTGGAGAAAGAGTGCTGACCAGAGAGAAAGACCTGTAGATCTATATGGACTTCCCACCCCATCAACCACTGTATGGCCTGCTGCACCTAGTTGTCCAGAACTCCATGGACATAAGTCATGCTGCTGGAAGTATGTGAAAGACTACATTGAACCTGGTGTATTGACATCGGTGAAGAGCTGGAGAAAGAGTGCTGACCAGAGAGAAAGACCTGTAGATCTATATGGACTTCCCACCCCATCAACCACTGTATGGCCTGCTGCACCTAGTTGTCCAGAACTCCATGGACATAAGTCATGCTGCTGGAAGTATGTGAAAGACTACATTGAACCTGGTGTGTTGACATCGGTGAAGAGCTGGAGAAAGAGTGCTGACCAGAGAGAAAGACCTGTAGATCTATATGGACTTCCCACCCCATCAACCACTGTATGGCCTGCTGCACCTAGTTGTCCAGAACTCCATGGACATAAGTCATGCTGCTGGAAGTATGTGAAAGACTACATTGAACCTGGTGTGTTGACATCGGTGAAGAGCTGGAGAAAGAGTGCTGACCAGAGAGAAAGACCTGTAGATCTATATGGACTTCCCACCCCATCAACCACTGTATGGCCTGCTGCACCTAGTTGTCCAGAACTCCATGGACATAAGTCATGCTGCTGGAAGTATGTGAAAGACTACATTGAACCTGGTGTGTTGACATCGGTGAAGAGCTGGAGAAAGAGTGCTGACCAGAGAGAAAGACCTGTAGATCTATATGGACTTCCCACCCCATCAACCACTGTATGGCCTGCTGCACCTAGTTGTCCAGAACTCCATGGACATAAGTCATGCTGCTGGAAGTATGTGAAAGACTACATTGAACCTGGTGTGTTGACATCGGTGAAGAGCTGGAGAAAGAGTGCTGACCAGAGAGAAAGACCTGTAGATCTATATGGACTTCCCACCCCATCAACCACTGTATGGCCTGCTGCACCTAGTTGTCCAGAACTCCATGGACATAAGTCATGCTGCTGGAAGTATGTGAAAGACTACATTGAACCTGGTGTATTGACATCGGTGAAGAGCTGGAGGAAGAGTGCTGACCAGAGAGAAAGACCTGTAGATCTATATGGACTTCCCACCCCATCAACCACTGTATGGCCTGCTGCACCTAGTTGTCCAGAACTCCATGGACATAAGTCATGCTGCTGGAAGTATGTGAAAGACTACATTGAACCTGGTGTATTGACATCGGTGAAGAGCTGGAGGAAGAGTGCTGACCAGAGAGAAAGACCTGTAGATCTATATGGACTTCCCACCCCATCAACCACTGTATGGCCTGCTGCACCTAGTTGTCCAGAACTCCATGGACATAAGTCATGCTGCTGGAAGTATGTGAAAGACTACATTGAACCTGGTGTATTGACATCGGTGAAGAGCTGGAGAAAGAGTGCTGACCAGAGAGAAAGACCTGTAGATCTATATGGACTTCCCACCCCATCAACCACTGTATGGCCTGCTGCACCTAGTTGTCCAGAACTCCATGGACATAAGTCATGCTGCTGGAAGTATGTGAAAGACTACATTGAACCTGGTGTATTGACATCGGTGAAGAGCTGGAGAAAGAGTGCTGACCAGAGAGAAAGACCTGTAGATCTATATGGACTTCCCACCCCATCAACCACTGTATGGCCTGCTGCACCTAGTTGTCCAGAACTCCATGGACATAAGTCATGCTGCTGGAAGTATGTGAAAGACTACATTGAACCTGGTGTGTTGACATCGGTGAAGAGCTGGAGAAAGAGTGCTGACCAGAGAGAAAGACCTGTAGATCTATATGGACTTCCCACCCCATCAACCACTGTATGGCCTGCTGCACCTAGTTGTCCAGAACTCCATGGACATAAGTCATGCTGCTGGAAGTATGTGAAAGACTACATTGAACCTGGTGTGTTGACATCGGTGAAGAGCTGGAGAAAGAGTGCTGACCAGAGAGAAAGACCTGTAGATCTATATGGACTTCCCACCCCATCAACCACTGTATGGCCTGCTGCACCTAGTTGTCCAGAACTCCATGGACATAAGTCATGCTGCTGGAAGTATGTGAAAGACTACATTGAACCTGGTGTGTTGACATCGGTGAAGAGCTGGAGAAAGAGTGCTGACCAGAGAGAAAGACCTGTAGATCTATATGGACTTCCCACCCCATCAACCACTGTATGGCCTGCTGCACCTAGTTGTCCAGAACTCCATGGACATAAGTCATGCTGCTGGAAGTATGTGAAAGACTACATTGAACCTGGTGTGTTGACATCGGTGAAGAGCTGGAGAAAGAGTGCTGACCAGAGAGAAAGACCTGTAGATCTATATGGACTTCCCACCCCATCAACCACTGTATGGCCTGCTGCACCTAGTTGTCCAGAACTCCATGGACATAAGTCATGCTGCTGGAAGTATGTGAAAGACTACATTGAACCTGGTGTGTTGACATCGGTGAAGAGCTGGAGAAAGAGTGCTGACCAGAGAGAAAGACCTGTAGATCTATATGGACTTCCCACCCCATCAACCACTGTATGGCCTGCTGCACCTAGTTGTCCAGAACTCCATGGACATAAGTCATGCTGCTGGAAGTATGTGAAAGACTACATTGAACCTGGTGTGTTGACATCGGTGAAGAGCTGGAGAAAGAGTGCTGACCAGAGAGAAAGACCTGTAGATCTATATGGACTTCCCACCCCATCAACCACTGTATGGCCTGCTGCACCTAGTTGTCCAGAACTCCATGGACATAAGTCATGCTGCTGGAAGTATGTGAAAGACTACATTGAACCTGGTGTGTTGACATCGGTGAAGAGCTGGAGAAAGAGTGCTGACCAGAGAGAAAGACCTGTAGATCTATATGGACTTCCCACCCCATCAACCACTGTATGGCCTGCTGCACCTAGTTGTCCAGAACTCCATGGACATAAGTCATGCTGCTGGAAGTATGTGAAAGACTACATTGAACCTGGTGTATTGACATCGGTGAAGAGCTGGAGAAAGAGTGCTGACCAGAGAGAAAGACCTGTAGATCTATATGGACTTCCCACCCCATCAACCACTGTATGGCCTGCTGCACCTAGTTGTCCAGAACTCCATGGACATAAGTCATGCTGCTGGAAGTATGTGAAAGACTACATTGAACCTGGTGTATTGACATCGGTGAAGAGCTGGAGGAAGAGTGCTGACCAGAGAGAAAGACCTGTAGATCTATATGGACTTCCCACCCCATCAACCACTGTATGGCCTGCTGCACCTAGTTGTCCAGAACTCCATGGACATAAGTCATGCTGCTGGAAGTATGTGAAAGACTACATTGAACCTGGTGTATTGACATCGGTGAAGAGCTGGAGAAAGAGTGCTGACCAGAGAGAAAGACCTGTAGATCTACATGGACTTCCCACCCCATCAACCACTGTATGGCCTGCTGCACCTAGTTGTCCAGAACTCCATGGACATAAGTCATGCTGCTGGAAGTATGTGAAAGACTACATTGAACCTGGTGTATTGACATCGGTGAAGAGCTGGAGAAAGAGTGCTGACCAGAGAGAAAGACCTGTAGATCTATATGGACTTCCCACCCCATCAACCACTGTATGGCCTGCTGCACCTAGTTGTCCAGAACTCCATGGACATAAGTCATGCTGCTGGAAGTATGTGAAAGACTACATTGAACCTGGTGTGTTGACATTGGTGAAGAGCTGGAGAAAGAGTGCTGACCAGAGAGAAAGACCTGTAGATCTATATGGACTTCCCACCCCATCAACCACTGTATGGCCTGCTGCACCTAGTTGTCCAGAACTCCATGGACATAAGTCATGCTGCTGGAAGTATGTGAAAGACTACATTGAACCTGGTGTATTGACATCGGTGAAGAGCTGGAGAAAGAGTGCTGACCAGAGAGAAAGACCTGTAGATCTATATGGACTTCCCACCCCATCAACCACTGTATGGCCTGCTGCACCTAGTTGTCCAGAACTCCATGGACATAAGTCATGCTGCTGGAAGTATGTGAAAGACTACATTGAACCTGGTGTATTGACATCGGTGAAGAGCTGGAGAAAGAGTGCTGACCAGAGAGAAAGACCTGTAGATCTATATGGACTTCCCACCCCATCAACCACTGTATGGCCTGCTGCACCTAGTTGTCCAGAACTCCATGGACATAAGTCATGCTGCTGGAAGTATGTGAAAGACAACATTGAACCTGGTGTGTTGACATTGGTGAAGAGCTGGAGAAAGAGTGCTGACCAGAGAGAAAGACCTGTAGATCTATATGGACTTCCCACCCCATCAACCACTGTATGGCCTGCTGCACCTAGTTGTCCAGAACTCCATGGACATAAGTCATGCTGCTGGAAGTATGTGAAAGACTACATTGAACCTGGTGTATTGACATCGGTGAAGAGCTGGAGGAAGAGTGCTGACCAGAGAGAAAGACCTGTAGATCTATATGGACTTCCCACCCCATCAACCACTGTATGGCCTGCTGCACCTAGTTGTCCAGAACTCCATGGACATAAGTCATGCTGCTGGAAGTATGTGAAAGACTACATTGAACCTGGTGTGTTGACATTGGTGAAGAGCTGGAGAAAGAGTGCTGACCAGAGAGAAAGACCTGTAGATCTATATGGACTTCCCACCCCATCAACCACTGTATGGCCTGCTGCACCTAGTTGTTCAGAACTCCATGGACATAAGTCATGCTGCTGGAAGTATGTGAAAGACTACATTGAACCTGGTGTATTGACATCGGTGAAGAGCTGGAGAAAGAGTGCTGACCAGAGAGAAAGACCTGTAGATCTATATGGACTTCCCACCCCATCAACCACTGTATGGCCTGCTGCACCTAGTTGTCCAGAACTCCATGGACATAAGTCATGCTGCTGGAAGTATGTGAAAGACTACATTGAACCTGGTGTATTGACATCGGTGAAGAGCTGGAGAAAGAGTGCTGACCAGAGAGAAAGACCTGTAGATCTATATGGACTTCCCACCCCATCAACCACTGTATGGCCTGCTGCACCTAGTTGTTCAGAACTCCATGGACATAAGTCATGCTGCTGGAAGTGCGTGAAAGATTACATTGAACCTGGTGTATTGACATCGGTGAAGAGCTGGAGAAAGAGTGCTGACCAGAGAGAAAGACCTGTAGATCTATATGGACTTCCCACCCCATCAACCACTGTATGGCCTGCTGCACCTAGTTGTCCAGAACTCCATGGACATAAGTCATGCTGCTGGAAGTATGTGAAAGACTACATTGAACCTGGTGTGTTGACATCGGTGAAGAGCTGGAGGAAGAGTGCTGACAAGAGAGAAAGACCTGTAGATCTATATGGACTTCCCACCCCATCAACCACTGTATGGCCTGCTGCACCTAGTTGTCCAGAACTCCATGGACATAAGTCATGCTGCTGGAAGTATGTGAAAGACTACATTGAACCTGGTGTGTTGACATCGGTGAAGAGCTGGAGGAAGAGTGCTGACCAGAGAGAAAGACCTGTAGATCTATATGGACTTCCCACCCCATCAACCACTGTATGGCCTGCTGCACCTAGTTGTCCAGAACTCCATGGACATAAGTCATGCTGCTGGAAGTATGTGAAAGACTACATTGAACCTGGTGTGTTGACATCGGTGAAGAGCTGGAGGAAGAGTGCTGACCAGAGAGAAAGACCTGTAGATCTATATGGACTTCCCACCCCATCAACCACTGTATGGTCTGCTGCACCTAGTTGTTCAGAACTCCATGGACATAAGTCATGCTGCTGGAAGTATGTGAAAGACTACATTGAACCTGGTGTGTTGACATCGGTGAAGAGCTGGAGGAAGAGTGCTGACCAGAGAGAAAGACCTGTAGATCTATATGGACTTCCCACCCCATCAACCACTGTATGGTCTGCTGCACCTAGTTGTCCAGAACTCCATGGACATAAGTCATGCTGCTGGAAGTATGTGAAAGACTACATTGAACCTGGTGTGTTGACATCGGTGAAGAGCTGGAGGAAGAGTGCTGACCAGAGAGAAAGACCTGTAGATCTATATGGACTTCCCACCCCATCAACCACTGTATGGTCTGCTACACCTAGTTGTCCAGAACTCCATGGACATAAGTCATGCTGCTGGAAGTATGTGAAAGACTACATTGAACCTGGTGTATTGACATCGGTGAAGAGCTGGAGAGTGCTGATCAGAGAGAAAGACCTGTAGATCTACATGGACTTCCCACCCCATCAACCACTGTATGGCCTGCTACACCTAGTTGTCCAGAACTCCATGGACATAAGTCATGCTGCTGGAAGTATGTGAAAGACTACATTGAACCTGGTGTATTGACATCGGTGAAGAGCTGGAGAGTGCTGATCAGAGAGAAAGACCTGTAGATCTACATGGACTTCCCACCCCATCAACCACTGTATGGCCTGCTACACCTAGTTGTCCAGAACTCCATGGACATAAGTCATGCTGCTGGAAGTATGTGAATGACTACATTGAACCTGGTGTGTTGACATCGGTGAAGAGCTGGAGAGTGCTGATCAGAGAGAAAGACCTGTAGATCTATATGGACTTCCCACCCCATCAACCACTGTATGGCCTGCTGCACCTAGTTGTCCAGAACTCCATGGACATAAGTCATGCTGCTGGAAGTATGTGAAAGACTACATTGAACCTGGTGTATTGACATCGGTGAAGAGCTGGAGAGTGCTGATCAGAGAGAAAGACCTGTAGATCTATATGGACTTCCCACCCCATCAACCACTGTATGGCCTGCTGCACCTAGTTGTCCAGAACTCCATGGACATAAGTCATGCTGCTGGAAGTATGTGAAAGACAACATTGAACCTGGTGTGTTGACATTGGTGAAGAGCTGGAGAGTGCTGATCAGAGAGAAAGACCTGTAGATCTATATGGACTTCCCACCCCATCAACCACTGTATGGCCTGCTACACCTAGTTGTCCAGAACTCCATGGACATAAGTCATGCTGCTGGAAGTGCGTGAAAGATTACATTGAACCTGGTGTATTGACATCGGTGAAGAGCTGGAGAGTGCTGATCAGAGAGAAAGACCTATGGATCTGCATGGACTTCCCACCCATCAACCACTGTATGGCTGGCTACACCCAGGTGCCAAAAGTCCCACAATGATGGAGGTGGACCTATGTATGAGGACTTCAGGACCGACAACAAGATCTGTGCCTTGACTTTGATCTGCAACTTCAAGTTGCTGGAGTGGACATTTATGTGATGTTGGAGAAGCTATTTAAGAAATTATGGAGTCCTATGGGGTAGGGCTGGGCAAAAAGACCTGCCAAGCTGGACTGCAAGTCTATCTATGGTTGCAACTTTGCCATAGTAAGTCCTTTGTTTCCCTATTTTAAATTTAATTAGGCCTGCCACCATGTTTATTAAAGATTCTCTTTTTTTTTTTTCATCATGATATATATATATATATACATGTAAAGAGAGAGGTGCCATTTGTGGTACATATATAGATTTTTTCTTTTTAAATTATTTTTGACATTGTTTTTGTTAATGTTGGATATATTTTACCTTTATCTTTCTCCATCTCTTGAAATTATGAATAATTTATTAAATAAAATTTTAGTTGTGGCAAGTTCTTGTGACATTAATGAGAACTGTAGCTGTGTGACTCTAGAAATATATATTGTAAACTTGTAAATATATGTGATTGTAGGATTTTCTATTTAATTTTAAAATACATTGTTTTGTACATATATTTTCAGAATTTTATCCTGTAGCTATATTTCCTCTTCATAATATATTTTTGTGTTTATATTTTGCTTACTTTATATTTGTAAAGAATAACAAAAATATTTTAAGGTTGACTATTCGAATGTAAAATGTATAAAAAATAAGTAAAATATTAATAGATAATAAATAAATATGTTTATTTGAAATATTGTTTTTAAATATTATAAGATATATAAATACATAAAAATATATATATATTTAAATTTACAAAAATTATGATAATTGTTTATCATCATCATTAGAAGAATATATATTTAAATTTTAAAAAATTATATTAAATGTTTTTCATCATCTCTCTCATTAGAAGAATATATATTTAAATTTAAAAAAAAATTATATTAAATGTTTTTCATCATCATTAGAAGAATATATATTTAAATTTTAAAAATATATATATTAAATGTTTTTCATCATCATTAGAAGAATATATATTTAAATTTTAAAAATATATATATTAAATGTTTTTCATCATCATTAGAAAAGCGAAAATAAACAGTTATATAAGATCACTGTGTGGTTTAATTCTTTAAATATATAAATATTTTAAACAAAATTTTATTTGTGCCTAAATAACTATAATATAAAATAATTTTAACCACTTGTTTAACTCAATATTAGTTACTTGTTTGTAATATCAGAATATAGAATCCTCTGAAATATAAATTGTAACAACACACTGCTTCCAAGGATAAGTTTCTTGCTTTATTTAAACGATCTCTATCGTTCTATAAACTTTTCCTCAGAGGCAGTGTGTTGTTACAATTACTTGTATGTGTGTAGAAATATGTGTCTCTACAGAAATATGACTCAATAAGATTTGGAACAATGCAAAGTATTATGACCATTAGTTGAAGAAGTTCATAATATTCTAGTTTTTACTTCTGAACCAACTTGAGCAATAAGTTATAGCAGGGTAGATGTGTCTCTCAGCCCCCCCCTACAATACAAACATAAAGATTTCTTCTTCTTTGAATAACAAAGAAAATATCAAAATATAGAACATCCATTGAGTAATTCAGTTAAAATTTGGGTGGGCTATGTCACAAGTCATTTTTTATATGTAAAAGTTTTTGGTCTGGGAGTAGATTGTTCATCAGATAGGTTATAAATGGGAAATTTTACTGTTGATAAATCAATGCTTTGTAGTTTCAATTTAAAATCCACATAGAAAATTTGGCCAATTTTATTATTGAAAAAAACTTTATAAGGGTACAGTAGAACCTCTATGACAGGATACTTCTCTATAAATATAAAATTTGAAATTTCGAGCTGGAACATTATGAAATATTAATAGTGTTTCTACTTACAAATTGCCTTAAAGATTTTAAAGTTTTTGTGTTAAAACACATACAGAAACTTGGTCTACCAAAGAGATAGATATAATGATGAACGATTATTATACAATTAAAATACAAGCATCAAAGTTAGAGACAAAGGGAAGAGGTGCAGGAGGAATCCTAATGTGAATTTGGAAAGTAATTCAACACAATAAAAAAAACTAAAATCAATACACCTACTGGATATCAAGAACTGTTAATAAACTAATCAATTAATATAATAAGTTAATAGAGCAAAATTTAAATAACTTACTAACCTACACATCAATGTCCATTAAACAATGAAATTCTGGTGGCTAGAGACAATGATGGCAGTCTTTGGTTTATCCTCTTCTGCAATTAGAATCTGATAAAATGCCTTGCATAGGTCTATTTTTGAGAACACACGAGTACCTTTCAAGATGTGGTGAAAATCGTCAAGTCTAGGGATTGGATAACTGTCTGGAAGTCGTCGTTTGAGTGAACCTCTTCTGAGTCGCCGGGCATGTGAGCTCTTGAACCTGGCGAGGCGGATTGAAGTGGTTGCAACGAGAATTAACCCGATCAAGGAATTCCCTGAAGTATTTGAAGGACTGGGACAGATCGGAAACCCTTACGAAATCAAATTGAAACCTGGAGCAAAACCATATGCTGTGGATACTCCTCGACGGGTACCAATACCTTTGATGGAAAAGCTCAAAACAAGATTGGAAGAGCTCGAAAAGGCGGGAAACATAGCACAAGTTAACGTTGCGACTGAATGGTGTGCACCGACTGTGATTGCTGGTAAACTGAATGGCGACATACGACTCTGTGTGGATCTCTCAAGGCTGAACGAACATGTACAGCGCGAAGTGCATCCCATGCCAGTGGTGGAGCACATGCTGGGGCAACTGGGGGAAGCAAGATTCTTTTCGAAACTGGACGCGAACAGTGGCTTTCACCAAATTCTGTTGAGCCCGGACTGCCAGCATTTAACGACCTTCATCACTCCTTTTGGGAGATATAAATACTGCAGGATGCCATTTGGAATCTCACTCCCCCCAGAGTATTTTCAGAAAGTTATGTCAATAATCTTGCAAGGCATGGACGGTGTAATGTGTTACCTGGAATCCTGATATTTGCCTCCGACTCCAAGACTCACGATCGAATTCTTCGTTTAGTGCTCCGAAAACTGAAAGAGGCGAAAGTTACACTAAACAAGGCCAAGTGTGTCTTCGGCGTGCCAAGAATTAATTTTCTTGGGCACATACTGGATGAAGACGGTATTCGACCAGATCCAGCGAAAATCGAAGCAGTGGCGAAGATGCCCGCTCCGACCGATGTTCATGGCGTGAGAAGATTTCTTGGCATGGTGAACCATCTGGGACGCTTTGTGGAAAACTTATCTGAAATTGTGGTTCCACCGAACCAGTTGTTGGTGAAAGGTCAAGACTTCGATTGGGATTGCAGCCAGGAGCGAGCATTCCGAAAGTTGAAAGAATTGCTCACGACTCAACCCATCTTGGCAGCATACGACGTCAGGAAACCAACTATGGTGTCATCCGACGCATCTTCATACGGCTTGGGAGCGGTACTGAAGCAAGAAGGTAAGAATGGAATCTGGCGACCTGTTGCTTATTCTTCTAGAACTATGACACCTACCGAAAAACGCGATATGCTCAGATCGAGAAAGAGGTTCACGCAATTACATGGGCTTGCGAACGTTTTCAAGATTTCCTGCTTGGAAAGCATTCCGAATTGAGACCGACCATAAGCCCCTCGTTACTCTATTTTCGACGAAAGAATTGAATTCCCTGACCCCAAGACTGCAACGTTTCCGAATGCGTATGATGAGGTTTGGATTCGAAATAGTGCATATCCCTGGAAAGGAGCTGCTCGACGCCGATGCATTATCCAGACAACCACTTCTTACAACCGAGGGAGGTGAAAACGAACGGCAAACCTCTGTGCATATAAATGCAGTTCTCTCGTGTATAACCGACAAAGACGAGATGTTGACAAAGATTTTTGAAGCTCAACAAGAAGATACGACCATGAAAGCAGTAGTCAACTACCTTGAGCAAGGCTGGCCAGATAGGAAGAAGATGTCACAGGCTCTGCTCTCTTATTGGCATGTCAAGGATGAACTCGACGTTCAAAATGGACTACTAATGCATAGCTGTCGTCTTGTTATTCCAGAAAGTATGAAACTGGAGATCCTAGATAAGTTGCACGCTGGGCACTTCAGGATTACAAAAACAAGACTTCGCGCACGTGAGACGGTTTGGTGGCCTGGAATTTCGGAAGAGATCGCGGAAACGGTCAGAAAGTACAGTGTCTGTATCTAGGAAGCCGTCTCAAAACATGAACCTTTGATACCAACCAACTTTCCTACACGACCGTGGCGAAAGATTGGAATGGATTTGTTCAAGTTCGAGAATAAATGGTATCTAGTCGTTGTTGGGTCACATTTCACCAAACAGACCCAACAAAGATGTAAACGCTCTTTTACATCCTATGTACATACACGCAGTGTCTCGCCGAAAGTGTTTGGTGTACAGATGGATGTCCCACGGGAATGGCCGACGGTGGTTCAAAGATCAAGCCGGGGGGGGGAGACGCAGCCCTGGACACGATCCCAAGATCTACTGGAGGAGGATGATACCGGCCCCTGATTAAGATGGATACAGATGGATGTCCCACGGCAATGGCCGACGGTGGTTCAGAGATCAAGCCGGGAGGGAGACGCAGCGCTGGTCGCGGATACCCGTGGATACTAAGATATATCAAGGAAGGCACAGCCCTGGTCAGAAGCCCGACGGAAACAGGAGCAGGAGTCCAACCACAACATAAGCAGAAAGCTGACGGGCAGTGGAGAAGCCACCCCAACAAGAAGAAACGGACATCCAGCATGCGACTTTGTAAAACCTCCTTTTTAATTCTTGTATATATATATGACCTGTGACATGACATTTTGATAGATGGGGACCATTTATTAATATTCTTGGGATTTCTTAAAGGAGAAATTAGCATGTAAGTCTCTCAGAGGGGTAGCATCCTAAATTGGATTTTAATTCCATTGTTAATTTGAATTTATCTCTCAATAAGACAGATAAATTCTGAATTTTGGTTAATTTTTAGCTTAAATTGATCTTTTCATAAGCTGAGTAAGAATATTTCTAATTCATAATTTCCTTAAAAATAAAAATTTAATAAAATAATATTTTATCTCAATAGGACAGATAAATTCTGAATTTTGGTTAATATTTATGTTAAATTGATCTTTTCATAAGCTGAGTAAGAATATTTCTAATTCATAATTTCCTTAAAAATAAAAATTTAATAAAATAATATTTTATCTCAATAGGACAGATAAATTCTGAATTTTGGTTAATATTTATGTTAAATTGATCTTTCATGAGCTGAGTTAGAATATTTCTAATTCATAATATTTTTTCTAATAAAATATTATTTTTATTCCTTAAATTTTAATCTTAATAATATTGATTTCCTATTTAATATTTCGAGAATTTCGTATATTTATTATTCTGTGGGAGTTAGAGATTGAGGGCGCTAAAAAAAAAAAGGGATAGGGGGCGAGAATTTTGGGGAACTGGACCAAGGGACCAGTCAGTTTTGACGCGGCTTTCGAGAGGGGCAGACGGAAATTTCCCACCGGGCGAGAAGTAAGTAGTCGAGATGTTTAGGTAAGTTCCACTCTAAAATTTTTTGTGAAGACTTATTTATATACATGACGAAGTCATGATAGGTAGAAAGGATTTTTTTTTTTGATAAAGACGTCTTGCCATTTATAGCGAGTTCATAGTGAGAGAGGGACTTATCCATGTATTAATAGATAGATTATTTTGCCCAAGCAGGATCGCCTTGAATGAGGTGTTGTAGATCTACATTTTTACCTAATTATGTCATGTCACAGTAAATACAATCTGTTTTATATTTTATTTTTATTAAAATCCCTTTCTTTGTCCAATAAAAATTGATGTGGTAAAATTTGATGTGTACTAATGTCTATATAAAATCACAGATCACACATGAACTTTGGTGCGTATGCTGTGGATATTGAGTGTATTATAAGAAGTTCATTGCCTTATCATAAACGGTGAATATGTATACACCTGAATTTCTTTATATGCTAAAGGAGATCAAGATATAAATGTTTTTTTTATAATCGATCCTCAATTACAAGACGAATGTTAATTCGAGTGTATACAATATTTACTGTGTATGGTGTAATGTAAGAGCGTATCTTACTTCCTAAAAATGTCACCTTAAACAAAACACATATTTTAATTATTTATATGAGTTCCTGTGTTCGTCATACAATATCGAGTGTATACCTGAGTGTGAATTTGGTTATTATATATACTGGTGCAAGTATTTGGCGAGTGTTACATTTGTATGTCTAAGTTAAAGGATGGAGTTTAGTCATCTAGATGTAGAAGGTCCTGGCTTTAGGGCCCAACAATTGGCGCCCAACGTGGGGCCGAAGTCTTCCGAAAATCCAAATTTAATAAAATTTAAATTTGCAAGAAGTAGGCCTGCGAATTCCCTGAGATTAAGAAATTAGGTATAAAAAAAAAAGCTTTATATTTCTTTTAATACGTTACTCATGCCGCCGTTCTAACCTTTCAATTTCAAATCTACAGAAGCGTCTTATGTTAAAATCTACCATTTTTTCTTTAAGTTTCGAATATTGGCGAAATGGTTCCTTACTTTGTATAGATAATGAAATTTAGGGACGCTAACTTAAACCTAGAAATACGTTACTCATGCCGCCTTTTACAATTTTATGAATTCTCACTGGATAGCTGTTAACAATTTCTACATATCATTGGTTTTGATAAAAGCATTATATTTTTTAAATTACGTTATTCATGCCGCCTTTTGTCAATTTTATGAATTTTCACTAGATAATTGTTAGTATATAAAAGAAATACGTTAGGCTTAAATAGAAACCCACGAGCCTTTTTATTTCTCAGTTACACAATTGTTCTAACCTTTCAATTTCAAATCTACAGAAGCGTCTTATGTTAAAGTGTACCATTTTTTTTCTTTAAGTTTCGAATATTGGCGAAATGGTTCCTTACTTTGTATAGATAATGAAATTTAGGGACGCTAACTTAAACCTAGAAATACGTTACTCATGCCGCCTTTTTACAATTTTATGAATTCTCACTGGATAGCTGTTAACAATTTCTGCATATCATTGGTTTTGATAAAAGCATTATATTTTTTAAATTACGTTATTCATGCCGCCTTTTGTCAATTTTATGAATTTTCACTGGATAATTGTTAGTATATAAAAGAAATACGTTAGGCTTAAATAGAAACCCACGAGCCTTTTTATTTCTCAGTTCCACAATTGTTCTAACCTTTCAATTTCAAATCTACAGAAGCGTCTTATGTTAAAATGTACCATTTTTTCTTTAAGTTTCGAATATTGGCGAAATGGTTCCTTACTTTGTATAGATAATGAAATTTAGGGACGCTAACTTAAACCTAGAAATACGTTACTCATGCCGCCTTTTTACAATTTTATGAATTCTCACTGGATAGCTGTTAACAATTTCTGCATATCATTGGTTTTGATAAAAGCATTATATTTTTTAAATTACGTTATTCATGCCGCCTTTTGTCAATTTTATGAATTTTCACTGGATAATTGTTAGTATATAAAAGAAATACGTTAGGCTTAAATAGAAACCCACGAGCCTTTTTATTTCTCAGTTCCACAATTGTTCTAACCTTTCAATTTCAAATCTACAGAAGCGTCTTATGTTAAAGTGTACCATTTTTTTTCTTTAAGTTTCGAATATTGGCGAAATGGTTCCTTACTTTGTATAGATAATGAAATTTAGGGACGCTAACTTAAGCCTAGAAATATTGTTTTCTCAGAATCCTGAGAATTTCACGCGAGCCCCAAATTTAGAATCTCAGGGGGTGTCTTTTGATTGACAAGTGGGAGTAGCGTCCACACCTGGAGAGAGGGGGGATGATTGACGTGAAAAACAACAGATGTGCATGCAAGATGTTTTCGAGGGGGGAAGGACATGTGGAGAAAACACATGTACAGACTTTAGCTGGAAAGTGAGAAAACAATGAGAGGACAGTCCGCTGCTAGCTCTCGACTTGAAAGATCCGACAACTGAGAACCATGCCTGCTGATAAAGAGAATTCCACAGCGAGCCAAGCCCAGCTGCCCTCCATGCTGTACAACCTGGAGAAATTTGAAGGGAAGGGTATAGTCCCCTTCACAAAGTTCATAAAGGATTTTGAACTTGTCTACGACTTAAGGACCTTGGACGACGCCAGGAAAAGAATCCTCCTGGACAACCACCTCCGGGGGGCTGCGAGGGAGTTTGCCCTACAGTCCCAACAAATCCGCCTCGGATACGAAGAGCTGAAGGAGAGTCTAGAGGGGCGGTTCCGAAAGAGGATTTCTACAAGGGAAATGAGGAGCCAGTTCTTCTCGTGTAGACAGGGAGCCGGGGAGAAAGTACGGGACTTTGCCGCACGAGTGAGCGACCTTGCAGCAGGAGCAGAGTCGGATGGCCTGAAGATAGGTAGCTCAGAGGTCGCAGAGGTTTTCATCGACGGGCTCTGTCCCAGCCTGTGGGAAAAGGCTCATCTATACCAAGGCGAACCCTGGGAGACCCTAGTTACCAAGTTGCAGTGGCTGGAACAGAGACAGGAGGACTACAGAGAGGCACAACGCTCCAGCGTCGACAGGAACGGTCAGAGGCTGGGTGACATGGGCAACAAACTGGCCGAGCTGGAGAAGAAAATGGAGGCACTGGAAACCGAGAATGCAGCCCTTAGGAGACAAAGAGGGAGCACCAATAGAACAAATAACGGGGGAGGAAGGTGGCCCCCACACCCCGCAGAAAGAAGGGATTACAGAGATACCACCGAGGGTAACAGGAGGGGCGCTCCCTTCAGGGACTGGCAAAGGAGACCTACGCAACAACCATCCAGACAACAGCAGAACCCGCCTCCACCCAGACAAGAAAGGAGACATCCCAATAGCGAAAAGGAGGAGAACCCTGGAGCGGAATATAAGAATCAGGATGCAAGAAGGCCACCACCTAAATGTTACAGGTGCGGTGAGCCAGGACACCTCATCAGGGATTGCCAGCAGACACAGATAAAAAACTAGGTCCGGCTTGCCTCAAGGCAGGAGGGGGGGTTTGCGGCCAATTTGCCTGCCATAAATGTACATATACTAAATAAGGGAAGGTCGCTGAGTGAGAGAACACTAAAATTTATTATAGACTCGGGCTCAGAGGCCAATATTGTAAATATAGATAACTTAAATTTATGCACAGAGGGGTTAAACAGGCCAAACTACCTTAAGGGTATAACAGGAAATTCTTTAAAGTCATTAGGGAGTGAAGTGTTAGAGATAGGGGCAATGGTAAACGGTAAGCCCATCAGGGAAGTAAGGACGACTTTTGAGTATTGCCACATGGGAGAAATAGGTCTTGATGGCATACTCGGACTACCGGGTTTCCGAGCCCTAAAGCTGCACCTCAGCTACGACGGTAGTATTAGGTCCGATTACGAAAGGAAGGAAGGTCCGACCAAGTCGGCCTTTCTTTCCTCATTGCAAACGATAGAATTGTCTCCTCAGCCACCCAGGATACCCCTAAACGAGATCCACACCGGCGAAGATATCTTCAAGGCTTTCAGCCATTGTTTTTGTAGGGACATAAGGGATATGGGTAATGGTTCCACCATCACAGCCCCTAAACTGAGAATGCTGACTAGCAAACCAGTGTATAGGAGGCAATATCCGATCCCAAATAGGTTAGTCTCAAAGGTAAAAACGTTAGTAGACGAGCTGGAAGAAGTAGGGATAATAGAAGGGAGTACCTCTCTGTGGAATTCCCCTCTATTCCCGGTTGCCAAAACTGATGGTAGTGTTCGCATCACCATGGATCTACGTATGATCAATGAGGCAACTGAATTCTTCCCGTTCCCGATACCCCGTGTTGAAGACAATCTACGCGCATTTGCGGGTGCAAAGGTCTTCAGCACATTAGATCTGACTTCTGGATTCTTCCAGATTCACATCCCGGAGAGTGACAGAGATTACTTTACTTTCTCTCTGCCCTGGGGGAGATACCGCTTCACGCGTTTGCCGCAAGGAGCTAAGAACTCAGCACAAGTCTTCCAGTGGGCCATGAATTTGGTTCTAGGTGACTTGTTGTTCAAATGCGTTCGCCTGTACATCGATGACGTCATTGTCTACAGCGACTCTCACGAGCAGCATGTAGCGGACCTCGCCGCTGTACTCGAACGTCTGAGTAGGTTCGGTTTGAAGGCTAAATACGGGAAGAGCTATCTCTTCAGGGACTCAGTAGAGTACCTGGGTCATGTAATCGACCAGAATGGGATCAAACCCATGTGGGATAATGTCGCCGCTCTAAGGGATTTGAAAAGACCTCATAACATCAAGGCAGTCAGAAGTCTATTAGGTACAGTCAACTACTACCGACGCTTTATTCCCAACGCAGGTGAGGTCCTGGCTCCACTGAGCAACCTATTAAGGAAGGGACATAGATTTGCTTGGGGTACGATAGAGCAGTCAGCCTTTGAGACGGTGAAGGGAATATTAACCAGCGAGCCACTACTAATCCACCCAACAATTGGGATACCTTTCATCCTGAATACTGACGCCAGTGGGGTAGCAGTAGGCGCTTGCCTCCAACAGGAGGTCAATGGGACAGTAAGGCCAATTGCCTATTATAGCAAGAGACTGACTGGTCCTGAGATCCGCTATTCTACAATAGAAAAGGAGGCCTATGCAGTAGTGTTGTCCCTACAACACTTTAAACACCTCCTGGCGGGCAGTAGGGTAGAAGTACACACTGACCATAAACCGATTACTTATAATAAGGGGTCTGATTATAAGAACGCCCGGCTGTCTAGGTGGGCAGAGATCATCCAAGACTTCAACGTTACATTCATTTATGTCCCGGGGAAGGAAAACACGGTAGCCGACTTTCTTAGTAGGTTCCCGTGCGAGGATGATCCAAACCTATCACAAGATAGGAGGGTGGTGGCCGCGGTGGTAAGAGACCGTCGGCCCCCCTTATTAGATAGTAATCAGATGTGGGAAGGCTTGCTTCAAGAGAAGGGATGGGCCCCAGTAATAAATAGGTTATCGAAACAAAAATCGGGAGGTATAGAAAGATATAATGGCCGAGAGTATAGGCTGCAGGACGATTACCTCGTTACAAGAAATGAGAAGGGTACCTGGGTGAAAGTGGTTCCTACAGGTTTTAGGGAAACGGTGATCAGTTATCATCATGACATCCCTACTGGAGGTCATTTTGGAGTTAGAAAGGTTATGAGAAGGCTGAAGGGCGACTATTACTGGCCTGGTATGAGGACTCAAGTCCGGAAATACATACGCAGATGCGGGAGCTGTCAGCTATCGAATCAAGGCGTAACCAAAGCCGCTAATGTTCCTCACTTTAGACCCGAAAAACCCTTTGAGCACCTAGCTCTAGACTTCATAGGACCATTAGAGGTAACCCCAAGGGGTTATTCTAGTATTCTGACCATTGTGGATCTATTCACTAAGTTCCCAATTCTGATTCCTACTAAGGACCAGTGTGCCAATACAGTGGTTAGGGCTTTGTTGGAAGGGATAATCACTACCTTTGGAGTACCAAAAACGATACTCTCTGACCGAGGTTCGGCATTCATGAGTTGCGTATTTAAGGGAGTTTGCAAGGCTATGGGGGTTGGAGCAGTAAATACCACAGCCTGGAGACCTCAGAGTAATGGCGCCGTAGAAAGGCTCAATAGGACGGTAATAGAATCTCTACGCAGGTGTACAGCAGGGAACAATTGGGATACCACCTTGCCAATGGTAGCCTTAGCTATCAGGACTACTGTACACTCTAGTACTGGATTTACTCCAGCGAAACTGGTCTTCGGACATGAGCTGAGGCTCCCACAACCTTTCCAGGAAGGGGAGCTTAATCCTGTATGCGAAGATTCAATTGTCGAAATGGCGGCCTTCTATGAGCGGGAATTGGTGGAGGAGGTTGAAAAGGCGAGAGAGGTGGTGAGGCAAACTTACCTGAGGGAGCAACAAGAAGCCAGGGCTGAGTTTGAAGCTAGGGAATTGAGGACCTTTGAGACAGGGGATCTAGCTTTGGTAAAGAGAATGCATGAGACAAAGGGACGTCATAAATTTGAGCCAAGGTACAGAGGACCATATGAAGTACTACAAAGGACAGGCGACACTGTCTACCTTTTGAAGGATTTGGAGACGGGGAACTTAGATAAGATCCACATAGACAGAATGAAGGCCTATCATCCCCCGGTAAAGACTTACCCTACAGGGGACGAAAACGTGCAAGAACAAATAGATGGTGTCACTGATGATGAGGATCACTGGGTACACCCAACATATCCCATATATTCCCATAAAATTGTAGAACCAAAGAGACCACAAGAGACGACAATCTTGAGAAACCCGCTAGAAATAGTTGATAGAGTCATTGGTGGCAATGCTGGCGGCGTTGAAGTACGCCGTTCGACCAGGGTCAAGAAACCCACCGAGTGCAGATCGTGTTCAAGTTGCCAATGATTTGATTTATAGGATGTGTACTAGAGCTAGTTGAATTTTGATCATAATAAAATGTGTTAGAATGTGAGTTAAAGGCCCTAGATAGTGGCCTTAAAGAGATTTCAGTTTTTTTTTTTTTGAAGAAGCTATTCTGTATTAATAGCATGTGTAATTCAACTCCTGGGTTCGACAGTATATTTGTTTTAATTCTTAATTGAAGGTTGTGAATAATGGTTCAACTTCGAGATTAATTAGGAAATCTAGATGCTTTAGATATCTGCTGTGCTTATAGCATATTCGCTACAGGTTGATTCGGAATATGCGCTGGGTTAAAACTAGACACCCTATAACTCCATAGGCCCAGAATACAGCCCAAAGAGAATTTCTAATGAAAGTATGTAATGCAGTTACAATCTAAGAATTGATAGAGCAACAAGTAACCTCTGTTGTTAAACTCCAGAACGAGCTGGGTACCAAAAGCCCTATAAGTCCAAAGAAAGAGTTTAGCTGAATAGCAGAGAAAGAAGAAGCGTTGGCAAGAACACTTGTAAACCTATCATATATTGGCAATGAGGTAAATACTAGAAGTTCAGTTCGCTCCATTTAAGTGCTAGTTTGATGATTCGTTTGTTTAGACACCAAGTGTCAAGATAAGAAGATTTTCAAATTGTGAGACACACAGTTAAAGTGTTAGGTTAGATTTCAGCATTTGATTGTTAACAACCAATTTTGTTAATTTGTTTAAATATAAATAATGTTTATCCACGTATAGATAACTTTTATGTAGAGTTTGTATGAGGCATTTATTTAAGTCAATAGGGCTTTAGTCCCCACTTTGTTTTAATTAGATAACTTTATTTGATTTCACATTTGTCCTGAAAAATTTGTTATTATTAGGATCTATCAATGATTATAATTATAGTACTTTGGCTTGTGTAGCAGCTTTTAACTTTAGTTTGTATGCAAACCGTGAATGATGGGGGGGTGTATGAATGGATTGGTTTAATGAATGTGTAAGAAGGTTAAAAACAATTATACTGTAAAGACCAAAGGTACTTTAGCATAGGATAAGGGAACCAATAGGTTCAATCTTAAATTTATTTTTTTTTATTTCTCTAGGACCGAGAAGCCTCAAACAGGACAACTACAACTCTATTGTTAGGAAAATATTCGCTCCACTCTGTTAGGTCTCCTTTTTAGAGGAGTGTAAATATTGATTTCTTTTATTAGAATAATCAGTTACTCTATTTCATTATATCAACTTGAATTCTAAGAATCGTAGGCAATGACCATGTCTCGATTCTCAGACTGGGGATTTGTGGAAGGTCACGGTCAGGCCAAAAGCCTGCAAGTCCTCTCCTCATTAGAGGGAACGGAGAGGTATCAGGTGAACTTTGTGCTAGGTGGGGGGATTCAGTTGCCGACGTCGCAGACTAAGTGTAAAGCGACGAAAACCTCGGGTAACCGATCTGACATCGTAATTTACGACGCTTTGAGCGTGACCGAGATGAGGGTGATACAGTCGGGAGGTTGGAAAGGATCGGCACGTTGGGAGCTCTTTTATATATTGCGCAGCCTGTAACAAATTCCCCGATGGACGAGCTTAGAAAACATGCGCTGGGTAGAGAAATCGAATTCCCTGTAACTCCTTGTCTATAAGTAAAAGCCTAAAGGGGTTTCTAATGAGGGTTAACAATTGAGCAAGTAACAAACAAGTTTTGATTAGACGAAGCGATCCCGTCTACAGATTTTTAGGTATCAGATAGCAAAGTGACAGATGGACTGTCCGGATTCTTTGCGTTTTATATCGCCCCAGGCTAGCAAGAGTTATTCACTTAATTAAAGACTATTAGTCTACCATACGTTTAGTTAGAACGAATTTAAGTCTAAACATCAATTAATATATAGAATTTTTTTTTAAGTAATTCATTATAAGATAGGTTAAATTTTAAATTAATAGGACACAAAATGAACTTTTGAAGCAGATTGCCAGAACAAGCCAATATAGCGGTCCAGATTTGAAGAGTGATTATTAATTTTTTTTTTTTGGGAAGATCGAATATAAAGTATTTTTTCGTTTTGAGACAGTGAAATGACCTAGAGCAATGGGTTATTTGTTTTACAAGATTTGTTTTTTTTTCAGAGAGGTACTAAGAACTCAGGTGAGAGGACACATATCACAAGATATGAGTTAGACCTATCCATCATAATTTATTACAGAATTAGTTTGAGTATTTTTATTAAAGCGATTTGTTGGTCAAAAATTTATGAGTACACATTCTATGGATAAGCTAAACAATGTATAGTAGGAGTAAACTACATGTTAAAATAAAGGACAAAGGTGGGAGAGATTTCAACCACAGGTAATGTAATTTGGAAGTAATCTGGTTGTGAGAGGCTTCCTTTTGTATTAAGAGAGGCAGGGAACACGCCAGACAAACACTCCCAGTGACAAGTTAGTAAGGACAAGTTTTATCTTTGTTAGATATTACACGAGTTTTGAGATACTAGTGAGATAACCTGGACCCCTCAGTGCATATATATATCCGTTTTATTATTTTTTTATATCATATATCATATATTTTGTTCTCATTATTATATCCATGTATATTCGTATATGTAGAAGCACAATCCATAGCATGGGTATGTGTGACATTTTGGTGGCAGCGTTGTTGTCATCTTCGGACAAATGTACCGAATAAAGATTTTTAATCACAATTTATATATTCATTTGTATTCATTATATATATATATATATCAAACCATTTTTTTTAAAATAGTAAATACCCATTTTACGATTCATAGCATAGATATGTGTGACATTTCGGTGGCAGCGTTGTTATCATCTTCGGACAAATGTACCGATTAAAGATTTTTAATCACAATTTATATATTCATTTGTATTCAATATATATATATATATCAAACCATTTTTTTATAGTAAATACCCATTTTAATATTTCTTATTTTTATCTAACATCGCGTATATCCATATTGTTCCAATATTTTTTTTTTGTATGCATCGCATTCGTGCAGCTCTAATATGTATATTTACACAATTCCTTGGCGCCCATAATTATTATGTTAACCTGAATGGCATAAGAATCTGTTTTGCACAGAACCTGTGTATAGACCACCCCTTCTCCACCCACTGGGACTGCGGTCGGGGATGTGTGGACTCGACTCACATCTGGGTCAAGACTCCCTGGAATACAGACAGCAAAAGGGATGGGCTCAGTATATTGCCCATAGAATGGTAGGGTAGAACTTCCTTCTGTAATCACGATGAACTAACCTGCCCCAGGTTCCATGGCCCGTCTGTTCCCCCTTTGCCGGAGTGACTATGATTGCATAGTGGTATCGTAAAAGAATGCATTTCTCCCAATTTCATATTTTCTCATGGAATATTTGATCAGATATGAATTGAAATAAACTCATTCTTTCACTCTGGCAGGGGAGGAATTGTTGGGTCACATTTCACCAAACAGACCCAACAAAGATGTAAACGCTCTTTTACATCCTATGTACATACACGCAGTGTCTCGCCGAAAGTGTTTGGTGTACAGATGGATGTCCCACGGGAATGGCCGACGGTGGTTCAAAGATCAAGCCGGGGGGGGGGAGACGCAGCCCTGGACACGATCCCAAGATCTACTGGAGGAGGATGATACCGGCCCCTGAATAAGATGGATACAGATGGATGTCCCACGGCAATGGCCGACGGTGGTTCAGAGATCAAGCCGGGAGGGAGACGCAGCGCTGGTCGCGGATACCCGTGGATACTAAGATATATCAAGGAAGGCACAGCCCTGGTCAGAAGCCCGACGGAAACAGGAGCAGGAGTCCAACCACAACATAAGCAGAAAGCTGACGGGCAGTGGAGAAGCCACCCCAACAAGAAGAAACGGACATCCAGCATGCGACTTTGTAAAACCTCCTTTTTAATTCTTGTATATATATATGACCTGTGACATGACATTTTGATAGATGGGGACCATTTATTAATATTCTTGGGATTTCTTAAAGGAGAAATTAGCATGTAAGTCTCTCAGAGGGGTAGCATCCTAAATTGGATTTTAATTCCATTGTTAATTTGAATTTATCTCTCAATAAGACAGATAAATTCTGAATTTTGGTTAATTTTTAGCTTAAATTGATCTTTTCATAAGCTGAGTAAGAATATTTCTAATTCATAATTTCCTTAAAAATAAAAATTTAATAAAATAATATTTTATCTCAATAGGACAGATAAATTCTGAATTTTGGTTAATATTTATGTTAAATTGATCTTTTCATAAGCTGAGTAAGAATATTTCTAATTCATAATTTCCTTAAAAATAAAAATTTAATAAAATAATATTTTATCTCAATAGGACAGATAAATTCTGAATTTTGGTTAATATTTATGTTAAATTGATCTTTCATGAGCTGAGTTAGAATATTTCTAATTCATAATATTTTTTCTAATAAAATATTATTTTTATTCCTTAAATTTTAATCTTAATAATATTGATTTCCTATTTAATATTTCGAGAATTTCGTATATTTATTATTCTGTGGGAGTTAGAGATTGAGGGCGCTAAAAAAAAAAGGGATAGGGGGCGAGAATTTTGGGGAACTGGACCAAGGGACCAGTCAGTTTTGACGCGGCTTTCGAGAGGGGCAGACGGAAATTTCCCACCGGGCGAGAAGTAAGTAGTCGAGATGTTTAGGTAAGTTCCACTCTAAAATTTTTTGTGAAGACTTATTTATATACATGACGAAGTCATGATAGGTAGAAAGGATTTTTTTTTTATAAAGACGTCTTGCCATTTATAGCGAGTTCATAGTGAGAGAGGGACTTATCCATGTATTAATAGATAGATTATTTTGCCCAAGCAGGATCGCCTTGAATGAGGTGTTGTAGATCTACATTTTTACCTAATTATGTCATGTCACAGTAAATACAATCTGTTTTATATTTTATTTTTATTAAAATCCCTTTCTTTGTCGAATAAAAATTGATGTGGTAAAATTTGATGTGTACTAATGTCTATATAAAATCACAGATCACACATGAACTTTGGTGCGTATGCTGTGGATATTGAGTGTATTATAAGAAGTTCATTGCCTTATCATAAACGGTGAATATGTATACACCTGAATTTCTTTATATGCTAAAGGAGATCAAGATATAAATGTTTTTTTTATAATCGATCCTCAATTACAAGACGAATGTTAATTCGAGTGTATACAATATTTACTGTGTATGGTGTAATGTAAGAGCGTATCTTACTTCCTAAAAATGTCACCTTAAACAAAACACATATTTTAATTATTTATATGAGTTCCTGTGTTCGTCATACAATATCGAGTGTATACCTGAGTGTGAATTTGGTTATTATATATACTGGTGCAAGTATTTGGCGAGTGTTACATTTGTATGTCTAAGTTAAAGGATGGAGTTTAGTCATCTAGATGTAGAAGGTCCTGGCTTTAGGGCCCAACATCGTCATTGACTATTATTCTCGCTTTCCTGAAATGATTCAGCTGGATCGGCTCACAGCCAATGTGGTGGTGCGTAGTTGCAAATCCATATTTGCCCGACATGGAATACCAGAAACTGTTGTAAGCGATAATGGGACGCAATTTGGAGCTGCTCGTGAATTTGCAAATTTCGCAAAGCAGTACGGATTCACACATGTTACTTCAAGTCCTCGATTCCCGCAGAGCAATGGGATGGCAGAAGCAGGTGTGAAAATTGCTAAGTTGATCCTCAAGAAAAATCAAGACCCATCGCTTGGACTCATGGAGTATCGATCGACCATCGACGTAAACTCAGAACGACCTTGCCAATTGCATCAGAGAATCTTAACCCAATGTTGGTGGACTCTCAGACCCTGAAAAGAAAGGAGGAGAGAAGGAGAAAGGATATGAAATCCAGATATGATCGACGCTGCGGAGCTAGGGACATGGAGGAGCTATCCGAAGGTGACACGGTTTGGATTACAGATATACGAATCTGGGGGATTGTAAAGCAGAAAGCATAGACACCAAGGTCATATATGGTTGATACTCCAGTTGGGACTGTACGTCGAAACAGGTTCCATCTACGAAAAGGAGATACAGTGCAATATCCAGACGACCCATCGACGCCGACCTTTTCGGGGAGGAACTGGTTAAAAATGAGAAGACCCCAGTTGTGGATTATCCCTCTAACGACTCAGAAGACGGTCAGATAAGAACCCACCCAAAACCCGTGGATCGCCTTCATTATTAATTATGTTGTGCATTTAAAATTTGTAATGTATATGTTGGAGCTTGGATCCTCACAGTAATAGTTTGGAAATCCGTGTAGCTCCTTAACCTTTGTTTTAGATGTTGACTATCTTTCGGCAGAGCTTAATTTGGACTGTATGTTTTCACCTCGACCTGCGGATTGACTACTGAGAGATTCTCCCTATCCAAATGCGATGTAACAACAAGAGAATCACCACACAGCCTCACGGCGTTTAGCTGACACACACTTTATTGCATCTTTCACTCATTTTATATACATATATGAGATAAGATCCTGTCGACTTTTTATGTGGCAATATAATAATAATGTGGGGAGAGAAATAATCACACCACAAATTGGGAGAGAAAGGACCCAGGCAACCAGAGAGAGATCAAGATGGCGGACCCGACTGTCGCCGGGCGTCCGCTCGCGTCGAACACAATCACCAACTGTCCAAAGTCCCGAGGTGCCAAGTGACGGCCCCCAGGAGCCCCCTTTGGAATGTCCTGCTGTCTAACGTGACACCCTCCCGTCTCTCTCTGGATCGACTGTAGGCTTACTTTATTATTCCTGGAAGAGCATATATTATGACATATGGCCCCCGTTGAAGAAGGCTGAACATGGTTTAATATATTTAAAGCTGGAGAAGCCAGGAATAGGGAAAATAATTTTACAGTTAAAATTAGTTAAGGTAATGGTGACATAGTTTTATGTAAATAAAATATTGTATAGTACACAAGTAAATATTATTTACAAGCAGTTTTACAACACTGGGGAGTTTGACATTTAAGGAAATCTTTGAAAATATCAAGGTTATAAAAGGCTATATACAACAAAATCTAATGTACTATAAGGGAAGTGATATGGAGGAGTGTGAACAACGAGAAGAAGAGTTACATACATATGATGAAATTCTGAAGATAATTAAGACTGGGGAACTCTACACTTTAAGATATTTTTCAGGCGGACATGGCAAGGGGAAACTTGTCATGGGCTTTCTATGCTATAAGTGTAGAGTACGAGAAATGAGGTTAAGGTTGGCAATTGTGTGAGCTCAGGACTGAGGTAAATATCGAACTACATACAATGTTAGAATTTCGGCGAACAGAGCGAGGGGAAACTTGCTTTGGGCCAATCTAACTTATCTATGCAGTTACTTGTGTAGCGAGTCCGAGGGGAAAAGTCCCGTGTGTAGGTGAGGAAGTCGAACGGACTTATATTTAATTTGCGGAAAGTATGCGCGCACAGTGCCAAAAATTGGGACGAGGACTGCGTTGTCCGTTACAAGTGACAAGCTGCTCGGACACGAGGTGTTTGAACCGTCGTGGGAGCTTGTGCAAGGCGATGATTTCGCGGTGGGTTGAAAGTAAGACCCATGTCTGCGCGAAATGATGACGGACCGGACAAAATCAGCGACGATGTTTAACGTATCTCCGTGGGAAATATCGGAGGTAGGCTATATCGTGCTGGTTTGGACAATGGACAAACATAGATTTGAAGACAGGGTCCGTGTGGCGAACGTGTGGCGCGAGAATAAGAAGCGAACTGTGTCGCTCGATGCAGATTGTTCAAGTGCGAACAAAAGGGGTTGATAAATATCTAGCAGTTAGTCAATCTGCACCCTGTGACGAACACACCATTGGCTAGATGGTGTGGGTCGGTGGATAGGCTAGAGATGAACTACGAAATAAATTATCATAAATGAAGGGCGAAGGTTAGGATTTTGAAATGACAATATAGAAGTTCGATAATTGATTAATCAATAATTCTCTATAAAGGTCCTGAGCTGGTATAAAGTTAACAAAGTTGTAAGAATGAGAGGGGCATTAAGGGGAAGATAGATAAGAGTCACCAAGGGTTGGTTGTAAGCAAGGCTCACGTGGTGGTTGGAATTCTTCGACGCCTGAATTACAGGGTGAATTTTGAATCTGTTGGGTCACATTTCACCAAACAGACCCAACAAAGATGTAAACATTCTTTTTACATCCTATGTACATACACGCAGTGTCTCGCCGAAAGTGTTTGGTGTACAGATGGATGTCCCACGGCAATGGCCGACGGTGGTTCAAAGACCAAGCCGGGGGGGAGACGCAGCCCTGAACACGATTCCAAGATCTACTGGAGGAGGATGATATCGGCCCCTGATTAAGTAGTCAGAAGCCCGACGAAAACAGAAGCAGGAGTCCAACCACAACATAAGCAGAAAGCTGACGGACAGTGGAGAAGCCACCTCAACAAGAAGAAACGGACATCCAGCATGCGCCTTTGTAAAACCTCCCTTTTAATTCTTGTATATATAACCTGTGACATGACATTTTGATAGATGGGGACCATTTATTAATATTCTTGGGATTTCTTAAAGGAGAAATTAGCATATAAGTCTCTCAGAGGGGTAGCATCCTAAATTGGATTTTAATTCCATTGTTAATTTAAATTTATCTCTCAATAAGACAGATAAATTCTGAATTTTGGTTAATATTTAGTTTAAATTGATCTTTCATAAGCCGTGTAAGAATATTTCTAATTCATAATTTTCCTTAAAAATAAAAATTTAATAAATAATATTTTCTCTCAATAAGACAGATAAATTCTGAATTTTGGTTAATATTTAGTTTAAATTGATCTTTCATAAGCCGTGTAAGAATATTTCTAATTCATAATTTTCCTTAAAAAATAAAAATTTAATAAAATAATATTTTCTCTCAATAAGACAGATAAATTCTGAATTTGGTTAATATTTATGTTAAATTGATCTTTCATAAACTGAGTTAGAATATTTCTAATTCATAATATTTTTCTAATAAAATATTATTTTTATTTCATAAATTTTAACTATAATAATATTATTTTTTCTATTTAATATTTCGAGAATTTAGTATATTCAAGATTTATTATTCTGTGGGAGTTAGGGATTGAGGGCGCTGGAAAAAAGGGATAGGGGGCTAGAATTTTGGGGGGCTGGACCAAGGACCGATTCAGTTTGGACGAGGCTTTCGAGAGGGGCAGACGGAAATTTCCCACCGGCGAAAAGTAGGTAGCCGAGGTGTTTAGGTAAGTTTCAATCTAAATTTTTATCACAAAGACATATATATATACATGACGAAGTCATGGTAGGTACAAAGGATTTTTTATTTGATAAAGACATCTTGTCATTTATAGCGAGTTCATATTGAGAGAGGGACTTATTCATGTATTAATAGATAGATTATTTTGCCCAAGCAAGATCGCCTTTGAATGTGGTGTTATAGATTTACATTTTTACCTAATTATGTCATGTCATAGTAAATGCAATTTGTATTTATATTTCATTTTTTTTAAATCCCTTTCTTTGTCGAATAAAAGTTGATGTGGTAAATTATAATGTGTACTAATGTCTATATAAAACCACAGATCACACATGAACTTTGGTGCGTAAGCTATGGATATTGAGTGTATTATAAGAGGTTCATTGCCTTATCATAAACGGTGAATATGTATACACCTGAATTTCTTTATATGCTAAAGGAGATCAAGATATAAATGTTTTTTTTAATCGATGCTCAATTACAAGACAAATGTTAATTCGAGTGTATACAATATTTACCGAGTATGATGTAAAGTAAGAGCGCATCTTACGTCCCAAAAATTTCATCTTGGAACAAACTACATATTTTGGTTATTTATATGGGTTATTGTGTTCGTCGTACAATATCGAGTGTATATCTGAGTGTAAATTTGGTTATTATACATGTTGATGTAAGTATTTGGCGAGTGTTACATTTGTATGTCTAAGTCAAAGGATGGAATTTAGTCATCTAGATGTAGGAGGTCCTGGCTTCGGGACTCTACAATTAGCGCCATTTAACGTGGGGCCGAAGTCTTCCGAAAATCCAAATTTAATAAAATTTAAATTTGCAAGAAGTAGGCCTGCGAATTCCCCGAGATTAAGAAATTAGGTATCATTGCATATTTTAATTGTAAAAAAAAAAAAAAAAATTTACTCAAGTTTAAAATATGAAAATGCACGCCATATTATCGAAATACGTTAGGCTTAAATAGAAACCCACGAGCTTTTTATTTCTCAGTTCCACTCGATAAAAGAAGTGACGTTATTTTTTTTTATTGGTTTTTGATAAAAGCCTTATTTTTTTTTAAATACGTTACTCATGCCGCCTTTTTACAATTTTATGAATTTTCACTGGATAACTGTTAGCAATTTCTACTTATCATTGGTTTTTGATAAAAGCTTTATTTTTTTAAAATACGTTATTCATGCCGCCTTTTGACAATTTTATGAATTTTCACTGGATAACTGTTAGCAATTTCTGCTTATCATTGGTTTTTTGATAAAAGCTTTATTTTTTTAAAAATACGTTATTCATGCCGCCTTTTGTCAATTTTATGAATTTTCGCTGGATAACTGTTAGCAATTTCTGCTTATCATTGGTTTTTGATAGAAGCTTTATTTTTTTAAAATACGTTATTCATGCCGCCTTTTTGTCAATTTTATGAATTTTCGCTGGATAACTGTTAGCAATTTTTTTTCCGCTTATAATTGGTTTTGATAAAAGCTTTATTTTTTAAATACGTTACTCATGCCGCCCTTTTTCAATTTTATTAATTTTCACTGGATAATTGTTAGTATATAAAAGAAATACGTTAGGCTTAAATAGAAACCCACGAGCTTTTTATTTCTCAGTTCCACTCGATAAAAGAAGTGACCGTTATTTTTTTATTGGTTTTTGATAAAAGCTTTATTTTTTTTAAATACGTTACTCATGCCGCCTTTTACAATTTTATGAATTTTCACTGGATAACTGTTAGCAATCTCTACTTATCATTGGTTTTTGATAAAAGCTTTATTTTTTTTAAAATACGTTATTCATGCCGCCTTTTTGCCAATTTTATGAATTTTCGCTGGATAACTGTTAGCAAATTTTTTCTGCTTATCATTGGTTTTGATAAAAGCTTTATTTTTTAAATACGTTACTCATGCCGCCCTTTTTCAATTTTATTAATTTTCACTGGATAATTGTTAGTATATAAAAGAAATACGTTAGGCTTAAATAGAAACCCACGAGCTTTTTATTTCTCAGTTCCACTCGATAAAAGAAGTGACCGTTATTTTTTTTGGTTTTTGACAAAGGCTTTATTTTTTTTAAATACGTTACTCATGCCGCCCTTTTTCAATTTTATTAATTTTCACTGGATAATTGTTAGTATATAAAAGAAATACGTTAGGCTTAAATAGAAACCCACGAGCTTTTTTTTTATTTCTCAGTTCCACTCGATAAAGGAAGTGACCGTTATTTTTATTGGTTTTTGATAAAAGCTTTATTTTTTTTAAATACGTTACTCATGCCGCCTTTTACAATTTTATGAATTTTCACTGGATAACTGTTAGCAATTTCTGCTTATCATTGGTTTATGATAAAAGCTTTATTTTTTTTTAAAATACGTTATTCATGCCGCCTTTTGTCAATTTTATGAATTTTCGCTGGATAACTGTTAGCAATCTCTACTTATCATTGGTTTTTGATAAAGGCTTTATTTTTTTTAAAATACGTTATTCATGCCGCCTTTTTTGCCAATTTTATGAATTTTCGCTGGATAACTGTTAGCAATCTTTTTTCTGCTTATCATTGGTTTTGATAAAAGCTTTATTTTTTAAATACGTTACTCATGCCACCCTTTTTTTTCAATTTTATTAATTTTCACTGGATAATTGTTAGTATATAAAGGAAATACGTTAGGCTTAAATAGAAACCCACGAGCCTTTTTATTTCTCAGTTTCACAATTGTTCTAACCTTTCAATTTCAAATCTACAGAAGCGTCTTATGTTAAAGTGTACCATTTTTTTTTTCTTTCTTTAAGTTTCGAATATTGGCGAAATGGTTCCTTCCTTTGTATAGATAATGAAATTTAGGGACGCTAACTTAAGCCTAGAAATATTGTTTTCTCAGAAACCTGAGAATTTCACACGAGCTCCAAATTTAGAATCTCAAGGGGTGTCTTTTGATTGACAAGTGGGAGTAGCGTCCACATCTGGAGAGAGGGGGGATGATTGACGTGAAAAACAACAGATGTGCATGCAAGATGTTTTCGAGGGGGGAAGGACATGTGGAAAAAACACATGTACAGACTTTAGCTGGAAAGTGAGAAAACAATGAGAGGACAGTCCGCTGCCAGCTCTCGACTTGAAAGGTTGGTCTTACTGTCCTCCCCGCTTTTGCGGGTAGGTTTTTCCCGTCTTGAATATTCTATCTTCCTTTGTTTTTCATCATTACCTTCTTTACTATAGGATAAATGAAGCTTATTTTCTTTTACTACAGTTTAATAGTATATAATTTTTATTTAATTTAATCATATTTTAATTATTTCCATCCCATAGAATTTCCACTCAATAAGACTAAAGATATTTGAATTTTATTAGAATGCTCTCTTAGCTATTCTTTAATCTTTATAATATTTAACGTTGTCTAGATAACAATTCAAAGCATTTATTTTATTTTCCGATGTGCATTGACTTACGATTTATTTGATTTTAAATATTTGTATTTTCTGTATTTTTAGGCTTCATGCTTGAAATGTTCCATCTCCGTTAGTTTCTCACCGTTATTTTCTAATTAGTAGGTCAATACGACTTATTTCAAGGTTTAATAGATTTTATATTTAAGTATTTTTTTTTAGGAAACTGGTTCCACTTGATAAATCTGGAGATATTTTGAACTTTGATATTGACATAGTACACCTGGTTTTCCCTTATCTTTCCAATGTCGAGCATTATCAATGTAAACACAAAGATTGAAGATCTTTGTTTTTCTTATCTAGTTTGAAGGAGAAACGTACAATATCACGCGATTAAGTTGATCTCATATAGGCTTACAATTAATCTTTTAATTTAATTTCTTTAAAGTTATTTCATACTGATTCTTTTTATTATTTCTATATATTTTAAATCTTTAATTGTCTTAATAATTTCGCTTGTCGTTTCCATTTAGCCAATTTGTGATTTGTCATTTTTTTTTGCTGACCAAGACAATGTTTACCTCGAAGTATTTTTTTTCGTAATATATAGCAATATGAGTAAAAGGTCTGGACATAATCTTCGTTTTTGATTAATAATTATATTTATGTAGCTTTTCTTATCCATGGGCCTTTAGCTTTGTTTATTTTTAATTTTGTAATCCACTTATTTCATCTTACATTTTGTAAAGTGATGCAGCAGTATTTATTGACATCGTTTATATAATTATATCTTAGCAACTTTAGATGAGTCTGCATTATGTATTTATTTTTTATCTCCTTTCGCAATTGGGCATGCACACTTATTGATAATTTTTAAAACAGGCATTGAATAGATATGATGTATCCAGGGACAACCTCCATATTTTATTTCAAATCTCTTGGGTATGGGAAGGAGAAACGCCTTTATGGCCTTAGTAGTTTGATTTTACAAAATGACTAAATATTGTGTGTACTATTCAGCATCCCGTTTAAAGCATTCATTCTCTTGACTAAGGTACAGTGTCATGCGCAGTATTTGATTTAATTTTTTGTCAACTTTATGTGAATATACGATTTTCCTTTAAAATCTAACCCCGATATTGTAGACAAGCGTATAACTTAGCTCGCTCCTTTAAATCGTTGAATTGCCAATTTATTCTCGATATGGTATAATTCACAATGTCTGCGTGACGACCGAATCACGGTAAAATTTTCAAAATGGCGGTCGATGGACGCGTGTATATTTACTCTATAGAGTGGTTGTATATACACATAGGTGCCTATGGATTTGTTTAATTTTATTAAGATCTCCAGTCATATTTCTGTATTTAAGGATTCACGCTTGAGATGTTCCATCCCTTCTTAATTCTTCACCATTATTTCTTTATAGGTTCAACATGACTTATAATTTGTAAACCAAGGCTTAACGATTTATTTCAAGTAATTTATCCAACACAAAATTTTCCACTCGATAGATATGGAGGCACATTTTTTTTGTTGATTTTGCCAGATTGTGCCTTTTGTCCTCTCTTATCTATATGGTATTTAACGTTTCAATATAATGATCTGGAGCATTTATCCTCTTATCTAATGCATATAGTTCATGGACTTAATTAATTTATAAACGTTTTCAACCATTGTTTTCCTGTATTGTCTGGTGATCTCATCCTAAAGGTTTAATAGCATGCTAGTATTTCATTCTTTTATTCGATATTATGATTGCTTATCTTAATTTTATGTCCATATATGAACAGAATGTCCAGGTCTAAGTGTTCGCTTTGAATATCGATCGTAAACAAATTTAAACATACCTTCCCGAAATTCTCTTCCTTAGCCTTTATTTTGTGTAGTGATCAATTTTTCTTTTTGGTAACAACCGTTATAGATCCCTGGAAACGCATACTAAATAATAATACAGTATTTTGATTATTTTGTTAACCTTATATGAATATGCATTTTCGTTTAAAACTTAACCCCGATATCTTAGGAAGGCGTATAGATTTGCTTGCTTCATTGAAACGTTGAATAGGATCATAATTTTAGATATGGCATAATTTACTACAGATGATTACATGTCGAAATACAATCACAGCGAAATTTCAAAATGGCGGCTAAAAAGGCACGTCGGGCAACCGATTCTTTTCATGATGCCTCCAACTGCATATGATCTTAAATATCCTGTGTACACTGGTATGAGGTCACCTTGAAATGCAATAAACGTGCAAAATTTTTTTTTAACTTAAGAAAGATTTCATGAAACCTTCCCGTCTGGAACATTTCCCCTTGGTCGAGGACAGATAAAACATCTCAATGAGTATTAAGTTACCGTAAATATTTGCCAGCAGAAGGCAAGATGAGATTACACGAAAGTAGGATCAGTAAGTGTTTAGCTCCTGTTTTTGTTAGTAATTCTGGACCTTTATAAGGCAATGGAAGGTGGGCATCAAGATATATTCTGATAGACGGGTGTGTGCCTTTGTCAAGGGAAGCAGTTATTCCGCGTAATGGGGATTACAATAATCATCGAATATTAACAAATCATCTTTGGTAGATATGGACAACCAAATGGTGCCAAAATCCTTTTTAGTGTACTTATATTTTATCACTTAGTTGTTTCGTATCCAATCTTATGATGATCTTATCGTGTGGTGATCCATGTACAGAATTTAATAGGAAGTTTTTTTTTTTTTGGAAGTAGTAAAATTCGCTGTTTCTTTCCCTAACCCAGCCAAAGGACGAAATCGTTTCATTACATCTTGCATCCTTGGAAGCTAATAACATTATTTCAGAACTAAATGCAATATGCAAACCTAGCAACCTATCAAATGTATAGTTTCGAATAACTTTAGATAAACAATAATAGTGAGCCTTGCACCTCGTGTATGTTTACACTTGACTGGTTTTGATAAGCCCTTCTAGAGACCCTTATCTATTTCACCAACTCCAGATTGTTTGGACAGCAGAGGTCTATAACAAAGGAGGATCTTATAACAGGAGAACAGGCCTAAGACTCGTTTCGACATCGGTTTTCATAGTTTTATGGAATGTGGTATTAGGCAGTGGCAACCAGTAGCAAGGATTACATTCCTGGGAGATCGGGAATAGGCATAGAAGATTAAGAAGGATATCTTGCGTGGTATGAACAATGGACGCCGGAGCATGCAATATTGTATGTAGAACCTCTATATTATATAATAGGACTATGATGCTCACGAAGATGGACGTGAGTGAAGAATAATATAAAACATTATATCCCAATGGACGCTACCGAGCGTATAAGCCACTTGACATGAATCTGCTGAAGGAAGGGTCACTGTGGTACTATGTAAAGAAATCATCGGAAATATATGCATCATTTATAAAATATAGAGATTTACTCTATATACATCCATCTGCAGGCGATGCACCTGATTTTCGCTCAGACCTCTCAAGACCAACTAAAGGACATACCAAGTAAAGTACGCAAGATATAGTAGAGCCAACCCGAATCTGATCAGATGTGTCTAAAGCTCGGTTTCTACTCCATCATACCACTGAAATCACTGCGACAGCCATGTCTTAACGAGGCAAGATCTTTGATACCATTACAACGTATACATGCTAAATGTCCAGCACTGTACCCTGACGAAATTCCGATAGGAAGGTGCGCTAAATCAAACCAGGTCAGGATAAATTACACGATATAATGAAAGGTGTAAGAGGGATAAGTCAACAATCGACAACAATTTTTTTTTTAAGCCAACAAGCAGTGAACAGGAGTTCGGGCTGGAATGGGGGAAGGAACAATAAGAAGGGAAGCTGCATAAGAAACAGTCATTCATAGAATATTCACCTGTGACACCATAAAATTTAAGATCTTATATTGAAGTTTTCAGGGCTACTCATGTCAATGCATATTACAGATGTAGACAATCAGAATTATTTAATGTTAACAATTAGGTGTAACCCACTTTAACAGAGTTGTAGGGCAACTGACTTTGTACATGCATATATCCCCAATTCCCTTGACAAGGCTACCTTTTCTATTTAGCTGAAACAAACTGCTTATCTAACTTTATTACGTTTTAACTGGCTCGAAGTATAGTGGTTTTCCTTTGTCATTAGCAAGGTAAATACCTAATCCAGTGTGCATAAAGGATTAAAAAAAAAATGATAGACTATAGGAATACTATTACACTAGAAATAATTAATAGTTCATCCTGATACACAGTAAAGGAAGTGAGAACAGCATCTCTACCAGAAGGCCATCACGGCTAGTTAGTTTCAATATACCCAGAAAGAGCTTATCTCCTCGAAGGGGAGATTAAAAGGGAGGAAACGGGTTCTCTGGAATCTCTCCGAAATTTCGCGATAACTCCCGCCCTGAACGAGTGTCAGACTTCCGTATAGAACTGGCAGGGGAGGGATAGCCACTAGAATAGTCCAAAATTAAGAGTGATAATAGATCGGGATCCAAATCCCGATGACGGGTTTCGAAGAGACTTCAGAGGGATGAAAGAGGTGTTGAAAGTGATAAAAGGAGTGAGAAAGCGTTGAATGTTGATGAGAAAGAGATAGAAAGATGCAGAAAGATGTTGAAGGAGGAAGAAATAAAAAAAAAGGTTGGATAAAGGGTTTTGTAAATAGTAGATAAAGGTTGATAGAAGAAAGTACACTTAATGTGTAAAGCGTAGCTGTCGGCCGCAATATCGCCTCGATAGGAATATTTCTTTTAAAATAATACATATTATGCACTGGGGGTTTGTGTAAGCTGATTTACCTAAGTTTCAGCAACAGTATACACTAATTAATATAGTAGGTCTTTATTAATTACAATATTAGGTTATATATTAAATAGCAAATATGTCTTAGTGTCATGGTGAACTTTAAACAGTTTGCAGTTTTTTTTTTAACATGTGTTCTAGTGTTAAGTGTTGGAAGGAGCTTTAACACCATGTTTCAGTGTTTGTGTGTCATTTGTCTCAACATTGCTTTTGTGCAGCATATCGCCTCACAACCTTGCTATAGTGTTTGTTGCCATTTTTAAAGATTTTCACAATTTGTTTTAGTGTTAATGTGTCATTTAGAGAAATTGCCATAACCTCATCCTTATATAGTACACCGTTTTACACCGTTTTATTTAATGAGCTATATGAGAGATTTTAGATGTAAAATAAGAGTTACTATTTACATGAGCCAAATCGACCCAGCAGTTAGAGCAAGAGGGGGGGAATCAGATGTTTCCTCCTTTCACGAGACGCCACTGTTTACCCCGACCGGTCGTGCCAGATAAGAGGGAATACCAGGAAACTCTGTCCTACTGACATCGCTCCCTCAACACGAGAAACGGCATTCCGCTGCTTACTAGTCGGTCACAAGACCTTAGGCAGTCTGTCCTTGTACTTCGGGGTTGTGATAGGGCCCCATGCTCGCTGCAAGAACGACATCTTGGGTTTTCGTGTTCTCCTAGTGTAGAATTGGCTCAGCCTCACTTTAGTATAGTATATGATTAAGAGTTGTCTCACAACCTTGTTTCAATATGACACACCGTTGAAGAGCTTGTACAACCTGTCAGGATACGATGTAGGAAAATGTTAGTTTCTTTTATTGTTATGTTACAATCTTATCCAACAGTAGAACCAGAGGGACCACAAGAGACGACAATCTTGAGAAACCCGCTAGAGATAGTTAATAGAGTCATTGGTGGCAATGTTGGCGGCGCTGAAGTACGCCGTTCGACCAGGGTCAAGAAACCCACCGAGTGCAGATCGTGTTCAGGTTGCCAGTGATTTTACCTATAGAATGTGTACTAGAGCTAGTTGAATTTTGATCATAGTAAAATGTGTTAGAATGTGAGTTAAAGGCCCTAGAGTGTGGTCTTAAAGAGATTTCAGTTTTTTTTTTTTTGAAGAAGCTATTCTGTGTTAATAGCATGTTGTGATTTAACACCTGAGTTCGACAGTATATTTTGTTTTAATTTTTTTTATTGAAGGTTATGAACAGTGGTTCAACTTCAAGATTAATTAGGAAACTTAGATGCTTTAGATATCTGCTGTGCTTGTAACAAATTCTCTGTGGAAAGACTTGAAACATGTGCTGGGTAAAAAGTCCCTATAACTCCTTTTTTTTTAAGTCATAGTCTAAAGGGGGTTTCTAATGAGAGTATGTAATGCAGTTACAATCTAAGAATTGATAGAGCAACGAGTAACCTCTGTTGTTAAACTTCAGAACGAGCTGGGTACCAAAAGCCCTATAAGTCCAAAGAAAGAGTTTAGCTGAATAGCAGAGAAAGAAGAAGCGTTGGCAAAAACACTTGTAGACCTATCATATATTGGCAATGAGGTAAATACTTGAAGTTCAGTTCGCTCCATTTAAGTGATAGTTTGATGATTCATTTGTTTAGACACCAAGTGTCAAGATAAGAAGATTTCAAATTGTGAGACACGCAGTTAAAGTGTTAGGTTAGATTTCAGCATTTGACTGTTAACAATCAATTTTGTTAATTTGTTTAAATATAAATAATGTTTATCCACGTATAGATAACTTTTATGTAGAGTTTGTATGAGGCATTAATTTAAGTTAATAGGGCATTAGTTCCCACTTTGTTTTAATTAGAAAACTTCATTTGATTTCACATTAGTCCTGGAATTTAGAAATTGTTAGGGTTTATTTGATAGAGATTATTGAGTGTTTTGGCGTCTATAGCAGTTTTAACTTTAGAATGAATGCCCACAGTGACTGAATTTTTTTTTGTATGAATGTGAAGTGGAATAAATGATGAGAAGGTTAAAAACTAGTATACTGTTAGACCAAAATTACTTTAGAGTAGTGATAGGGAATTTAATAGGTCCAATTTTCAATTTTGATTTCTTTATTTGTTAGGAACGATAGCCTCACAGGGCTGTACAACTCTATTGTTAGGAAAGGTATTCGCTCCATTTTGTTAGGTCTCCCCTCTCGGGAGTATAAAATTTTTTAATTTCTATTACTAGGGTAATCAAGTACTCTTTGTTATTTATATCAACTTGAATTTTAAGAGTCGTAGATAATGATCATATCTCGATTCTCAGACTGGAAGGTTGTGGGAGGTTATGATCAGACCAGTAAACCCACAAAACTTCTCCTCATTAGAGGGAACGGAGAGGTATCAGGTGAACTTTGTGCTAGGTGGGGGGATTCAGTTGCCGACGTCGCAGACTAAGTGTAAAGCGACGAAAACCTCGGGTAACCGATCTGACATCGTAATTTACGACGCTTTGAGCGTGACTGAGATGAGGGTGATACAGTCGGGAGGTTGGAAAGGATCGGCACGTTGGGAGCTCTTTTATATATTGCGCAGCCCGGAACAAATTCCCCGATGGACGAGCTTAGAAAACATGCGCTGGGTAGAGAAATCGAATTCCCTGTAACTCCTTGTCTATAAGTAAAAGCCTAAAGGGGTTTTCTAATGAAGGTTAACAATTGAGCATGTAACAAACAAGTTATGATTAGACGAAGCGATTCCGTCTACAGATTTTTAGGTACCAGATAGCAAAGTGACAGATGGACTGTCCGGATTCTTTGCGTTTTATATCGCCCCAGGCTAGCAAGAGTTATTCACTTAATTAAAGACTATTAGTCTACCATACGTTTAGTTAGAACGAATTTAAGTCTAAACATCAATTAGTATATAGAATTTTTTTTTTAGAGTAATTCATTATAAGATAGGTTAAATTTTAAATTAATAGGACACAAAATGATCTTTTGAAGCAGATTGCCAGAACAAGCCAATATAGCGGTCCAGATTTGAAGAAGAATTATTAATATTTTTTATGGGAAGATCGAATATAAAATATTTTTCGTTTTGAGACGGTAAAATGACCTAGAGCAATGGGTTATTTTGTTTTACAAGACTTGTTTTCCAGAGAGGTACTAAGAACTCAGGTGGGAGGACATATATCACAAGATATGAGTTAGACCTAGTTTCTATCCATCATAATTATTTCAGAATTAGTTTAAGTATTTTTTTATTAAAGGGATTTTTTTTTTTGTCAAAGTTTATGAGTACACATTCTATGGATAAGCTAAACAATGTATAGTAGGGGTAAACTACATGTTAAAATAAAGGACAAAGGTGGGAGAGATTTCAACCACAGGTAATGTAATTTGGAAGTAATCTGGTTGTGAGAGGCTTCCTTTTGTATTAAGAGAGGCAGGGAACACGCCAGACAAACACTCCCAGTGACAAGTTAGTAAGGACAAGTTTTATCTTTGTTAGATATTACACGAGTTTTGAGATACTAGTGAGATAACCTGGACCCCTCAGTGCATATCTATTCGTTTTATTATTTTTATATATCATATATCATATATTTTGTTCTCATTATTATATCCATGTATATTCGTATATGTAGAAGCACGATTCATATCATAGATATGTGTGACATTTTGGTAGTAGCGTTGTTACCATCTTCGGACAAATGTACCGAATAAAGATTTTAAGCACAATTTATATATTCATTTGTATTCATTATATATATATATATCAAACCATTTTTTTTTTATAGTAAATACCCATTTTAATATTTCTTATTTTTTTATCCAACATCGCGTATATCCATATTGTTCCAATATTTTTTTTTGCATGCATCGTATTCGTGCAGCTCTAATATGTATATTTTTTTTCGTTTCTGTTTTACACTATTATTTTAATGTCATCGATAGGAGTTACAACTTTAGATTTTTTTTCTACTATCATTGTCAATTTGAACATGTATAGCCGTTCCTTCGCTGCCATATGTATCGTATAGAACTAATAAAGTTTTTTTTTTAGATGTGTTTTAGGAATTGGGCATGTCTACCATACAAACACAATTCCTTGGCGCCCATAATTATTATGTTAACCTGAATGGCATAAGAATCTGTTTTGCACAGAACCTGTGTATAGACCACCCCTTCTCCACCCACTGGGACTGCGGTCGGGGATGTGTGGTCTCGACTCACATCTGGGTCAAGATTCCATGGAATACAGACAGCAAAGGGATGGGCTTAGTACATTGCCCATAGAATGGTAGGGTAGAACTTCCTTCTGTAATCACGATGAATTAACCTGCCCCAGGTTCCATGGCCCATCTGTTCCCCCTTTGCCGGAGTGTCAGTGATTGCATAGTGGTATCGTAAAAGAATGTATTTCTCCCAATTTCATATTTTCTCATGGAGTATTTGATCAGATATGAATTGAAATAAACTCATTCTTTCACTCTGGCAGGGGAGGAATTGTTGGGTCACATTTCACCAAACAGACCCAACAAAGATGTAAACATTCTTTTTACATCCTATGTACATACACGCAGTGTCTCGCCGAAAGTGTTTGGTGTACAGATGGATGTCCCACGGCAATGGCCGACGGTGGTTCAAAGACCAAGCCGGGGGGGAGACGCAGCCCTGGACACGATTCCAAGATCTACTGGAGGAGGATGATATCGGCCCCTGATTAAGTAGTCAGAAGCCCGACGAAAACAGAAGCAGGAGTCCAACCACAACATAAGCAGAAAGCTGACGGACAGTGGAGAAGCCACCTCAACAAGAAGAAACGGACATCCAGCATGCGCCTTTGTAAAACCTCCCTTTTAATTCTTGTATATATAACCTGTGACATGACATTTTGATAGATGGGGACCATTTATTAATATTCTTGGGATTTCTTAAAGGAGAAATTAGCATATAAGTCTCTCAGAGGGGTAGCATCCTAAATTGGATTTTAATTCCATTGTTAATTTAAATTTATCTCTCAATAAGACAGATAAATTCTGAATTTTGGTTAATATTTAGTTTAAATTGATCTTTCATAAGCCGTGTAAGAATATTTCTAATTCATAATTTTCCTTAAAAATAAAAATTTAATAAATAATATTTTCTCTCAATAAGACAGATAAATTCTGAATTTTGGTTAATATTTAGTTTAAATTGATCTTTCATAAGCCGTGTAAGAATATTTCTAATTCATAATTTTCCTTAAAAAATAAAAATTTAATAAAATAATATTTTCTCTCAATAAGACAGATAAATTCTGAATTTGGTTAATATTTATGTTAAATTGATCTTTCATAAACTGAGTTAGAATATTTCTAATTCATAATATTTTTCTAATAAAATATTATTTTTATTCCTTAAATTTTAACTATAATAATATTATTTTTTCTATTTAATATTTCGAGAATTTAGTATATTCAAGATTTATTATTCTGTGGGAGTTAGGGATTGAGGGCGCTGGAAAAAAGGGATAGGGGGCTAGAATTTTGGGGGGCTGGACCAAGGACCGATTCAGTTTGGACGAGGCTTTCGAGAGGGGCAGACGGAAATTTCCCACCGGGCGAAAAGTAGGTAGCCGAGGTGTTTAGGTAAGTTTCAATCTAAATTTTTATCACAAAGACATATATATATACATGACGAAGTCATGGTAGGTACAAAGGATTTTTTTTTGATAAAGACATCTTGTCATTTATAGCGAGTTCATATTGAGAGAGGGACTTATTCATGTATTAATAGATAGATTATTTTGCCCAAGCAAGATCGCCTTTGAATGTGGTGTTATAGATTTACATTTTTACCTAATTATGTCATGTCATAGTAAATGCAATTTGTATTTATATTTCATTTTTTTTAAATCCCTTTCTTTGTCGAATAAAAGTTGATGTGGTAAATTATAATGTGTACTAATGTCTATATAAAACCACAGATCACACATGAACTTTGGTGCGTAAGCTATGGATATTGAGTGTATTATAAGAGGTTCATTGCCTTATCATAAACGGTGAATATGTATACACCTGAATTTCTTTATATGCTAAAGGAGATCAAGATATAAATGTTTTTTTTAATCGATGCTCAATTACAAGACAAATGTTAATTCGAGTGTATACAATATTTACCGAGTATGATGTAAAGTAAGAGCGCATCTTACGTCCCAAAAATTTCATCTTGGAACAAACTACATATTTTGGTTATTTATATGGGTTCTTGTGTTCGTCGTACAATATCGAGTGTATATCTGAGTGTAAATTTGGTTATTATACATGTTGATGTAAGTATTTGGCGAGTGTTACATTTGTATGTCTAAGTCAAAGGATGGAATTTAGTCATCTAGATGTAGGAGGTCCTGGCTTCGGGACTCTACAAATCGATTAGGGAAAGAAATTACTTTTCGTGAGCCGTGCTTACAAGTAGGAGAGGTCTATACAAATAGGTATACAAAAGTTTAGGTGTTGGAGGCATATTTTTATAGATAAATTGGTTATAAAAAATCTATTGTTAATAGTAAAAATCGTAAAGCATTAATAGGTAGAATTCCCCCCCCTTTTTTTTTTTTTTAAGAGTTACGTTAAAATGGAAATTATTTAATTAAAATGACGATTGTTAAATTCTACTGGTAAGGTAACTAATTAAATGAGTTACAAATATCTAAATAAATAGTATGGAGAATAAAATTATTGTTAATAGGCGTGGAGAGGGTAAATGGAGTTAATTATGTAAAGATTGGCATCAGAGTTTACAAGGAGTGAGTTCTTTAAAGAACGAATGGAAGGGGTAAAACAATTTCACTTACAGGTTATGCTGGTTTAGAGAGCAGGTAAGTTCATTGAGATTCGGGAGAGTTCTGTCTGTGACACTGTGCGTACCAGTATTGTACATCACAGTAGCGGCAGGGATATGGCGGAGTCTTGTCCATGATGATGGGAGGTGTCCTGGTCTGGCGCGGCGATCGTTCTTGGGCAGATGTATTGCTGGAAGAAGTGCGTGGCAGCTCCATCTCCGTCGTAGGTGATTACTTCTTCGGGATCACGGTTCAAAGGTTGGCGAAGAAGGGGTTGAGGGCTCGAAGAGGAGTGGTTACAGTTGAGTTGGGTTTGGCCGATCATCGTGGCTTGTCTTCTTGTTTCTTCATACTCCGGTATATGAGGGATGATTCGCTTCCCGGCCAGGTCTTATCCTGTCGACTCTTCTGAGATAAGATCCTGTCGACTTTTTATGTGGCAATATAATAATAATGTGGGGAGAGAAATAATCACACCACAAATTGGGAGAGAAAGGACCCAGGCAACCAGAGAGAGATCAAGATGGCGGACCCGGCTGTCGCCGGGCGTCCGCTCGCGTCGAACACAATCACCAACTTTCCAAAGTCCCGAGGTGCCAAGTGACGGCCCCCAGGAGCCCCCTTTGGAATGTCCTGCTGTCTAACGTGACACCCTCCCGTCTCTCTCTGGATCGACTGTAGGCTTACTTTATTATTCCTGGAAGAGCATATATTATGACATATATATTTACATAATTAAAAGAAAGAAAGAAAAATCTGCATGATTATAAATCAATGCAGCCTAGCAAGTTATTTACATAACTAGGCGCAAACATACTCCCCCCCCACCGCTGAACTTCAGTTCAGATCTTGAGGCATGAAGGGAAGAGGGGCCAGCTTGGTGATTGGTCTCCCGAAAACTCCTCCGGCTGTCCCAGTTAGTTCTGCGCAAGACCCCTTCACCAGACCTTCCTCCCAGTGGAATTATTGGAGATTTAGGGGTAGGAATGGAGATGTTTTGATGAGTTTTCCTGAATAGCAGTTTCACACTGTATCTTCCTTGGCAGCCCCTGGAATAGGCTTTCTGGCAATAAGTCTCGTAATTTTCCTCCCTTGGATTCTGGTCTTGCAATGACGGTACTGACTCCGATTCCCTGAAATTTCCCACCAGACCATCTAATTCTGATGTAGTTTGAACCGCAAAGCTACAAGGTCCACCTTTATAGTTCGAGGAGAGAGAGCTGTCTATTTTGCCCATTAGAATCCAACCGAGCTTTGATTTCATCGCTATAGGCCGGTTCTTTCCCAGCATTTTTTTCTCTCCTTGCATCAGACATGCATACATATCTGCACCTAGAATAATGTGATAGGTGCCGAAATATGAAACAGAGGGTCTGCTAACTCAAGCCCTCTCTGCATGATCCAGGTCGGTTCTGCCAATTTGAAGTTTGGAATTTCAGTTGTTAAGACTTCCATTACTAGAGCATTTGTTTCATATTTTTCGGATCTATAAATTGACCTGAATGTCAAGTTAACAGATGTAGATGATCCCTGGACTGGATTATTTCCAATACCCTTAAGTGAGCGTCCTGATGTTTCTCCTTTGGGCCCAAGTTTCTCACAAATTTCTTTTGTGATCGAACTAACCTGTGATCCACTATCTAAAAGTGCTCGGCAGATCTGCTGTGCACCGTTTTCACCTTTCACAATTATTTGAGCAGTCGCAAGGAGCACTTGATTGATGGTCTCACTTCCTTGTTCGATACTCGTGTTGTTGATTTCACCTACAGGTTTAAAGATCTGTGGCTTCGCACCCCTCTGAGTATTAGTCACCTCTGTGTCACGCCCATGGAGCAAAGTATGGTGCCTTTTGTCGCACTTCTTGCAAGGTCCTTGGTAACAATTTTTTCTTGTATGACCTTTTTTTAGACAATTGTAGCACATCTTGTGTTGTTTGACAAATTCCCATTTTTTCTCGATAGGCATTGTACTAAACGTAGTACAGCTGTAGATTCTGTGACCCGCCTTGCATGCTATGCATATTTGAGCATTGGTATTAATCGCAATGTGTACATTTGCATAGTCCTTTTGAATCTCATTTTCCTTTCTTTGATATTCCCTCGATCCCTGTGGCAGACTTCTAGCTTGTCTTTCAAGAAACAGAATGAAGTCCTCATAGGAAGGAAATGATCTTTCATCCTGGGTCAACTCCCACTGTCGTTTCATATTCTCATCGATTCTGTTTCTCAAGAACTGTACCAATATTATGTCCACCAACTCATTTCTTTGCAATCCGAGGGATCCTAGATTGCGTACAGACTCGTTACATGTATCCAGAAGTTCCCTTAGGGCCTTTGCTGATGGATACTTCATTTGCTTGATCTTGAATATTTTGTTCAGTTGCGCATAAGCCAACTCTCTTTGGTTGTCTTATCTGGATACTAGAGTATCCCATGCTTGCCTGTAGCTTTCTGATGATATTGGGAACCCACGTATCAGTCTGGCCGCTTCTCCCTTCACTGCGGAGCCTAAATATTGCAGCTTTTGTAGATCACTCAGCCCTGGATTTTGATCTATGGCCATTCCGAATACCTCCTTGAAATTGAACCAAGAGTTCGCATCTCCATAGAAGTGAGGCAACTCGAACTTGGGCAATATCACTGTTTCGAGGCCTTTTGTTTGTTTTGTATCAGCTGTACTTTGCATTTCTTTTAATGCACGCCTGAGCTTTATTTCCAGTTTTTCCATTTTATCTTGTATTGTTTCATAACTTTCGAGTTCCTTCTCTTCATCTACTTCCTCCTGTTCGAATAACTGATCGAATAGGATCTTTGTTTCAGTTTTTATTCTGATATACCTTCATCTATCAGTTTCAATTTATGGAGATCTCCTCCCGATATGTCTTCATCCACGGATGCCAGGTATCTATCCATTCGTCTTGTCTGTAAACAGATCTTGATCTTTAGGCCTTTCATTACTTTAGACATGTTTCCAGATTTGAAGGTTTGTTTCTCAGTAGAATCACGCTCTTTTCCTTAGTATCCAGCTCGAGGGACCATATGTTGGAGCTTGGATCCTCACAGTAATAGTTTGGAAATCCGTGTAGCTCCTTAACCTTTGTTTTAGATGTTGACTATCTTTCGGCAGAGCTTAATTTGGACTGTATGTTTTCACCTCGACCTGCGGATTGACTACTGAGAGATTCTCCCTATCCAAATGCGATGTAACAACAAGAGAATCACCACACAGCCTCACGGCGTTTAGCTGACACACACTTTATTGCATCTTTGACTCATTTTATATACATATATATTTACATAATTAAAAGAAAGAAAGAAAAATCTGCATGATTATAAATCAATGCAGCCTAGCAAGTTATTTACATAACTAGGCGCAAACAGTATATATATATTTCAGATATTAAAAAGCAGGTGTGCAGTATTTTTGCATATTTGCTCTTTGCATATTTGCTCTTTGTGTGGCACAATTTGCATAATTGCTATTCAACTTATTTATGCTAGCTATATATATATAGGACGTCCATAAAAATGCTGTAAAAAAGAAAGACTTAACCGAACATTCAAACATACCAAAAATTTCTGTTTGATGAGAAAGACAGAACCAACATCCAATTATTTGTTTAGGCAGGTACGATAAGTTAACCCCCACAATGATAAAACGGTGTTTACCTTACAACCCTGAACACGCGGATTTTCCTGGGAAATCTCTTAAAGATTTCTTAAAAAATACATGGCCCACCTGTGCTGTGTGAGCAGAAGAGCTTAAATTGTCTTGTTCCATATGTAAATACCTGTTTTCTTTCCTCTTTTCGCTCTCCACTTCTCCCATCCATATTTCCAAAAAAAAATTTTTTTTTTTTTTTGATTTTTTTATTCTTCTTATTTTTTATTCTTTCTTATAATCTGTATATATTTACCAAATGTATAAAATCTTTCTCCATTTTTTTATTTCCCACTTTCATAGGTTTCTCCGTTTTGTAACCCCAAGGAGAATCCCCTGTAAGACCTGTGTGTCTTAATAAAGGCTTTTGTGTGTGTGTATATACACTGCGTGACATTGAAAATGGAACACCAAGAAATAGTGGCCAGAAAGTGATGAAACTCGGCAGACAGAGAGAGACAGGGACGAACAATAAGTGATCTTTATTTCAAAATGATAGTCATAATACAGAGCGAGAACGGTGTCGGCTTAGTAGCAAGTGGGACCACCGCGGACGGCGATGCACGCAGCAACACGTCTAGGTAGAGAGTCAATCAGATTACGGATGGCGTCCTGAGGGATGGCTCTCCATTCCTTCTCAACCATTTGCCACAGTTCGTCTTCTGAACGCGGCTGTGGCAAGGCATGCAAACGGCGTCCAATGATGTCCCAGACGTGCTCGATTGGTGAGAGATCAGGAGAGTACGGTGGCCAGGGAAGCATCTGTACATCTTGCAGAGCTTGTTGGCTAATGCGAGCAGTGTGCGGTCGGGCGTTATCCTGCTGATAAAGGGCATTGGGTACCCCCTGAAGGTAGGGGAATGTCACCGGTCGCAGCACATCATCAACGTATCGTTGGGCCGTCATAGTGCCCTGAATACGAAGTAAAGGTGACCTGGAATCATACGCGATTGCGCCCCAAACCATGATTCAACGTTTTCGCACGGTGGGGCGTTCCACAATTGCTGCCGGATTGGACCTTTCTCCACGTCGACGCCACACGCGTACACGGCGACTATCACTGGACAAGCAGAAACGCGACTCATCTGAGAACACGACCCTGTGCCATTCCGTCATCCACGTCGATCTAGCCCGGCACCATTCCAAACGTTGGCGCCTATTCGGTGGGGTCAATGGCAGTCTTCTTAGCGGACGGCATGAGTGCAAGCCATTAGCAACCAATCGACGGGAAATGGTTCTGGTCGAGATGGAATGATCTAGGGTGTCTTGCACATGTTGCAGGATGGCTGTACAAGTGGCTTTTGGGGCCGCCACTGCTTGTCCAAGGATACGCCGATCCACACGTGCTGACGTCACTCTGGTTGCACCGACATTCCTATAAATTGCCACATTTCCTTGTTCCAACCATCTTCTCCACAGTCGGTGCACCGTGGACGCACCAAGGTGTGTATCAGCTGCGATTTGACGTATGGACCAACCTGCCCTTTTCAGTCCGATCACCATGCCCCTCGTAAAAGCGTCTGTCTGCTTGAACTGCCTCCGTTTACGATGACCTGGCATTCTCTGTTATTACACGTGTCTTTTGACACAAGAACAAAATTTCTACAATGATTTTCCTTGAAGAAATAACGACACGAATACTGTCCTTTCTGCAAGTTCCTTCCCTTATATCTTACTCCATGTGCGCACGAGAGCTGCGCATTTTACATCATTTGCATTACTCGGTTAGGCGCGTCTACCCTGAAATTTGCATAATTTTCTGGCCACTATTTCTTGGTGTTCCATTTTCAATGTCACGCAGTGTATATAGGACGTATGGATTGAGTTAGGGGTGCCAGTCCAGCCTTAGGATAAGAATAGTCTTGTTACCTAAAACGATTTTTGCTACTGTAGTTTTTATCCTGACAAATAAAGAGTATTTGTTTAAAACAATTACCACAAGATCTTAGTGATTCATCCTTTTTTGAAACTAAATGTAGTAGGCTCGCCCAAGGAGAATTTGAGGGTCTAATTATTCCATTATTTAACATGAAAAAACAATAGAAAATTTTTATTAGTTAACATATATTGAAATTCTGATTTAGCAAGAGTTAATCTCTGTCAATCTAGACAACAGACTTATGAGTGGATTGGCTGACCTCTTGTGGGAATATAATGCTTAACGTTATGTTTTGCTTCTACAAAATCTGATGGTGGTCTACATAGGTTAGGATAGCGCTGACCTTGGATGATGAATTGAAAGGTGCTAATAAATCCGATGTCTGAGATTGACTGAATAACGCCTCTTATAGAAAGATTATTTATTCCATCAATTAGGCGTTTATTTTTAATATCAATCAAAAGTTGTTCAAAAAGTCTGTTCTATTATAGCTCTGTTGGTATTGGCGATTAAAAAAGGCCATTGGAATTGAGTCGAAGTTCAAAATCCAAATTTCAAACTTTTGTACCATAGGTAATAATTTCTGTACCATTTTGGCTGCATATCGTTTATAATCAGAGCTAGGCATCTTTTTTTTTTTTTTATCCTTTGGAGGTATTATAGAGATATCACAGCACCATTTTCCACCAAAAAACGCAATCCAGTGTTTCTATCTGTGACAAATAATTAGAGTTTGGGAAGAGTTTGTCGCTACTCTGTCCGCCTGCAAGGAGGCCTGCATTTATTTTGCAAGCAATTAGGACCAAATCAATATTGGTAATAGCAGTATTTTCCTTTTGTATTGAAATATCTTTGAGACTGACTTCTCGACCTTGACTGAGTCCTAGTTTTGGATCAATATCTTGATCTCTCCAGTCGCGATTGGACACCTGCCTTTCAATATCTTCCTATTTGGCGATCAAGCGATCTGTTGAGGAAGAAGACACTTCCGCATCAAATATTTCTTTGGAAGGGTTTATGTCATTTATTTTATCTGCCATTATTGCCATTTTGCTAATGTCCTCATCGCTTACAATAAGTATATTCTTTATGGATGTAGGCAATTTATCAAGCCATAAGATTTCAATAAAATTGTCAGAGTCATCAGGGGTAACGAGGGATCTGAGCTTTTGCAATAACTGGCTCGGCTTCATTCATGCTCAGAGCTCGATACCAGAAATGAGATTTTTAATTCTTAAACCTTAACTTTTTCTCTGAACAATTCAAGTAGTTGTGATTTACATTCAGAGTACTTGTTGTCGCCTTTGCTACTAATTATGTCCAAAATATATATTTTCTACATATTTAAGTTCTAATTGGGAAATTAAATAATTAAATTTAGTTTCTTTCTGAATAATTCCACCTATTTTGAACTGTACCTCTCCCTGGAAGAACCATATTTTATGTTTTTCAACCCAAAAAAGCGGTATTTTAGTACTAACATTGCATATTTCTGAGTTATCGCTAGGCTTATTTTCCGTTTCCATCTTACGTAAATTTAATTTAATTGTCACAACAGCTAGATGTAAATAGAAATAAGGTTAGAAATAAAAATATTGAGATAAAATAATAAGGAAGATAATATAAAAACTTATCTTAGTCTTGAGATGACATCCCAATATCTTGGATGATATTTCTATCCAACTTGATTGAAATTTTTGCATCTGTTCATTTTTGAAATCTTCGTTTGATATTTTTCTTTCAATCTCGTCGCTTAACAACGTGGTGTGTCATTTATTAAGTCCAGCGATGGCCCAGAAAAGTATTTCAAAGTTAGTTTTTATTAGTATTACGCATTAGCTACATTTTTATAGGAAGATAACGAATCTCTCGATAAAGTGAACATTTTTTCCCGGTCCCTTGAAAAATACTCGATAAGTTAAATAAAATCAATATTAATTGGTTCCCTCGGTAATTGGAAGTTAAAGGAATAGTATCTTGCCTTGGAATTGTATCATTATTCTTGTATGGACGTACCCGGCTTCGCCCGGGTTTTACCCTTGTCTAACGAATCTCTCAATAAAGTGAACATTTTTCCCGGTCCCTTGAAAAATACTCGATGAGTTGAATAAAATCAATATTTATTGGTTCCCTCGGTAATTGGAAGTTAAAGGAATAGTATCTTGCCTTGGAATTGTATCATTATTCTTGTCTCAAATAAATTGCCATGTCATCCTGAATTTTGTCTTTCCTAATTTTCTACATTACAAAATCATCGTATCATCATGATAATATTTAGAGCAGATTGTTGAATTATAACAGATAAATTAGAATATTTATCTTGAATATTTTAAAGCGAAAAGTTATTTCAAAAATTTTATTTGATAGAAACCTTCCCAGTACTATACTAAATAACTTCCCAAAGTTTCATGGCGTTCCAATGAGTGGTTTGGTCAGGCATAAAGGACAAACAGACCACACACAAATACATTCATTTTTATATATATAGACGATAAAGGAATACAAAAGCACAACACCCTAGAATGTCCATTGGGTTCTAATTGACTTCCGCCGATATGCTGTGCCACGCAGCGGTGGTCATTTCCTATTTCCTGGCCCACTTGCATGTTTGAAGACTGCGTGGTCTACCATCCCAGCAGGCTGTAAGGAAGTCTCTCGACTCCTACAAGTGTACACAATCCTTACCAAAAATAGGTAATCCAAGGGCTCTATATATACTCCAAAATGATCATATATATTAGCAAGAAAATTTAAGGAATAACTGAACTTCTCTACCAAAATTTTGTAGCAGAATCTTTCAGAACAACAAACCGAGGGACTCAAAAAAATATCCATTAATGCAATTTTGTCCCTCACCATAGCGTTTCGATGTTATTGATTTATATTATCATTTTCTAAAAATATATATATATATATATTTAAATGGAATAATATTTGGATCCCAACCGAAAATAGTTCATCATATAGGAGGATTCTTATACTTTAAAGTATTTAATATAACAATTATTATTCGTCTTTATTTTTAAAAATAATTATTGGATTTATTTAATTATTAATATCTTTTGAGACTCTAAAATTCAATGATAATATTAAAAAAAAAAAAAAAATACTTGAGCGCTTATTTAGCTAAGAAACAAGTGTTGGTTTTGAGACCTAAATGAAAACATTTGTCGAAGGTTATTTACTTTGGGAAAATGAGCTTAAAAAGATTGATAGGTTTAGATAAATTAGAGAATGTTTTTAAAATAATAAAGCACAATGGGGGTATTTTAGGTACCGTATATAAGGCCTGGAGGTAAATTTTATTTGTTTTGCGCTTATTTTTATATATGTTGTAAAATCCACATATCAAATACATGTTTAATATTACCAATAATTAAAAACTTTAAATAAAGCCAAAATTAATTATGAAAATAATATTTTGAAGTATGGCTCATACAGCTTTAAATTATCACTAAATGTACCACTATATCGTAGCAAAATATATAACGAATCTTCTCACTTGTGTAAAATTAATCTTATTCATGTATATATTGTTTGGTTAGAATGATGTTATGGTTGTTTTTAAATATCACCCTTTTCAACTCTATTAATAAAATAAAAATTGCACAATGTTTTTTAATTTTTGTATCTTAAATTGCAATGTCCCAAGAAGGACATTTTATCAATTTGAAAATAAATCTAGCCAAATATAAAAATTGTTTAAACAAAAACTATCAATAACCAAAATTTATAATTTTAAAAATGTTCTTAGAAAATAATTTTTGTAGTGTTTGCAATAATCAACTTTTGTAGACAGCGCTCTACATTGGCAAGTGATGTACCATTAAGGCTTTAACAAGAGTTAATGTTAGTGTTGTCAAAATAATTTGATTTTTATCCCATTAGTTATGATAAATACATATTTTGTTAAAGTGGGAAAATTTTTTGCTGAATTTTGGCCAAATGTAAATAGTGTTATTGTGTATAATTTTCACACCACTATTTTTCAAATTTACGGTACAAAATAGAATAAAATGATTTAAAAGTTAAAAAATACCATTTTAAAAATAAATCCAAACTGATTCATAGTACCTGAAACTAACCTTTTAAACCAATGAAACTAACCAAATTTAACACTTTGAGGATGGAAGATTCCAGAGTTGCTAGGTCCACTAGGCCCTATGGAAATCAAGTTGTTTATAAAAAAAAATTTAAGAAAAGGAAAAAAATTGTTTCAAAAATTTCATTTTAATATAATCTACAGAATTTGAAATAATAATAAACTGTAGTATAGGAATACATATTAAGAGATGTGGTCCTCACTGCTGCTATTCAGAGGGGATTTCTGTATTTGGGTGATTTGGGGTGAGCTCAGGGAATAGTATGCCATAAACTTCTGGAATGTCTATTCTTCTGTTAATACTATTGTGTTTTCTTGATATTATGGATTCTATGATGAGTCTCTGTTGTTTATTGGGGATGTTGGAATAATGGGTTCTTGGTTCTGATAGTGCGAAGGAATGACCTGTTTCTCTTACATGATATATTAGAGATCTATTGTCCTGGTTTTAGATATTTTGTTGATGTTCTGATATTCTTATATTTAAATTTCTACTGGTTTCACCGACGTATTTGGTTTTCCTTCTATGGAGTATATTAAGGCTATTGTTCTTTGTTATAGGGGTAGTGAACTTAAACTGGGTGAGTTTCAGAAGAAGGTTTTAGCGCCGAATTTTTCAGATGATGAGCTATTAATATTGATACTGGTGAGTAGGGAATACTGCGAATAGATTTGTAAACTGGGGGATTTTGTATTTCAGAGGGGCTATGCAAATGTCTTAAAATAAATGATAAAGGATATTGACAAGTTTCTAGATTTCTCAATATATCTCAAATGATAAATTACAATTTGGATTATAGATAACTATTGGGTTGTAAAGAAAGTTTGTTCGGTTTTATTTGACAATTTTTTTTGGCAAAAAAAACATTAATTATAACAATTAATTAATCAATTATGTATTCTCCGTTATTATTTACGACCTCCTCCCAACGTTCGATAAGTTTGTTGATGCCGTTCCGCCAAAAATCGTCCGGTCTGGTGTCGAAGAAGTTGTTGAGCCAGGTTTTAGATCCTCTTCATCATCGAAGGTAGTGCCTCTCATATGGTTTGAGATGGAGCGGAAAAGGTGGTAATCGATTGGTGCAAGGTCCGGAGAGTACGGCGGGTGCTGTAGAACTTTCCATTCGAGCTCTTGAAGGGCGGCTTTGACGATCTGTGCAACATGCGGCCTAGCGTTTTCGTGAAGGAGAATGATTTGACCTTGTCGATCGGGTCTTTTCTGTTGAATAGCCTCATTCACGCGATGCAATTGGGCAATGTAGAGATCCTTGTTGACTGTGGCATTCCTTTCGAGCATTTCCCAGTTCAGCACACCTTTGCGGTCCCAAAAAACGCAGATCATAGCCTTTTGTGGGTGATGAGGATCTTGCTTTATTCTTGGCTTTGGCATATCTCCTGGAGCCACACACTCTTTTCTTTGCTTCATATTCATGCATAGACACCATTTTTCATCTCCCGTAACGATTCGGTATAAATATCGTTGTTTATGGCCCCGTGTTGTTTGATGGCGTGCGAGATGTTGAGAAGCGATTTGAAGTCGATTTTCTTTGTTGGATTCCTTAAGCACGTGAGGCACTCACGCTCCAAGTTTTTGAGGAAAACCTATTGATTGAAGATGGTTGGAGTTGGTCACAGCACTACATTTCATTTTTTTGGTCAACTCACAGGTTGTTTGGCGACCATCTTCCTTCAACAGGGCCTTTAGATGTTCCTCATCGAATTCTGATGGTCGTCCGCTTCAAGGCGTGTCTTCAAGGTCCAAGTCGCCCTTTTGGAACTTTGCAAACCATTTTTGTGCTGTTGGCTCCCCTATGACACCTTTTCCATACACGTTGCATATGTCCCGAGCTGCTTCGGCTGCTTTCTGACCTCGATGAAAAGCAGATGTCGAAAATTTTGATTTTTGTCTCCTGGATATTCCATTTTCAAGCCTGGAAAAAGAACAAAAAATTATGTTTTTCAAAAAACAAATAATACAGGTTTATAGAGCAGATCAAGTACTATTTAAAGAATATAAACACTTTACCGTATGAAGACAAAAACTGTTATGAAACAAAGGAATACAAAAACCGAACAAACTTTCTTTACAACCCAATATATAAAAGAAAATAAGACCTAATCCATTATTTGGATTAGGTCTTATTTTCTTTTATTATAATCTATTATCCAAATTGTGCTTTATCAACCCAATATATAGATATAAAACTAAAAAACTTTTTAGTTTTTTTTTATTATCCCAAGTACACGTGATACAGGCCATGATAATCATGGTGGGTAGAAGTTCCTGCTGCTTTTACTGTAAGTGCACCACATGTCTACACATGTGAAAAGCAGTTCGCCTTTCACTTACAAATGTGCCAGAGCCCCACTTTTCACTTGCACTTGCTGGTGGGGATGGACTTTTGCAAGAATCATGGGCCATTGGAACATTTTTTTCAATTAGAAAAAAGTGCCCAATGTGTTAATAAAACCAAATACAAATAAGTAAATAGTGTGTGACGTTTTGGTGACAGCGTTTTTACTATTATCAGACAAAAAAATAAATGAGAAAAATTATCACAGCCTGTTCTTAAATAGTACTGTTATCAAGTGTGTAAAGAAGATATCAAATAAGAAAAAAAAAGGTTATTTTGCTCACACACTTGACAACAGTACTATTTAAGAACATGCTGTGGTATTTTTATATTTCTTATTTATTCTTTTGTTTGTGATGGTAAACAACACTTATTGCAAAATCACACACTATTAATTTATTTGGTCTTATTACCTTGTATAGATGGAAATTTTGCCGGGGGGATATATTGATCTAAAATGACAAGGTTCGCCTCTCCCGTCAAAAAACCAGACGCCATCTATTGACTGTCACTGCAAACTAGCAGCCTCGGGTCGGTGACAAAGCCACAACACCAGCTTTGGCAAAGTGAGAAGTGTTCACTTAGAGACCATGGTTTCGGGCTAATGGCCCTCGTCAGTCTAGGGCGGACTTTATTCTATGAGATCCACATGGGATCTAACGGAATCTTGACAATCTGCCAAAGAGGTGTTTAGCTGGCAAAGTGGCTGGGCTAAATCTATGGCTAAGATATAGATGGAAATTTTGCCGGGAGGATATTGATCTAAAGAGACAAGGGTTGCCTCTCCGATCAAAATAGACATCAAAAACCCAGATGGCATCTTACAGTTAAACCTGTCTATAGCGCCTCCCTCTATATAGCGCCCGATTTTAAATACAGTGGAAGGCTGGTTAAACCGTTTGGTTTACGACCACTACGACCCGGGTTCGATCCCCGCATTGGACACTTTTTTCTGTTTAAAAAAAAAATGCTCCAATGGCCCCCCGATTCTTGCAAAAGTCCAACCCCACCAGCGAGTGCAAGTAACCAAACGGGGCTCTGGCACATTTGTAAGTGCAAAGTCGAACTGCTTTCACATGTGTAGACATGTGGTGCGCTTACAGTAAAAAGCAGTCGCTAACTACCCACCATGATTATCATGGCCTGTACCACGTGTACTAGGGATAAGCAAAAAAAAAAAATACATAGTACAATGCGATTTACATTAAAAGTGACCTGTCTATAGCATCCTATTTTGGTGAGTCCCAAGAGGGGGAGGGGGGGCTATAGACAGGTTTAGCTGTATATTGAAAGAAAAAAATGTATTAAAGAAAGTTAGAGAAAAAGTAGATGAGAACTCTATATTTTAAGGTTTCAAAAGTTTTTTTTTTATTTTTAGTAATAAATTAGGGTTATACCAAGTTCATGCTGAAGCTTTGGCAGTTACCCGCGTCACATATAGGCGGAACATAAGAAAGAAAAAAGAATGGTAAGAGTAGAGAAAGGAGACAGAACCATGATAACACTTGACCAAACTAGTATATAAGAGAAGTTAATTTTTGTAATGCATTTTCAGCATGATTGTGCTTTCTTTTTTTTTTTTTTTTTTTTAATAAAATAATATTCAATTGCCTTCATTGCATTGAGAAAAATATTAGGGAATTCTTGGCTCATCAGTGGTAATCAGTAATTTTGCCAGTATAATATACCATACATGTGACTTCTTTATCTTTTTTACTTTTTTTAGGGGGGGTCGGTGGAAGGCTGGTTAAACCGTTTGGTTTACGACCACTACGACCCGGGTTCGATCCCCCATTGGACACTTTTTTCTGTTTAAAAAAAAAATGCTCCAATGGCCCCCCGATTCTTGCAAAAGTCCAACCCCACCAGCGAGTGCCAGTAACCAAACGGGGCTCTGGCACATTTGTAAGTGCAAAGTCGAACTGCTTTCACATGTGTAGACATGTGGTGCGCTTACAGTAAAAAGCAGTCGCTAACTACCCACCATGATTATCATGGCCTGTACCACGTGTACTAGGGATAAGCAAATAAAAAAAAAACTTTTTTTTATTTTATCCTTTGTCCCTACATGTTTCATTATGAAATTTTGAAACTATTATAGACGCGTATGATTCTTTTAAAAATTAAACAATTTCTACTGCCCTTACTGCAATGGAAAAATTAATGGGAGGGCCTGGCTCATCAGTAGTGAACCCTCCCAGTGGTTTCGCCAGTTTAATCTACCATACCACTGATGAGCCAGGCCCTCCCATTAATTTTTCCATTGCAGTTAAGGGCAGTAGAAATTATTTAATTTTTAAAAGAATCATACGCGTCTATAATAGTTTTTAATGTTCCATTATGTTTATAAACAGCATTTGTTGAGGTAACAAAACTAAATCCAAATTGGGCTATGTGGTGGTGTCCAGGAATGATGTTCTCAAATGGGGAACTCTGGTAGGAGAGGACAAGTATGGGAACAAGTACTATGAGAACAAGACGTACTTCTATGGTGAGTGTCTTGACTGACTAACCAACAGTGACATACATGGCAAGACCCCTGAATAACCCCCTAAGGAAATTGTTCATATGTACAGTAGAACTTCCATGCAAAGACATTCTTGCTAGAGGACACCTCTCTACAAAGGACAGTTTTCATCACCAAAATTACCATTCTTACTAATTAGCAATTCTCCAGTAATAAAATACCTCTCTCTTTGCCACTAGGTTTCCTTTATAGAGAGGTTCTAATGTGGGTACCCAAATATTACACATAGATTACTTATTTCACCTTATTACTCAGATTCTTATCTATAATCCAAATTGTACCTTATCACATCAATGGTTCCATTGATTTCAGTATTTTTACCTCCCATTCACATTTTTTCAAAAAGATTGTGAACTAGAAAAACAGTAGGTGTGCCAACTATTTGTGTTGAGAATTCAAATAAGTTGTCCTTACCAATGGTTCAAAAACCTCAAAAAATAGCCTACAACATCATTTCTAACTTATAATTCTTTTGAAAAAATAAAAAGTGGGGTTTCTAAAAAGGTTGAAACAAATTAAACCCCAATGAAGGTTGATAGGTAAATCAATTGATCTTCCCAATGAACTGTGAGGTTGGTAGAGTTGAATAAGTGCTCCCTGGGTAACAGGGACCTTGTGGCTTGTCACCAGAGATCTCCTTGTTGTGTAGACAATTAACATAATTTTAAAAAGTGCACAGTCTACACTATTTTAAAATGATAATTATATATATGTTATATTAAAATATTATTTTATTCAAAATTATATTTCATAGATAAAATACTCTGCTAAATCGACCGCCAAAGGTCACGCTTCCCCTATAAAAACTCATTGTTGTTGTTTCCGATGGCCGGTTCAAATCTTTTGTGCATTATGTAAATACGATTATGCATGATTCTATGTACAATGAATATTACACCTCTATCACCGCTGCATAGTTTGGTGGAGAATCACCAGCGGGTCTCCAGCGACACCACGTATTTCACAATCTACGAAGAATACGTAGATCGCGTGCTTCTCCTTGTTGTTTAGAATGGCCTGATTGCTGGGATATTTCACATTGAGTCATCTTCCTAGATGCTCACACCAAGATTCACACTTTATCTCAGAGAGTTATCAAACACTGGTCAAATACAGTGGTCTCTATGGCACAAATAATGAAGAAAATACTTTGAAGTTAAAAAGACTTAATTTCTATCTGCGAGTAACAAGCCATGATTTAAGGCAATCTTTTAAGCATATGGTTCTTGGATGTGGGACTTTTACTTTTCTATTTTTGCATTAAAATAAAATCAATCTTAAATATGTAAACTATCTTGGTGAATATGCTACAAGTGATAAAATATAAAATGAATATATCATCCCAATAAACAAAGTATTTATAATTTTAAATCAATTTTAGTGTTTCCTCCATGAGAGGATACTCATGCTAGTGGATATCTCTCTACAAAGCACAGTTTTCGTTTGCAAAATTACCATTTTTACTATTTAGCAACTCTCCGGTAAGACGACACCTCTCCCTAAAGGACACTTTAGCTCTGCAATAAGGTGTCCTTTACAGGGAGGTTCTACTGTATATGCACCTTTATTTCAACACTAATTGCAATTTCATACTTAATTGTAAAGTTTTTTTTTTTTTTATTTCAATGTAAAGGCCACACATGAAAAGACATAGGGTTAAACATGTAAACTGTGTTTCCAGCTACCAACCGCTGGGTGGACTACAATGACAAGGTGTTCTTCAACTACGACCCCAGCCAGGTTCCTCCAGAGTGGTCAGTGTGTTGTTATATTTACTTTAAACATATATCAACCAACTTTTTAAATCATCAAACATAATATCTGGTTAAGTAATAAGGCACAATTTGGATTATAGATTATAAAACACAAGGTGATAAGACCAAATCCAAATAAATAAATAGTGTGTTACACGCTATTTATTTGGATTTGGTCTTATTACCTTGTGTTTATAATATCTGTTTATTTTTATTTAGCAGAGTATAAGAAATGGAAGCAATTGAAGCACGAATATCTCTTTTAGACATAAATACAAACTTCTACTGTCCTCACTGCGTTGAAAAATATTGGGAAGACTTGGTTCATCAGTGATGAACCCTCCCAGTAGTTTCACCAATTTAATCTACCAGACTGCTTCTTAGAGCTCTAATAATGTATTGGACGATTCTGCTTATATATGCTATACTGAAGGGTGGAATCTTAGAAATGGTAGTCAAGCAAACTATGGACATTAGCTTTTAGGACAGTAGAATTACTTATAAATACTTGCTTCGAGCAATGCTTTTCCACATAAAATAAAGACCAGTTAGGCAAAAATTAATTTTTAGATAATAATGTACCATCCATACATAAGAAATGAAAGCAATGAAGCACGAATGTTCTACACATAAAACAAACTTCTGTCTTCACTGCGATGAATATATAGTGACAATACTGCTAGGAGGGTTTACCATTGATGAGCCAGCCCTCAATATTTTTCATTGCATTGAGGACATTAGAAGCTTGTTTTGTGTGAAAAAAAGAAGCATTCGTCCTTCAATACTTTCATTTCTTATGTATACATTTATAATTAATTTAGCCAAGTATGTAAGGTGAGATTCCAAGCTAATTGATTATCTATGTGCCTAACAATAAAAACAAGCTGTTTATAAGAAACTAATAATTTTTGACAATTATATAGATGCTCTAAGAAAAATCATTAACATTATAAGTGTATGATTTCCACTTTCTACAATGCACATTTTTTATCCAACATTTTAAAATATATTAGGAAAAAGATATCTCCTTATCGTGCAACTGGAAGTCGCTGATGGCTTGCGCCATCTATTGGAATAAATATCAACTATTCATTGATTTTTGATTATTCCAGAATTGGCTAAATACCCATTCTTGATTAATTAAGAAAAGCTAACCACGTACACCTTTTGTAATGCCTATTTCTTAATTTATCCACCTTATCCCAGTACACATTTGTACTATTTTTTTTTCACATTTTAAAATATAGCAAAGCATTTTGTGTTTCTTAACTTTTTGTTCTTCATCTTCGGTTCAAAATCACTTTATTAGGTACCGCTCAACAAGAGCAACCTAGTTTATGATAAGGGGGTCGGTGGAAGGCTGGGTAAACCGTTTGGTTTTCGACCACTAGGACCCGGGCTCGATTCCCGCATTGGGCACTTTTTTCTGTTTAAAAAAAAAAATGCTCCAATGGCCCCCGATTCTTGCAAAAGTCCAACCCCACCAGCGAGTGCAAGTAACCAAACGGGGCTCTGGCATTTGTAAGTGCAAAGTCAAACTGCTTTTCACATGTGTAGACATGTGGTGCGCTTACAGTAAAAGCAGTCGCTAACTACCCACCATGATTATCATGGCCTGTACCGCATGTACTAGGGATAAGCAAAAAAAAGATAATTGAAACAGTGAATAAAATGTGAAGGTTATTCACATATTAAACAAAATGTTAACGCAGGATTAAATCCTGGTTAATGACTGTCGGGAATCGAGGGTGTTACCCGCTCGTCCACCGAATTGTGTTCTTCATCTAATAAACAATGGCATGTTATTATTTTTTAAATGTCCATACAAATGTAGCCTATCTAACACACCAGATGGTCAGCTGAACATCTCTAATGAATTTGTCTACCTGGTTTTACCACTGGTTGTCAGTATATATACATATTTACTTTAACTCTTTGGGTTTTCTTTAAACATGAATCTCCTTAACTGAGTATGCACAGATGTGAAATGTTAATATGTTAAAAGAGCACCCCCTGATCATGCAATTGAATGTTGCTGCAGGTATACTGCCATCTGAAAAAAAATAAAAATCCAACTGAATATTTAATTTTCCTGAAATTGGTCTTTCTTTAATTATGAAGAAAAGCAAACTAATATGCACATTTTGGGCTGTTGCCCCTTGTCAGTATGGATCAGGTTGTTTTTGTTGAAGACACACTACAGGGACCATTTTCTTTAAAATTCAAGAAAAGTGTATTTAATCCCAACTATGTGTAACTTCACCAAAACAAACGGATGAGCATCTCCAGGTTTTCAGCATACATTGTACACCACACTGACCAACAGCCTGCAACACATGCATGGGTTTCTTGTTACAGTACAACCTCTCTTCTAAGACTCCTAGTAGCTAATTGATAAAATAATCAGCTAATTGATAAAAATGGTAATTTTGATTATTAACACTTTTTTTTGGTATGAAGGTGTCTGCTAGTGAGAGTGTACTTTGTCTAGAAATCAGAAAGTTGGACTTTCTTCAATCGATAGCATGAAATAAGCAACATTGATTTGCACAATCAGGAGATGCAACACTCGGATCTTCTCTACTTTTAAACCTATTTTAAGCACTTCTAATTACACTCAGTCATGTGCCATTTCCAATATGGAGGTCAACCATTTCATTCTTTTTATGCTCAATTCTTTTCACCTCTTCTAATTCCAGACCTTTATCAAGCCAATTCTTTCATGGTCTATCCCTCCCTTCATACTTGAAGGTCAAAGGGTGATTTGATCTTGAGGAACACACCAGATACATTGAGGGTGGTGTGGGCAGGCATCGCTGGCTCCACTACATGACTGATGACCCCCCAACCAAGGTGTCACCCCCCATCTACCCCTGGCTGAGGGAGCACAGCGACAACAAGACTGGAACACGGCAGGCCTATGTGCCCTACAGCACCACCCGCCCCAAGATCCAGGCCTGGGTTCCTCCCAAAACTAAATAGCAAGGATTTAATGCCATCTAGAACCTAATAAAGTATGCTTTAAGCTAATTAGACTGAAATAGACTGAAGCACAATATGTTCACAATTTTAAAACTTAGCCATTGGGAATAGAATTTTCTGTTTTGAGGCCAATCTTAAACCCTCTATTCCATATATGTCATCATAATTATTTGAAGGTCTACCATCTGTCGTCCCTTCCAGTTTCTTGAGGTGTGTGTGTGGGGATACAGTTTGATATACTGGTTCATATATATCAATATTGTGAAAAACAAATTTAAAGCCAATAATATAGGCAACTTTTGAAATTATATGTACCAAAATACCCAGATTAAAATATTTGACAACACCAGTTTAGGAAAATTTGAACAAAAGCCTACCATGGCAATGACCCTCATCAATACAGGGTTGGCTATGATCTAATTAAAATGCTACAGAAGGAGGGAGGTATGCAATTTTCCAGAGATATGGAGAGAACTGGTGAATCCTTGGCCAGAAAACATTGTGAAAGTGTGATAGTATTCGTGTGCAAAAAAAGATATTCTGACATTAGATCGGCACCTCACCAGCTCTTTGGTAGGTTTTGCAGATTTCATAACTTCTCCCCAGGATGTCCTAAAATCACAGCTTGAAATCAGGGCTGGCTATAGCCTGAAACAGGCTTGTTTGAATTTACCAAGGCTGGTGTTGTGGTCAATTGCTGCTACTGATCTAAATCTGCATGTTCTGCGCAGAGATCAAAAGAGATGTATTTAATAAATGCCTCTTTTTTTTTTTGAACATGAATATAATTTTTTCCACGCTTTTGAATTATTAAATTACAGTAAAATCAATTTTACGAGTCCCCCATCTTGAGAGTTTTGTCTTAGTACAGTAGAACCTCCATGAGAGGACACTCGTTCTAGAGGACACCTCTCTACAGGACAGTTTTCATTTGCAAAATTACCATTTTCACAATTTAGCAACTCTCCGGTAAGAGGACACCTCTTCCTAAAGGACACTTTGGCTCTGCAATTAGGTGTCCTTTACAGGGAGGTTCTACTGTAGTATATTTTGAGTGGGAACCATTTGTTTTTCCTTTAATTTAGTTTTCTTGGTCATCCAACTCTGTCAACTTGCTCACTTCTAAATTTGTACATCTCTAAAGGCTAAATGTTTTGAATATTCTTTATTAAGAGCATAATTGAATTTGCTTTAAAAATAATAGTTTCTGGTTTATTATGAACAATTCTATTCAACCTGTCTTGACAGTGCATTTTTACTTGGAGAAGCAAATGGAAACTACCAAGAGAGGTTTTACTGTAATATAAGGAGCATTTAAATTCATGTTAAATACAGATACCAGATTTGAACACATTTTGGTCTTAAATACACTAGGTCATATTTCTTATCACTATATCTGGGAGAACTTAAATATTTTATTAATAAATATAGATTAAAATCCCACAGTAAGAAATAATAGTTTAATTTTGGAAAATGGTATTTCAAGTACAGTTTATGGACATCATTTACTTGTCAGGGTAAAATTGTACTCCCTAGAGGTGGCTTCATTTTAGCCAATCTCAAAAATAGAAACCTGAATGGATTTGACAGACAATTTTATTGATTAACTGTTTCCAATCAAATTAAACACCATACTCTGGATAATTTAGGTTCATTTTTAACATTGGTGATGGTTTGAAAGCTGATGTAAGTAGATAAACTTAATGGAATGGGGTGTAGGGGTCAGCTTTCATGGCACCATGATCTAGGTACACTTTGGTGAAAGTTTGACTTTGCTTGTAATTTGAGGCTGTTCCTAACATGGAAGTCTTTGCTGCCGACTCTAACATGAGTACAGACACAGCTCCTTCGTATCCCTGGAGAGGGCCCTTTCTGAGCTCTATCAACCGGGTCAGTTGAACTTAGGATTTTTAAAGATGTTTTCTCCTCTACAAACAATGCTGCTTATTCGTCAGAGTTTTTCACTTGTTTCTCAACTGGCCTTCATATCTGAAGGTAGTTTCCTTATCCGCCACCTGGGGACGTGCCCTGTAGCGGTTAGCTCTGCTGAGGGTGGTAATCTTTATACGGGGGGATAGGAAACAACAATAGATTAACTTGAAAGAAAAATGAACCAATATGCAATTGAGTTAATTAGTACTTCTTATAAAAATGCTATCTTTTATTTAACCATGTATAGATTTATAATAATCATCTTTCTAAAGTGATTTTTTGCTAATAAGGTTTAACCCTTTGCAGACCAGGGTCAGATGGAATTTGACATCAGTAGTTTTGTTATCTGGACTCGTATCACAAATATAAGGATGTCTAACATTCCAATACATCAAATTGTGACAATTTCTCCCCCTCGCCTAGCTACCACTACCTTCCTTTTCTTGTATATGATTCATTTCCTACTAGTTCTTTGTTTATTGTTTTATAATGGTTTGTAAAAATGTCATAGGAAGGCTGTTTTTTTTTTTTTCATGAATAAAGTTGGTTTTGTGTGTACTGGACAAAAATATTGTGAATATTATGAAGTTGATTTACAGCCTGTAAAAAAAAACTTTTTTTTTTCATTTATTCAGAGATAAACTATGAGGATTGAGAGGAACTATGAACTTGTTTGGCTCTACAAAATGAATGGCTGAAAATTTTTCAAATTTCATTCAATCAAATCAAATAGATTCATTGTAAAAATAAAATGAAATAGCATGAGTTATTTAAATCTTTAAGATCAAAGTGAATAGTAAGAAGTGATTATTCCAGAAGAGGCAGTCTCCACCCTAAATGATGATGAGCCATTGGATGGCACAAATCCTAAATACTATAGTAGTAAAACTCTGCTCATATTGTTCAAAAGTATATAATAATAACTATATTATTCTTTAGAAATATTTTAGAAGGAAACAAGGTATTAAAACCTAATCTAAATAAATAAATAGTGTGTGATGTTTCGGTAACAAATACAAAAATGAAATTAAAAAAGAAACCAATTGATTTTACAATACTTTTATTTCCACTATAGAGAAAAGTGTCCAATACATTGTTATAACTACCAAATAAATTGTAGCAATACAAGCAGTCAAATAGATGATATAGAATATGACTTACTAAAGATTACAAAATGACACAGAGGTTTTTATATTTACATTGACTCATGCTTCAGATTCTAGTTCATTTAAGAATAAAAGCTTACAAATAAGGAATAAATATAAACAATTATAGCATAAACAAAAAAAAGTTTTTTTTTAAAGAAATTTTTATAAACCCATTTAGGACTTGTGCTTTTGTAGAATTGGAGCATGTAAGGAAATTCCTATTTACATATAGGTCAACGTTTACATCTGCATAGAGGTTGTGTAAGACACATTATATATTGTAGGTTACAGAAATATTATTTATATATGCTATAACATAATTCACCTTGAAATATTTATATAGCACTCACTTATTTTCTCTCAGGTCTTTGAGGAGAATTTCATAATCAAATTTGAATCTTTTCAAGGGACTCTCATGGGTGTGTGAAATAGCTTTTGTAGCTGGAAGGTTTTCTTTGCTTCTTTCTGGATTGTTTAGGGTCAGATCTGTACTCATACTGGAGCAATGAGGCTTCTCAGTAACTTCATTGGGCAGGTTAGGAGATGGATAAGTCTTGGCTTGATAATTGCTGTTGTTTTCAGAGGTTTGTAGGGAACTGATTTCAAGAGAATCATCTTTGAATGGATAGAGTGGAGAATTGGGATCTTTTAGCGGTGACTGGGTTTTGTTCTTTTCACTTATTAGATGGTTTGGTTGTCCTGATTTGACCTGGACGTCTATGCTACTGATAGAGGATAGTGAATTGGTGTTGTCTTGTGGAATGTTCTCTGAAGGCTGCATGTTGCTAGATCTATTGAAGAAATCAATGAGTGAAGCTAATGGCAACTTTCTCTTCTTTCCAGAGCTACCACATTCAGTATTTGCTGTGCCAGATTCTTTTATATCTTGATTTTCTGCCATGGTTGTAGTTTGTAGAGACTCTGTTGAGAGGGACCTGGCAAATTTGATTAGATTCTGATCATGGGCATATTTTTTCTTATCAGATTGAGGTCTGTTGTCTCCTGTTAGATTTGGTGTAGACCTATGGAATGTAGTTAGGTTCGGGTATATTTCCTGGGAGCTTTGGTTTCTTGTAAGTTCACTTTCCTGCTTGGTTGAGGAGAGCATGCTGAGGTAGTTTTGAAGTTTACCAGCAGGTAGTTGAGGCGGTGGTGACTCGATATTCTCGAAGCGTTTGATTAAATCGGAGAAAGTACTTATACCTTTGGTGACTTGACTTTCTGTATTGGCCTGAGATGGTGTTTTACTGCTGGATGATTCTGGGACCTGAGTGGCTTGTGGGGCAGAGATTTTAAGATAGGCATCTAGTTGGCCAGTAGACTTAAGTTTGGAGGCAGCCAGCTTTGGCCTTGTTGATTTGTGCTTTAACAAATTGGTATTGCAGGACAAAGCCTTCTGATTGTGTTTTCTAGGAATGTCTTGCTTTTCATCTCTATCAGTGCAGTTAGATTTAATAACCAAATTATCTATTTTTTCCATTTTATTAAGGTTGTTTGGTGGAGAGCCTATACCGACCACATTTTGGACTTCTTTGGGAGATCTAAGTTGATCAACATTCTCAGTTGGTAAGTCGGCTTGCTGGGTATCTGGGCTGTTAGCCTTCAAATGACATTCTTGTGAGGTATCCGCAGCAGATTTCATTTGGGTTGTGGGCAGTTTAACATCTTGAATACTGAGAGGTGTCAGTTTCTGTTGCTTGCTAGAGACAATGTTATGTTGAAGTTTATATTCATTCAACTTCTTGTAGATTTCTGATGGTGAGGAACAGAATATCTGTTGATAGATTTTGATAATCTCCTGGTCATCATCTGTCTTCTTGTTGCTCTTTGTATCTGTTGGATCAAAGGTGTTGGGATCAAGATCATCACTGGAGGAGGGTGAGCTTGTCTTGGAGACCTCACCACTTACCTCCTCAGTCTTGTTTGGAAGTTTAATGGTTGCGGGGGATACCCCTGGCTGGATTGTTTGTTCTTTTAGTTTGTCCTCGAGTACTGTAAGATTGATTTGGCAAACTGGCAAGCTTATGATTACTGAATCCTGCCGAACATAGTTATCTGTGGAGGATTTTTCATCAATTGTTTCTAGTAATTTCTGGGTTAGCTCCTCCTTCATGGTAAGATTCTGCAGCTTTTGAGGAGATTCAATTGTACCTTGATCAGCACTGGTATTGTTATCTTGAAGGCTAGACTGAACTTTACTACAACCTTCCTCATCTATTTGTGGCAGTTCCAGGTTGGTAGAGACCAAGTCTGTCTCCATGGTAGATGGTGGGATGACTGTGTCCTCATTTGGGATTTCAGTCTGAAGTCCAATTGATGTCTGACAGTGAATTGGGGAGCAAGATCTCTCTACCACATAGCCTAGCTCCAGAAGTTCTTTGGTTGTGTACGTCTGCAACTGTTTGTTCACATCTGGGATAGCCTGAAGCACAACACACCCAATTACACACACATACAAGAGATAGAAGTAACCTAAAAGGTAAATTATCCAAGAAATTCCTGTAGTATACCATCATGAACCTAGTGAATCTTACCAGCCTCTCTTTATTTATTCAGGAAACAATGCCCTGTTTCTTCTTTAATGTCTAGTTGATTTTAGCATTATCAGGACTTACACATACAACTCCATACAATCCCAAACAAATTCACTTTCAAATAAAAAAAATAATGATACACAATTTGAAGTATAGATAAAAATCCAAAGCTAGCAAGACTGATTGCGATGGGTGGCAATAACCTTTGAATAAAAAAAGACACACTTTGTAATAAAAGGAGGAGTACATCACCTTCCTGAGAGTAGAGAGCTGTTCCTGCAGGAGTGTAGAATGGGCCAGTGAGGTCTCCAGTCTGACAGCCAGGTTCTGGTTCTCCTGGCTCAGCTGGGAGTTGATCCTGTAGTGATCAGCAGCGGAGTCTGCGTAGTTCAGCAGCACCTTGCTGCTCTCCTCCAGCTTTGTCAGCACATCCTACATCACTCACTTTTATTCTAACTTGTCGGTTCATTATAAATTGGCATCTATCTACCTTATTATGTGTGGGTGTAACCACTTTTTCTGTTCTTTTTCATTAAATAAATAAAACAGGATATTTCAGTAATAGCATCATTACTACCCTTAGACATGAGGGACATTACAAGATTAAAGGGTATTCTAATTCAAAGAACCAAATTACTGTGTAAATTTTAGTTGGGAATTCAAGAAGAAAGAATTTAAAACTACACAGAATAAGTGACTACTTCTTTCTCCTGGCTAAAAAGCACAAATGAACATATGCTAACAAACCATTAACTTCAACTAAATATATAAACTCTTTCTGCAAAATGGAAATCCCACAAGTCAAAACAAGATTATTTTTATTATTTTATTATATAGAAATCAATTTTAAAAAGTTATAATTTTTCATCGATTGATCTTTAAAAAAAAACTATACTTCTGATGTGGTATTTGTGCTTCTTGGCATGGAAATAAAGATATATGGTGGTGTTTACCTGGTGTTTTTCCACAGAATCTTTCAAGTATTCTTGTAGGTGGAAGACTTCTTTATCTTTCTGTGATAGACACACCATCCACAATATTTTAACAGAGCATTCAATGTCTCAAAAAAGAAGGAGATTCTACAACCCTTATCATCAAATTAAATATAAGTGAACAACACATTTTGACATTGTATCATCACACCAAGGAGAGAGGGGCTCTTCATAGCCTTAAAGGCCAATTCATCTAAAAGAGACAATTTTGAGATGGCAAACCTGTCTTTGGTTCTGAGGGCCCTTATACAGTATCAGTACCTAAGCCACATCATGGAAAGTTTTCTTACTAGAGGATAAAATGAAGTGTCATAATGGCCGACTTTGGTATCAGAGAGAGAATGCACTACATGATGATATTACTTCTACAGACTTTGATTTTAACAACACATTCAAACCTTCTGGTAGTTCAAAACCTTCACAAGTGGTAAATATCTTTAATTAGGTCTATGATGGGAGAAAAATATCAAATGAATATCTACCAAGAATTGGGCATTGACTCAAAGGAAAAAAATGTGGATAAAATTTTCTATACATGTACAAAATTTGTCACCTCTGTACACTTGGGTATATGTAAACTACTGGCCACGGTAAATGCAACATCCTGAAATAAGCATGCAAATAATATGAAATTTACAACATGCATTAGTGGAGGTGAGATATGCAAATGATTAGAATTTCAGCGCAGATGCACATTATGTGCACCTGTGGCTCCACTTCAAAGCACTATTTAAGGCTTGGAGATTTCGACGATTTCAAGTTCGGTAAATGTTTTTTTTTAAACCAATCAATTATGCCTCATAAAAAACAGCGTTCATCTTTTGATCAAGTATCCGAGTTCAACAGAGAAAGGATAGTGGCCTACTGAGATTGTGGATTATCTTTCAGAGGGAAATCGGTAGTCATGTTGGACAAAACCAAACAACTGTAATGCGGATATGTGATCAGGTACGATGGACCAAAGTGTTCGATCTCATCCACCTCAGTGCATACATGCTGACAGGCAAATTGTGCGCATGGAGTAACAGATCGCTCAGTCACATCACGAACCGTAGAACAGCACATTCAGTCTGTAACGTATGCACCGCCACACTGGTCCTGCACTGGGTATTATGGTATGGGGCGGTATTGGATATCACTCTCGCACTCCTCTAGTACGCATTGCCGGTACTTTAAACAGCCAACGCTACATCTCCGAGGTGTTGGAGCCAGTTGTCCTTCCTTAACTTCAGGACTTGCCCACAGCCATATTTCAGAAGGATAATGCGCGACCACACGTGGCACACATTGTCCAAAGGTTCTTCGTCAATCGCCAGATTGAATTGCTTCCCTGGCCGGCTCGCTCTCCGGATCTTTCATCGATAGAAAACATGCGGTCCATTTGCTCAACGATTGACCCAGATTACATCCCCAGCTGCCACACCAGATCAACTTTGGCAACATGTGAAAGCTGCTTGGTCTGCTGTACCCCAAGAACACATCCAAAGAAATGAAAGAAATTTACACCAAGATACTAGTGGGTGTGCCTGCATTAACATTCACTAGGAATAGCTTCATCTAGCTACCACAGAAAGAATTAGGTGTAAAGTACAAAAGTGATAAGAATCACAAAGTATATATATAGCAACACCAAATATGTAATTTATGTGATTTTTCTCTGCAACATCGTTGTTACCAACTTCATACAAAAGTAGTGAATATATCTGAAGATGGCAACAATGCTCTCTCTCTATTACAGAAACAACATTGGTGTTGTTACCCCGTGAAAGGGTTATGATTAAACATTGAAGAAGTGAGCAGCCAAACAATCCATCTTACCAAGGCCAGCTGTCCCTTGGCCTGGGTTAGAGCTGCTTGGATATCTTGATGCTCAGCACACTTGGTGCAGGGCTTGACAGCCTGAGCCCTGGATTCAGACCATGGGATTTCTGCAGCGGTGAGGAGAGAGCCATCTTACCTGAGGTCCACAACCTCCTGCTTCAGGACATTGTTGTTGTGAGTGGCTTCCTCCAGCTTATGTACCAGCTCCTGGTTGAGCTGCTGGAGTCTATGGTTGGCCTCCAGAGATCTCTTCACTGAAACAACTCTGGACTGGAGCTCCAACCCGGGGATTCTACCCATCTTAACCCATGTCTGAAGTCTAGTCCTGGTTCCTACATCCCCTTCTACAATACCATTCATCTGTTAGTTCTGACACACTATATAAAAACTATTCCTATTCTAGCTTTGAAAATCCTGATTAAAGTCACAATTCAAATTGTTCCCCATAAAAGGAAGAAGAACAAAAAAAAGTACAACTTCATGGATCATAGATGATGTTCACAAAAAGGTAACAAGACAAAATTCACTAGTAAACTATATGTGATGTTTTGGCATTTTTGCCTTTTATCATAAGACTAGATACTGTACTTAATACTCTAGTCCATGATACATATTACCAAAACATTCCATAGTTTACATAGTTGGTCATGCAACCTTTTTGCCTGGAGTCCTGTAACAAATGAGTTTGTGAGAGTTAAAATAGACATTTTGGATTATAGGTAAATTCCAAATAGGAACAAGACCAAAAGAGTTCTCTGTGCGAGGTTAAACAATGTTGCCATCATCAGTATGGTGATAGTAAACATAGTGCTTCTAAAACATCACATGACATGGAAATTGAACATGCATAAAATCCTCCACAAATCTTGGAAGCATCATAAAGAAGATGCCAGAGTTATTGAATTAAGAACTTTAAGAGATTTAAATTTGTGTGGAATTGAAGAAAAGGATGCTTAGATGATTTGTTTGGTCAGTTTTTCTGTATGGATGTGAAGTTTGGACAATAGCCAAAGAACTGGAGTGGAACTCTTTTGAAATCTTGTAAGATAAAATAATCTTCAAGATGAAATGGACAAATGTGGTGACAAACAAAAAGTTTGGAGAATATAAAATGGAGAACAGAGTCATCTAAATGGAGTAATGTTTTATTATTATTTCTGGCAAAGTTTCTTATGTGTGATATATACAGTAGAACTTCTCTGTAAAGGACATGTAATTGTTGAGCTAAAGTGTCCTTTAGGGAGAGGTGTCCTCTTTACCGGAGAGTTGTAAAATAGTAAAAATGGTAATTTTGCCAATGGAAACTGTCCTTTGTAGAGAAGTGTCCTTTAGCGTGAGTGTCCTCTCATGGAGGTTCTACTGTATTATCAAAATATTAGGTCTACATACCTTACTGAAATGATAAAAATAGAGGACTTGTCTCACCAATGGTGAACCCTCTCAGCAGTTTTACCAAATTAATCTCCAAACTGCTCTACTATTGTATTCAGTTCAAGTCCAAAATAACTTTATTTGGGTACCACTCAAAAAGAGCATCTGATGGAAATTTTGCCATGGGAAATGGATCTATAAAAGCATAGGGCACCTCTCCCGTCAAAATAAACGTCAAAACTAGACACCATCTATTGACCGTCTGCAAAAATAACTGGCCTCAGGTCGGTGACAAAGCCACAACACCAGCTTTGGCAAACTGAGAAGCATCCACCTGGAGACCATGGTTTCGGGCTAATGGCCTTGGTCAGCCCATTGAAATAAGGTCTATATATACGTAATATTTTGATAATATATATATCACAAGAAAAATATTTCCAGAAATAATAATTATGAATTTATTGAGAGATGGTAATTGAAATTATAACTGTAAGTGAAGTAAGTAATCATAAGGAAATGTAAGTTTGCAGGACATGCACTCAGAGGATCATCTATTGACTACACTGTAGGCATTACACCTTGAAGAATGAAGGGAGAGGATTGGCTCAATAATCTAATAGTCTGGAATTAGAAGATATGAAAAAGTAATGATAATTGCTTAAAACAGAGTGGAATAACATTCCATGATAGAACCTCCATATTGGAGATGTCACTACATGATTATAATGAAGTATCATTTGTCATATGTGTGTATTTGGAGACATCCAACATACCATCTTCTTTCAGGTGACCCTGTATGGCACAGGAGGACCTGATCTGTGCTGACAGACTCTCTGTGAGCTTGCGCAGAGTGGCCATTTGGCTGCGGATATGTTCTTGCATGCTCTGTTGTGTGGCCAGTCTCCCTTCTAGCTCTTTCACACTCTTTTCCAGTCCCAACTTCTCCAGCTGTACACAAAGTTCTACTAGATATAAACCTATCTCCTGAAGCCATTGGGAGGACCAAGATCAAATGGCTGGCTAATACATATGGTCTTATCCACATAGTTCCATTCTGGACATATTTTACTGTAAATATCTTGTAACACACCTTTTCTTATTGATTTTATAGTGTTATTTGTTTTTAGTTCTGCATTATTATTTTTGATGTGGAATATTATTGTGTGTACATACTTATATCTAGATGGAAAATTTGCCGGGAGGAAATTAATCCATGGAAGCAATGGTCGCCTCTCCCGTTAAATTAAATGTCAGAATCTGACGCCATCTATTGACCGTTGCTGCAACTAGCGGCATCGGGTCGGTGACAAAGCCACAACACCTACTTTGGCAAACTGATAAGCGTCCACCTAGAGACCATGGTTTCGGGCTAATGGCCCTCGTCAGTCTAGGGCGGACTTTATTCCATGAGATCCACACGGGATCTAATGAAATCCTCACAATCTACCAAAGAGGTGTTTTGCTGGCAATGTGGCTGGGCCAAATCTATTGGCAAAACATAGATGGAAAATTTGCCAGGAGGAAATTAATCCATGGAAGCAATGGTCGCCACCCTAGACTGACGAGGGCCATTAGCCCGAAACCATGGTCTCTAGGTGGACGCTTATCAGTTTGCCAAAGTTGGTGTTGTGGCTTTGTCACCGACCCGATGTCGCTAGTTGCGGCGACGGTCAATAGATGGCGTCAGATTCTGACGTTTATTTTGACGGGAGAGGCGACCATTGTTTCCATACTTATATCTATATACAGCAATAATTGATATAGGAGGCTCTTTTAAACCATCACCTTGGGTCCAACATCATAATTGTAAAGTCCCAAATTTAAATCTCCAAATATATTAACCCTGGGGTTTTAACAACATAAGATCTTGCTACTAAGTGATGTTGTTATAGCATGGGGTAACTACCTGGAGGCTACGGGCTTCCTCTCTAAGGGACTTGAGCTCTTCATTCAGCCTCTCTACTTGAACATGGTGATGTGCCTGGGAATCAGGCACAGCCTGGATGATTAGTTCCTAACATGGTTCACAGTTACCTTTTCTTCTCTTAGCTTGGTCATCTTGTCCTCATACACCTTCTTGTGTTCATAGAGCTCTTGTTCCAAGCTTTCACATCTCTCCTTGGCTTGTCGCTGCTCATCATCCTGAAAACATCAGTGACCCTATTAAGTAGGGACTAATTTTTTGGTTAACCTTAATGTCAGTTGGTAAATCATCAAAAAATATTACTCTTGGTTACAAAAGCTCTTTTTTTTTGTTTACTTAAGGATTTAGCATACATCTTGAGTCACAAATAGAGGAAAAAAAAAAGGAAGGGCAAAGATAAAAAAAGAAAATAAGACCTAATCCAAATAATTTATTAGTATGCGACAATTCGGCAACAACATTATCACCATCATCAGACAAAAGAATAAAAGAAGGGTCATTTATTCTTTTGTCTGATGATGGTGACAATGTTGTTGCCGAAACTTCACACACTAATAAATTATTCGGATTAGGTCTTATTTTCTTTTTTTTTTTTTATAATAATCTATAATCCAAATTGTGCTTTATCAGAACTGCAAAGATGAAAAAAAAGTCAGTTGTAAGTTTTAGTGACTATCTATTGTCACCATTGGATGTGGGTGAAGTACAGAAGTGATGGAAAAAGGATAATGGACAAATATATTTTATAAATTTTTAATTGTCCAAAATCAGATTTTTTAATACATGCTTTTTTTTAATCCCTAGTACACGTGGTACAGGCCATGATAATCATGGTGGGTAGTTAGCGACTGCTTTTTACTGTAAGCGCACCACATGTCTACACATGTGAAAAGCAGTTCGACTTTGCACTTACAAATGTGCCATAGCCCCGTTTGGTTACTTGCACTCGCTGGTGGGGTTGGACTTTTGCAAGAATCGAGGGCCATTGGAGCATTTTTTTCTTTTTTTTTTAAATATATATCACAAAAAGGTGGGAAATTTTTAGAAGCAGAGCTTTGCTGCAAAATTTTATCCATTGTTGATAGTGCTAATACAGTAAAGGCTTGTGGCGACCGCACTTTGCTTCAGCGAACAAAGCTTCAAAACACATACGGGCAGAAAGATGGCGGCCCCACTTTGCCTCGGCAAGCACGTGTTTTAAGAACACTTCACTACGCATGCGCGGGCGTCATCCAGAATTTTCTAGCGGCTGGCTTCTTCCGACACACTTGATCTGACTGACGCGGTAAACAAGAAGGCTTAAGCTGGCGGCCGTTATTTCAACCGTTGTTTCTTTTCTCTCTATAATTTCTTGCTTTAAATAAATTAATTTTAATTATAATTTTATCAGCAGCCTTTCCACAAGCCACACCAGCACAGCACATCAACAAACATCCTACAAATTGGTGAGCCGGACGACTCGAATGAAGAATTAACGGCCAACGTCAAGGGCAAATCTTGGAATCTCAAACATTCACGATGGAACTCACCCCATCTCAAATATCAAAACTGATTTTTCGATCTCCACCCTTCTTGCCCAAAGACATTCCATTGTGGCTCAACCAACTGGAAGCTGCCTTTAATTTTGCAAACATCGCCAGCGACGACGATTTCAAGTATAATACAATAATCGTTAATTTGGATGAACTGGCTCTCATCTGCGTCTTCGACATTGTAGAGAACCCACCAGTTTCAGGAAAATATGCGGCGCTAAAAGAACGACTTCTCCTGCGATTTGGCCGGTCACGCCAGGTAAGAACAGCTCAAGTCTCAGAAACTAAGCCCATTGCTGATCAGAGACCCTCGATTATCCTGGTTGAATTGTCTAAGCCACCTCCATCTCAGCACTGTGATCCCTGTACTCCCTCCTCCAATAGCCTCCAACACCTGGAGCAGGCGGCTTTTCCCCGTGACATGAATGTCACAACAACTGCCCCGGTGACTACAGTCCATAACGTTGAAGACACCAACTCAAGCGCCAACTTTCCTTCTCTCTCCAGCTCTCTGAGTGACTCTTCATCCCTGGACTCCTCATCGTTCTGCTCCAACCCTCCTTCAAACACCATCTCGTGTCCCCCTGAAACTGTTTTCTCCACCCCAGTGCACAGTGACAATCCCTTGCCCCAGCAGCCGCCGTCTCATGAAGAGCCCTTGCCCCAACAGCCGCCGTCTCATGAAGAGCCCTTGCCCCAACAGCCGCCGTCTCACGAAGAGGACTTGCCTCCATCCTGCGAGCAGAAACATCCACTCTTCCTAAAAGAAACCAATAACGCTGCTGCAACGACTCCTCTCCACTTGCAGCCCGCCCAAACTTCGGTAACACAACCTCTCCAACCTCAAAACTCTCTCCAACAGTCATTACCTCCCATTGAAGCAAGAGTCACTACTTCCCCAATACCAATAGCTCCACCGGTACTCACGGCGACTATCCCTATCGCTGAGCAATCCATCGTGTCCCTGCAACCTAACAAGATGGTCGCCACCCATTACATCCAGACAACATTTGAAAAGGACAGGTGCCTCCCTCAAGCCCCCAACACCAGATCCCAACCCAACAAGGCACCCTACCAAGAGTTCCCTCTACGACTACATAGGATCTTTAAAGATCCTACTGGAGGGGGAGTAGTGTGGTGACCGCACTTTGCTTCAGCGAACAAAGCTTCAAAACACATACGGGCAGAAAGATGGCGGCCCCACTTTGCCTCAGCAAGCACGTGTTTTAAGAACACTTCACTACGCATGCGCGGGCGTCATCCAGAATTTTCTAGCGGCTGGCTTCTTCCGACACACTTGATCTGACTGACGCGGTAAACAAGAAGGCTTAAGCTGGCGGCCGTTATTTCAACCGTTGTTTCTTTTCTCTCTATAATTTCTTGCTTTAAATAAATTAATTTTAATTATAATTTTATCAGCAGCCTTTCCACAAGCCACACCAGCACAGCACATCAACAAACATCCTACAGGCTCAAGGCTTTACTTTATATTTTGGTTACATTTTTCTATAAAACTTTAATCTTAATGATTAGTATATAGAGAGATGATAAAGCACAATTTGGATTATAGATACAAGAAAATAAGACCTAATCCAAATAATTTAATAGTGTGTGACGTTTCAGCAACAGTATTGTTACCATCAAATTTATTCTTTTGTCTGATGATGGTAACATTGCTGTTGCCGAAACGTCACACACTATTAAATTATTTGGATTAGGTCTTATTTTCTTGTATCTCACACACACACACAAAAGCCTTTATTAAGACACACTGGTCTTATAGAGGATTCTCCCCAAGATTACAAGAGAGATAGGCCTGTGAAAGTGGGGAATATACAGAAGAAGAAAAAGAAAGATTATGTAAGTATGATATATACATACACATACCCATATACAACATAACAACAAAAGCCCCCATTAAGACACAAAGTCTTACAAAAGACTCGACTGCAGGATCCAAGAAGCAAAGTAAGAAAGAATATTTTCTTGTATCTATAAAGAGAGATGTTTGATGGTAGAAGTTTATTAAATACGTTACCAGCAATCTTTCCATCTGCAGCTTCTGTTCCACCAGTTGTTTAATCTTCTCTTCATTGTCTTTGTCCAACCTCTAACACAAACACACACAATTAGAATGTGGAGATATCTTTGATCAACTTGCTGAATATTGAGGTCAGTTTATCCCTGGTAGCTTAACTTCCTTATTACAACATTGATATATGCCATCATTCCCTGCTTAACTGCATATTTGAAAAGTTGAACCATTTAAAAAATAAAAGTTTTTTCCCCTTTCCTATAATTAGTGAATATTTATATATACAGTAGTCTCTCAGGAGAGAATGTGTTTGGGTTGACAGACTCATGACTTGTCTTAACATGACAGTTTTTCTGATAAAATACCATCTCCAGGAGAGACCTGGCTTGGCCATGTTTTTAGGAGGTCTATCATGGTAGACTACTGTATGTACCAAAAGGGGTGTATCCTTACCTTTAAAATACATTTCTCTCTATATAATGTATACAGTTTCAGATGAAAGAATATGTCACAATACCAGCTTTGGTAAATTTGATAAAATGACAACCTACATAGCATGATTTACATGCTATAGCCCTCATCAGTACAGTGGAGGCTATGCTTTCATTTATATCCTACACAATAGGAGTTTTGAAATCAATTGAATTTGAATCTGAAACATTCCTATACAGGTTGTATAGTATTTGTCATATTTTCTAAAGCTAGTATTATGGCATATACACCAATCTCAATGCCTTGCACAGAGGAGATAGAGAAATGCTTTTAAACAATTTTAAAAGGAGAGGATTCCCCTTTAGGAACATGAATACCATCCTCAATTTTGTCAACTTTAAAATTATATTTTTTTAAAACTAAAAATATTAAATTTTGGTAGGATAACATTAAAACCTAGTATTCAAAAGAAAGTTCATCCCTTTCAAAAATCTTCTACCAATGATTTTCTAACAATTGGATCTGCTAAAATTCCATTCTTTAACTTTTGTAATGAAAATTTTTTTTTTTTCAAAGCCTCCTCGACCTCATCAAATGATTCAAATCTGAGAGTTCAAAGAAAAATGCTCCATTGATTGAAACACCAGAATCAGGCCTGTATGCAGGATTACTAAGATCCAACTTTATATAATTCTTCAAATTTCCACTTAGTCATTCAAGGCTTGGCATTGTCTTAATGAAACAAAATCTGTTTTGACAAACATGAAGCAGGTATTTCAGCAGATCAGAGACTATCTCTATCTGTTGACAGTAAAGTCCTGCATTGATGGACTTATCACACAAGTGCAGAATGCAAAATTCCTTGAAAGTTTACTGAAATGCATAACATAACCTTATGGAGGAAATATGCTTTATTAATCATTTTTGCTGGATTTACAATAAAGATCCACTTTTCATCTGATATGTTTTCAAAAACTGCCATACTGTGAAATTTCAAGCAATTGGTGAGAAATCTCTACTCTCTTGCAGGTTTATGTTTTTGTCAGTTAATGTGGATATTCTATGAACAAAATCTAACTGTTCTGATGGTTCAGAGCAGTCCAATGATCAACATTAAATTATTTAGCAAACTTTTTATATAAGCCCATATGATGAGCATTAAGCACATCTAACCAGTCAGAATGAGGTTCATTTTCGAAATCAAGCATACCGTTTTATACTCTCTTAAGTCTGTTATCTGACTGACTTTTATTTCAACTCTTACTTTGCATATTTCTGTGGCTACATCTTTTGTACCCAATATCTTTATCAATTAGTGAGGCAATATAATATACACTTTTGTTCTCTAAATTTTCAAGCATTGCATTTGTACAATAATTTAGAATGAAAATGCATATGTAACTAAATGTTCCCCCCCTCCCTAATTCACAAAGAAATATAAACTTAAAAAAAAATTGCAGTCCGACATTTAAAATATTAAAGGAATTATATTGATTTGAAAATTTATATCCCTCTCTTGCTATTATTCTACAATTAAAGTTTTTTTTTTAAATGGGAGTTAAAACTTTTCACTCCTTAAATGTTCCCTGAATGGGTAATTGGAAGAAATTCACTTTTTGAATAAAATTCATGTGTCAGAAACAAATGGGCTGGATTAAAAGTTTAAAAAATATATAAATAGGTCAAAATATATAATAAGAAGAATTTAAATTATATTTGATTTTATATATTCTCCAAATGTATTTCAAGTAGCTAATTATGTTGACAAGGATTAAATGTAAATATATTTACCCGTCGCAATCTTAATTCTTCTATTGCCTCCAAGAAATTGTTTTCAAAATTATACGTATTTAAAGATGACATGACTAATAAATAATATATTTTTATTGTAATTAAGAACTTTACAAGTATTTTAATATCTAGTTACAAAAATATTTAGGCCTAAAACGAAAACGAACCCAAAATTCAAAATTAGCAGACGAATTTTCTTTAGTGTTAAAGTCATAATTTTTTTTTCACAGATCTTTATAAGATATATATATAGAAAAGCAAAAATATGCATAAAAGATACAATTATTGAATCAAATATATTTTGTCTGGTTTCGAAGTTATAGCATTTTTATTTATAAAAAATTATGCTGTTTGGCTTAACAAAAAAATGGATTTTAAATTATTTGAACAGGAAATATATATATTTAAAAAAAGAAAATCTCGCATTTCAGCAAATATTTCCCCCTTTAATTCGATGATTATTATAAAGTTTGACGAGATAATTTATATACTATTTATTTCCATTCTAAAAATTAATGGCCAGGCGCTAAAACTGAGCGCCAACATAAATCGACCGTCTACGCAAACCAGCAGATTCGGGTCGATGACAAAGCTAAAACACCAATTGTTTCAAGTTCAGAACGCCTTCCTAGAGACCATGGTTCGGGGCTAATGGCCATGAACATTTCAAGGCGGGCTTTGATTTTATGAGACCGCAAGGGATCAAACGATATCATTAGAATTTACCAAAGAGGGGCTTATCGTTTAGGTTCTTAGTTTTTTTTTTTTTTTGACAGAGAGGTGATTTTTATTATTATAGATTATAAACACAAGGATTAATATCTTCTTAGAAAATTTTCCATGTTGTATTTTAGTTCAGGTGTAATATATAACAGGGAAATAGGTAATAGGATATAGGAAAAAAATGTATTTTGAATAAATTTCGACTTGTAATATAATTCGCAACACAAAACTCTAATTAGCATTTTTTTACTTTCAAATTTTTTCTATGAAATATATATATATTTTAATTTTTAAAAATAGTTGTTGAAGCTACCGTGGGTTATCATCATATCTATTTGTAAATATTATTGTTGTAACTTCGGTTTGTGGTACTTTATTGTTTGTTTCTTTTGAAATTATGAGCATTTTGCTGGCAGCCAAACAGGCTACTATTCCAGTTAGCTCGATGCGAACAAAAGTTCTTGGACTTTATAAACATCTAATGCGCGTTGGACAAACATGGGAATCGAAAAGTGGGAAACCCAAGGACACCAGAGATGAACGCATGTATATTCTTAATGAAACCCAACGACTATTCCGTCAAAATATGAATATTAAAGATCCAGAAGTAATCAAAAGTTGTATTTTAGAAGCGGAATCACGCTTAGTAATTGCAGAGCATTATAAGAACCCTTATCCAAGACCGGTTCATCTTCCTCACCATTCTTTGGCAGACCCAAAATACAAAAAGTTCAAATTGCAAAAGGAATTAAGAAAATTATCTAAGCCTATTTACACAAGGTCAATCGATCCAGAAAACACTAAAAAGTAAATTTAAAGATACAATAAAAATTAGATTATTTGATGTTCAAATTGTGCCATATTTTTAAAACTATACAGTAGAAAAAAGTAGAATATAGTAGAAAAATAAGTAGAAAAAATTGAATATATATTTTTGTTGCATATGTATATTTTAACCCGTAATTACTGGCGTTCAGCTTGAAAGGCCGTGTGAAAATTAAAAATGTTTGCAAAATTTTCAAAATGCAATATTTTTCATCAAAATTTTAGGTAGCTTAATAAAATGCATTTATTTGAAGAACTTTTCATTTTAAGAGAAATCTATTTTGTATATCCCGAGTTATTAAATCAAACGGCCTTTAAAGCCGAGCGCCAGTAATTACGTCACTGGGAATTTTAGCGCTCCTATTATTGGCCGTTTCACTTTTGGTTTTATAGACGTTCAAACGCAACAAATAAGTTGAGCATTCATTTTTTTATTACTCTTGCTTCAATTATATGCATTCTAAATTGTGTTTTGTGATTGTAATTTTGTATAATATAATAGAAGTTGGGTTCCACTTTTGGTTTTTCAAAAAACAAAAATTTGGTATCCTATGTCCCTAAAATTGGAAAATCTGTTATATTACTTCCCACAATGCATTCGACCACAACAATTGATCAAGAAACTGCTGAACGATAAAAGCCCGAGATAATCACATTTTATAATATGACCAAAGGTGGTGTAGATGTAGTTGATCAGACATGTATTCAGTTGGAAGAAGAACCAAAAGATGGCCCCTGTGTTTATTTTTCAACTTTTTGGATGTGGTTGCAATAAATTCAGCAGTAATTTATAAGGCTGTCAAGCAAGACGGTGGAATGGCTCGAAAAGATTTTATAAAGCAGCTTGCTCTACAACTAATGAGAGATGCCTTTAAAATGAGAAATCAAGTCAAGAATTTGTCAAGAGATCTGCAAGTATTGAGGTAGGCAAATATTTATTTGATATTCAAACGAAATATCAATAATATGTGTTATCTAGGAATCCACAAGCGGCAATCCTTGGTCCAAAAGATGCTACCTATGTAAAAAAGATCGTCGAACTCAAATGCAATTCAAAAAATGCAAAGAACCCATCTGCAAAGATCATTCTATTGAAATATGCTTGAATTGTGCATCTAATCTTGAATAAAATATTTTAGATAGAATTTTTTAGAATATATATAGAATATTTTAGATAGAAAGAGTTTCTTGTACATTTTCATTTAATTTTGTTTAGAGCTCTGTTTATTCGAAAAAAACAAAATATTTATTCTTTGGAAATTATGTGTATACGTTTAATTTCTTTTTATTTTATATAAATAACATGGTTTATTATTGATTTTAAAAGATGGCCTGAGAGGCCGAGCGCCAGTAATTGTGTAAGGAAAATAGGCGCCAGTAACTAAGGGTTAAACACAAACCAATATTTTATGATACTTTTAGTGTTGTATAAAATAGTTTACCAATTCACAAGTCTATTGGGGGGAGTGTAAGCTTCTATATCCATAGTCTAAGAACTGCTTCACAAAACATAATCCTCTTCACAAAGAACTAGCAAAGACTCTAATGACCTTCCATTGGGTCTCACATAGGAATTCCAAGAAATGAAAAGACTGATGCATTAGCCAAATCAGGTCCACTGGGGGGTCGGTGGAAGGATGGTCTAAACCATTGGTTTTCGACTACTACGACCAGGGTTCGATTCCCGCATTGGGCACTTTTTTATGTTTAAAAAAAATGCTCCAATGGCCCCGATTCTTGCAAAAGTCCAACCCCACCAGCGAGTGCAAGTAACCAAATGGGGCTCTGGCACATTTGTAAGTGCAAAGTCGAACTGCTTTTCACATGTGTAGACATGTGGTGCACTTACAGTAAAAGAAGTCGCCTACTTCTGCCCACCATGATTATCATGGCCTGTACCACGTGTACTAGAGATAAGCAACAAAAAAAAAAGGTTCCCTAAAAGAAGATGTAGAAAGGAGTGCCACTAAACTCAGTGATCCATACTGCCTAACACAGTACAGAGCAACCCTAATACCCTGGCAAATAAACACCATTGGTACAGTTCAAAAAATGAGAACTTTAATCTCTTGCATACTGATTACACCAGGATTAGAACAGGCAACCTGATATCCACAACATTTGAGGTGGATGAGAAAACTTCCCCACTGCATCAATTGCCACAACACATTCCAGACTGCATCAAACAGAAAGGTGCTCTTTAGAAAGCTAGATATGCCTAAACTCCAAGAACTGGTGAGAAGACCTCACTGCTACCATACACCTATACACTAGGGGTCAGTGAGAGGGTGGTCTAAACCGCTGGTTTTCAACTGTTACAACCTGGGATCAAATCCCACATTCGGCACTTATTTCTAATTAAAAAAAAAAAAATGTTCCAATGGCCCCTGATTCTTACAAAAGTTCAATCCCACCAGCGAGTGCAAGTAACCAAACAGGGCTCTGGCACATTTGTAAGTGCAAAGTCGAACTGCTTTTCACATGTGCAGACATGTGGTGCACTTACAGTAAAAGCAGTCGCTTTCTTCTACCCACCATGATTATCATGGCCTATATCACTTGTGTACTAGGGATAATAATAATAAAAAAAATCTATACACTAAGCATATTCTTCTAGTACTTTTTAGAGAGTTCAGAAAACCAGCTGCTGTGATTCTAACTGAGATCAGCTAATTAAGGAATGGAGTGGGATAAACATGAGAGATTTCACACAGCTTCCTATATTTCTCTTTTTATAGCAATGTTGGTTCAATGTTGAAGCCAAACCTCTATAATTCAACATCCCACACACACAAACATAGGGGTAGTTGCTTCCTGTAGAACTCTCATGTTGAATTATTCTAAATTGACGAAAACTTGATGAGATTTAGGAAACAGTTGGAGTTATACTTCAATTCAAAAATTATAATTACTTATACCATTATATAATGATACCTTACCGCACCATCTGTTATGAAAATTCAAAACTATTATAGACGCGTATGATTCTTTTAAAAATAAAATAATTTCTCCTGCCCTTACTAAAATGGAAAAATTACTGGGAGGGCCTGGCTCATCAGTGGTGAACCCTCCCAGCGGTTTCACCAGTTTAATATTATTTGGCAGGTAATCATCCAGTGATATATGTTTCTTAAATACAACTTTACATATATCTAGCTTTCGGGTTTAACATTCTTTTACAGGATGATCAGGTCCAATTTGGATTATGGATTAGAAATACAAAATAATAAGACCAAATCTAAATGAATAAATAGCGTGTGATGTTAAGAGTACTTTTGTCTGATGATGGTAACGACACTGTTACTGAAATGTTGTACACTATTTATTTATTTGGATTTTAGTCTCATTTTCTTGAAGCAGTAAACCTCTCTCTAAAGGATACTTTGGTTCTGTAACTAGATATTTATTAGAGAGAGGTTCTACTGTATATAACAAATATAATGATGATAATGTGAACCCATCTCAAGTTAGCTTCTCTTAAACAAAAATCTGTTACATATCCATTTAAAAATTACATGGTATCACAGTTACCTAGCACATGTACTTGAACCTTTGAAACAACTGTGTACAGCCACTTTGTCCCCTAAGTGACTTGTTGCTTAATACTCTTAGAATTAAAGATTTTGGGGGGTCAGTGGAAGGGTGGTCTAAACCATTGGTCTTTGACCGCTACAACCTGGGATCGAATCCTGCATTGGGCACTTTTTCGAATAAAAAAAAAAAAATCTCCAATGGCCCCAGATTCTTGCAAAAGTCCAACACCTCCAGAGAGTGTAAGTAACCAAACGGGGCTCTGGCACATTTGTAAGTGCAAAAGTCAAACTGCTTTTCACATGTGTAGACATGTGGCGCACTTACAGTAAAAGCAGTCGCCTACTTCTACCCACCATGATTATCATGGCCTGTACCACATGTACTAGGGATAATAAAAAAAAAAAAAATTGTTTTGTGCGTTATCTACTTATATAATTGCCCTATTCTGTCTGTGTGAAGTTCACGGATAGATTTTGGTCAGAATGGATAAAATAAAAAAAGTGTCAAGGGATAGGAATCGAACCCACGACCTTCCGCTTACCGGGCAGATGCCATGACCACTAGGCTACCCTGTACATATTTTTCCGTTCATAAAGTTAATTTATATAATAACTGCTCTAATTTGAAATATTTGGTAGGTTTTATTTATTTATATATTTTCATTTTTAGCTATAACTGATCTAATTCGGCGTTTAAAATAACTACTAATAGTTCGCTTAATAACACATATAATATAAATATTTATATAATAACTGCTCTAATTTGAAATATTTGGTAGGTTTTATTTATTTATATATTTTCTTTTTTAGATATAACTGATCTAATTCGCCGTTTAAAATAACTGCTCTTGAAATATTTGGTATGTTTTATTTATTTATATATTTTAATTTTTAGATATAACTGATCTAATTCGCCGTTTAAAATAACTGCTCTTGAAATATTTGGTATGTTTTATTTATTTATATATTTTAATTTTTAGATATAACTGATCTAATTCACCGTTTAAAATAACTGCTCTAATTCAAAATATTTGGTATATTTTATTTGTGTTCACTCTATTTCTATTTATTTGAAGTATTATAATTTCCATGTTTCAAAAACCTATTTCAAAAAGGTCGTTAGAAATATGTAAGGCCTGAAATAGCTTTACATGCGAGTATTTATGATGCCAAGCGTAGCTTAATGGTTAAGTGTGCGGCTTCGTATTTCCACAACCTTGGTTCGAAACTTAGCCTGGGTGTTTTTTTTTTTTTTTATATTATTGAAGCAAAGTTTTTTTTTTTACAGTACCAAAATTTCCATACATAGGTAAAAAAAATACGAGGAAAACGATAGGCTATTTAAAATTATATATAAATTAAATATTAAAACTATATATTCAAATTATTCTACTTAGATCACGAACAGCGCCCTCTATCAAGGTTATAAATACGTTTAAAATCGAAATCTTCTCAAAATTTTATCAATAATAGTTCGCTTAATAATTTGAATACTTGATCTAAATCGAAATATTTCTAGACGCTCGCTCGATTTGAAGATTTATATCGTAACTAATCTGACTGTAAAGTTTGGAGCGGGACGTTTCACAAGAGTGACATCCACGGCGCCAATTTATAATTGTAACAAATAGTGTTTGAATAAAACATTTAATCGGGTAAACCCGGGCGTTGCCCGGGTCATTCGTCTAGTGGTATATATTTTCTCTTGTAAAAATGTTTAATAAGTAGACTAAAACTGGGTTATATAGAAATATTTAGGACAGCTCCATTTGTTTACACACAGTATATATACTCATGGACTTAAGGAAGTGTAAAGTCTTTTATGTCGCCGGCCGTCTATTTTTTTTTGAAGGAGACAGAGGCAATTTTGTCCACACTTGGTTATCTCATGTGTCTTTAATAAAGGTAACTGTGTATCAAATATCTTTCAGAGTTATTGTCTGAATCCCGATATACTTGCTAAAAGGTACAACTTCCTTAAGTTTAGTCGATGAGTACAAGGTAATAAGACCAAATATA